>OX465421.1:10000-610000 GCA_950005045.1 Agrotis exclamationis | reverse complement strand
AAAATATAGTTTTTTTTTTTTAAATAAAAGTTTATTAAAAATAAGTTTTATTTCAATACATTGCGTGTATCCTAAGCTGTAAAGCCAATGTATTCCAAACAGATTTGTGTTGCCCTGATTTGTGTGCTACGTGATCGTCTACGGCCGGTCTACGCCGCTACGCCGCTACGGTGCTACGCCGCTACGGTGCTACGAGCTACGAGGCTACGAATAATATGCCACGGGTGAAATACCGACTTGTTATGAAAGGCTTCTGCGATGAGCTTAATTAATGCTGAGGTAATTACAAAATTAATTTACATTGTTTAGGTGCTTGAATGAAATGATATTGTGAAGGCTGAAACTGTTCTCCATACAGTAAAGTGTAGTAGTTTCCTACTAAAGTCTTTTTCCATAATTATATAGATAGAATACACTTTATTAGGCACACAATACAAATTACAGGTACAAAGTAGATCTTAGGGCCTATGCACACCACGTTTTTTAAACGCGCCGTCGCGTCGACGCGCGTTATAGAAACGTTGTATAACACGAAGAGTAATTAAAATGACTTCTTGCACTAGCACAGGCGTTAATTCGGGAATTATTATTTTTATAAATGAAACCACGTCGCTTGTAGCTAATAGTTAAATCGGAAGTGTTTATTATTTTTTTTTACCACAGACAATATAAGAATTTATTATAGTTTTGGATACAAGGTCTTTGTTCGTATTGAACAGATTGGGGGGGGCCACAATATGACTGTAAAACATTTAAAACAAAAAGAATTTTGCCAACTATGCGGATCTCTTAAAATATTTTGTTACACTAACTGTAAGAACTTCACATTATTCTAGCTATCTTATTTATGGATATAACTGTCAGTCTTGTAAATATGATTTACTTTAATAAAGAATTTATAATGACCCAAACAACTTGCTTTTTTTTAATTTTACACCAACACATTTTCATTTTTTTTTTTTAAACTACTTATCTATCTTATCATCTTTATTAAACTATAATAAGAAGTCACAAATACTTAAATGCTAAACAAAGTTGTTTTTGTATTTAGAACATAAAAGAAACTTAAAAAATGTTTTATCATTTTTACCTATAGTTAGGTACTTACTTCTTAGAAATACCTACTTAATATTTTATCTTTATAAACCTAGAATGTAACTTATATTTTACTTACTTAACAAATTATTAATCACCTACTTACAAAAAAAAAACTAACCAACTTTTACCAATATACAAGGTAAGTTTTCCCAACGGCAAAAGTAAGTAAGTATGACTTACTTAATACTAGCAATATATGAAAATATTCCTAATCACATAAAGGTAGAGGACACACATTCATAATGCTAGTTTGTATAATAGAACCTGTTACAGTTTTTACATTTAATGCTCGCACTTTGCCATCTTTGCCAGGTAACACACTGACTATTCTGCCTACAGGCCACTTCAATGGGGAAACATTTTTATTTCTTAGAATGACCATCATTCCTTCTTTTAGATCAACTTGACTGTTTGTCCATTTAGGTCTGTTTTGCAGAGTAGTCAGATATTGTTTGTGCCACTGTTGCCAAAAGTGCTGTTGCATTTGAGTGCATCTTTTCCAAAAGCTTAATTTTCCCACATTAGCCCCTACTAAATTTAACTCTGGGTAAGACATGAGAGATGAACCTGTAAGGAAATGAGCAGGTGACAGATATGACATGTCATTTTCATCTCTTGACATTGGGGTAAGCGGTCTTGAATTTAATATACTCTCAATTTGCACCAGCACTGTGTACAATTCCTCATAGGTCAATACAGTATCTGAAACTACACGCTTCACATGATATTTTATACTTTTTATGCCAGCTTCCCACAGACCACCAAACACTGGGGAATAAGAAGGGATAAAATGAAAGGAAATTCGCTCCTTATTACAAAAATTATTAACCGCGTTTTGATGGTCTGTGGAATTCTGCATGTCATACAACTCTTTTAACACATTATTGGCTCCTTTGAAATAAGTACCATTATCACAATAGATCTTTGATGGTTTGTTTCTCCGGGCAATAAAACGCTTAAGACAGCCTAAAAAAGTATTAGTTGTCATGTCTGACGCCAATTCTATGTGAATAGCCTTTGTAGTGAAGCAGATAAATATAACTATATAGGCCTTAGTAATGACAGGGTTCCTTATTCTGGTCTGTTTCACATAGAATGGGCCAGCATAGTCTGTTCCGACTATTTGAAAGGGACGAGACAGATTGACTCGATCAAACGGTAGGGAACCCATAAGTTGTGTGGCAGCCCTGGCCTTTAACTTAAAACAAATCAAACATTTGTGCAGCACAGCTTTGATTTCCCTGTTGGCATTGATTAACCAATACAGCTCATTTAAAGTGCTAAGTACCAATTTCTGCCCTGTATGTTTCAATCGAAGATGTTCTTTTAAGATAATCATGCGAGTTATATTTGATTTTTTGGGTAAAATGATGGGGTGTTGTTGGGTGAAGGGTAAGTTGGAATTTTGTAGGCGCCCTCCAACCCTCATCAATCCAATTGAATCAATAAAAGGATTTAAACTTTTTAGATTGCATTTCAAAGTACCATGTGACTTTAAAATCTTTAATTCTGCTTGAAAATGTCTCTGTTGATCTAATTTTATGATTGTTTGTAGGGCAGAATTTAATTCATTTGGACACAAATTACCAAGTAATCTAACATGAGAATTTTCTTTTTTAGAATTGTGTATGAACCTTTGAACATAGGACATTATTCTTATGATTTTTTCAAGATTGGAATATTTAGCAAATAAACCATAGAATGAATTTTCAATTTTACATAAGTTACACGTTTTTTGCTCTGACCTTTGTTCTGGAATGTCAAAATCAGTATTTCTATTTTTAGAATCACAGTGAATATAACTAGCACACTGCAAATACTGTGGTCCATGGAACCACAACTGTCCCACCTTGTCCTCAAGTGCCTTGGGGGAAATACCTCTTGAGATACAGTCTGCAGGGTTATCACTGCTTTGGACATAAAACCAATAAAATTCTGATGTTAGTTTTTGAATCTGTTTTACCCGGTTAGCAACATACACGCTTAATTTTTCGGGTTGTATCCCAAGCCAAGCGAGGACAATTTGAGAGTCCAAATATAAGAACGTTTTTACATTGTATTTAAGGCATAAAATGTCCTGCACCTTTTTAGCTAACATAGACAGCAATAATGCACTGTTCAACTCAAGCCTAGGCGTTGTTAGTTGCTTAGCCTTTGGGTTAATGCGAGATTTGGAGCACAATAGATTGACTTTGACAGTCTTATGATTGTCCATAATTCGCAAATATAAGCAGCAACCATAAGCAACATTGGACGCATCAGCATAACCAACGAGTTCAATAGAATTAACCGCAAGCATGTTAATGTTTCTAGGCACAGAAATAGTCTTCATTTCTACTAAGCTCCTGGCAAATTCAATCCATTGTGTATGTAATGGCTCTGGTAGATAATCATCCCAATTTAAATTCAAAAACCAAACCTTTTGCATAAATATTTTAGCTTGAACCAAAACTGGACCTAAAATGCCTAAGGGGTCGAAAATCTGGCTAATAAAGCTGAGTATTTGTCTCTTAGTGTAGCGTTCTAAAAGGTCATTTTTAGGACACTGTATTGTCAAACTATCCGAAGACACATTAAGAGACAAACCCAAAGTTTTCATGCAGGCATTATTCTTATCTAGCTCCCTATTGCCAAAGTATTGCAATTCAACAGGAATGTCTTTTAAAATTTCAATATTATTTGAATACCATTTGTGCAATGTAAAGCTTGCCTCACTCATAAGTTCAATCAACTCCTTCTTGATACCAAATAATTCAGAAATACTGTTACTGCCACATTGTATGTCGTCTACATAACTTGAGTGTTTCAAAACAAAAGCTGCCAATGGATATTTACTTTCAAAAATGTTTGCTAACTCCATTAGACAGCGTGTGGCCAGGAACGCTGAACTTTTCAACCCATATGTGACGGTCTTAAGTTGGACACATTGGACAGGATCACTACTAGAATTTCGCCATAGAATATTTTGCAGACACCGAAATTTGTCTTCGACCAAAATCTGTCTGTACATAGCCTTGATGTCGCATAGTAAGATATATTTGTAAGTCCGAAGCAATATCAAAATGTCGAACAATTCACTTTGTACTACATCACCATTTAGCATGATATCATTCAAGCATAATCCATTTTTTGTACACATACTAGCATCAAAGACAGCACGGACTGGCGTGGTCTTACTGTTGGGATTTATCACGGGATGATGAAGAAGAAAATATATGTTTCCTGCACTTAAGTCATAATTATTAATATTGTAATAACTGGCATGACCCTGATTTAAATATTCCTGAATGAATTTTTTATATTGTTGACTTAAAGCGTCATCTTTTAAAAATCGTTTTTCTAAATTATATAATCTTTGTAAAGCATAGGATAAAGAATTACCTAATTGCACATTTTCTAAATCAAGTTTAAGTGGCAATGCTACTGAAAACCTTTTATTTATTAATTTAACAGAACTCTGAAAGCTTTCTTCGGCAAGTTGATGTTCAGTGGACCCTTCCTTAAATACACTAGGTACCTTTTCACATTCCCAAAAGTAAGAAATTGTTTTATTCAATTCACATAGTTGTGACTCTTGTTTGGGGCGGACAATAACAGGGGACACTTCTGTATTAATTACATTAGGTGTGTTTTCACTTACCAAACAATCAGACATAGCATTAGTTGAATGACATAATTGTGCATCCTGCTTTGAAACTGGCACATACGGTACTTTTTCACTAATTAAACAATCAGAAAAAGTATTATTCAAATCACACAATTGTGCTTTTTGCTTTGGTGTATTTAGAAAATTACCGGGGTTACCTTGTATGTTGATACATAAATTAGAAGAAAAAACCTTGCCAGCAGACACTGGCAGGCTCCCAGCGGCAACATAACCGAAGCAAGTATTAATTAAATATGGCCCAGCCGGCGTGATGGGCAGCGACTCACGCTGCAACACCTGAAAAAATATATCACATCCTAACAAAAGTGATATTTCGCCTGACTTGTTAAAATTGTTATCAGCTAGCTTAATATGCGCTGGAATGTTGTATTTAGAAATGTCAAATGCTTGCTGTGGTAAGTTGCATGTAATATTTTTTACTACACAGCAAGAAACATTTGTTTTGTAATTATTTACTGATGAGAAAACAGTACAATTTGCCCTTTGAGTCACCTTATTGGTTCCCTCAACAACACCAGTAATAGTTTGATTTGTAGGTATAATTTCACAACAAATTTTTTGAGCCAACTTCTCAATTATGAATGATACTTGTGACCCACTGTCTAATAAAGCCCTAATAGAGGAAAAAGAACCATCTTTATTTTTCAGGCGGACAATGGCAGTAGGTAGCAATACATCTAGGCTGGTACTAGTGCCTGACATAGACACAACACTATCACCTTGTTGTGTGGCAGCAGCCACCGTAGCTGCATGCTGAGATTCCTCACTGTTTTTTGACTGGTCATGAAGGAGACTATTATGTCTCTTGTGGCACACCGTACACTTTAAACGCAACATGCACCGGCCCTTATGCTCATTCAAACAAATGGTGCACAGGTTTTTGTTTTTTACAAAGTCAGACCGCTCCAGTACTGTGCACATTTTAAATTTAGGACATTGAAACAGCCTATGATTTTGTTGGCAATACTTACAGGATTGTTGAGACCTTTCAGTTGCTACACCACTCACAGATTTAATTGGTTTAGAAGACTTGTTAGACGGAGGAGTCTCCGATTGCCTTTCTTCAGCAGTATTTTCCATGGCGAGTGCCCGTTTTTCTAGAAAATCAATAAATTGGGATAGGGTTGGCAGTTCTTTTGTGTTTCTTTCAAGATAAAAACCACGATAAGTATAAACATCAACCTTTTTAGCCAAAATATTTATAAGAAGTATGTCCCAATGCTGAACAGCTTGTTTTAAATTTTTTAAGGCTGCAAGATGGAGATTGAAGTTGCCTATGAGTGAGCGCAGGTTTTGAGCAGTACATTTTGAAAATGAGGGCATGTCTAGCAAACTATTCACATGGTAATTTACAATTTTTGGCACATTATCATACCTATTTTCTAACAGGCTCAGAGCTGTCACATAATTCTCATCAGTTAACGTTAAATTCTTAATTAAATTAAGAGCTTCGCCACTTAAATAAGAGCGTAAATAATACAGCTTTTCACAAGCAGTAAGATTGTTGTCGATATGAATTACCGACTTAAACATGTTTATGAACGGATAATAGTCCGCTATTTTATCACCATTAAATGATTGCATTTGTATTTTGGGTAAACTATTGAACTTACCATGTGCACCATTGTTGGGCACATTGTATACAACCGCGGCTTTGTGTTTATCAAGAATGCCTATGGCTTCATAATATTTGTCTTCATACTCGTCGTACTTTTCGTCATCGCTCGAATTTAAACTAAGGATCGCCTTATTGAGCCGCTCATACTCCTTGAACGATTCACTCAGCCGACACCTCTTCTCGGCCAGCGCTTCGCAGGTAGATATCTTCACAGCTTCTTCGTTTAAGCAGAATATGTGCATTCTAGTGATGCCGCTTTTAACATATCCTCTCTCGGCCACTAAAACCTTCAACTTGGCAGCTTCCGCCATGGTACGTTATTGACGATACGCAACAAACAAAATTATTAAGACAAAATATTGTAAAACACGTTTTAGAACAATTTTTTCGAAGCACAAAATGGCCGCACGTAACGCAATAATGTCTATTCCTTGTTGTAATTTTTCAACATGGTCGCAAACGCAATGTCTATAGTGATTGGTTGATTCCGCAATGTCAATTGTCAATGCTGTGTTCTTATTGGCTGCACAGAACTTTGAAGATTCGGATACGCACTACAGATAAAAATAACTCCCGCTTTTTGTAGCAACACCGCGTTGACCGCCGCGCCGGAAGCGACACGATGACGGATGACCTAATGTCTTCTTCCTTTTTGAACAAATGACGAGTGCGCACGATGACACTGCAGTTTGATGAAATGATGACTTTGATGATAGGCACACGGATTGTGCAACCTTGCAGACACGATGAGAGAAATGGACTCACTCTCGATGATGGTGTTGTAAAACTGGCAGATAAAAAGCACCGTAGTTACAATTGGTAGGAACGAAGCTGCCCATGCACTCAGGACCGCTTCTTCATGGTTTTCCACACTGAATGCTCTCGCCATGAACTGCACGCCACCGTTCTTTGGTTACTGTCGTCACACTCGACGAAAGGGGTTTTTTCAATTTTTCACGGAAAATCCGACTCGTTTAGGACCACAACTTCTTCTGTATAACACGAAGAGTAATTAAAATGACTTCTTGCACTAGCACAGGCGTTAATTCGGGAATTATTATTTTTATAAATGAAACCACGTCGCTTGTAGCTAATAGTTAAATCGGAAGTGTTTATTATTTTTTTTTACCACAGACAATATAAGAATTTATTATAGTTTTGGATACAAGGTCTTTGTTCGTATTGAACAAACGTGCGTCGTCGGCGCGCTTTTGTCAAACAGAGCAGTTTGTTGAAGCGATACAAAGCGTCAAACGCGCGTTTGCATCGCGTCTGTATCGCCACAAAGGAGCGTCAACGGCGCGTTTAATAAACGTGGTGTGCATAGGCTCTTAGAAATATGGTGAAACAATGGGTGGTTTTATCGCTAAAAGCGATCTTTTCAAGACACAGTTTGATGGATTTGAAGAAGAGGGAGAACAATACTGAAGATAGTCTATGGTTTTTTTTTTTTTTTTTTTTTTTTCTTTTTTTTTTTTTTTTTTTTTTTTTTTTTAAGGGTGGCAAAATCATCAAATGAGGCCTCCCGCCCTGGGTGGGGCAGAAGGGACTGTCAGACTCTTACTGACTAAAATCCACCCGTGTTCCTTCGGATGCCCTTTACGTTCCGGGGCCACGGTATCCTGGATTAAGAAAAAATCCGCGACCCCGGCAGGCATTTGGCCCCATAAGGGGCCCCGTCGGTGACGCGTGAAACACGACACGCCACCGACCCGGGCTTGGTCCTTGGTCGGACGGCGAGCTTACCCATTACTCACCGTCCGCAAGCCCGCTCCGCTGCTGTGCCCTCTGCTAATCAGAGGGACACGCATTGGAGCTTCCACCCGACAGGCTATTCGCATACGGGCAAAGAAACCCCCTTAGGCACACAGTGCCTAAGGAAGAGTTTTTGCCCGCATCCCAGGGCGCACCGGCCCGAAAAACTGGTCTTCCCCCCGGACGTATCCGTGAAGGAACTCCAGTCCACGGACGCACGTGGAGGTTACCTGTCTTAGCACCCCAAAATAGTCTATGGTACACAATTTGCACATAAAATACATAAATTTAACTCTCAGTTCTACATAAAAAAAATACGAGTAGTTTTTGCAATCCTGACATTTTCTGCAAAATAATAAAGAACTGTTAAAAATTACACTTTAATTGTATAGTTTCAATAACAGCTGCACAAGTCTAATTCCCCATTTCCTTGTGTACGATAACGGAACAATCTCCGAACGATCGCTAAGTACCCGGCAACTGGTACAGCGGGTAATGTTTGCATTAACAATATCTAAGTGAATGTTAACTGCTAACTCGTAGCGGAGGAACTGTATTGATATTACTGGTTGAGTATTACTATTGAAGATAGTAAGGAGTTCTAGTGAGTTTGGGGAATTGGGGCAAACGCAAGAACTTTTAAACCTTTCAAAAGATTTAACCTGTTTTATATTACTAAGGTTGTTGCTTGATCACAGTTACAGTAATTTGATCAATAGTTAAACTAACTATTGTTAAAATCCCATACATATTTTAACAAATGTCGAATAATGTGTAGGATTTAACAAATAGTTCAACTAATGATCAATGAATGCGGCCTTAATTATTTTTCATTTTTATTTGCAGTTAAGTTTAATAATCTGTCTGTTATTACACTGATTGTGAGTACCTATGGGTGGATGTTTTTTACCCTTTTACACAAAAACTACTTAACGGATTTTGATGACATTTATTTTTAAACACAGTTTGACCTGGATAAACACATGAGATACTGTTAATCTGATAGCTAGATATTAAACGCGCAATAACGCGCATCTTAAATAAACGGAAAATAAACATTATCGGTCTTACTACAAAAAGAACGTTAAACACAGATTGAACATGCGTTTAAGTAAACAAGTGTCTAAAGCCTTAAACCATGTTTAGGAGCTTCGTACCACAAAACCGATTTTAGGTTTTACTTAGCTAAACATCTGTTCAACGTCTGTTTACTGTAATCATTTCTTTTATGTAGCAACATTGCAAAGCATTCACTCAAATTTTCCATCATTCGTTCTAATACACTTCATTTTATGCAGATAACATCCAAATAAATTGCATATTCTCGGCAAAGCGGACTTTTAAAATAAAAAATGGTGATTATCACAAAACTCAGATACAAATTTAATGGTAAAATTATATTAAATATACACGGAAATCAACAAAAATCATTTATATTTAAAAAAATGGAACGACAGTCCTTGCGTCAGTGTAACTCACAGGTGTCACCGTGTCACTGTGATTCTGTGAAGTCAAATTCATTTCCTAACCGATACCTAATTATAGTTTCGGTATTTATTTAGCATTATCATATATATTTGATCTCAATCAATGGAAACCAAGGAAGACAAGAAGAAAAGTCGTCATCGTGGAGACAATTGGACCCAAGACGAGGTTTGTTTAAACAATTACGATGCTTGTACCAAGGTACCGGTAAAATGATCAATATCGTATTCAAATTCAATATTTTTATTCTTTTAGGATATTTTTACACAAATAATGAGCGAATCTTCTCAAATTATCGAAAATAAACACACAGACACAAATTCAAATAAAAAGAAGAATTTGGAGTGGATAAAAGTTCAAAGCAAGCGTGTATTTTTCATTTTTGTGAAATGTTATGCCTTACAGGTTAACAACTTTATACCTATATACGGTCTAGCCATGGGAACGAGCGACGCAAATGTGTCTGTGCGATCTCAAAGCCGTCTCGTCGAAGCGCACATCATAGAGTCCAGCGATGAGATTTCATATAGAGCGTCGCGCGTCGTGCCGATCGCCGCTACACGTGGCATGATAAGAACATTTCTATACATTTGTTTTAGTTGCTAGCCGCTTCGTAACGCCGTTCGCACCGCGAAATTATTCGCTGCAGAAAATGTCCTATGCCTAGGCCGTTACTACTTAGAGAAGCTATCTAATATTATTTTTTTCTGACAGATTGAAAGAACTGACCGTTTTGAAATATCGTGTGGATTTACGAGGTTTTAAATTAAAATAACTTTTCTGTACGACACACATGTGAAGACGGTTTTTATTTTTCTTGACAGATGACAGTTCTACAAGACCATAGATTACAGACATGGACCCTAGTTTCATAGATTATCACTAAGGACCCCCTTGAGATATTTATATTATTATTTCATGTTTTTATTAAAACTAACTCTATGTAAAGAAGCCAAACCAGGGAATGCAAAGTCTATCAAAAAATTAAAATTGGTCATTAGTGATTTTTTCTGATAATAAACCTATGTAAATACTGAAGCGACACTCATAGGATAAGGGGAAAAAGGGAACTAATATTTATGGTGCTGTTCACACGTTCCACGCCCTTAAGAGAGGGCGAAAATTTTTACACCACCCCTCAACATAATATTTTCCCGTTTTCCCTGTTTAAAACATAAACATTAAGCTAATTAGTACTAGATTGTTAGTGATGCATTTTTTAATGACACATTCAAACTTACTCCTTTATTTTTAAAAGAATTTAACTAAAAATGCATGACCAACGTTACATAGATTATGTGCATAGCCTATATTCTTAAAAAATTAACTTAACAAACTTCTCAAAAACAGTTTTTCCCAATGGCTTAGTTAATAAATCAGCTAAATTATCCTGTGTTTTAATATACTTTACTGAAATACACTTATCCTTTATTTTGTCCATAATGAAGTGATACCTAATATCCAAGTGCTTTAATCTTTTATTATTTTCATTATTATAAACAAGTTTTATTGCTGACTGATTGTCTTCATACAAGATCACTTCATTACAGACAACATCAAAGTCACACAACAAATTTTTCAGCCAACATGCTTCTGAAATAGCCATACTTAATGCAATATATTCAGACTCAGTGGAGGATAATGACACACTAAGTTGTTTTTTACAACACCATACTACAGTACAATCGAATATTTTAAACAAATAACCAGTGGTAGATTTTCTATCTTGTGTGTCACCGGCCCAATCTGCATCAACAAAGCCTTGCAATTCTGTGGATGTGCTATTATATACCAAAGAGTAATTTAATGTACCTTTTATATACCTTAGAATACGTTTCAATGCCTTGTACAACATAATACTAGCACAGTGTTGGTACCTGCTGAGGAAACAAACTGATACACATAGATCTGGTCTTGTGCCACAAACTGCATACATTAAACTGCCTACGAGTTGTCTACACTTTTTCTCTATTTCTGGACTTTCTGATTTTTCCCTTTTTAGTATTTCAAACTTAAAGTTTTGGTCTATTGGAGTAGAAACTGGTTTGCAATCTGACATATTGTAATGCTCTAAAACTTTAGTAAGATATGTTTTCTGACTAATTACCGTTGTACCTTTCTTTTGATCAATATCGATACCCAAGTAACATTTGGCTAAACCTAAGTCTTTCATCTTAAAGTTACTGCTTAGCTCGCTTTTAAAATCTTCCAAAACCTTGTTTTCAGTGCAAAACATAAGAACGTCATCAACAAACAGCAAAACGTATAGCATACATTCATTTACCTTTCTGAAATATAAGCAATGATCATTTTTAGATTTACTGAAATTTTCTTTACTCATGAAGTCATCAAACTTGTTATTCCAATATTTAGGAGACTTTTTCAAACCATACAATGATTTATTTAATTTGCAAGTTTCACCGCTTGGTAACTTTATGTATACACTCTCATTTATGTCACCATGTAAAAAAGCACCTACAACATCCATCTGATGAACTGGAAGTTGAAGTTTATTTGCAACTGCTATAAAAACTCTAAAAGTAGGCAATTTAGCCACAGGAGAATATACTTCTAAATCACAATCAGACTGTTCAAAGCCTCTTGCCACTAACCTAGCTTTATAAACTTTATTAGTACCTACTTGTTTAACTTTAAAAACCCATTTACTAGAAATTACTTTATTCCCCTCTGGTACGCTATTTACTTCTGTCCATGTGTTATTTTCTATCAGAGTATCTAGCTCAGTCTTCATAGCAATCTTCCACTCTTCCTTTTCTTCAGAGTCAAGCGCTTCCTCAAGAGTAGCTGGCTCTGTACCGATGGATAGAAGGTTTGTATCGTAGTCATCTAGCCTTGATGGTTTCTTTATTACTCTGCCTCTCCGTGAATGTGTTAATACTTGAGGTGTTTCTTCTGCCTCTTCTTCTTCTTCTGACTCGGATGTTTCTTCTGAATTTAGAATTTCCTCTGTTTGTACTTCTGTATTTTCATCAAGATCTGATAACTGTGTTATATCTTCTTCACCTTCCTCATTAAAACTGTGATATTCTTCTCTTATTTCATCCTCTTTATTATTTATTTCTTCTTTTAATAATAATGGGGTTATATTATTATGATCTTGAAAAATATTACCTAGCGTTTGACTACTAAAATTGCCTTTCAGAAATGTTACCTCTCTTTTAATCAAAACATCATTTTTATGGGGAAAATAAATTCTAAAACCTTTTGTTGTTTCACTATAACCTACAAAGTATCCTATTTCAGCTTTGCTATCCCATTTTTTGCGATAATGATCTGGAATGTGTACACCTACCTTTGAACCAAACACTTTTAAATTATTTATATCATATAATCCCTTTTTATACCAGAGCTCATATGGAGTTACATTTTTAATCCTACTTTTACCAGTTCTGTTTATAACGTAAACAGCTGTATTGACAGCTTCAGCCCATAAAGACTTATCTAAATTACTTGATAATAATATTGTTCTAGCCGCTTCAGTTATTGTACGCATTTCACGTTCTATGCAACCGTTTTGTTGCGGTGTGTACGGAGCACTATTTTGATGTACAATACCTAAATGATCTAAGAGAGACTTCACCTCTTTGTTCATAAATTCTGAACCACAATCTGATCTTATTATTTCAATTTTATATTCTAAGTTTTTAGTAACAAAATTTAAAAAAGTTTTAATTTTATCAAATGTTTCAAACTTATTTTTCAGAAAATAAACCGTTCTATACTTTGAAAAGTCATCCTTTATGAGTAGATAGTACCTGGATCCACCTAATGACACCGTCTCCATTGGTCCGCATAAATCCATATGTAAACATTGACCGGGCTTGTCTGCCCTATTTATACTTATAGGAAATGGTTTCTTATGTAACTTACCCAAAAGACATGGCTCACATGTTATTTCCTCTTGTTTACTAACACTGAAATCTATATTACATTTATTTAGCATGCTTTTCACCTGTTCAATATCTTGGTGACACATTTTATCATGCCATACAGACAAACTGTCACTTGATTTACCAACACAAGCATTTTGAACTTTATTAGACCTAAACTTCATTATAAACAAGTTATTTTTCCTATATGCTAGTGCACAAACACTGTTATTGTTATTTTTCCTGAAATAACACATTTTACTAGTAATTGTTAAAACATAACCTCTATCTGTAGTTGAACTTGCTGAAAATAGATTCATCTTGATGCTAGGAACATGTAGAACGTTATTTAATGTTGTATTTATCCATTGTTTACCTGTAAATGCTTCTAAAGAAATAACTCCAATACCAATGGCTTGTATGATTTTGCCGTCTCCAATAACTATTGATCTAGGACATTCTAGTTTTTTATAGTCTATAAACATATTATAATCATGACACATGTGCTCTGAAGCTCCACTATCCATTACCCAACAATTATCACTTTCTAATTGACTGTAAAACAATGATGATAGCTCGAACACAGAGAATGCATTGCTTTGATTTCTTTTGTTTACATTTTGACTTTTCTCATTTTTATTTTTAAACCAACAATCTGAACTTTTATGATTATTCTTCTTACAAAAATTACAATTAGTATTATTAATCATTGTACCTTTACTTTTTGATTTGCAGTCCTTTTTCAGATGTCCTACTTTGCCGCACCGATAGCATTTTCTTGTAGACTTGTGTACGAATGCAGATGACTCATCTTCTTTGTTTTTGGTTGAAGCACGTTGCTCTTCTATCAGTAATCTCGCCGCTAGCTCGTCCATGGTCCTTTTTTCTGCTGGCACCGATTCCCACGCTGACACAAAGTGCTGGAATTGTGATGGGAGAGATGAAGTTATCTTTGTGATGGCCATAGTTTGACTCACTTCAGCGTTGAGATTCTTCAGTTTACTCAGGAGAGACTCGAACCGTCCCAGAAACTCTGATACGCTTTCTTTCTCTTCAAATTTCATTGAAAAGAACTTCTGCTGTAGTATATGCACAGACAGCTCGCCTCGCTGTTCAAATATTGTATTTAGCTTATCCCAAATTTCTTTTGAGGTTTTGCAGCCTAATATTTGTGGTATCACCTTTTCAGATATGCTTGTTACCAACATACCTTGAGCTTTCGCATCTTTCTGCATCCATTTCACCTGATCTTCTTTAGCCTCGAATGTGCCTTCAACGACGTCTAACAGATCCATAGCTCTTAGGAGGACTCGTATTTTGAAACACCACGCTGTCCAGTTTTCAACACCTTGAAGCTGCTGATAGCTTTGTCCAGAAGCCATATTTCCGACGGAATCCATCGCCGTATTATTGTTGCTTTACCGCAATCACCCGTCTCACGTGCTTTATTGATTTATTGGCCTTTACCGACCAAACCGCCGACCGCCACCGGAGCCCCGAGCTGACCGACGTTTTGCCGCTTGACCGCAGCGTTTCTTGATAAAACAACTAATCCAGCACGATTATTAGGCCGTATGCTATGTCTGGGCCGATAACCTTTTGAAATATCGTGTGGATTTACGAGGTTTTAAATTAAAATAACTTTTCTGTACGACACACATGTGAAGACGGTTTTTATTTTTCTTGACAGATGACAGTTCTACAAGACCATAGATTACAGACATGGACCCTAGTTTCATAGATTATCACTAAGGACCCCCTTGAGATATTTATATTATTATTTCATGTTTTTATTAAAACTAACTCTATGTAAAGAAGCCAAACCAGGGAATGCAAAGTCTATCAAAAAATTAAAATTGGTCATTAGTGATTTTTTCTGATAATAAACCTATGTAAATACTGAAGCGACACTCATAGGATAAGGGGAAAAAGGGAACTAATATTTATGGTGCTGTTCACACGTTCCACGCCCTTAAGAGAGGGCGAAAATTTTTACAGACCGGTAATCACAGAGATGTCCTACAATTAAAAGGGTTGTGAAGGAGAAGAAGGAGTTGGAAATTAAAAGAATAAAAAAGTCTTGAGATTAAAATATTTATCTATTAAAAATGTTGATTAATAAAATTCCGCCTTATTATTGTACCCCTCACAGTGTCTCTTGAGGTACGTCGTACGGTTCGCCGACGAACGTAACGGACAACGTCTAAACGCTCCTTCATGTCAATTGCAATGTTGTGCAGTATTGCTAAGGCTACCACAGTTGTTTTCACTGTGCTCAATTTTGTATACATTCCTCTTAAGAGGCAGCGGAATCTCTGTTTCCACAAGCCAAAACATCTCTCCACTGTGTTTCTCGTTCTGATGTGAGCCCGGTTGTAGGCCTCCTCTTTCTCGTTACTTGGATTGAGCAGTGGCGTAAACAGATAGGGAGTACACGCATATCCGCTGTCGCCGAGGAGTCTTCCATGAAATTCGCTATTTTCAAATCGTTCTTTTATAGAACTTTCATTAAAAATTCGGGAGTCATGGACACTGCCTCTCCATCTGGCGACTATGTCCCTGATCTTCAACTTATTATCGCATACTACTTGCACATTTAGCGAAAAATATCCCTTTCTGTTAACATATGCTTCACTGAGATCCCCCGGAACCCTTTTTATTTTTATATGTGTGCAATCTATTGCACCAATTACTTTGGGAAAGTTGGCTATGCTTCTAAAGCCCCTCATGGTATTTTCCTGGTCTTCCAACATAGAAGGCATATTTATAAATAAATGAGCTTGTTTGGCCAAAGCTTCTGCCACCTTTTTACAAATTTTGCTCACTGCTTGCTGTGAAATCCCATGTAAATCTCCGCTATCATCCTGAATCTGAAATAATGATTAATATTACTTAGAAGAAGTGAAAATATATGTAAAACGACTAAAGAAAAAATAGTTGAACACCGATAATGCAATTATGGTACTATGTAAATTCAACATACCTGATGTCGAGCCCAACACCGCAATGCACATGTTACTTGTATTTGTGGATCAATAGGATGACCACGAGGATCACTTTGAAGATCATCTTTGATTAAATCCACTATTTTGTTAGCAAAAGCTTTGCTAAATCTATATTTCTTCCGGAATATTTCGTCACTATAATGTTGAAAAGGATTTACTCTCACACGGTTGGCTCTAGTATATCTGAAGTTGGCCATATTATCTAAATCTGCCAAATCAATCAAATCTGCAAATTCTAGTGCACTCATTTTATTATTATTTTGATAATATCTAACCTCACTGTGAACTTGGTAAAATCGAGTGACATAACGTTGTTTTAAACATGTTAGACTAGGGATCGCGAGTGTTTAAATTTAGACATAGTTTAGCTAATGTTTAACTCTAAACACTGACTAAAGACAGATTTGTGGTACAACTTTCTTAAAACACGTGGTCAACATCTGTTTAAGTTTTTTGTAGTAACACAGTAGCTGTCATTTTACGCAGCCATATACATGATTGGCAATATAATTGTAAGATGGATAAGATAAATGGGTATCATATTATGGCATATCTCCCAAATTCTCAGAAAATATAGACATGTAGTTATTTTTCTAATTAACCGACTTCAAAAAAAGGGGGAGGTTCTCGATTCGATCGGTATTTTTTATGTATGTACACCGATTACTCCGAGGTTTCTAGTTCGATTAGTGTGATTCTTTTTTGTTCGATGTATACTTGCCATTTGGTCCCATAAAAATTCATCCAATTTGGTTCAGTACTTTTTATTTCAAAATAACTTTTCTTTCGGAAGTCGGTGGCGAAAAAGACAACGAAATAAAAAAACAAAGCCACCGACTTCCGAAAGAAAATTTATTTTGTACGTTATTTTACCTTCTATTTGAGGTTGTTTTTGAAGGCGGTTCAATTTTTTTTTAAATATTTTTTTATTTTAACCGTTGCCCCACACCAGGAATTTCTCCTGTATAGTGACTGCGTTTACAATCATAGACACACATAAACTAACATCCAGACCCGAAACAACTACTTATAGATCATACAAATATTGGTTCCGTGCGGGAATCGAACCCGATCGATTAAACACTATGCGCAGCATTCGATTGCTCAGTCATTGCGCCCAACGTGCCGTCAAACATGCATTGCCACACGAGTGTGTACATCAAGAATATTTGTAATTTTATTATGGACATATTATTATAATGTTAGTATGTAATGTAATATGGGTACCATGACTTGAATAATATATCGTTCCGTCCCTCTCGCGCCGCATGTCACGACGTGACGTGACGTCACACGTTCATTATTCACAGATGTCGCGGTAACACCTGATTTGGGTTCTTGTGCTAAAGGGATACTTGCGTTGTGCATATTACATGGCGCTTTGTTTTGAACAGGATCCTTTGGAACTGTACAATTGATTGACTGATTGACAGGTTCTGATCGCGATTGTTTTGGTGGTACGACTGCAACGAAAAAAAACGCTCTGTAGTCTTTAATAGATTTTCAACTTTGTGAGCTTTGGTTTGGGTGTAAAGTTGAAAATGCATTAATGACTACGAAGCGTTAACGTTTATTGCTTGCCGCTTATCTAGGTGCAGGAATACTAACCTCGAAATCCTGGGTTCGATTCCAAGGATGATGACCCATTTGGATCGGGTCTGAACTATCTTCCTCTCTCCTAAAACAGACTTATAATATTTATTCAGTTCAAACTTTGTAAACGCAAGTGCTAGTTGAAGACTGTAGGTTAAACAAATCTCAGAACTATGAACTAGAAGCAATTTGGACGTCTTGTTAGCTCGTAATAATCCCGAAGTTTACCGAAGATACCCGAAGTTTGTCGAAGATACCCGAAGCTCCCCGAAAGCACTACACGGCTCGCAACTTCCTCATTACTGAACATTTGGTTAGAACAACCTTACTCAATCCGCTGCGATTTAAACGAGATTTGAAGGAAACTCAGAAGGATCGTTTTATTTAATTAATTAAGCAGATGATTTTGCCTGTGTTTCTGAAGGATCGGAAGCTAATACCTCTAGAAATTCAGGTGTGATGGGATTGTTTCATTTAAACCTGCCGTCTGTAGTGTTGACTGTCTTCATTTAGTGCTCATGGTTGAACACATTTGACCTACTCATGTATAAGTCTTCTTTGTCACTATTGGTATTTTGTTAGACAACAAGAAGCGTTCTCGTATTGCAACATTGATTCTTTGTTGTGAAACTAAATCAAAGCGATTGGTCCAATTTTTTACACAATAGGAGAACTAGGTATTTAATGTAATTTCTCATGTGAGTTTAAAGATTGTATTAATTTGTCTGAAATCAAAGTTCAAAATGCCTACAGATAAGCAAATAAACAAAATGTTGTTTATTTGCTTATATATACCATGATCTACTCCCACACGGTGCGTTGTTAGCCTATTAAGTACTTGAACACATAAAACCAGGATAAACAAAATATTATTCGATGAATAATATACGAGTTCCGTGTGGTGTCCGGACATAAAGAATAGCACCACCCCATATCTTCCAATGGGTGTCGTAAAAGGCGACTAATGGACCTTAAGACCCAGTGCATGGCATCAAGCACCTTGTGTCACCCGAATGGTGGCGGGTAAACCACCAACAAACGCATTCCCAAAGAGGGTTAGTGTCAGGCAGGCGGCCGGCTATAAAATCAAAGCCAAAACCATTAGCAACATGAGTAGAGGAAATGAGATGCGCGATAGGGCTAGGGCGTACCCCGCAGGCGACGCGCAGGAGCAGCACCCGGCCCCTGCGGGAAATGGACAAGGGTTGTCGCACCAACCCGGGCGGGTGCGACGTAAGAAGCGAGCTCGGGAAGAAAGAATGAGGTATGCTAGTTGGAATGTTGGGACAATGACTGGAAGAGCTAGAGAGTTAGCAGATGTAATGAAAAGAAGAAGAATAAATGTGGCGTGCTTGCAAGAAACTAAATGGAAGGGTACGAAAGCGAGGGAAATTGGGGAGGGATACAAGTTCTTCTACTGTGGAAGTGATGGAAAAAGGAATGGCGTGGGAATAGTGTTAGATAGTAATTTGAAAGAAAGTGTGATGGATGTTAAAAGAATTAATGATAGATTGATAGCTGTGAAAGTCATGTTAGGGAATGTTGTACTGAACGTGATTAGTGTGTATGCTCCACAAGTAGGATGTGAGGAAATAGTGAAAGAGAAGTTTTGGGAGGATTTTGATACAGTTTTAATGACCATCCCGGTGCATGAGGAATTAATTATTGGAGGTGATTTTAATGGGCATGTGGGAAGAATGAAAGGAAGTTATGAAAGAGTACACGGGGGATGGGGTTTCGGGAATTTAAACAATGAGGGGGAAACTATGTTGCAATCAGCTACTGCATTTGATCTAGCAGTAGCTAACACCTGGTTCCAAAAAGCCGATGGACACCTAGTAACATATAAGAGTGGGGCACATAGTACACAAATAGATTACTTCCTTGTTAGACGCAACAACATAAAGCACGTCAAGGACTGCAAAGTGCTACCGGGAGAAGATTTGGTCTCACAACATCGTCTCCTGGTTATGGAAGTAGCCTTACAAATAAGGCTTCTAAAACATAAAGAGCGCCCCCCTCCTAAAATAAAATGGCATATGCTAGAGAAGAATGATTGTGCTGGAGAATTAAGAGAGCGAGTGGTAAATAAAATGATTGAGATGGGTGATATGAACGACAAGGGCGTAAATGAATGTTGGAATGAGATAGCTCAGTGTATTAGGAGCGCAGCAAAAGATATCTTGGGAGAGACGAAAGGAAGGGGCACGATAGATAGGGATACATGGTGGTGGTCGACAGAGGTACAGAATGCTTTGAGGGAAAAAAAGAAGAAATTTAAGGAATGGCAGAGCATTGGAAATGAGCATGTTAGTTTGAAAGCTGAAAGAAAGAGTGAGTATGATGCTCTTAAGAAAATAGCCAAAAGAGCTGTGGCTATAGCGAAAGCAAATGCCCAAAAAAGCTCTATGACACCTTGGATACTCCAGCAGGCCAAAAACAACTATACCGGCTTGCTAGAGCTAGGGAGAGAAAGGCGAAGGATGTTTGTCAGGTAAAGTGCGTAAAAGACGATGCTGGAATGATCCTGTCGGAAGATGAGAAAATTAAGAATAGGTGGAAGGGCTACTTTGAAAGACTGATGAATGAGGAGAACGACTGGAGTGGTGTGCTTGAAAGTAAATCAGTAAATAAGGGATTAGTAAGAAGAATAAGTGTGGATGAAGTGAGGAATGCGGTAAGTGGTATGAAGAATGGTAAGGCATTAGGACCGGACGGAATACCTGTTGAAGTGTGGAAAATATTGCGGATGGACGGTTGGACGTGGTTAGCTTTATTCTTCAATAAGCTGATGCTGGAAGAAGCCATACCTGACGAATGGTGTAATAGTTCGCTAGTGCCCATTTTTAAAAACAAAGGTGATGTGCTGGAATGCAATAATTATAGAGGAATAAAGCTAATATCACACAGTATGAAAGTTTGGGAGAAAGTTATTGAAAGGCGACTGAGAGAGGAGAGCGAAATTTCACAGAACCAATTCGGTTTTATGCCTGGTCGGGGTACGACGGATGCCATCTTCGCTATCCGCCAACTGTGCGAGAAATACAGAGGTGCGCATAAAAACTTGCACATGGTGTTCGTCGACCTGGAAAAGGCATACGACCGGGTGCCCCGTGAGGTTCTGTGGTGGGCCCTTAAGGAGAAAAGTGTACCTGGAAAGTATGTACAGTTGATCCGTGCAATGTATAGTCGATGCAGTACCCAAGTCCGGTCTACAGCGGGCACTACCGGCAGCTTCAATGTAGCGGTTGGCTTGCACCAAGGGTCGGCTCTCAGCCCGTACCTCTTCCTGATGATAATGGATGCTCTGACGTCGGACATCCAGGAAGAGGCCCCCTGGTGCATGCTGTTTGCCGATGACATTGTGCTGATTGCCGAGAGCGGCCTAGAGGTCCAGAACAGATTGGAGGTGTGGTGGCAAAGACTGGAGAACGTTGGCCTGAAATTGAGCAGAACCAAAACAGAGTATTTGTTTTGCGATTTTGGCGGTCTCTCCAGTCCTGTGCCCATTACTCTTGCAGGAACGCCCATACCAGTCTGTTCCGACTTTCGGTACCTCGGGTCGCTTGTCCAAGGAGACGGCGATGTAGACCGGGACATAACACACCGGATCAACTCGGGATGGATGAAATGGCGACAGGTCACCGGAACAACTTGCGACCCACGGATGCCCCTCAAGTTAAAGGGGAAAATATACAAATCCGTGATTAGACCTGTCGTATTGTATGGATCGGAATGCTGGGCTGTGAAAAAGATGGATGAGAAACGATTGCATGTAGCGGAGATGAGGATGTTGAGATGGATGTGTGGAGTGACAAGAATGGATAAAGTAAGGAATGAGTTTATAAGGGGAAGTTTGAAAGTGGCGCCTGTTACAGAAAAAATGAAAGGGAATCGTCTATCTTGGTATGGACATGTGATGAGGAGGGATGACACCCATGTGACTAAGAAAGTGATGAGTATGAATGTTGATGGATGGAGAGGACGAGGAAGGCCAAAGAAAAGATGGATGGATTGTCTAAGGAATGATATGAAAGAAAAAGGAGTAAATGATACTATGACGTCTGATAGGGGAGAATGGAAGAAGAAAACGTGTTGCGCCGACCCCAAATAGAATGGGATAAGGGCAGGAAGAAGAAGAAGAAGAAGAATAATAATATACGAGATAAAAAACATGATTCGAAAAAATGGCACTATTAAACGAAGTAAACCAAGGACAATGAAGTAACTCCATTTCCATTGTTTTTAGTAATTTAAAATGGTAATTTAACATTTAATCAGCTAATAGATGTTTGCTGGGTACTCATATTTCCATTCATTTCACCAGTCTCCTCCCACGGACCTACTCCTCCTGCCTGCCTACTGTCATCAGCCCAGGGGAAGCTCTCAGTGCTTAATATCTCGCTACTATTAATTTAATAAGCGCTAGCTGTGAGCCGCGGAGCCGCCTGTATTAGCGCAGTAAAGAGAGCACGGTAATCCGCGCCACATCCCGGGTGTACTTACGAACGACCTACGTACTTACCTACGTACGACGTATGTCCGGAGGAAACGATAGGGTGTATGAAAGTAGCTGTTAATACTGTACAATATCTAATCGCGTCGTGTTTGACTTTCAGTTGCATCGTTTAGATATTGATCTTGTGACTGTTCATAAATTACCCTAGGCTGATAAAATTTTCGTTTTTCTTAAGTTACATAAATATAGTGGATAATATGAGGATGGTGCCCCCGAAGGGGCAGCGATAGAGCCCCGCTCGCCGCTCTATTCGCCGTGGCCCCCGTCCAATGACATACTGGGGCCCCCGCCGGGACATGGAGGACTGAACTCTCAACAAAGAGGAGGGGACCAAAGTAAGTTAGTGCTGAGAGTTCTCAGTTATATAATATACATGAATAACATCAAGTCAGATAAAACAAACCAATAAGGATTATGAAGCTAGTAAGACAAGAGGACAGCAAAGATAATAATATAGAAATGTGATAGGGAAACGTTACGCTTGCGCTTGAAAGATTAGTTGGTTACAGTTACGTTAACTTGTTTGACTCCAGTGTACTAAATGCCGCTCTGCAAACGCAAACGATTCCATGTACTCAACATGGTATTGCTTTACAACGTTTACTCGGCGTACGTTTACTGTTAGTCCTACCAGCATTACCCTACGAAGGACTTTGCTACGAACACTAACAGCGAACGTTTCCTAAGCACGTATTACATGTCCTTTCCAATCCTGAGGCAGTGAGTCGTGAATTCACTGCCATTGAGAAAGACAAGTTTTATATATCCATAGAAGTATACTCGCGTTCAAATAATTCACCCTTACGGCTGCCTATCCCCTTTCTTTAATAATAATCAAATTACCCAAGCGTACCGTAGACTCGGCCTGTAACAGAGCATATTACGATTGTATTGCTAGATGTCGAAGTGGATGTTATCGACACTTCATTCATTTCACATTTAAATCTGTCCCTTATCGACAGGCGTGTCTCGTTAAAACAATAGTGACGATTCAGATATAGGCCTACCAGTGGCCGTTTAACGAGACACAGCCGTTTAATCTAGCGTTCCTTGGAACGGAGCTATTCAACGATAACCCCGACTCAGTGTAATCTACCCCCACAGCTAGAAATGTACATCCATCAACCACTCGCAATGTCTCTGGGCTAGGCTGTAAGGAGACAGTAATCATCAACAGCGTTTGGTTATTTTGCTAAACAAATAGCAATATTTGTTAAAGTTGCTTATGTCTGTCACAGGCACAAAATAGCTTGGTTGAAGGAATATAGTTTGAATAATAATAATTGAATTATGAACACGGATCTGCCTTTGGTACGTGGTACATTCGTCGTAAAGGTCAATATTCGTCAAGAGTCATTGGCGTGTGAGTCATTGTACTGAGTGTATCGAAAGGCATTCCCCGTGCCCTTTAACCAACCGCCAATGACTAATTACTGTGAGGATTCGGAACAGGGACTTAGGACAAGTAATATATGAGATAATAATACAAAATATAATAACGTGAAGGCTCCGCTCCGCCATACTGAAATAAATGATTATTAGCAGCCATTCTGCGTCTTCTCCAAACTGCTACTATAAAGTTAATTATAATTAACACTTACCAAGTGCTTATTGAAGAGAATTAGTCTATAATCTACTTACAGACTCTTCTCAAATACCACCCGTTAGATCACCATCATCAGATCGCCTTCTGGATTCGTCTTCTCTCGTTCCACCGACCACTAACACTAGATTTACTTTAGCTACTAATCTTTGGCTTAATCAAACATAATTCAAACAAATACAGTAATACTACTCCCGGCCTCTCAGCCGGTTCAAGCTCAGCCGTCTATCCCGATCTTCTCCTGGAGCACCCGTGTGCAAGTCTCGAGGGTCAAGAACCAACTGTCTCGAGCAATCATCCACGTCGCCCAGCCTTTCTACCTGCTAAGCGTCCCTGACCATCCTTCGCGTTCCCACACTCGAACCCCAATATCTCCTTTATTTTTTTACTGCCCGGTCTCAATTGTTCTTAAAGATCCTTTTGGCCATTTCATGAAACTAAATTACAAACACGTGTGCTGATAAAATAAGTTGTGGGATCGTTTCTTTAGAATCCTTTTAAAATATCAGTTTTCGCCTGTCAATAGTTCTTAAAATAAAGGATTTATGCTTTTCAAAGCAATTGAATAGTTTTTTGTTTTACTTCTCCAAAATAACCATGAGCGCTGCGTTATTTATTGGCCGTCGGGTAGAGGGATAATGGGTTTCCCAGTGGACCAAGTGCACGTGGTGATTTAAAATAAATAACCTATTTTGTTATTAAAAAACAAGGGTACGTGACGGACAGTCACATTCCCCCCTCTGAAAATCAGACGCGTGACGCAGTTCAGCGGATGATCTTTCACATTAGGATAAACCTGTGCGTTATCATGACGTTACAAAACTATATACGAGTACACCTATTTGTGATATTCCTAAAATCTGTTTATTGTAAGGTTTGTAACCTGAACCACAAATCTAATAAGATGCATTGTGTGCTATAGTTGATTATAATTTTGCATAAGCATCTTCAATCATAATTGTAATTAATTATTCGAACTGGTCCTCCAGTAAAATACTCAGTTGTATTTTAATTATAAATTAAACCGCGATTCAATTAATTTCAAAAGACCTGTGCATGCTTATAATGTTGATTGACATACCAGAGTCTCTATCAAGAGTATTTGTGAGTGACGCTACCTCTACGGTGTTCTCTCGTTCTTATTTCAGCTTATCATAGCTGCTGCTGGACAGAGGCCTTTCCTCTAAGCTGAGCGAACTCAACCCGCTGCTCGCTGTTGTTCCGGTGGCTGAAATAGTCCGCACATAGACATATTAGATTTAATTCCAATTAGTCGCCCCCCTCCGATTCTAAGAGGAAAGAGCAGTTCCAGGATTCCAACTAGCATTGAGAAGTCATATTAGAAAACTAATGTCATGTAATCGGAATAATTATCTCCTACACGTTTTTATAATTATTTTTAATCCCTATTAGTCTCCCCCCTCCGATTATGAGAGGGATGATCGGTCCTACGATTCTACTTATGTGAGGAAATTATATCAGAAAATGTACATGTTCTGTAACGTATACTATTTATCATGTGCACATTTTTTTTTTCGCAACATTACGTCGCTCCACACCACGGGTAATTTCTCCTTCGTGGTACATTCACATACATCCAAAGCCGCATACCCAAACAGCCAGATACAGAAAACTGTCTGCAGTTAATTACAGATATTTATTCCATGCGGGAATCGAACCCGTTACACTCAGCACAGAAAATAATCAGTCAGCCAATGTGCCAATTGTGCTATTCAAATAAGTAAACCTTACTTTCCGCTCCGTCTCTCGAATATCAATTCGTGTTAGGTAATTCGTTTAAGATTTAAGTTTGTCTTTGACTTGAAAATATAGGCATCCTAGATTGGCCAAATAATTACTGGCTATCTATGTTGTAAATGATAAATAAATCCGATTACTGAAAATCGGTTGTTTCTTTTAATGAACCATTGCCATTGCCACACACTAAGAATTTCTCCTGCATCGTAGGTGCGATCTCAAACACAAAAACCCGCACACACAAACACCCAGAGCCAGAACTTACAAATCATATATACATTTGTTCCGTGTGGGGATCGAACCCGTGACACGCCGCGCAACTGTCGTCTACTTAGCCACTGCGCTAATCGTTTTGACAATGTGCTTACATCAACTTTCCCTTGTGGGTTCCTTTGTCTGCCGGCACTAAATAGGTACCACATTGTATAGGTATTACATCATAGGTATTACATTGTCTAAAAATTAAAACAATACTACGCGTACCTTTACTGCGATGACGAGGTCTAGTCCCGTAACATCGTGTAACTGTGAAGTATAATAAAAGTGAAACTTAGCTTCGAAAAAGGAGTCACGCTGACGCGATGTCTTCGACACAGCCGCCCTGGAAGTCCGTAGAATGTCGGCTGCATTTGACCCGTGCTTACACATAACCCAAACGTTAAGACAAAGCGAAGTGACAGCCTCAGCGAAGTCTCAAGCAACCTGGAATTTGAAATTGGGCCACACGAGTATCTATTCATCTATATGGTTTAATTCGAAGAGTCTGAAAGGTTAATCTCTTACGGTAACACTTAGTGACATGTAAATCAATTGTTATCATAAAGCTGCATCCTTCTTACTGTATAAACAGTAACAATATGAAATCTACCCCGAGATTAAGGGCGCATCACAATTATATCGTGACACATACGCACGGACACATGTGTAAATTGAAAACACGTTTCATAATCAATTAGTGTATCGTCGGGTATCAAACTTACGTCAACAGGGAATTGAACCCTTGTAGAGAGTAGCACAGCAACTCTAACAAACACTCATTTCATGTTGTTCAACATTGCCTCCTGGCATGGTTATGATAATCACTATTCAGTAGCTTTATTACTTAACCCTTTCTAACCAACAATTCTTGTGAGAACCTAGCTCACAAGCCGTGACACAGGAACTTTATCACTCATCAGTTTTTGTATAACCAGATCATTGACACAGTAGTGCAAGCACATCAACAACAAATAAATCAAGCAGGAATTTAACCCGCTGTAAACGGTTGAAGAACCCATCGTCAGACCGTTATACCTAATCAACCTTATGTTATTTAGCTGCAAATCTCACAACTGTCTCTCATATTTCTAAAATTACATTGTATTGTTTCCATGACAACGTAAACTAACTCGTTCACTTAAAAATCGCACGGGACTTGAACCCGCTACATGAGTGGTTAGTTAGAACATTTAATTATGGTGAACAAACATAAGTTAACATAACAAACACATTAAGCTCAAACCATCTCACAGTTTATTATAAAATTTTAACATTGTGTTGTGTTATTTTCGTGTCGAAATATAACACATTCATTGATAAATTACGCGGGAGTTGAACCCGATACCAATATTTGATTCATTCAATAAATGGTGATCAACACTTATTGTAATCACTGTAATTTAGAGCCGCCTCTCGTTATCTCTAGAAAACTAAAATTACGTTGTGTTATTTCCGTTTCAACGTAAATAACTCTAACACGTCAATTGATAGATTACGCGGGAGTTGAACCCGTCACCAGTGTTAAAATCAACCAATAATGATTTTCAACATTTTATTTAATTAAATAAAACTTATTGCAGTGGCTGTAACTTAAAGCCGTCTTTCATGATCTCTTGAATCATATAATTACGTTGTGTTATTATTGTAGTAACCCATATATTGTTCTTTCTCGTTGCACTGAAGTGAATCAGTACATTTAATGACGAGAATCCTGGTCACGGCACCACATGTGACTGTTCATAAATTACCCTAGGCTGATAAAATTTTCGTTTTTCTTAAGTTACATAAATATAGTGGATAATATGAGGATGGTGCCCCCGAAGGGGCAGCGATAGAGCCCCGCTCGCCGCTCTATTCGCCGTGGCCCCCGTCCAATGACATACTGGGGCCCCCGCCGGGACATGGAGGACTGAACTCTCAACAAAGAGGAGGGGACCAAAGTAAGTTAGTGCTGAGAGTTCTCAGTTATATAATATACATGAATAACATCAAGTCAGATAAAACAAACCAATAAGGATTATGAAGCTAGTAAGACAAGAGGACAGCAAAGATAATAATATAGAAATGTGATAGGGAAACGTTACGCTTGCGCTTGAAAGATTAGTTGGTTACAGTTACGTTAACTTGTTTGACTCCAGTGTACTAAATGCCGCTCTGCAAACGCAAACGATTCCATGTACTCAACATGGTATTGCTTTACAACGTTTACTCGGCGTACGTTTACTGTTAGTCCTACCAGCATTACCCTACGAAGGACTTTGCTACGAACACTAACAGCGAACGTTTCCTAAGCACGTATTACATGTCCTTTCCAATCCTGAGGCAGTGAGTCGTGAATTCACTGCCATTGAGAAAGACAAGTTTTATATATCCATAGAAGTATACTCGCGTTCAAATAATTCACCCTTACGGCTGCCTATCCCCTTTCTTTAATAATAATCAAATTACCCAAGCGTACCGTAGACTCGGCCTGTAACAGAGCATATTACGATTGTATTGCTAGATGTCGAAGTGGATGTTATCGACACTTCATTCATTTCACATTTAAATCTGTCCCTTATCGACAGGCGTGTCTCGTTAAAACAATAGTGACGATTCAGATATAGGCCTACCAGTGGCCGTTTAACGAGACACAGCCGTTTAATCTAGCGTTCCTTGGAACGGAGCTATTCAACGATAACCCCGACTCAGTGTAATCTACCCCCACAGCTAGAAATGTACATCCATCAACCACTCGCAATGTCTCTGGGCTAGGCTGTAAGGAGACAGTAATCATCAACAGCGTTTGGTTATTTTGCTAAACAAATAGCAATATTTGTTAAAGTTGCTTATGTCTGTCACAGGCACAAAATAGCTTGGTTGAAGGAATATAGTTTGAATAATAATAATTGAATTATGAACACGGATCTGCCTTTGGTACGTGGTACATTCGTCGTAAAGGTCAATATTCGTCAAGAGTCATTGGCGTGTGAGTCATTGTACTGAGTGTATCGAAAGGCATTCCCCGTGCCCTTTAACCAACCGCCAATGACTAATTACTGTGAGGATTCGGAACAGGGACTTAGGACAAGTAATATATGAGATAATAATACAAAATATAATAACGTGAAGGCTCCGCTCCGCCATACTGAAATAAATGATTATTAGCAGCCATTCTGCGTCTTCTCCAAACTGCTACTATAAAGTTAATTATAATTAACACTTACCAAGTGCTTATTGAAGAGAATTAGTCTATAATCTACTTACAGACTCTTCTCAAATACCACCCGTTAGATCACCATCATCAGATCGCCTTCTGGATTCGTCTTCTCTCGTTCCACCGACCACTAACACTAGATTTACTTTAGCTACTAATCTTTGGCTTAATCAAACATAATTCAAACAAATACAGTAATACTACTCCCGGCCTCTCAGCCGGTTCAAGCTCAGCCGTCTATCCCGATCTTCTCCTGGAGCACCCGTGTGCAAGTCTCGAGGGTCAAGAACCAACTGTCTCGAGCAATCATCCACGTCGCCCAGCCTTTCTACCTGCTAAGCGTCCCTGACCATCCTTCGCGTTCCCACACTCGAACCCCAATATCTCCTTTATTTTTTTACTGCCCGGTCTCAATTGTTCTTAAAGATCCTTTTGGCCATTTCATGAAACTAAATTACAAACACGTGTGCTGATAAAATAAGTTGTGGGATCGTTTCTTTAGAATCCTTTTAAAATATCAGTTTTCGCCTGTCAATAGTTCTTAAAATAAAGGATTTATGCTTTTCAAAGCAATTGAATAGTTTTTTGTTTTACTTCTCCAAAATAACCATGAGCGCTGCGTTATTTATTGGCCGTCGGGTAGAGGGATAATGGGTTTCCCAGTGGACCAAGTGCACGTGGTGATTTAAAATAAATAACCTATTTTGTTATTAAAAAACAAGGGTACGTGACGGACAGTCACAATCTTTTGTGCCATTGTTTTTTTATTCAATTTAATATCATAAATGCTATTGATGAAGCGATAGATTTTAATATTTTTGCTAAAATTAATAAGGCCTGACAATTATAAAATGAACTGACATTTTAACATTTGTTAAAAAAAATAGGATTATAATAAATAGTAAAACTTTTGAATTGATCAAACAGCTCGGCCTTAATCGAACAAAACTGTCACCATAACCACGTTCTGGCAAATGTATCCCAATCATCAATCACAAACATCTCTCAACTCAGTTCCACGTTCTCCACAACGGTGTGCATTGTCAGTGATGCATAGGAATTAGCATGTCTCAAGCAATCTGCCGGCTTGATTACATCCACTCAGCGCCGACCGACGCGACACGATTGGTGCTTGCGACACGCACGACTGCATGGCATAACAGAAATACCACGCGATGGGACACCGAAACGGCAATGAAAGAAAGACATAAAAGTTTTTTTTTAATTCACACAGGACTATATACTTTTTTTTAGCGTGGTAAAATCATCAAATGAGTCCTCCCGCCCTGCCCGGGGTGGACTGTCAGACTTATTTATTTATTTATTTATTTATTCACTAAAACATACAAATATCCTTACAGGCTAAACCCAATGCGATATTGTAGCATTCTAAAAAAAATATATATAAAAAATAATTACATAGTTCCGCTATTTAACTATAACAAATTTTATATGTAGCTGTTCTTGTAAATTCACCCAAAGAGCAACAGAATATATCAATCTCATTAGCAATGAGATTGAGAGTGCGGATCGCGCTGGTGAGCGGCGCCTCTCGCAGTAAGTTAGTACGCGTACTGACTAAAATCCACGGTGTCCTTCAATAGCCCTTTATATTCCGGGGTCACGGTAATGAGATAAGTCCTGCGACCCCGGCAGGCTTTGGCCCTCTAGAGGGGGGCCCCGTCATCTTGCTGACGCTCTTTGAGGCGCGCGTGGAACACAACGCGCCGTCGACCCGGGCATGGTCCATGGTCGGGCAGCGAGTTGCCCTTTACTCGCTGCCCGCGCCTACGGTGGCCGGATATCATCTTGCGACGTCCGTCGCCGTGGGCGTCCACCACCGCAGGACAATATACTTAACAGAAAATAACAAAATTGTAAAAAGAAACAAAAATTAAAAAAAAAGAACAATGAAAAACAGCAGTAATAAAAAGAAGATGTAAAGAGACTTCAACGTGGTGCTACGATGCTGCATCGTTTATAAAAATTAGATTAACAAAGTAACATTAGAACTTAAAACGGGATATTTTAAATGGTAAATATCCTGTTAACAGTGTTAAGGCGAGTTGTTTGATCATTAGTTACTAATTGTGAAATCATTTACATTTTTAAAAGTAAAAAAAAAATATGGAATTTTATCAACAATTTTAATCATATCAACAAGTTATTTTGAAACAACGCCCCGCGCCATAGTAGTTTCGTCATTGCGTTGTTAGGTATCGCCTGTGGCTTCATTGTAACGCAGCCGACATGTGCTGTTGACGACCGCTGAGATTGATGCCAACTACCGTAATATCCACTTGTAGTGATTGATTTGCTGAACTATGTGCGCTTTGTAATGTCAGTGGTCTGTGTCGGGTATGGAATCAATAATAGACGGGTTTAATAATATGTATTACTCGGCTTAGAACTATGTGTTCAAGCATTGTAGAACCATTCTTAACTATTTTTTTAAGAACCTTACCCCACTAGGAATTTAACTTGTGTTGTGGGTGGGTGCATTTGCAAACGTTAATTCTCACATACACGAACACTCAGACCCGGAAAACTCCTTGTTTTTCATGCAAACATTTTTTCCGTGTGGGAATCGAACTCCCGACATGCTGTCCGGCAATCGAAGAGCCACTGTCGTAACTTTGAAAGTAGGCAATTAGAAACAATTTTATTTACTTGTCAATTTGAAATTCTAAAGTGCTAATGATGTAATTTAAATAAACAGCTTAACTTTGACAGTACTGAACAGTAGTACTGAAACTTTTCCAGTTTCGGAGACAGTCCTTATACCGGTGGCTACGAATAAAAGTAAATACCAACCTTACAGCAATTAAAATCCATGACTAGTTGAACACTTGACTCATCTTGTAAACCTAAACTGTTATTAATGGATGAATACATAAGAACAACAAAACAAATTCTAAATAAAGACAAATTAGGAGCATTACTCAAAATTAGACTCAAGTCACGTAAGGCAATTTAAAACCTAGACATTACGTAAACTTCTACGTAACACGTCTTGTTTAGCAAACGTCTAGGTTTGTTAGGTACATAAATAACGATACTTTCAACAAAATCTGCCATTACAATACGAAGAAATAGAAAGCTTCGGAATCCTAATTAGTTTCTGGAATTTATTAATGTCCATTTAAAATGCAAACGTCAAAACTTTTCTAACATCCAAAAGAAAAGTTTTACAGATACAAAGGCTACAAATGAGTGACATAATTACCTTTTTTTGGAAACAAGAGAGCACTAATTTTTTGTAGAAAAAAAGTGACATTGTGATTAATTCTGATAATTTAGGATGGATAGGGTAAGCTTCTAACAAAAATGAGATAGAAGATAGACCGAACTTTTAACAGGACCTTAATATAGTGTCAATTGAGTTACTTGTCGTTTTATCTGTATGTTTTGATACGGACTTACGAGTATTATTTATCAGCTTTTTTCTGAATGATAGACTTTTTTGGAAATGTTCCAATTGAATGTTATTAATATAACAAATGATAAAATGCTTTGAGTTTGAAACTTGTGTTAAATCAAAGGGTAATTTTATCAAGAAACTGTGGAGGGAAACATTACCCACTTTAATACCTGGAGTAATCTCAGCTACCTTTGAGATGAAACGCTAAATGAGATCAAGTAAAGCCGCCGTACTTCTTCGGCACAGCTTAGCAATCCAGCTCATTCTTAAACCTAAAATAATTCTGCAAGCTTTAAAAGAGCATTCAGCATCAGCGAATTTTTAAAGGGGCCTTTTATCCTGAGTATTAATTAAGCATACTTGGCTATCAGTGGGTCAGTCCGGAGGTCCAATTAAAAGAGCCTGCTTCAATACCCGCGGCATAACAACAAATAACGAAGAGGCCATTTTGTCGGCTACTCGTGGTACTAATTAGAGGTTTGTTAATCATTAATGTAGAGGTTCAAAGGGAATATACTAAATTAAATGTATTTGTTTATTTATTCAGATGTTCTGTCCGAACTGACCTCAATATGAGAGCAGCGTGTCGCTTTTTGGTGCGAATAATATTTATATGTATACATTGGTCAAGGCAATTTGTGTGTTCTACGAATTTGAAATTTACTACAATATTTTTAGCCTTGCAAAAAGTACACTGATTTATTTCATGTTATATGAAGAAAGAGGTCGCCACTGCGGGAAGCGTAATAGTTCTGAGAAAAAAAGTTGTTAGGTACAGACTGCCTATCCACATAATAAGCCATACTCAGGGGCTTGTAGACACGTTTCCAAACTTAGTTTCAAAGTCTCTTGTGTCTGAATTTTCACAGGTACCTAAGTACATATACCTACCTGTTTTCACTAATACTTAAAAATATCTTCTAGTCAATTTCGTTTTCTGAATAAATTTTTTTTTTCTACCCTTTGCAGTTACAATTCTTGCCATATACAGATTGTATATTGCAACTAAAAGTTTGTATGATGTTCTTATTATCAACATAGGGGAAGAAATAAATCGTGTAAGGAGCACAATGAAATAAATTATGATACCACCGCACGGGATCACGAACCAGGCAAATCGGTTTAGTAAATACAGAGAAAGCCGTCGAAAATATAACCTCTTCCTTTTAAAAGTAGGTTATAAATGCAGTCTTTAAAAACAATACAAAATAAGCAATCGAGCAGCTTAAACAACATCATAGCAACAAAAAGTTATCAACTCCAAACATAGCGTTCTTTTTGTTGAACACTTGCAACAAAGTAACGTTGCTGTTTATTACGGTCGACAAAGTTGAGACAAAGGGGCAGCCCGCTACTCATTACCGAAGCCATCGGGGGAGGGGGTCCCTAGGTAGATAGTGTAGTGGCCACCAGTAATTACTGTGGTGTCGTTAATAAATTCACAGCCGGGATATATGTAGTTTACAAACGTATCTATTGACAAGCATTACTTTTATTTCTCAAAACATAATAATTGCGTCGACTTAAGAACGCACAGATGAAGTTTTAAATCTACGTTGTCAATCAATCATCCGTCTCTTTCCATAGCGCGGCTGCCTATGTACAAACTGGTGTCGGTACGGAAAAACGTTAGTTCATAGCTCGAACTCAATATCCTATTCGCTCTCGTCGTACACGTGTTCTAAAATACGAAAAGAAAGGACTTTAAACTCCAATACGGATACGAAATAAAAGAAAACGGTAGCGCGACGTGACAACGCAACGGTGACAAGGGCAGGGACGTGATGGGAGGAGGACGCGTGGACGAAACGCCAGGGGATTAACGACTGTATTATGTTGTGGAAAAATGTTATTAGGTATATTATGTGGATGGGCTTGCGGACGGCAAGTAGTGGGTAGCTCGTTGTCCGATCAAGGACCAGGTTTAGGTCGACCGAGCGTCGTCGTCGTGCCATAAGTAGCTGTCAACAAAACTGATGTGCTGTAAGGCCTAACGTCTGCTGAGGTCTCGAAACTGTCTTAAATCGGCACAGTGACCCTGGAACGTAAGAGGCAACAGGAATTTTTAGTCAGTGGGAGTCTGACAGTCTCTTCTACTCCACGCAGGGACGGACCTTTACCACACCAAAAAAAAGTATGAATGGATCAAAAATGGATGGATTAATAATTCAACAGTTGACTAAAAGCAGTATTTCCGCTAAGGGTAAGTTAAGTTTGTGCTTAATTCCGTCAGCAGTCATTACTGTTTCTTCTTACTTCACTCAATTATTTCTTATTTCTGAGTGAAAATTTAAAGAAGACAACGTTTATCAATTACAGAATGCTTTTAGACGAAATTACTTATATTTACGTTAGTCATTGACTTAAAGAAGACGGAAGACGCTGGATGCAGGTCGCTTCCAACCGGTATATTTGGAGATCTAAAGGGGAGGCCTATATTCAGCAGTGGACGTCCTATGGCTGAGATGATGATGATTGACTTAAAACGTTAAAATATCAAAAATTACTATAGATGGTACCTAATATAGGTATTAAAGGAAGTCGATGTATTTTAGAGCAGTGGTGGCCCAGTTGTATCGGCGCCGATTTACGAGTTGTAGGTCGTGGGTTCGAACCCAGCCAGGCGCATTACTTTGTGTAAATTATTTCATCACCACTGCTCTCAAAACGGTGAAAGAAAACATCGTGAGGAAACCGGCCGGCATATCCTAGAACCATCAAATTCGAAGACATGTGACATCTACCAACCCGTACTGGGCCCGCGTGGGGGATTATGGCCCACTCCCTCTCACAGAGAGGAGGTCTGTGTCCCAACAGTGGGAACATTATAGGCTGATGATGATGATGTATTTTGTCGTGTGTGCGGACAGAACACCTGAGTTTAGTTTTTATTTTACGTACCGAACCCAAAAAGTAATTTATATCATTGGCATTGTCACCATTAAATACATTTAGACGATAACACCACAGCACTATCAACTCTGTTATTATGTTTATTACCGAAATTGTCTCTCCGACAGACAGGCGTTAGTATCGACGACCACAAAATGGCGCCCCCATGCAATAATATGTGGCTGTATAACGTGATAGTTGCGGGATTGAGGCAATAACGCAAGGCAGGGAGGTGTAGGTTCGAGAGTTGATGTACACACGGATGTTCACTGATGTATCTTTGTTGGTGTCTGCAGTTTTGGGGGTACGACAGCGATTTCTATTTCCCATGGTATGAAATAACAAGGGGAATAAGTAGGGGCTTTTGGAAGAAAAAAAACGTTTAGACAATGGGGACAAGGTCAGCTCGATTATGAAAAATATCAATCTTTTTGATGTAGTAGGTGCGTCTACATAGAGCGCGTAGTCTTGCGAGGCATTTGCCGCGCGAAGCAGCTCAGTTAGTGTGGACGTGTCTCAGCCGAAGCAAGCGCACGCGATGCCGCGCGCAGGCGAGCGACTGAGCGCCCGAGCCATCCAGTGTCGGCTTTTATTTTGCTTGCGTATATTGTTTCGTGCCTCGGTCGAGTAACAATTGCGCGTCCAAACAGAGTAAACAGCTTCGCAAAGCGTTTGCCGAGCGAAGCAAATGCCTCGTGAGGCTGCTCGTTCTGTGTAGACGCACCTATTTGCTAATGAGTTAGAGGAATTTATAAGGCAGAAGTGAGTGGTAACGCCGGTGGGGACGCCCTGGCAAGACCTACACTGACCTTATTGGGGAAGTGATTTAGAATGATCGGGTGCGTAGTACTTGCAATGATTGTGAATCAGGCGAAAGGAGTATGTAAGGACCTTAGCGGGTGTCACTCTGCAGTTTCTGCCTACCGCCATGGAAAATAGGTGTGAGTTTATGCATATATTTGCTCTAGTGACAAAGACGACGATGGAGCGAGCTTACCTAGTAGAAACGTCTTCACTCTAACTTTATCTCTTATGTTTTGTAGCGTCGCCCCACACTAGTAATTTAAATCACTTATATTTATGAATAGAATACTGATAACCTGCGGTGTGTGAACAATGCAATTGATTCTTAAGCGTTTATTAGGCAAAATTCTAAAAGAAAAATCTTTTATCATCATTTATGCAACATGTCGTTTTTCAGCTAATATCTAAATCCAGATTGACATTACTATGTTTTGTTATAACACCTCCTGACACAGAGTTATCCAATCAAAACTCGATGTGATACGATAATCTCGTTTGATTGGACAATCCTGTATTATAAGCTCATGACACTATGCGACCTGATGTGAAACTGGCTTGAATTTAGACAGTATACGTTCGAATTCTAACACAGCTTTAAATATTATAATTTTCATCATTGGTACTTAGATCTTCTATAATTTCTTGGGCCTAGTTTTATGGCCACGTTAATACTTGTAGTTATAATGAAGATTAGTCTACACCTTTTCTACGCTAGCTAAATTCAATAACGGACTAAATTTGGTAGAAATCAATAAGAATTCTGAAGAAAGTAGCGCTTCTAAGTGATATTTTAAATCATAAAACGCTCAATATTCTCCAAAAATCTAATCAAAATAAAGACGTGCCATTCATTCCGATATTAACTTTGGTAACTCAATTCCTGGACTTTGTAATAATTCGGCGATTAGATTGCCGCCAATACTGGAGACTGGCGTGGGATTGCAAATTATGCAAAAATGGCGGCACGTCACATTTCCCGCCTTTTTCCACTTTAGAAGGAAAAAGCCAAACGTAATGGCAATCTAGCTCGTGGTTGGATTTCGTAGTGGTTTTATACTGTTGTTGGTTATTTCTGCAATTAGACTTTGATGTTAGAGCATGATTCTTTATTAAATAGAACGACCGGCTTAGACAAAACGAAACTAAAATGTTGGTTAATTAACATCGTGGATACACAAAAACATGGAGAGTAGTTATTGCCGCTTTTATAGGCTCTCGGGGATAGTTTAGTATAATATATTTACCTCAGTATTTCAATAGGTCATTAAGCAAGCCAGTGTAATTCCTTACACTCATAAAAATATTAACTTTTTTCCACCTCTGCCCAAAGGCGTCCCTCCACTCACTGGACTTCTCTCAATTATTAAAACAATTCATTTTATCTATCCTTTCGCCGACTAATCGACACTTCGCGTGACCAGAGGGCTGGTTCTTTCTTTGGTCAAAGAATAAGCATTGCCATCCAACGTGGCAATGCTGCCAGTCTTCTGGGCACGTTTCCAGATGACAGCGATGCGGAGGAGTACTTTGACGCCTGAGTGTCTATGCCCTTCTTGTGTTTTTTTTTTTTCTTTTTTGTAATTAGGTATTTTATTTTAGTTTTAGTTTAAATTTAGTATTTTGTTGTAAATATTTAGTTTTATTTATTTTTATTTTTAAATTTCTAGATAAATCTAGAAATCTTTTTGTTTAATTATCTAAATAAGTTGGTTACTAAATCCTTAAATGATATAAAAAACATAATGGGAACAGAAAAAGTTTATTAAAACGCAGCAATATAAAAAAAGCAGTTCAAGTTTACAATATTCCAGTAAACCACAATATTGATACCGCGATATTATTGAAACTGATACGAACCGCAACACAAATAGTTCAAGGAAATAAATAACCGACTCTGGCGGAGTATGTGATTGTTAATAGAACGTCAATCGCACAGAACGCCGACATCTGACCACACACAGTTATTATTACTGGGAACTGACTTTTGCTCCAATAACATGATACTCCCTTTCACCCTCTAGTAAGACAGATGGTTAAAGGCACGTCAAATTGAGGGGGGAGGACCTATACCATGTTGATAGAATAGTAAACATTTTTTTAAAACATAAAACTTTTTTTTTTCTTTCACAAAGGTTTCTTAAAATTATGAAGACGATAATTATGTGATACAAATAAATCCTTTGTGGAAAACCTGTCACACAGATTACCAGCCCCCCCCAAAACAGCGTTGTATTAAATCTTAAAAAGTGTGAACAGAGATAAGTTAGTAAATGGATACAAAACTAAAGCTAGTATACCTATAATAGATTGTGGACAGTGGAATGTGGTGTGGTGTGATAATATGGTATGGTATGTTGGAGTGTATTACAGCGTGGTGTGGTGTAGTGTGGTGAAAGGTGATGGGTATAGCTTGGTGTATTATGTTGCGATGTGATGTGGTGTAATGGGCAGAATGGTTTTGGTTTTCGGTTCAATCTAAGCCAGAATCGTGTCTAAGACGAAGCGAGATCGAGAAAGAAGTGGAACTCCTGCGCATGGGTGGAACATAGTAAAAACTGTTTGGTGCCGGACTTTGACAGAGTGGTGGTCGCGAGCCAGCCGTCACCGCAAGTTACAGGTAGTCTGTGCATGCGGAGGCTACCGGCACAGCTGGTCAATTGCCATAGGATCATGACTATCCGGATGATCCGGGGTACTGCACGATCGCCGGCGAATCAGCTAACCTCCTTGCCGGATTGCCGCCATGGGATCTGGAAGCGAAGACCCTCCAGCATATGAGTGGCGCGTGGAGGCGCAACGCCGGGTTCGTGGGGCTGTCTCATCAGATAACCGTGACCCTGGAACGTAAAGGACAATTGAAGGATCACCGTGGATTTTAGTCAGTACAAGTCTGACAGTCCCTCCTTTCCCGCTCTGGGCAGGAGAAATCATTTGATGATTTTAGGTTACAGGTAGGCGTTGTGCAGTTGCCCGGGTTGGACACGGGGTGGAAAAATCCTGTTTCTTACCAAGATATAAAATAAAGTTGTCTTCATTCCAGGGGATTTCAAGCGAAAATCGTAATGTGCATTTTCTAAAACCGTATGTTTGATATTTTTTAGTTTCTGAGGTTATACTATACAAAGTTATGAGGGGTTTGGATTTGTTGTTCATTTGACACGATACCGAAGATGCTTCTTCACGTAATATCGACCGTAAACCCAAAACTTTAAGGTCTACGACCATCTACGGCCATGTTTGCCAACACTGGAGAGGACACAACGACTCTAATATTAAACTTTGGTGTTTATAAGAACAACTGTAGGATTGTCAAGACTTCATAATCTACTGAAGAGTTTTTAAAAGAAAGGACTAAGATAATGAGATTGATACTTACTGCAGTTTTCTGATCATAATATACACTTTGAAAACAAATAATAAAAAAGTATAAACGTATTCCCGTTAAAATACTAACGCAATTTTACTACTACACATTATACATATAGTATACGAATGATATAGCTAGTATACAATTCATATAGAGGCAGCACAACATCATTAACATTGCGTCTGTTTGTCTTGCAAATACTTTTAAATGTAGGAACGAGGCGCTCTCGAGCCCCGCTCCGGACGCAAAGAGAATAGGACATAGAATAATTACTTTTGTGGATTTTAACCAGAATAATACATATACTCGTATTATGGCTTTTTATTAGATTTGCCTGGATAGTGTTGGATTTGAAAGGAATCCTATTATTAGTTTCCACTGGTGGGAATTATGGAATAGTAATACATTTTATTCTGTGCTCTGTGTATGTGTGTGTTTTTAGGGTTCCGTAGCCAAATGGCAAAAACGGAACCCTTATAGATTCGTCATGTCTGTCTGTCTGTCTGTCCGTTCGTATGTCACAGCCACTTTTTGTCGAAAGTATAAAAGCTATCCTGTTGAAACTTGGTAAGTAGATGTTCCATGTAAACCGCATTAGGATTTTCAAACAAAAATAAAAACAAAACAAATTTTGGGGTGCCCCCCATACTTAGAATTGAAACTCAAATTGTTTTTTTCACCAAACCCTTACGTGTGGGGTATCTATGGATAGGTCTTTAAAAATGATATCGAGGTTACCCATATCATTTTTTTCTAAACTGAACAGTTTGCTCGAGAGACACTTCCAAAGTGGTAAAATGTGTGTTCCCCCCACTGTAACTTCTTTTCGGTGGTTTTTTTTTCATGGCAAAATGACAAACCTTTGTTTCCGCAGTTTTTTTTTAACGTAAAATCTTGCAAGATTTCGATATATTACTATAGTTTAGATTTAGCCTTCTAGGTTCAGAGAAGTAATGTATAATATATTAAAAAAAAAGGTTTTTTATTTATAGTAAAAAAAAACCCACGAGGAACGAAATTTTATTGTGTTTACTAACGAGTTATAAAAACTCCAAATATAAATCTAACAAATTCCTCTTTTCCCCCGTTCCCCCTGTACCCCGTTGCTCGGTCGTCACGCGTGCATAAACCAGTCAGTCGTACATTTGCGGGCCCGTTCTGTAAATGGGTGCCGAGGCTCAAGCGGGGAGAGGGTTTAAAGAAAAGAAAGAAAGAAAAACCATTTACTAGGCGCAAAGGAACCACGATAAACACACAACATTACTAATACAATAAGCTCAAAAAAAAACTTAAATCTAAAACAAAATGAAAGTAAGAAAATTTGTTGTGTCTCACGGCTGCGCAAAATAGGCCCAGCTCAGCACAGTTTCAAGCATACATTACCTTTTTATTCAAAATAATAATATAAGCATATAAGCAATCTTACGGGGCATGGATAGGTATCTGACAAAATATTTTAAGCAGTCTGAATCACGTACTCAATAAACTACTATACTGGTTTGGATTTACTTTAAAAGTTCCACAAGACAGGAGTCAGGGACTTAACATAATTTTGTACGACTTTCTTGTGTAATAAAGATTATTCTTATTCAGTCTTCTTCTTTCTTCATCCCAGTCCTTCTTCACAGTTTCTTCTATTCACTTTTAATGAGATCATCTGTCCACCTCGTCGTCCTACATTTCTGAGTCTATTTTTGTTCTCCCTTTCCGCTTCAAGTCTACTAAGACTGCTAACTTAACGCCCCGCCTTGTAATTTAGGGTTAAGTTATTTCGTTTTATAAATATTTAAAACTCCGCCCTCGTCCTCTGTTGCGGCATTAAATCTGGTCAGTATATTCACGAGTCGCGTAAAAAACGTCGGCTGCTTATGTAAATATCTGCATAATTATGCACATTTTTGTGTTAAAATCTACATTTTTGTACCGGCGTGAGTAAAAGTGCAGTGGCGACCACGACTTGGTTGTTTTACTCGATTTACGAGCACGTATCCTGTGCCACCGTGTTTCATGTCCCGATAAGGTTTTTTTATAAAATAAATAAAATGTGGCTGTCTTATTGGTGACAGTTCAACAGAATAAGTTAGTTTATTCTGCCCAAAAAAGTAAAGTGTTTTTTTTTTATTAAAGGTCTATGAAGTAATTTTTCTTTTGTTTTAAGTACGGTCCGTCACAGCATTTTATAGAATGGCTGAACTAATATTTTTTAATAATCTCTGTTCCAATTTAATTAAGTAAGTGTTTATCTACATAATTTTGTATCTGGTTATGGATTCAACTCTCCTTGTATAAAACTCTAAAGAAACTCATCGGCCAACAAGCACATACTACTGTTTATTTATGACTAAACTAGAATCTCGTCTCTCTTGTCTCTCGGCAGTCCAGTAACATTCCTAGTTTCAACGAAGTTTCATCCTGATGCTAATTATTATCTAGTTCAAAGTGAAAATTCTAAGAATACAAACTCATTTATTTGTCTATCTCAAAAGATAAATATTTGTACCGTATTTTTGCTTTGAAACTGAAAATGAACTAAGTTTAGTAAAGCAATTGCTAATTAGGACATCTTTTTTGTTAATGTCATGCTAATGAGATAATTAACATTCATATTTTTCGTCAAGAAACAACTGTTACTAGATTATGCTGACTTTGAGTTGGAAATAAATCTCTTCTATGTAAGATTTTTATGAGGAAAAGAAAACGAGAAAAATAAACGTTTGATTCCTCAAGGTTTGTAAATAAGCTTCCGAGGCATAAGGAGGTTAAAGGGGTATATAAATCCGAGTAAAAAGTGACAGAAAACATCAAATCGAGGTATTGTGTATCTCAAATACGCAATAGTGGTGTTCAAGCTAAACCTTCAATTAGAAAGTTCATTTGCAATTCCATAAAAAAGGAGGACCTGTTTAAGATTAAGAAGGAACTGCTTTTTTTTATCGTGGTAAAATCATCGAATGAGTCCTCTCACCCATGGCAGAGCGGGAGGGACTGTCAGACTTGTACTGACTAAAATCCACGGTGTCCTTCAATAGCCCTTTATGTTCCAGGGTCACGGTTATGAAATAAGTCTCGCGATCCCGGCAGGCTTTGGCCCTTTAGAGGGGGCCCTGTCATTATGCTGACACTCTTTGAGGCGCGCGTTGAACACAACGCGCCGTCGACCCGGCCATGGACCATGGTCGGACAGCGAGTCGCACATTACTCGCCACCTGCATGCCCGCGCCGCCGGTGGCCGGAGATCGTCTGCCAACGTCCGTCGTCGTGGGCGTCTACCACTGCGGCTGGGGTGGAGGGAGGACGCTGTCCTCTCCCTCACGCGGCCCGCCTCCTCCTTCGCAAGCATGACTGCTTCGCAGAAGGAGGCGACCGCTTCCCACTCCGTCTCGCCCCGCAGCATGGCCTCGACCAATGCCGGGCGCGAGAGGTCTCCGCCTATCGCCGCCGTGAGGACACGGCGGTGCTCTGCCCAAGCGGGGTAGTGCTGCACCGTGTTTTCCACCGTGTCCTCCGGGCGATCCTCGCAGTGGTGACACCCAGGCGTTTCTTCCCTTCTTATCAGACAAAGGTACCTCCCGAAACTTCCGTGTCCGGTGAGGACCTGCGTCATGCGGTAGGTCAGGACGCTGTGACGCCTATCCAGCCACTGCTCAAAGAGAAGGGAGGGAGAGGGGTCTTACCGCCGCGATTGCGGCGTGCCCGAAGAAGGAACTGCTACGTAACATTTGAAAAAAAAAAAGAAGGAACTGCTACGTAACACTTGAAAAAGTAATGTGTGCCTATAATATAATCTACAATTAACCGAAGATCATATAAAGTTCATAACTCGATAAAAATATTCCTCTCAATCTAATCAAATAAGCCAAGGCGACACAAATTTACTTTTTTGTTCACATTACACCATTTACCATTACCTATACCTTTTTACGCCATAAGATAGATACTATATTATGTCCCTACTGCCAGAAACCCTCCAGCATCTTACCCTTTCCCATAAATGGAAGCAATATGTACTGAAGTAAAACACCAACAAAACTGTAAGTTTGTGATGCCTGGCAGCGATCGTTGACGACGCGTCGGGAAGTACACTCACGAGCAATTATATCTATGCACTTAGTGGAATTCAAAAGCGATGTTCTGCTACCATATTGATTAACATTGTTTTTAGAAGCCATGCAGTTAAGAAATAGGTCTTATTTCAACGTAGAAATCAGCATTTTACGAGAAGATCGCGGTTGAATTTTGTAAAGTGCATACATGTTATTGCTCGTGACTGTACCACAGTACGCGGTGATCAATCAAACCGGCGGCTTCGCAAACAGAGCTGCGTCTCATTGATGTGTACCGCTTTCCTTATAGAAATGTAGGAAGTGCAAACGTTGGCAACCGCTACCCTGGTAAATTGAATAAATAAAAAGTGGGTTTTTAACATGATTGTGTTTGATTTTTTTATCGTTGAAACTGCATTCATTACAGAAATTTCAAATTCGTGGTGAATATGAATCTATCAATCGTCAGACCTGACGGCTAATTTCAAAGATTCGCTGTCTGCTTTGGCAATTGTGTGCGCAGACACTGATGTCCAATTGTTCTCATAGTACGATGGAATCGTCCAGAAAGACGCAGGATTTTATCGCAGGACCCATGACTTGCTTTCAATGACATGAGGCTACTACATAAACTTCCAAATTCCATATTCCCTATTAATACCAAGGACCACAGGTCAGTTTTGTTCAGCTCGTCCCGCTATATTCTTTGAGGTTTGCCTCGACGCCTTCTGGCTGTGTAAGAGCTCTAGAAAGTGTTTATCAACGCAACCTAGGACCTGCAACCTGCTTGAACATTTACTGCCTCCATGCATAAAAATAGTAAGAAATGAAAGTTCTAAAAGCGCGTTTACAAACATTTTACTCACACACACAAACAGTCAACTAGCCTTAAGAACTACTTGTAGGTTATTCATACATTTTTTTCCCCGTGCGGGAATCGAATCCACGACATGCCGCGCAGCAATTAATCACTTAACCTAAAAAATGGCACTCAAAACAGATTCTGCGAAAAGAAGATGAGTATTAAGAATACACGATAATCCATAATCTTGTTAGTAGAAATGAGATCAAATTTTAATATAAAAGGATCGTCTTACAATACAACGTTCTATTGTCAACAGCAGTATTCAGTTGCTACGAATACCCAATTTTATATTACCTGTCATACGGCATTTTTCTCCACGATTTCCCCTTCTCCCGGTAGTTTGTGAGCGTGTATTCATATGTCCCTCCCCGCGCCTCGTGGAAGGGATTCATCCGGTTATCCAGCGATATAACCGGAGCAAGGTTAAGCAGGCTGGCACAATGCACCCGGGTGGCGGCGCCCGTACGCTCACAAAACACGCCAGACCTCTCGACTCACATCTAATTTCGTCGCGAACTCTCTGACATAACCACATCACATTACGTTTCGTACGCCCCACGAATATACGGGGATTTACTTTGAACGGGAATACTGCGATATGGAGCGGTTTTTATATTGTAATCATATAAAAAGTCACTTTTAAAATAAGTATCAGACTAAAAGAAACAAAAGGCTAGATACCTACTATCTGAGATACATTTCAATAATGTTGCCCGTGGTCCGCATATCCCATAAACTATTTAGATGCCTAACATCGCAACTATTTGTAATCCATTCTACGTTATTTCATTTTGTGTCATTCTTATGTACTTAGCATAGATTCCGTACAAATTAAATACAACTTAAAGTTATTCAATTTAAAAACTTTTTGGTATTACTAAACTTACGATTAAAGCCTTTGACGACCTGAGAATAATGAGCTCACTTGCCTAATAAAATGTGATTTCAAACTAAGACAACTACTTTGTGTAATTTACTTAAACATTATTGCTCCTAAACAATGTAGAAAACATCGCGGGGAAACCAAAATGTCCTAGAACGAAACATGTGACATTTGCCTAACACCATAGGCGGTGTGGGCATGCGGGTGGCGAGTAATGACTGCCTTGCGGTCCGATCACGGAGCATGCCATGCCTGTTTTCCACAAAGACCTACTTTGAGCAATCTATCAAGGCCCCCCTTACAGGGCCAAAGCCTGCCGGGGTTGCGGGGCTGTCTTATCAGGTAACCTTGACCCTGGAACGTAAAGGGCTATTGATGGACAATCCCTCCTCTCCTGCTCTGGGTGGGAGGACTCCTTCGAAGATATTGCCAGGTTAAAAAAAAACCAGCAAAGGCCCGTGGTGGATTTTATCCCATTTTCTACCTAGTCTAGTCTAGCCTATTTCTAGTCAGGAGGCCTACGTCCCAGCCCAGCAATGGGAACAATGTAGGCTACTACTTAAATATAATTTTTTGCTATTTAACCAAGTTATATTAGCTATTAATTATTATAGTAGGTAAGGCTGATTTATGTATAATGTCGCCAGTAGCTGAAAATGATAAGCTAATGCATAAATTATCGTTAATCTAATTTAATTCCATACGTGTTTACATTATGACGGTAATAATTATATTAATTATTATCTGGGAAATATACACAGTGTTGAGGTATATTTATTGAGTAAGAAAAATTACAATGGAATCTTGTATAAAACCATATGTCAAGCATAAAGCAGACAGCCCTCTACACTGCCAGTATCAACATGGAGGTGATATATCTTCAACACACCCCCTCAACTCATGTACGATACTATACACAAAAAAATAAACCTATTTATTTTCGCACACACAATCCTAATGCACTTGTTAGTAACTCGTGTCTTACGCGAGGCAAAGGTTTGGTGAGGACATCTGCCAACATGTTATCAGTTGACAAATATTCCAAAGTTATAGCTTTGTTGTCACGTAGCACATCCCTTATAAAGAAATGTCTAATGTCAATGTGCTTACTTTTTGCATGATGTATACCATGATCCTCAGCAAGGCAAATAGCACTCAAATTATCAGCATGCATTCTTACCTTACAGAGTTGATTTAAACCTAGTTCTTTTAACAGGCTGTTCAAATACACAGCTTCTTTCATAGCTTCTGCCAAACTCACAAACTCAGCCTCACAAGTAGAAGTCGCAACGATTCGTTGCTTTTGTGAAGTCCACGATATGCTTGCGCCACCTAGAACGAATAAATAACCCGTAAAGGATCGTCTATCAATGACGCAGCTACCCCAATCTGCATCTGCATACCCTTGTATGCATAACCCTGTCGGTTTATAAGCCAAACCGTGAGTTATCGTACCTTTTAAGTATCGAAGAACTCGCTTCGCAGCCCTCCAATGAGTTTCCTGCGGATTTTCTGCAAACTGCGCAAGTTTTGCCGTAGCGTTAGCGATATCAGGTCTAGTCGATACGCTTAAATACATGAGCGCTCCAATTAGTTCTCTATATGGAAATTGTTTCCCTTCTATTACTTCTTTTTTGCTAATAACAGGATTTCCAATTTCCATTGGAGTCCGGACAGGATTGCAACTATCCATAGTAAATTTCTTCAAAATATCTTTTATATACTTCTCTTGTGACAAGAAATATTCATTGCCGCTTTTCTTTATATCTATCCCGAGACAGAAGGTTGCTTGGCCAAAGTCTTTAAGTTCAAACCTCTTCGCCAATTCCTGCTTGAATTTATCTATATACAGTCTCTTTTGTGATGCGATCAATACGTCATCCACATAAACCACAACAAAAAGATCTGATCCACCTTTATTGTGCTTATGATACAAACAAGGTTCATTTATCGTAGGTCTCAATCCCATTTCTCTCAGCTTCTCGTCCAGTTTAATATTCCACTGTCGTCCAGCTTGTTTGAGACCATAAAGAGACTTCTTTAGACGACAGGTGTCACCACCTGCTTTCATATCTTCAAGCATTTTTGCTGCTTTTTTGCCTACTATAGAATTAACGCCATCTATATTTTTCAATTTCTCTAGACCTTCTTTCAGTAGTTCTGGGATCTTCATATAGATATCTTCGTTCAGATCACCGTTTAAATAGGCAGTATTTATATCTATTTGATCAATGTCCATGCCCATTTCGACAGCTAAGGCGACCAACAAACGTACAGTTGCAATCCTTGCAACTGGGGCGAATGTTTTATTGTAATCTAGGCCATGTTGTTGACTGTATCCTTTTGCTACAAGTCTGGCCTTCTTCTTCTCAGTCTTGTCAATATTTAGCTTTGTCGTCAGCACGTACCGACACCCTACGATATTACGATCTGAAGGTTTCTTCACAATTTCCCACGTGTCATTACTTACTAGACTTCTTATTTCTGAAAGTATCGCTTCCTCCCATTTGACCTTTTCGTCAGATAACAAAGCTTCCTTTAACGTGGTTTCAATAGCTCCAGCAAAATTTTCACTGTCAACGTATTCTTCCGTCGATGACTCATTGTCGCTACTCACCTCAACCATGTTGTAGATTTTACGAGGTCGGCCAACATGTCCTTTCTGAATCCTTGGCCTTCCAGGACCTCTTTTTAAAGTAACGTTTCCATCATCGTTTCCAGTAGATTCTGTATTCTCTGTACTTTCATCGAACACTGACACAATCGGTTGAATATCTGATGGAATTTCTTCTCTTGAAGGTTCATCACTAAATGGTACATCCGACTGTTCTTTGGTTTGTCCTACTATTTCAACAGTTTTTCTCACAATAGTCTTTTCACATTGTGGTTCAATTAGTGATTCATTTGAGACCTTACACTCAATTTCAGTTGGTTTACCTTCCTGAAATTTTACATCTCTCGACACTACGATTTTTCTACTCTCTGGTATCCATATTTTATAGCCTTTAGCATCAGCTGGATAACCCACGAATATGCCGAGTGAACTTCGTGCTGCAAACTTATCCTTACCTGGTCCCTTTTCTAAGACGTGTACTTTCGTGCCAAAAGTTTTTAAGTATTTGACATTCACAGGTCTCTCAAACCATTTTTCGTATGGAATTTCACCATTTAAACTACTAGTTGGGCATCTGTTACGCAAATAGCATGCAGTAGCTACAGCTTCTGCCCAAAAACTTGGTGAAATACCTGACGATAAGATCATGCATCTCGCCATCTCAATCAATGTACGGTTCATTCGTTCAGCGATACCGTTACTTTGAGGTGAGTATGGCGTCGTAAAACGTCTCTTAATGCCTTCATTTTCTAAAAACTTATCGAAAGAATTATTTTTATATTCAGTTCCGTTATCCGTATGTAAACATTTAATTTTTCTTCCTGTCAAATTTTCGACATGACATTTAAAAATTTTAAACTTTGACAAAACGTCACTTTTATTTTTCAGTATATAAACTTCACACCAACGAGTATAGTCGTCAATAAAAGTGACAAAGTATTTATTTCCGCCATTCGATTGAACTCTCATTGGACCTACCACATCCGAGTATATTATTTGCAACTTCTCGTTACAGCGTGAACTGGATTTCACAAAAGGCAACGAAACCATTTTTCCTTTAGCACACACATCACAATAATGCAAGTTACTATCGATCTTTAGCTGATCAATACCTGATTTCTTTAGTACTTTCATAAGATCCCTAGCATTCAGATGTCCCATACGCTCATGCCATCTATACAGATCAACATTTTCACTACATACCACAGACGCTGAAGCGTCTAGCTCCCTTAAGTAATACAAATCACCTCGCCGATCAGCGGTCAGTTTTACCTCACCCTCTTTAACTGCATAGGCTACGTCACGCTTGAAAGTGACTTCACAACCTCGTTCAGTAAGCTGCGCGATGGAAATTAAATTACTACGTAAATCGGGAACCAATAGGGTATTTTCAAATTGAATTTTACGCGTTCGATCATCATTGCATGCTAATAACTTAACTGTACCTTTACCTTGCACGGTTGTCAAAGAATCTGTGGCTAATTTTAATTTTTGACTGGCAGGGAGTATCTCAGCAAACCTTTTCGCGTCATTGCACATGTGAGAAGTGCAACCACTATCAAAAATCCATTCCTGACGGCGCTTCGCATAAACAGCGATGCGGCAGTCATCTGAAAAATGATTTATGGTTAAAGCTTCACAATTTTCATGACTATTGCCTGACTCCACACATCGGGTTTCTTGAGTCTTCTCCTTTTTCTTTGTGCAGTCCGATGCCTTATGGCCAAAATAATGACACTTAAAACATTTAAACTTAAATGTTTTTCCAGTTTTCTTCTGATGTTTGTCCAAATACATGGCGCCTTCTATTTTGTCAACTTGAGCGTTTCCTCTTGAACTATCCTCTTCGATGATTTTAATTCTTAGTTGCTCTGGCTTTGGGAGCTCGTCTCTAGATTCTATGGCACATCTAAAGTTTTCGTAACTTCCCGGAAGACTGTACAGCAACATGATCGTTAACAAATCATCGTGGATTTTTATGTCCATTTCTTCCAATTTGTCAACGGCTTCAAAAAAGGAATCAAGGTGCTCACATACCTTTTGGGTATGTCAAGCATAAAGCAGACAGCCCTCTACACTGCCAGTATCAACATGGAGGTGATATATCTTCAACACACAGTAAGCTGCTCATGCAATTTGTGATGACCTACATAGAATTTAAAGGTCTTAAAAATTATTAAATGTACTGAACAGAACATCTTTTAGACGATTCGATGGACCTAGTGTGCTCCGATATTGTAAAAATACCACGCCCAAACATGATTCTCCATCTTTTTCATGTTTTGGTCCTGAAATTAAATTGTCACTAGAATTACGAGCTTGGATAAGCTCGGAGTATTTTTTAAATTCTTTCTGGCACTAGGAAGCAGCTGGTTCATCCTCACCGCACTTCCCGTATGTCATCATCCTTTCTACGGAAATTGCCGCTTTTGCGAATTCAATGCTAGCCTCACCCCGCCCCCCGCACCCAGCCGCGCCTCACCCGCGCCGGAAAACTTTTTAATTCCAGTGTAAACAGAACAAAAGTTGGCTCGCTTTAATTCGATACGTGAATTATTCATATGTACGAGTGCCATTACTCCATTAGCAGTCGCGTTAATATTCACTTGGGTATTATCATTTTACACCACACATGTACACAAAATAAAACCTTTACCCTTCACCATAAGGTTCGTTATCAAACACCATGCATGTTTTGAAGACACGTGAATTCGTGAAATTGCTTATGAAGAAGGAAAAGTTTGAATTATTGTTATTGTACAAGTTTCGTGTTGTAATGTTAGTTTAATCGTTGTAAGTGTTAGTTATCTGCGGTGTATCAAGCTGATTGAAGAGCTCTGCGAGCGTATCAATAATATATAAGTTATTTAGTTAGGAACGCAGGTGTATGGTAATTTTACCGTTACAACTTTTGTTTGTGTTTCAAACAGTGAAGTTCTTGAATCGATTATTATGATTAAGAGGTAGAAAACTGTTATTCAAAGATCTGTTCGTATAAGAAATGTTTCTTAAAAACCGCTCAAGTACGAGTCAAACTACCGTACGAAGAGTTCCGTACCTCACTTTTGCAGATGGGAGCTCCCTTAAATATTTATTTTATTCTGTTTTTCAGCATTTGTTATTATAGCGGCAACAGAAATACTTTATCTGAAAATTTGAACTATCACGGTTCATGAGATGCAGCCTGGTGACAGACGGACAGACAGGCTGAAAGACGGTCGGACAGCCGAGTTTAAGTTATAGGTTTACCGTTTGCGTGTTGAACCCTAAAAATAAGACAAAAAATCAAGCAGTCCCAAATAGAGGAGCTTATAAAATAAACACGGTAATGCAGACCTTATTCCGTTCTTCATAAACATGAATATAAATACAGCGTGACATAACGTAGCCTGTCATTATCTCACAAGATATCGGACGTGAACTTGACTTCTCGTAATTGTCCGGAGGCCATGTTGGTGACGTCACAGGCTAATGGTGATTGGCTCGCTAAATGAACTCGTTTAGGTCAACTACGTTTAGGTCAACTACGTTTATATGGAAACCTATTTTTCTTTATTGGTCGGAAGAATATGTTTCAGGGGAATTAATTGTTGATGTCATATAATTATTTGCAGTAGCATATTTATTATTTCAATACGAGAACGGAAGGTACAGATTCAATACGAGAACGGAAGGTGAAAGAGGAACAAATATCTCGATTAGCGTATGAGGTTGTCGACATGTAGGATCATTGAACCGTTTGTGGTAACGGCCAATAGCCTCATAGCTAAGGGTCTGACGAACATATCTCATAGCTCTCTTAACGTTGGGCCAAGGACTTGATTCAGAAGGACTAACGCTACAAAGCACTCCTCGGTTGACATTGCGAGAAAATTCTTTAATTACCGGTAACTTACTCGTAAAATCTCTCAACATCAGGGTCATGTTTTTATTTTTTAGCTATAAAAGACAATTAGTAAAAGACGAAATCACAGTAATATAGGGTTTTAATTAAGACATAAAACATTACATACTTTTAAACAAATTATTGACTGCAAGTAAAATTAACAGATTTGAAATACCAATCCGCTTTAGGATCATACCAGTCCAAAACTTTCCTGTCGTACCAAACATACGCGCCTTTAATGGACGCTGGAGCCTCTAACACCATATACAATGGAGTTTCCGCGGCTTGGTCTGCGTCATAGAAACCCACGCCTTTCGTCATGTCCGTACGAACTAATCCAGGATGCATGGAGTTTACAGAAATGTTTCTTGCCAACAGTTCTCTTTGCTGGATGATAGTCAATGCACTGACTGCTACCTTGGCAACTCTGTATGCTGCTATCGTGCCATCATCAGCAAAATCAGATCTGTTAAAAGTTCCGTTCTTCACAGCTTCCAGATGCCAGTTCACGAAATCATTGATGTCCTTCACTGTCAGGTCTTTCTTGGAGAGCCTGTTGATCCAGTACTCATTCCTCACATTAGATAAATGTCCACAGTCACTGGAAATATTGAGGATTCGTCCATTGTCTCTGACCAAAGGATATAAAAATTCCTGGATGATGAAGAAACTGAAGTAGTTGATATCAATGATGTTCTTACTTTCTTCGTAGCCCAGGTAGAGCTCGGAACAGTTGCAGACCGCAGCGTTGTTGATGAGGATGTCGATGCCGCCGTACTTTTCTTTGACGTAATCTCTGAATTTTGCAACACTGTTCCGGTCAGTCACGTCGAGCTGGTGGTATTCCGGGTGAAGACCGAGCTTGTTCAGTTTGGCAACAGCGGCCCTCCCTCTGCCATCATCACGGGAAGTGAGGAACACTACTCCATCGAATCTCTTCAGGAGTCCTTTAACAGTCGAGAAACCAATGCCCTTATTAGAGCCAGTGACCACGGCTACTCTCACCATGTTTATTATGAGCACTAACTCTAATGAGATAACTAAATTACTGGCCTCGGTCTGTTGGTATAAGATAATGTGCACTTTGTATTTGCTTCCTTGATAAACTGAAGTTAATTCGCGATAAGATAACTAGCGGTTGTATAGTTCAATATAAACAGAAGTATCGTTGAATAATATTTGTTTAAACGAATGTGTCGCAGAATCAACACAGAAGCACAATAATTCAGAATAACGCCATCTATTGTCATTGCCGAGGACTCAAAACAGAAACACAATTTGGAATCTTTATAGATTATTGTTAATTTAGAATAACGCCATCTATCTCTCATTGGAGGAACTATGAAGTTAGATTTGACAGATAACGTTTAGGAACGGCGAGTTAATAACTTGGGGATGGTTAGCGTGGAGTAATGTTGACACCGAGCGAATAGTCGAGTTGAATTCGATTGAATCGATTCGGAAGATTAATCAGCTATTCGACGTTGACATGTAGTGACGTTGACGTATAGGTTGGCTAACGTGTAACTGACGTAGGCCACGTGGGTGGTGATAGTTCGAGGAAGGATCACTTTTAATCGGTCCGTCAAGCTGGGTAGACGTCTTCGTTACTCCACGATAGACTTCCCGCGTTCCTAAGTTTTTAATCGAGCCATATTTTGGGCATCCTCGACTATTTTGTATTCAGTGTGCTTTAGAAAGTAATAAGAAGTGTTAACAAAGGTTTTGTGAGTGTTATTTCCGATATTGCGACCTACTGATGACGATTCCTCGTCATCAGAAGTGGGATATGGACCACGACGACCCACGTGTTCGAAATAAACACGCTTGTTGGAACAACAGAACCACAATTTTCTGACACTGATTCAAGCCGTGAAAAAGCTACTACGTCGTCACATGGCTTTCGTTTACCGGATTTCAATCCTGAGAAACAAGATGTGGATGCACGTGCTTGGGTGACGACTGCAGAGATGTACTTGATGGACCAAGACCAACGTGGCGCTCCGCTTATGGTCGCTATAAGCCGCGCCTTGAAGGGAGGAGCTTCTACCTGGCTATCTACCGTGTCGTTTCCTGGGATGAAATGGACCGAATTTAAGAAGTAAGGCGATGGCCACGAACGCAGCAGCCGGCATCGAAGATCTTGGTGTGCTTCAAATCTGGCAAGCCAGGTCACATAGCCATGCGCTGTACGAGCAGTGGTGGTGGCAGCGGCAGCGGATCAGTCGTCGGCGCGACGCGAAGCGTCGATGTCTGAGTTGTGCAACCACCATCAGGCAGGATACAACACAGGTGAATTGTTTCATTTTTTTACTTACGATTCTGGTGCTGAATGCTCGTTGGTTAAAAAAAGTTTTGCATCGAAATTTAGTGGTAAACATGTTTGTAATGTTGTTGCTATGACTGGTATAGGTCAGACACGAATATCAGTTCAGAACAGATTTTATGTTGTGTAGTGATTAACGGGTGATCATCCTCTTGAAATTTTGTTCATGTCCATGCCCGACAATTATTAGCAAAGTGAGGTCGCGATTAATTCAGGGTTTTTCTGTAAACATGCACATGTTTGCATGCCAACGGAGCTTTTTAAGTTAACGAAAATCTTTTGTGTAAATTCAGTGAGGCATAATAGTGACAACGCATTTCAATTGAATTTAACTGTTATCGTGACGGATACCGGGTATGAAAAGTCTAGGATTTTGCAAACACTTAAAGAATATTCTAAGTTTTTCATTACCGTTTTGTCTACTGCGCGAGTGACTACAGGCCAGCTCAGTGCAGCGGCAACTGTATAGGAAGTCGGTAGACGAACGTAGAGTTGTGTGCGACCGTGTGAAGGTTGATTCGAACGACTGTGGTACATGGCCTAGGATAGTTGTTAGTGACCTAGGGTAAATGTTAGTGGCCTTGGGTAGTTGTTAGTGGCCCTGGGGTAGTGATTGTTGTATTTTCAATTACCTGTTCCCGATGTTTCATTTAATTGAAGGTTTTAATGATACAGTAGAGTTTTGAAATTTCCTTATTTTCGCCGACGAACTGAATCTAGAGTTAGGTCAGCAATGACCGAGTGGAACAGTATTCTGTCGTGGACTGTTTTGTGTTTCAGAGGGATATTCAGACACGTGGCCAGCTACAACAAGAGCTGCAAGCGGTTTCTTTTATGAAGAGAAAGCTACCTAGCGATGACCGCGATGCCCCTGAAAAGCGGTACAAAGCTAATAGTGCTGTGAAGCCTCTAAAGTGTTTTACCTGCCGCGGCGCAGAGAGAGGAGCAGCGCCGACTCCGGGTCATCAAAGCCTATTAATGAGGAGAGGGTTGACCTTTGCCTCCTGAGCGCGTCGACTGGGACCCTATCCGGTGAGCAATTTTCATTTCGTTACGATTCTGGTGCTTTCGCCGTTTTATGATGTGATTTCGCTAGTTAAGCGTTAGCTGTTGATTCTCTGGTAAAGCGCTGTGGATTTGTTTGGTAGAGTCATAATACTTTCTTAATTTCGTGCCTGAAGGATCAAGTACCATTTTGAAGTAGAGGTGTTTTAAGTTGAATGAGTGTGGAATCTTAGTCGGCTGGTCAGACCGTACCAGTAGCCATTAACTTTTGACATCCTGGTGTCCATGGATGCGCGGTATGCAAATGGCACTGGCGGAGGTCGTGTATTGTGCGTTCATGGTGAACGGTGTGAAACAAACAGAGGTTTGTTGGTGAGGCTAGTGTTAGCCATAAGCCACGAATTTGATTCCTGCTTTTTGATAATTAGTTTCTTGCATTGTAATGATACAATTGCAAAGGTACTTGGTTGCTCTAGGATTTTCAGTCAGTCTTAATTGTGTTTTTTTTTATCTGTAACGTTTTATGAAAAACAAAGTGACGTGTTGAACAAACCTTCTTTGAGAATTATTTTGATAAAGATAAAGCTAAACTAGTAAAGTTTGATGTTGGTGATTTAGCTCTTATCAAACGAGGAACGAAACCAAGTTAGCTCTATCCAAAGGTCCTTTTAAGGTTATCGAATTGCTCGAAGAAGATCGCTATGTTTTAAAATCTTTAACTGACAACAGAACAGACAAGTATGCTCATGATCGCATAAGAAGGATGCCACAAGGTCATGTCAGCGACTTAGACGTAATTAGTGAAGAATTGGATCTAGATTGATGCGGGTGAAGGCCCATCAACTCGTTCCGATTAATGTTAATGCACAGAGTAATGTCTTGAGCGGACGATTTACCGGAGAGAAGGCCCGGTAACATGCGTCTTGTTTAGAGCTTATCAGAGTGAAGGACTGATACTGACTCTTTGGTGCTGGACTTGCCAGGTCTTGGGACTGGTACTGTCTAATCTATTCTGAGCACGACAGCGAGAAGCGCTGTGTGTGATGTGTCAGACATTACCAGCGAGAAGGGCTGATAATGAGTTCTATTTTGTAGTTGCTTGGTGCATTGATATTGTGTTCTAGTTTATTTCATTTGACTTTTCTAAACCTTGTTGTGTCGCTTCAAATGCAAGTCCTATGTTTAAGGTCAGAGTGTGAGCACTGCAATATTAAATGAGTTTCCTATTGTTTGAAACAGCACCCATGTGTGTCATGTGTGACATGTCAGCTTTGAGAGAAAGAGTTTGTTGTGATTTTATTAGAACCTGTAATGATTTTGATCAGAATACCTTTTCCACTTGGGTCAGGAATGGCCGAACGGTTAGAATGATTACTGTTCGAGAATTTTCTTTCATTCCAGATGTCACACGAGGACGTGTGAATTGTCAGAATGGCCGTGTCGCAGAATCAACACAGAAGCACAATAATTCAGAATAACGCCATCTATTGTCATTGCCGAGGAATCAAAACAGAAACACAATTTGGAATCTCTATTGATTATTGTTAATTTAGAATAACGCCATCTATCTCTCATTGGAGGAACTATGAAGTTGGATTTGACAGATAACGTTTAGGAACGGCGAGTTAATAACTTGGGGATGGTAAGCGTGGAGTAATGTTGACACCGAGCGAATAGTCGAGTTGAATTCGATTGAATCGATTCGGAAGATTAATCAGCTATTCGACGTTGACATGTAGTGACGTTGACGTATAGGTTGGCTAACGTGTAACTGACGTAGGCCACGTGGGTGGTGATAGTTGAGGGAAGGATCACTTTTAATCGGTCCGTCAAGCTGGGTAGACGTCTTCGTTACTCCACGATAGACTTCCCGCGTTCCTAAGTTTTTAATCGAGCCATATCTCGGGCATACTTGACTATTTTGTATTCGGTTGTTTTAGCAAGTAATAAGAAGTGTTAACGAAGGTTTTGTGAGTGTTATTTCCGATATTGCGACCCACTGATGACGATTCCTCGTCATATGGATTGTTTATAGTAGAGTTCTTTCCGGTAGAATGTTTTGCTGCGCTTTTGTCGTATAAGTCTCCCATTTAACAACTGGACATTTATGCTGTTTTATGCAACCAATCTGAAATATCTTCATTGCAATACTCGTGCAGTTATTTATAAAATCTAATAAAACGTAGGAAATAGGCTCGGCGCCAAATTGCCCGCAGTGATTCGATTTATCGTCGTACACCGCGCGGCTACATTCGGCTCTCTACGTTTTAAATGTGATCAATATAATTTCGATTGTGTTCGAAGTACCTACAAACCTTCTCCACCAGAAATCTTCTCATTTGTACTACTAAGTGGAACTTTTACTAGTACAGCTGGTATGTTTTAAGTTAATGACTAATATGATCTGGAGATTAAGCACAGCTTGCTGGAGTCTACACGTATGTAAATTGATTAACATCTATGACATATCAGCTAGCTAGTAGACAGTCGCCCCGTGTATTATCAAGCTGCATCTGATAGACTGAGAAAAGAGTAGGCAGATGATGTACTGGTTTTGCAATTAACTAAACAGCTTTAGCTTATAATTGGCTTTGAGATGTCCCAAAATGCGGAATAGGGATTATTCCACATTTTGGGACATCTCAAAGCCAATTACGGACTCAACTGAACCTTACATTTTATAAAACATTTCTAACTCAAATTCTCGTTCATTTCTCTACCAAACAAATTGAATGCAAAGCGGCAATGTAAACCGTAACAGATAAATAATGCAGTGAACACAAGCTCCTTGATATTCAATGTTCAGTATGTTTACATACGGACAGAAACAATGTTTCTAAAAACGACGCACAAAACATTACAGCACTTACATGGGCATGCGTTAATGGGATGCTGCGCGGCGTTCATACATTATTCATAGAGAGCGAGCAATGGATCGTTGCGGAATGAATTTGATCGTTCCGTGCGTTATCTAAGAGCGGTATTTTACGCGAGAACCTCATGATGGCTGCACTTGAATATTGATTGTCATTAGAATGCATTATCAGTGGGAATTGTAATGGAAATTTTAAATGTTGGTGATAAACTGAAGTAGGCAGTGGTACTGTTTGATTGTGTACTGTATGTGTTGAGTGCATAAAATCATCAGCAAAATGATTGAATGTCTGCAGTGCTTATGACTCTCTTACGCAGTTCTTAGAATTTTGTGTAATAGCGTAGGTAGCAAAGACTGAAAACGACTGCAAATCCAAGTATGTTGGATATATTGGTCGCCGTCAGGTCTGATGCTCAATATGACATGTAGTAAAACAAACATTACAGTTTATTTATTCCACATAGCTTCCGCCCGCGACTCCGTCCGCGCGGATGTCGGTCTTCGCGTGGATGGTTTATTTCTCCATTTTGAGTAACTCTGACAATGACATCTATTAAATATCTATTGGACCCAAATACGGCTAAGCCTATAATAATTAAGGAGATCCCTCTATTGAGCTACTGCTGTTGAGCTCGCGTTCTGTAGTAAGTATTTTTTTCATAGTAATTCCGACCTTGTATTTACAAATCGGATCGGAACAGTAATCAAAAAGGTCGCGCTGAAAAGCACGGTTTAAAATGACACGCATACAATATGAATTCCACGGACGACCGCTCGCCACACTGGACACGTCCGCTCGCATCAAAATTCAGAATTTACATGCATCGCGCGGCGCGGAACGCGGCTCCTTATATAGGAGTCGGGGAGGCGTGGCCCGCGTGTGCTGCAAACGGTTCAAGCCAAATCCGACTTTCGGCGCTACAGGTTACGGCGCTGAATCCACTGCGGGTAATGCAACGTGTGTTCGCGGTTCTACAGAACAACGTCTATGAATAAAACTGAAAAATAAGATTTTTTTTCTACGTATTTTTCCAGGATAAAAAGTATCCTATTTTATGCCCAGGATAATAAGGTATAATTATACCAAGTTTCATCGAAATCGAACCGTTAGTTTTCACGTGATGCATGCACATACAGACAGACAGACAGACAGACATACAGACAAACATTTTTTTAATCACGTATTTGGGTTTGGTATCGATCCAGCAACACCCCCCGCTATTTATTTTTTCAATATTTTCAATGTACAGAATTGACCCTTCTACAGATTTATTATAAGTATAGATTACACATACAAAACAGCAACAATTACAAATAAATACAGTCCTCACATTGTGTACACGAAGTCAAAAAACAAGCTATTTATGTAATTGGAGAACATCACTATTGTTTCGGTCGGATTTAATCAAAACTTTGGCAGATAAACAGCGAGCGAGGCTGCGACGCGAGCTCGCTTACTCTCTGAATACAGCCAGACGAGTGACTATTATAAACGTAAATTATGTAATTTGTTTGTATGAACTAGCTTGTGTATGTTTGCTTACGGCGTATAGTTGTGAGTACTGAGCAATATCCAAGTTTGAACACGTGAGTAACAGACTTATTCCTGAACTTGACCTTGTTTGTCGACAGGGGAATGCTACGGTTCGTAAGTTGCATTTTCACTTGTTTTTTTATAAACTACTCTAGTCTGTAGGTATATGGATCGAAGATAAAAATCTATAGATATTCTAACTGCTGGTTTTAATTAGTAATTAAATATCAGCTGTTATGTAATGGCTCTAACTGAGACATAAAATATGATAACCTAAAAATATTATGTAATGTTTATTATAGTTTATGATAATTATGGTTTACGTATCGCTTGACATGCTGCTAAGGTTACTTAGGTATATAATTTCATGATGGATAACTTTTGTTTATGAAAACATTTCCATTTGCAAAATTGGAATCATAAAGCCTGCAAAATACTAATACCACCTATTTACCTTATATTTTATAAAAACTTCATGCATATTAAGGTACATGGGGAGACCGAATGCCTGAAACATTATCTACCACTCAACGGTATTTAAAAAAAAAACAAGATCAATTGAGCGAGTTTTCTAAACACGTATTTTATATTTTCCTTAAGACTTAATTTCTGTTCCAGACGTACATTTAAGTTTTTCTGAGTCTTAACTCCCAAGTTATAATTGCACCCCGAGGTACGAAACTTAACAAAAGTATACTTACTCAAGTCTAGAATCAGCCAATATATCATAAAGTTACACAGTTACCTCAACTCAAAGTCAAAAGATAAATACAATAAAACATTTTATTTGATTACACGTTTCACGTCAACTTAAATTTCGTTTCAATTTAATCAAAACTTCAGAACGTAGCCAAACTCACGCAGCAATATGTTTCAATTTTAGGTGTGGTTTAATAAAAAAATAAATATGAAGAAACATCGTTTGTGATTGTTTATACCTAATTTTATAAAATCACTTTTCTTTTTCTAAATAAACTTAATACATAATTATCATCGGGTAGCTCGGCTAGATATATAATCAGTACAAGTCTGACAGTCCCTCATGCTCTGCCCTGCGTGGGAGGACTCATTTGATGATTTTACCACGCCAAAAAAAACCTAATTATCATAAAAGAACCATGATATTAGTCTTTTATTTAGTTTATTATCTAAACATTTAATACATTTTTTACATTTAAAACATATACATTTATAAAAAAAAAAAGGTTTATTTAAGCTACCGGCAGTCAGATCTTCAGAGAAAGATCATCCTAACAATAAGCACGGGTCTCAAGAAATACTGCTTTATGTTATGAATCAGGTCCTAGCTGATCCAACTGCCTAATGAGAGCTTCCTGAAGTAGTGTTAGAGACTGGCAATTAAGTCGTTGGCTGACACGACTATCGGCACAATACTTAATGGATAATTAATTTTGAAAATAAAATCATTTGTGCAAAATCCTAGTATGTACCTAGCTTGCTACAACAAACAGTCATCGAAGAAAAATTCATTCATATTGGTGAAATTAACGTTAAATGAAAAAAAAATAATTAAATACTTAGTCAAAATGTTATACACATTTAATCGACACGATGGTTTATCTTATCACATCTACTCGTATTTACTAAATGAATTTGGCACTCATATCAATCGTTAATAATAATATTTGTTGCTGGAAGCAGGTAGGTATGTCCACAAACAGATAAAATTTACGAGCAGTAATTAATTTCATAAACAAAGAGATAAATCTGATTACCAACATAATTATATTATTTTACACAGAAGGGATCTCAAAATAAATTGCCTTAAAATTAATTTTCACGTACCAATAAATCAAAGTTCAATCTATGTCACTTAATTAAAATTTCATGTTGTTATTTTGGTCACAATTATATTTGACTCTTCAAGGTTCTGACCTTGAAGAAGTAATCAGCTTTGTAGTCGTACCAGTCGAGGACTCGTCTGTCATACCACACGTATGCTCCCTTGAGAGTGTCGGGAGCATCAAGAACTAGATATATAGGAGTCTCAGCTGCCTTGTCTATGTCATAAAAGCCAACACCACCAGTCATGTCAGTCTGAACCAGTCCTGGATGCATAGAGTTCACTGAGATGTTCCGTGACGCAAGTTCCTTTTGCTGCAACATCGTAATGGCACTGAGAGCTACCTTCGCCACTCTGTACGAAGCTAATGTGCCTTCATCGGCTATATCATCGTAGTTAAAGTTGCCTTCCTTAACGCCTTCCAAAAACCAGTTCACAAAATCATTGATGTCTTCCACCTTTAAATCTTTCTTGGACAGCCTCTTCACCCAATATATGTTGCGCACGTTCGACAAGTGTCCACAGTCACTAGATATATTAAGAATGCGTCCATTGTCTCTCACCAACGGGAATAACAGTTCTTGGATTGTCAATATGCTGAAGTAGTTGATGTCGACGACAGTTTTGCACACGTCGTAGGAATTATAAAGCTCAACACTGTTGGCGACCGCCGCGTTGTTGACAAGAATGTCGATACCTCCGTACTTCTCCTTGATGTGGTCTCTGAACCGCAGAACACTGTCCCTGTCTGTGACGTCCAGCTGGTGGTACTCCGGCGTCAGTCCGAGCTCGTTCAGTTTGGCGACGGCGGCCTTCCCTCTACCTTCATCTCGTGACGTCAGGTACACGACGCCATCGAATCTCTTCAGCAGCCCCTTAACTATCCCGAAGCCGATCCCCTTGTTCGCGCCGGTCACTACTGCAACTTTCACCATGTCTGCTCTGGGTGGACACTGTTTGTGGAATGACTGTGGATACTCTGATGCGGGGTATCACATTGAATATCGTATTTGTTTGAGGCAGATAATACAAAAATAATCATCATTACCTAGTACATCCAGTGAACCGAGATAACGTTTATCTGCGACCATTGCTGTGGTATCTATTATAAATATAAAACTAGCTCTGGCTTCGCTTGCATAAATATATTTTTTTTTTATTATGAAACTTAATTCAACTAGCGGTTGCCCCTGCTCAGGTGTCGAATTTCAATCAGGATTTGTTTAAATAATAAGTTAAAAAAATACCTTTGTGCTCAAAAGAGTTCCTCTTGTTGGCCAATATCAAAAAGTCACGATGAATATGTGAGTGGGGTTTAAAAAACAGACCAAGAATAATCTTCTGGCAACATGCAGAATCATATGCTGCAATTTTTTCTGATTTCAAAACTCTGAGCAGAATACGGTCCTCACATTTTGCATAGTCAACTTCATCTGGCGGCCGGTATATCCGCAATCTTGTTTGCCGGCAAATTATGATGACTGTCATTTCCAGTTTTATCATGATATTTTCGTCATCTAAAATGTACTCTTACGTCATAATATTTCGTGTTACTTATCGAACTCATCGAAAACCTTATCAAAATCATCGTTAGCATGGCACATTATGACGATTTATCAAGTTAGTTAATCGCCTCGCCTATTTTTAATATTTTTGATTCAATACTGCCTTGTTTGAAGTTATCATTATTTTTTTGAAACATTACCCGGCTTCTGGGATTTCACATTTGTCTTACAGTCAGCATCAAAAGTTGCTGACCACATTTAGATTTTCAAAATCGTTGTACACCGTATTATTATGTATTATTACGGTGTACAGCGACTTTGAAAATCTGAATGTGGTTGACCACTTTTGATGCTGACTGTACAAGCATTTAAACTCAAATACTCAAGCAAACAGACCCGGAAGAAGTTCTTGTAGATCACAACATGTCTTTTTTCGGTGTGGGTATCGAACCCACAACGCGCAGTCAGTCAGTAAGCTCAGCCATTGTGCAAATCTTGCCGAGTTGGTGTACGAGCACAGGCAGACCACACAGATTTTGGGAAGATAAACACTGATCTGTTTTAAAACATCAGTTTCTTACTTATTTTGGATCATTCTGGTGATACAGCCTCGCATAAAGGCTCGCGATTAAAAGAACGGGGCAACTCAACTGTTTACACAGTGGAAATCGGCTTGGCACAATGCCGTGGTGCGACAGTCGCAACGCAACGCGGCACCGGCACGACGGCCACCCCGCGGCATCGTGCCATGCTAATTTCTACTCTAAATGTAGGTACTCTAAAACCAGTCACTCCGTACCTTAAATCGTGTGTCTGCACGAGGCTTAATGTTTTATCTGATCGAAGTAGTGACAACTTACATAATATACGTAGCATACGAGTAGATACATGCAGTAGATGTGATTTTTCTGGCAAAACAAAATTATCAACCAGACTATTATGTAATGTTTGTGATAAATGTCATTTAATTTCACACATTTTTGTTCATAACACGTGCATTACAGTTTTGTCTTACAACTGACGATCTCAGCAATGTGTCTACTAGTAACTTGAATACATTAGTTACTTAGAAGTTTGTAAGTTGAAACTACTTAGTTACTCCCTCAAGTCCAAAATTTGAATAAAGCAAACTTACGTACTTATACAACAAGTCTGAGATCTACCAAATACTTATAAAATTATTTTGATACTCTCATTTTCGACTATATTACAGTGTTACGTGTTCTTAAAATACACAGATTAACTTGTAAAATGTGATAAAGACGACACTTCTTATAACTGTAGGTGATATATCCGAGCAGCAATTTACAAAGTATAATGTTATGTTCATCATCATCATCATCCATAATGTTCCCACTGCTGGGATATAGGCTACCTCTTTGTGAGAGGGGTGGGTCATAATCCACCACGCGGGCCCTGTGCGGGTTGGTAGATGCCACAATACATGTCATCAAAATTTTGGTTCTAGGACAATTTCTTCTACACCTTCAAAAAATTTACACAAAGTTATGCGCCTGACTGGGTTCGAACCCACGACCTACAACTGGGTCACCACTGCTCTGATATTGGCAAGTATATTAACAAACAATAATTTAGCAATATAAACGTAAACATCTAAGAGAAACAACTGGTTTCATTTAATTTTAATATTTGAGGATTCCAATAAGATAAACATTACACACGTTACAAACTATTTTCCACAGATAACTCATAATGCATATTTAATTATATTATTTTTGTATGGAGTTCAGGACCACTCAATACTTCTAACTTTAACGTTAACATAAAATAAACTTTTAATTATTAATTTAAAAAGAAAACAATTAACTGGTAAAGACCGCTACGTAATATCGAATATAATCGATGCATAATTTGTTGCTAGAATTGACGAGAACCTCGTGAAAGTTGACAAGCATAAATAAATAAAACATCTCAACTTGGCGCACGAGTTGCTATTTCACTCACGAACTATATATTTAAGTGTCTTTTTGAGCGGGTATACATTGGGCGTTTTGAAACGCGCGCTTTGGTAACGCGCGTTTTGAGAACCCCGAATTCTATTGAAGTGTACACATGCAAGCGCGCGCTGCTGGTCTAGCGTGCGTCAATCGCACGTTTACATTTTTTCGTTAAAACGCGCGTTGCTCGGGCGTCAGCTGCACGCTTTGAGATACATGAGCGGCCATTTTGTTGTACATTTCAACGCGCGCTTTTGTGTAGAAAGGACGCACTTTTCGAAAATGGAGATCGAGCATTTTGATACTGATTTCTTTATAGCGCGCTCGCTGAACGCCGTGCTAGGCGTGGTGTGTGTACGCGACCAACGCGCGCTCAACGTAACGCCGAGCGCCCAGTATGTACTAGCTCTTTAAAGTATCTTTTAAAAATACTACCAAAAATAAAAATAAAAAAACGAAAAAAGTTGGTATAAAATTAATAACGAAATGATAATGAAAAACAAACACAATTAATTAAATTTAAATGATGTAGATTTTAAAATATCCTTTTTTTTGTTAACATTACTCCTTGCCTGTTTTGAAATAGTCAATCTTGAAGTAATAATCAGCTTTATAGTCATACCAGTCGATGATTCGTCTGTCATACCACACGTATGCTCCTTTGATGGTGTCAGGAGCGTCGAGTACCAGATATATAGGAGTCTCAGCTGCCTCGTCGATGTCGAAGAAACCTAAACCGAGCATCATATCCGTCCGGACTATTCCTGGATGCAAAGAGTTCACCGAGATGTTCTTAGCTTCCAGTTCCTTTTGCTGCACCATGGTGATAGCGCTGAGAGCTACCTTCGATACTCTATACGCGGCTGATGTTCCATTATCAGCGATGTCGTCAAAGTTGAAAGTTCCGTTCTTTAAACCATCCAAATACCAGTTCACAAACTCATTAATATCTTGCACCGTTAAATCTTTCTTCGACAGCCACTGTATCCAGTACATGTTCCGTACGTTCGACAGATGTCCACAAGAACTTGACATGTTAAGTATACGTCCATTTTTCCTCACCAATGGGAATAATAGTTCCTGTATTGTCAATATACTGAAATAGTTGATGTCGATAATAGCTTTGCACACTTCGTAAGGGCTGAAGAAATTTTCACTGCAACCGAGCCCAGCGTTGTTGATGAGTATGTCGATACCTTCATACTTCTCCTTGATGTGGTCTCTGAACCGCAGCACACTGTCCCGGTTCGTCACGTCGAGCTGGTGGTACTCCGGCGTCAGTCCGAGCTCGTTCAGTTTGGCGACGGCGGCCTTCCCTCTACCTTCATCTCGTGACGTCAGGTATACGACGCCGTCGAATCTCTTCAGCAGTCCTTTAACTATCCCGAAGCCGATCCCCTTGTTCGCGCCGGTCACCACTGCAACTTTAACCATGTCTGCTCCTGTCGAGATATTTTGCCAAATGACTGCAAACTATTTTTAAAATGCGATAATTTTGGGTCAAGCAATATAACCATATTTTAAATTGTAGTCGTTATCATACTCGTTGCACACAGATAACGGTTATCTGCGACACATTATCACAGCATTTAGGATAAATTGACTGCTCTCAACGTAATTACAAATGGCTGACAACGAAAATAGGGTTGTAGTAAACACAAGTTTATAATTAAATGTGGATAAATTGTTGGTTACAGATTAATGTTGGCAGGATTAACGAGCGTGATAGTAGGTACTTGTGACGTGTACCGTCAGAATTGAAACATTTAATATTATTCGGACGAAAAGCACGCATTGTTATAATGTCACAGGGATATGATAAAAACAGGGACTTGATCAAATCCCTAAGGGACTTGATGAAACCCCGGGAGATGTTAAAATAGCAACACGATTTTATCATTTCCTTAAACAAATCTAGTGATTTGACAAATCCCTAAATTGGTTCAGTGAAATTGTAGTGTGTGTGTTATAGATCTATACCTATGTCTGTAAGTGTAAGTAGCCTAAGTCTATATAATGAATGGTTAGCTAATAAAGAGGGGCATTATACATCAATTCGTCTATTCAATTACACCTATCCCTACATGGCGACCCTGCCTTCGGGCAAGCCGCGCATAATGGTCGTGTCGCGTTGCAATTTGATTTCATTTTAATTGGTGCAAAATTATTCGGAATTCAAGATGTGTCAATCATACCAGACCAAAGAAGAGGTTTTTTTAGCTCAAAACGCGGCGGGTGCTGGAAATAATGCAAAATTAGAAGAAATTGGGACACATTTGAGCATCCAGACTATATTAACTACAGCAATTATATGCTTCATGGGAGCAGTGCTTCTCTACCTGGGATTTAAGGCATACAAAAAATGCCATACTCGTTGGATGCGTCAGGAGATCAGCCTGCAAGCTTTCAGGGACATACGATTGTCCGGCCGAGGTCGTTGCCAAAACACTCCGAAAGCAGCAGCGAAGCAGCGGGCAGAAAGTGAGTGTCAGTGTAAATCAGTGAACTAATGAGTGCAATAAGTGTTTGTGTGCAAGGTACGTAATCGGGAAGAAATACAGCAGTGTAGTGACAGTTAAAGTCAAATCATAAACTATGCAGTGTCGTCAAAACAAAAAAAAACTGTTTTATGGCTAAGGAATTAGAAAATATTTATACAGAGTTACGTAAAATACGTACATATTTAATAAAAATAGGGCCAAAACGAAGATTAGAATCTAAGGTTTGTAGTATAAAATTAGAAGAATCGACTTTATTCTATTCATTTCAAAAAACATGTAAAGTAATAGAAGATAGTATTAAGGGATTAAAGAATGAGGAGTTAATATTGATAAATGAATATCGTTGTAAAATAGAGGGATTATTCGTAGAAATTAAAGAATTATGTGAAAAAGAAAGTAGCTATAACAGCTCAGATTTTGAAAGTTTAAGTGAAGACGAAGAGAAAATAGTTAAGATGGCGAAATTTGATCTTAAGATAGCACTGAATTTGTTGCCTGTCATGACAAATGACGAGTTAAGTGTTAAGCAGTTAATCGATGGGATCGATTATTACAGCTCTATTTTAGATAGTCAATCGCAGGAACAATTAATTACGTTTATTTTAAAAAGTCGATTGTCACAGGCAGCAAAATTGAAGTTAGCTTCAAATTATGACTCTGTTAAGGATTTATTACATGATATGAGAGTTCAACTATTGCCAATAAAGTCTGCTACGGCAATACAGAGCAAATTACATTCTTTCTGTCAAAAACAAATGACTATTGATGAGTACGGAAAAGCTATTACTGAGATGTTCGTAGATTTGACGATTGCGCAATCCGAAGGGAAGCCAAGTAATTACCAGGTATTAAAACCGCTTAATGAGAAACAAGCCATCAAACGGTTTGCTGACGGATTGCGAAACCGTCGATTAAGCACAATCATTGCAGCAAGACATTTTGAATCCCTTAAAGATGCAGTTCAAGCAGCAGTGGATGAGGAGACATCAATGCCTTCGACTTCATCAGGTGAGATTATGGCATTTAATCAAAATAGTCGGTATAATTACAGGCGTGCTACAAATAATCATTTTAGAGGTCAGCGAACATTCAGAGGACGCTCAAACCAGGGTCACACGCGAGGAGGTGACCATAATGAGACAAACCAGGACGCAGGGCGTGGCCGTGCACCTCGCGGATCGTGGCGGAATTCAAGAAGATCGAATCGAGGTAGGTCTAATAATTTTCATAATAACCGAAACAAGTGGACACGTAATTCGGAAACGATGCAGGTTATGACCGAAGAGACACCTAAGAACGAGGAATCCAAAAATCAGTTTTTTCGTGCCTAAAAATTACATTATGTCTTCATGACTGTCGAATTACATGACTGTCGAACTTTCTGTGAACGGTAGTCCATTACGATGGTTACTCGACTCGGGTGCATCTATTTCAGCCATCAAGTATAAATATCTCGTCGATCAAAATATTCCATGTCAATTTGAGAGTATTGAGATTAATGGACTAGGGGGCAAAGTACAATCTTTAGGTTACGTTTATTTAGACTTAAAAACAGATGATGCAACGTTTAGCCATAAGTTTATTGTTTTTAATTCTTTGCCATGTAAAGCGCATGGAATCATCGGTCATGACTTCTTACGAAAACATAAAGCGTTATTAGATTACAAGAATAATAGTTTATCGTTACACACTTTAAATGGTAATCCTATTAGGTTGACTATTCAGATATCTGATACTAAAAATAATATGTTTATAATACCACCCAGATCGGAGTCGATACACTTTATACAAACTTATATGGAAAAAGAATGTGTTGTTTGTGCTTCTGAACATAGTAAAGGTGTGTTTATAGCTAGCACTTTAGTAAAACCCATTGGTGGTCAAATACCAGTTCGAATACTTAACACAACTGAAAATGAATTAACTTTAAATAACCTAAATCCTATTATACACAGCGCGTCGGATTACAATATTTGCAGTTTCGATAAATGTGACAAAAATGCAACACGCGTTAAAAAACTGTTTTCATTGCTGAATACAAAACATTTAAATAAAGAAGAGCAGGTATCAATTGAAGAAGTATGTGCCAAATATGCTGATATATTCTTTTTACCGGGAGATAAACTAACAACTACGCATTTATATCAACATTCTATTCGTGTAAAGCCTAATGTAGAACCCGTCTTTGTGAAACCATATAGGTTACCCCATTCACAAAAAGATGAGGTAGATAAACAACTTCAAAATATGTTGGCAGACGGTATTATAGAGCCATGTGTAAGTGATTGGTCCAGTCCAATTTTGCTGGTACCTAAGAAATTAGATGCAAATGGAGAGAAGAAGTGGAGATTAGTTATCGACTACCGCAAACTAAATAATAATATTGAAAATGATAATTTCCCTCTCCCTAACATTACAGAAATTTTAGACTCGTTATCGGGATGCGTCTACTTCTCACACTTAGATCTTCATCAAGCATATTATAATGTAGGTTTAGACCCAAATAGTAGGAAATATACTGCCTTTGGTTCTGGGCAATATCAAATGACTAGGATGCCCATGGGGCTGAAAACAAGTCCTAGCTCATTTTCAAGGATGATGACTATGGCAATGGCAGGTCTTAATTTTGAAAAATGTCTCGTCTATCTAGATGATTTAATTGTGTATGGAAATTGTCTGAGTCAACATAATAAAAATTTAATTGACGTTTTTGAAAGACTTCGGAAAGTGAATCTTAAATTAAATCCGTCCAAATGCGAGTTCTTAAAAAAGGATATGTTATACTTAGGTCATGTAGTCTCTGATAAAGGTGTTTTACCTGACCCTGACAAAATTAGTATCATGAAAAATTACCCCATTCCAAAAACGTCAGATGAGGTAAAACGCTTCGTAGCGTTCGCAAATTACTATAGAAAATTTATAAAAAATTTTGCTGACATAGTTCATCCCTTAAATAATTTGAGTAAGAAAAATGTTACATTTAATTGGGATAAGTATTGCCAGGTTAGCTTTGATACATTAAAACAGCGTTTGATAACTGCGCCGGTATTGCAATACCCATGTTTTTCTAGCGACAATATATTCAAACTACAAACAGATGCATCAGGTTACGCGTTAGGCGCCGTATTGTCTAACCAAGATGGAAGGCCAATTGCCTATGCAAGCAGAAGTTTAAATAAAGCTGAACGGAACTATCCCACCATAGAAAAAGAATTATTAGCAATAGTGTGGAGTATTAAACATTTTCGTCCTTATTTGTATGGTCGCAAATTTAAAATTTATACAGACCATAAACCTCTAATTTATTTATTCAATTTAAAAGATCCTTCGAGTAGGTTATTAAAGTTCAGATTGGTTTTGGATGAGTACGATTTTGATATCGAATATGTGCCAGGAAAAAGTAATGTGGCTGCAGACGCATTATCGAGAATAAGTGTGTCATCGAAAGAATTGAAAGAAATGCATGAGTGTGTTGTAAACGTCATGACAAGAGCACAAAAGCGGAAGTTGTTGGAAAGCAGTTCTTCGGAAGATATGGTTAACACTGACATTTGGCCTGATCAACCAAAAGTTGTGGAAACTCATAGTAAACCAAAGGACACTGTTGAGATGAGATTTGTAGATAGAAATACTTGGGATAAATTAAGAGACGAAAATAAAAATGTAAAGTTAAGTAGTCAGAGTACATTGTGTTATATGCCGTCTCGGATGACATTGTTTATAAACCCAGCGTCCCGATCGCAGATGACGCCAGCCGCATTTGCGAGGGAGTTCGGGGAATATTGTAATATTAATGATATAGAAGAGATATATTTAATTAAAAATGACACAAATAAATTGTTTGTCGAAAAGTTGATATCCGAGATAAAGAAAGATCCAAAATGGTCCGGACCAAGATTATGTGTATTAAAAGACGTAAATAGAGTAGATGATAAGGATGACAGAAGAGTCATAATAAATGACTTCCATCTCTTACCCACGAGTGGACACGCGGGCATGAGACGAATGTTAAATAATATTCGTAAATATTATTTCTGGCCTAGCATGGAACGAGATGTCCATGATTTTGTGAAGAAATGTCATAAATGCCAAACTCAAAAACATAGCGTATACAATAAAGAGCCCATGGTAGTGACGACTACTGCTCAAACAGCCTTTCAAAAGGTATATTTAGATATAGTAGGGCCCTTAGATAAGGATAGGTTTAATTTTTCATATATTTTAACCACACAATGTGAGTTGTCCAAATATATTATCGCTTGTCCACTTGTTTCCAAAAAATCAGATGAGGTTGCAAAAGCATTTGTAGAAAATGTTATTCTTAAGTATGGTGTTCCAAACACTATAGCGACCGATCGAGGAGCAGAGTTTATCAGCGCAACAATGACGGAGGTATGTAAATTACTACATATAAAAAAGCTCAACTCCACCGCATATCATCACGAAACTATAGGTGCGTTGGAGAATGCTCATAAACACCTAGGAGCATTCTTGAGAATCCAGACGGATAATCATCCGGAAACATGGAGTACATGGTTACCCTATTGGTGCTTCTCATATAACACTTCCGTGCATAGTGCAACCAAGCATACTCCATTTGAATTGGTGTATGGGAAAAAATGTAATTTGCCCAATAATTTATCAAAGTCAATAGAACCACTTTATAATCATGAAAGTTACCCACTTGAGTTAAAATACAGATTACAGGTGTCACAGTCTGAAGCACGAAATAACATCATACAACAAAAAACCTTACGCAAGCAACAGTATGATTCCAATATGAGACCTATCATATACAAACCAAACGATCAAATTCTTTTAAAAATAGAAACTGGGAACAAGTTCAGTCCTGTTTATTCTGGACCCTATGTAGTTGTAAGGGACTTAGCACCAAACGTAGAAATAATAAAAAATGGTAAACTAGATATTGTTCATAAGAATAGAACTAAGTTATATTGTACTTAGTAGGTAATTTTTATTGCGTTTGTATACCTAGTTAAAAACATTAGATTAAGTGAAAAAAAAACGTAAATGTAAGTTTTTTTTATTATTATGTGGGAGGTGTAGTGTGTGTGTTATAGATCTATACCTATGTCTGTAAGTGTAAGTAGCCTAAGTCTATATAATGAATGGTTAGCTAATAAAGAGGGGCATTATACATCAATTCGTCTATTCAATTACACCTATCCCTACAAAATGACAAAACATAAATATTTTCCTGTGGTATTTTAAAACGAAACTAAATCTAGTAAATGTTAGAAAACGTCGACGTCGAGGTTAGAAGGGGATGGCGGGGTCTGGAAGACCCCACCATCCCTGTAATATTCATAATCTTTATTTTCATTCCATAATGTTAGTTTGACAGATCTTATAATAGGCTTAAAGCTAGGTACAATTATTGTCAGAGTCGGGGTGTCCGAGTCGTTTCTACGACATTTTTTATTTCTCAGTGCCCCGTTTTATACATGTTTTCTGACATTTTACTAAATTTAGTTTTGTTTTAAAATACCACGGAAAAGTATTTTTTGTCATTTCAGATTTGTTCAAATCACTAGATTTCTTTAGAAGGATTTGTCAAATTACTAGATTTGTTTAGGGAAATGATAAAAATCGAGTTATTATTTGATTTAATCCCTGGTTTTATCATATTCCTGCGACATATATAATTATATCATTCATTGATCATAAAACATTAAATTATTCTGAAGCTGGTATTGTTAAGGGTTTTCGTCGAACCGATAATCCTATTAAAGTTGAGGTTTGTTTAGGCTAAAATTGAGATGAAAGTTTTATTGAACCTTGGTCTCAGAAAATTGGGAATTAAAATATGCTGTAAAAGGAAATTGACTTATTCCCTCATTGATACAAGGAAAAAAAAACAAATTTTAAGTTGAAAGGCTGGGAAAGATAAACGGTGTTTTTGTTCAAGTTGGTTATGTACCTATTATTCGTTTTGGCACTTTTTAAGTAGGAATGTACTTATTTAATGGTCAACATAAACAAAAACTTTTCAAAAGTTGGAGTTAATGGCCCACAGCAGTCTGTTTTAAATTACTTTATATATTAAATAAAACAAGGTTCTAAAGCTCTGTTTTTATATTTAAAAAGTATGTTAAAATTGTTAAAATAATATCACTTTTGATGTTATAAATATAAGGACCAATTAAACTGAAAGCTGAAATAATTAATGTGGTGCATTAGCTATATTGCATTAAAATATTATAGTACAAGTAGCGTCTCCTTTCTGTCTTTGTTCTTCTTACTGTGTTTTCGTGGAAAACAGAAGATTAAGTGAGCTTCATTTGCGTTTTAATTGTAATTGTGGAAGGAGTGTCTTTAATTTGCATGTAGTGGTGCAGAGTAAAGAATAATATTACATGGTCGTTTGTTGTCTTGAAGTATAACTGTTTGGAGGACGTGCTTGTGCACACAAATCTACACAATGGTTCGAGATGGTTTGTGTTAAATTATGAAATGAGTAGGATTTCATTTTCATCTAAACCAAATTATATTTTCAGCAAAAGGTATCAAACATGAATTGTCGAAAATAATTTAAAGACGATAACTTAGACAAAGTCGATAATAAATATTACGTCAAGATTATATTTAAAAAAATATCTTCGTGTGATAGCTGCATATGATAACATTGTTTTAAATGACGAACATGATGTCATGTTAGGTGAAAATGAAAACGGCAGTTAGCAAAATAAGCGGTTAAAATATATATATGTTACGGTAAATATGATTACTATGGTTATTATTAATAATAACCAGCAATTATTAAAACTTACTTCATGAAGTGTGTATGTAAGGATCGAAGCAGGTGGCGCTCTGTAGTTTCTGTCTACTCTCATGGGAAGAAGGCGTGAGTTTATGTACGAGTATGTAGGTAGGTATGTTACTTTATGATTTGGTAAATGTGATGAAAACTGTGAAATTTACCACTTTTACTGGTTTTTATTAATAATAATTGAATATGGTGTCTAAAGGTGCATTCTCACACATCAGTCACCGTCACGTCACCGACAACGGATTGCTGACGGTTTGTGTACGTATCTACAAACACCAGTCACCGCCACGTCGGCCACGTTCGTCAGTCACGTCGCCCCGGTTTGATTGAATCATTGAACACAATCACACATCAGTCAAGTTACGGGTTGGTCACACGTGTAGCAATGACGGTAGCTCGGCGATGACTGAACTAAGACGTGACGATCCCGGGTGTGTGGGGATAAAAGTATGATACTTGTATGGAAATATTATTTGACGTGGCTGACCGGTGACGTCACTCCGACCGATCACGTGCTGGTGACTGACGTGTGAAAACAAAGTCATACTAGGAGTATAGAAACATTTTTTTTTAACCTGTACCCTTACTTAGCACGAGTTTTCACTCTTTTACTTTACAGCGTCTTTCCAGTATTTACAGCGTTTCTTGTATGAAAAAATGGAACAGCGCCTCTGGTGTGCGAAGAAGGAACTAATTTTTTCCTTGAAAATTGTCAATTTGTAATTGTCAAAGTTCCAGTTTACTTTACGTCTCAAATACTGAAAACTCGTGCTAAGGGTACTGGCCTGTGACGTGACTTGACGGTGACTGGTGTGTGAGAATGCACTTTTAAAATTAATAAAACAAACACGAAACATGTCATGGTCAATCCTGGCCCTGAGTAAATATACTTCTTCTATACCACTTACCTTGGTCGCGGGACTTATCTCATTACCGTGACCCCGGAATATAAAGGGCTATTGAAGAACACCATGGATTTTAGACAGTACGAGTCTGACAGTCCTTGCTGCTCTGCCCTGGGTGGGAGGACTCATTTGAGGATTTTACCACACTAAAAAAGGTGTTTTTATTAACGATAACCAATAAAAGTAAATAATTCATTACTTTAACCTTCAATTTTAGTAATTATTAATAACTGTTGATTTTTAAGCTATTGCATAGCTTTTATCGCGGGCTCTGAGCGCGGCGACCGAATCAAAAAAATTCCATAAACCTAAAGAAAATACCTGACACCACGCATCGTCTAACATTGTTTCAGTTGGCAATCATAAAAATATCCATCATAAAAAAAATTTACTTATTCTTACATTAACGGCCAGCTACAAAAGAAGTTTTCACAATGAAACCTACTTATAAAATTCTCCTACAACAAAGAAGTTCTTTATTACAGTAGTGCACCACAAACATTTTAAATAAATTATATTCTCGTTAAATATACGCGGAAGCCGATTTTATTCTTTTAAAATAAAAAAAATATTATGCAATAGCCTCACCGCGGCAGTCTCCGAGTGCTACATGTATATATATTAGATTTTCAATAAATCACATATACCGTAATATATTATTATTATGTGACGTGAGAATAGGCTATTAATAAAAAACCGGCCAAGAGCGAGTCGGACTCGCCCATAAAGGGTTCCGTAGCAGCAAGTAATAACATACTATAAAAGTTCTTGTATTTGGTTCCAACTTTGAAAGGTTTACGATTTATGACGTATTAAAAAAAAAAACAAGAGAGGTGTCAAGGCACGTCGAAAATCGCTATGAACCTGTTAAAAAGGTTCAAGCGATTTTCGACCCTCCACCCCACACTACCCCACTCCACTCCGCTCCACTTCGCTCCACTCCGCTCCACTCCGCTCCACTCCGCTCCACTCCGCTCCACTCCGCTCCACTCCGCTCCACTCCGCTCCACTCCGCTCCACTCCGCTCCACTCCGCTCCACTCCGCTCCACTCCGCTCCACTCCGCTCCACTCCGCTCTACTCCGCTCCGCTCCACTCCACTCCGCTCCACTCCCTTCCACTCCACTCCGCTCCGCTCCACTCCACTCCACTCCGCTCCACTCCACTCCACTCCACTCCACTCCGCTCCACTCCACTCCACTCCACTCCACTCCGCTCCACTCCACTCCACTCCACTCCACTGCACTCCACTCCACTACCTATTATAGCTGTAAAAATGAAGTTGACAAACTTACATTTGCAGTTGTTCTCCGATACATTTTGTTTAGGAAAATGTAATCCCAGTACGTTTTATAAGTTGGTCAACTATTACTCGTAAACTTGTAAAGCCCACTTAGTCATGATAATTTTCTTTTAAACTTCGTTATATATACTACTATTGTAAATTTTTTCACACCCCCAAACATAACCGTTTAGCTGGTAGAGGGGGGGGACACTCGAGTAGGGCAAAAATTAGCACTTTAAAGATTAATATTTCACAAACGAATCTTTTTATCAAAAAATTGTTGATGGAAACTACCAATATTTTTTAAAGGCCTATTTAATGATACCCCACACTAAGGGGTACGCGAGAAAAAAAAAACATCCCCGCTTTACGTGTACAGGAGGTACCCTAAAAAAAATATTTTACGAGATTTATTTTACCACTTTTTGACGCAACAAATCCGTATATTTACACCAAATTACAGCTTTCTAGTGCTGGGCGTCTCTGAGCTAAGCTGCGGACAGACGGACGGACGGACGGACGGACATGGCGAAACTATAAGGGTTCCTTGTTGACTACGGAACCCTAAAAAATGAGGGACTACTGGAATACTAACACCAAAGCGGATTTGGCTGTCCATGTTGGTAGAACATGTATGCACAACACCCACTGCATTCTGCCCACAGCAGAAGTGAATACCGTTCGAGTCGATCTAGCTGCGGAACTTGACATAACATTCCTGAGAGAAACCCGCGCGTCATGTAGGATGTAACAACTCTACCCACAGCGGTAGTGAATACCGGTTAGGTTTGAATTAGGCCTTAAAGTGATAAATCTGCTGTCTTAACATATGTTTATCATGTGCGACTGCATAAGATAACATGGCTGTATTTTGCCTGCGCCAACCAGTACCGACTCGACCGACAACCTGCTAAATTATGAAGGACTAGCTGCTACCAGCACTTTCATCCGCTACAACTCAAAAATTATCCCATGGGTACATAAAATCGGAATAAAAACTATCCTATGTGTTAATTCAGGTTATGAAGTATCAGTGTATCAAATTGTATCCAAATACGTTCAGTGGTTTTCGCGTGAGAGAGTAACAAACATCCACCCAAATAAGTTTTCACGTTTATTATATTGTTTATTCAATTTTACAATCTTATTAATACATTTTTAAATATTTTTACAAAAAAGAAATACAAAAACATTTAAAAATATAAAAATAGTGATCCGCCGGTGTGGGAGCAGGGTCCAAGCTACCGGTGGTTAGGGCTCCAGAGACAGGAACCTCCTCACAATGCGAGCCGTATCGAGGAGCACTGCCTTCTGAATCAGGCCCTTGATCCAACCCCCTAATGAGAGCCTCGAAAGATGTTCGTCGAGGCTCTTTGCCATCAGGCCATTGGCAGTAACGACAATCGGCACAATGATAGCCGAGTTCACATTCCACATGTCGACAACCTCGCGCGCCAGGTCGAGATATTTGATTTGTTTATCTTTCTCAGCCTTCACGAGGTTCTCGTCATGTGGGATGGTAACATCGATTATCATTGCGCGGCGCGCTGATCTGTCTATCACTACTATGTCAGGCTTATTGGCGACAATAGTCCTATCAGTAATGATAGGCAGATCCCAGTACAACGTGACATGGTCTTTCTCGAGAACTGGGTCGGGCACATACTTGTAATACGGTACCTCAGATTCCACAAGTTTGTATTTCAATGCAAGTTGCTGGTGGATGATTCTGGCTACTAGGTTGTGCCTGTGCAAGTACTCGCCGTTAGCAAGACGAGAACAACCAGAGATAATATGTCTAATGGATTCACCAGGACGATGGCATGCCCGACACACGTCAATCGTCCCATCCTTTATAATATGTCTCCGGTAGTTGTTCGTCAAGATAACTTCGTCCATAATCGCACAGACAAAACCTTCAGTTTCCCCGAACAGGTCACCGAAACGTAGCCAGGACACGGACGCTAGAAAATCTACATCGGGCCCATGAAGGGCCCGGTAGAAGCGTCCGTGTAGCTCCTTGCTTTGCCATACCTCCCTGCGGTCTTCGGTACTGAGTATCACAGGTATGTGCCAGTTCTCTTTAGCCATGGACAACGGGGTGAGTCCCTTGTCCACTGTGACCACATCTCGGTGCATACCCACTTCCATTTTCAAAAAATATTCTCTGAGACTGCACACCTCGCGGTTGTGGAGGGTCTTAGCATTTAAAAAGCCTCGACCCCCGCATTTCCGCGGGATGTACAGCCTCATCACCGATGATCGTGGGTGATGCATCCGGTTTGCAGTCAACAGCGTACGGACTCGTCTATCCAAGGCGTCGAGTTCAGTTTGAGTCCATTTGAGTATGCCGAAAGAGTACATTAAAACCGGCATGACCCAACCGTTGAAGGCGCGCACCTTGTTTCCGCCTGAAAGAAGGCTATTTAAAACTTTTTTCAGGCGTCCAATGAAGTGGTCCTTCAACGATTGTTTCACGTCCGGTACATTAATGCCTAACGCTTCCGACATACCCAAATACTTGTAGGTCTCGGATGAGGAAAGTGATCTAAGGTGTATGGAATCTGAAAGCTGAATCCCTTCAGATTCCATAATCTCCCCTCGCTTTACATACATGACTGCACATTTGTCTACACCAAATTCCATCCTGATGGCACTACTAAAAGTTTCAGTTACCTTCAGTAGCTCCATCAGTTGCAATTTGCTGGGGGCAAAGAGTTTCAGATCATCCATGTATAGAAGGTGAGATATGACCTGACCACCTCTCCTCAACCGATAGCCTAGACCTGAGTCCTCCAGCAATGTACTTAGAGGATTCAGGGCTAAGCAGAACCAAAGTGGACTCAAACTGTCGCCCTGGAATATTCCCCGCTTGATCCATACAGGTTCATCGTTCGCCTGGATCTGTCGACACCCTGGATAGCGAAGGACCGTTCTCCATTGCCCCATACACGACTCAAGGAAGGCACGTAGAGTTGCATCTATTTTGTACAACTCCAGCACCCTCATGAGCCATGTATGTGGCACCGAGTCGTAGGCCTTCTTATAATCTATCCAGCATGTGGACAGATCCCTGCGAGATCGACGAACCTGTTGACTAATGGCCATGTCAATGAGGAGCAGCTCCTTAGTACCACGGGACCCGTTCCTACATCCATTTTGAGAGGCAGACATAATGGAGCTACTTTCAACATGTGTGTTAATTTTCACTCTCAAAATGGACGTAAGAAGTTTATAGACCGTCGACAAACAAGTGATTGGTCTATAGTTCTTGGGTTCCGTGGTACTACCTGATTTATGGAGCAGGTGGGTAACACCAGTTGTTAGAAACTGTGGTAGCGACCCAGACTCTAAAGCTGACTGGAATTGAGATGCCAGACAAGTGTGTGAACTATTCAACCATTTTAGCCAAAAGTTGTGCAGTCCGTCCGGTCCTGGGGATTTCCAATTCGGTAACGAACGGACTGCTCGTGCTATATCTGATGGTGTAATGGTTATAGGTTCCATTTCTGGTATAGGCTCACACACCCGTTCGACATCACGCATCCAATCAGCCTCAGTATGACTGACGGGTACCGACCAGATGCTGCGCCAGAATGTACTCGTGGCGCTGTTATCTGGGCGGCACAGGTCAGCCATGTTTTGTTCAGGTCGCTCCCAAGCTCTATATACCCACCTCTCATCGCTCCGGAACATGCGATTCTGCAAGTACCGATCAACCCGTCGCTTATACCGGCGAATACGACTTGCCCATGCACAAACTTTTTGCTTCAGGAAGTCGATGCGCACTGTGACACGGGACATGTATTCTTGAGGACCGATCCCAGTCCCCGAGAAAGCCCGTCTCACAAAGCGCATCACACGTGGTCGTGTATTTCCCTCCCTGAAGCAATATAGTTTGCCGATGAGCACCCTGGCCTCGCCGATACGACGCTCAATCCTGCATTGCCAGGCTGGTACAGCTGGTTTTGGTCGATTAGCTCCGTCACTATCCGGAAACTTGACATTAGCTAATCGACATGCCGCAACAGCCCCGCAAAACAGGATTGAATGTGTATCGACAAGATCCTCGCTGCTCTCGAAAAGATTCTTAAGCAGCGAGTTCAAGGCACTCACCAGCGCCCTATTTTTTTTGTGCATGGGCAATCGTGGCAATCGGGGTCTAAGCGTAATGGGGGTTGAGCGGTACTCACGAAGCGCATCCTCCAGTGCGCTCCTCAATCGTTCGTTGCACTGGCTGCTTACCGTGGCAACCGCATCATCATCCTCCACAACAGAAGCAGTAACAGACTGCCGCGGAACTCTGTTTGCAGACACGGACGCCGTTGGTGGTGGTGGAGTTAAGATGATACGGTTGCTTAGTTCTTCTGAGCGCAGCCTATCAAGTGCGGTGTCGTCCAACATGTGATTACGTTGGATGACCCGCACCTGATCCGACAGTCGTTGGGCCGAGACGTTTAGGGTTGGTTCAAGTACCTGGAACAGAGACAGCATCCTAGCACGGTACGCAGTGAGGTTAGTTCCCCCCTCTGTAGACCCGTAGTATGCGCGCATGACATTCACATTAATGGACTGAGTCCATCTCATGCGCTGCACACAACCACCGGCAGCGGGGACCTGGCTCGGGGCCGGTTGGCCCCTAGATCCCAAGCTCCGTGGTGGCCGGCGACTCCCCTGCCGACGTACAGGTGTTGGCGACGTCGGCGGGGAGAAATATTCGCCGCTCGAGCTCGACGCAACTGCCGCTGCCGGTGACGCAGGTGATCCGGTGTCCGGCGGCGGCGAGGCGGAACTGAGCGACGACTCCGGAGGTGGAAGGCGTGCGCGTTGTGCTCTGGCTCTCGTCAGCATACTAAATCATTTAATTTACATCTTTTCATGCATATTTTCTTGATTTTTCTTCTGACATGTGTCAATTTTTGTCAGAAACTGTTTTTTTTCAATAAAGTATGGGATACAACCCATTTTGTATCGGTTTTTCACGGTATTATTATGGATTGATGTTTTTTTTACTTTTACTTATTATATTTATTATTACACTCTGAGATACTGCAGTAATATGCGATAAACGCTATCTCGGTTCATTTAATGTATTAGTTAATAATTATTTTTGTGTTATCCAAATCGCAACCAAATACGATATAAATTCTGTGATATGCCTGAGTCGTAGAGTTACTGTAGTCATTCCACAAACAGCGTCAACCCAGTGCAGACATGGCGAGAGTTGCAGTAGTGACCGGCGCAGACACGGGGCCCGCCTTTGGGATAGTGAAGGGGCTGTTGAAGAGATTCAATGGAGTTGTATACCTGACAACACGAGATGAAGGTAGAGGGAAGGCCGCCGTCGCCAAACTGAACGAGCTCGGACTGACGCCGGAGTACCACCAGCTCGACGTCACGGACAGGGACAGTGTGCTGCGATTCAGAGATCACGTCAACGACAAGTACGAAGGTATCGACATTCTCGTCAACAACACAGCAGGCACCAAAGGTGTGGAACTTAACAATTCAATCCAAGAACTATTGTTCCCATTGATAATACAAAGCATTCTCACTATAACTAGCGATTGTGAACAATTTACTAACGTACGGCTGACCATGGAAGATTCACCAGTGGAAAACATCAATGCTTTCATGAACTTGTTTATGGAAGCGTTTAGGGAAGGCGACTTTACCATCGAAGATATAGACAATGAAGGAACATTCTACAGACCATCGGACGTAAATATCAACGCTAACAACCAGTCCTTACGTGTTAAAATAGTGTATGAAAGTGTGTATCAATAAATAAAATCGATTTTACGAGGTCAAACGGTTTACGTAAATTTACTTTGTCTTAACCTACTTACAATAAGTTAGTTGCTCTTACTTTAGCCACGGCGCTGCACCGTAAGGAACTTAATTCTAGGAACATTTTGTAGTGAACTTTATGCATCCAGGGCTAGTTTATCTGCTGTCAGTAATCTGACAGAGCCCTCTTTAGAGGGCCAAAGCCTGCCGGGGACTGTCCGTGACCCAGGAACGTAATGGGTCATAATTATTGGTATATTCATACATTTTGTCTCGTTTTATCAACTCAACTTTAGAGCTTAAATATTTTTTAACGGGAATGAAAGTAAACTCTAAAATTCCCCGATAGCTACATATATTATGCTTGCATGAATTTGACTCGTAGAAGGAAGGCTTCGTTAAAATACCTTCTTATTTTTCATACTATAAACAGACAGCATTTTTGTAGAAATAATGTGTACCTGTCTGACACCGTATTTAAGACCGATTTTTTATATCGTCATCCTAAGTTAACTCGTAAGAAAATATTGCATTTGATAATAAAGTTTTGATATATCATACATGAATAATATCAAGAAGATAAAGAGAATAATATACAATTTATTTATTTAAGGCACCTCAACAACACAAACACAAACATAGTTGTTTTACATTTAAGAGGTCTTATTCTAGTGTTTTTTTTCGTGGTAAAATCATCCAATGAGGACCACCCACCCCACCCAGGGCAGGACGGGAGGGACTCGCCGTCTGCATAACAGCGCCTACGGTGGCCGGAAGTCGCCTCGCGACGTCCGATGATCCCGTGGGCGTCTCCCGCGGCGTCTGGGTCGTGAGGTCGAGGCTGTCCTCCTCCTTCGCTAACATGACTGCTTCGCAGAAGGACGTGGTAAATAATTTGAATATCATTGTCTGATTCAATGCATCTAAAACTAGACATTTCAAACTATGAAAATGGTTTCCCAGCAATATTTTAGCGTAGCATCCTTGACGAAGAGCTTTTTTTTTTTTTTTTTTAGGGTGGCAAAATCATCAAATGAGTCCTCCCGCCCTGGGTGGGGCGGGAGGGACTGTCAGACTCTTACTGACTAAAATCCACCCGTGTTCCGTCATTCATGACGATTCATGACGTCATTCATGACGAAGAGCTTAATGAATGTTTACTTGAAGGTTTGTTGAAGACTTCACGAAATTCTTCAGGATTCCTTTACACCTTATATACCTACTGCAACCACGATCCCACGTTATTAAACGCGATTGGTCATTTCTAAACATTAATAAACTTACTAGAATAAATGAGAATTGTATCCAAAAGTTAATTAATTTTGAAACTACAAGCGGCCTGTGTAAATAATGAAATCAGAAGATAAATATCATCGGCAGATGTTAGAATAGATATTACAAATTAAATTACGAAATTAAAATATTTAAAATGTGTGTAATCACAGACTTCTGCTATGAACAACTACCTAGGAGCTTCCATAATTGCCTTACAATAGGATTGCTATGTTCAATACCGACCATAAGTATGATGTTTTATTCAGAGGCCCTGTAGTCATGTAATAACGATAAACGCAAACGCTGAGTTTAATAGATTTTCAACTTTATGTGCTTGGGTATAACGTTGAAGATCTATTAGAAGAAGAAGAAGATTCGAAGATTAGAAGATTGCTTATCGTTTTCGATCTTTCCTGTCGCTAACGCTCAGAAATCTTAAATAGATTTTCAACTTCAGGCTCTAGGCTATAAAGTTGAAAATCTATTGGGGAATACCGAGCGTTTACGATTATCGTTTGAGACTTGTTGTGACTTGGCGTTTTCTTCATCGTCAATGCTCCACCTACCATCCTGTTCACGATCGCAATTATAAAATGCTCGTGATACGAAGTAGAGGGAGATTGCTAATACAATATCACTTTGTCTATTCCCTCTGTTCACACTGAGGTTGTGGGGTAGTTACAAAGTAGTTCTTATTTATACAGAATAGACAGTTTTTCTTTTTTACCTCAAGTATAATAGGCAGCTCACCTAGGCATTGGTCTACAAGGACTCTAGAGCCATATCGCCGTAACTTAAAATTCTTAAAGTTTTCTTTGTCGTTTGCTATTGATGTAGTCCTATAGAAGTGCAGTACTCACGGCCACGTGACCTAACCAACCGTGCGCCGCGAAAAGTGAGCGCTCGCGCTTCGTATTGGATGATCTCAAAGTCGACGAACATATCGCTTCTTCTCAATGAGAATAGCACAGCTGCACTTTTATTCCTACCCAACAAAGTGCACGTGTCCAAACAGATCGCAACATGAATAGAACATCAGCGTCGTGTTTGTTGCTGCAACCGATACTGTAACGTGATGCTGCAACAAACCTTGCTTTCTGACAATTGTCAGTGGACGTTTTTGTCTTGAGACTTTGGGAAAATGCCAGCGTTTAAAAGTGGATTATTTTTACGGAAAGATTTGTATTTCTTGAAAAGTTTTCTTTTAAGGTTACTTGAAACTAGGTTCCTATTAGGTAATTACCGAGATTCTTGAAATTTCTAAAGAAGTCATATTATGCTTCTATTAAAATAAGCCTTTGAAAGTTTTATTTAATAAACTAGACCTTTCTATAAATAAAATAATAATGTCCTAATTATATTTGCAATTAATTTTAAATTGAAAGTAATTTCAACCAAAGTATAAACTTCTGTTCTAATTAGATCTTGATGCTATGGACCGTACAACGTGTTCCTTTAAAAGACCGCACCATTTTCAAACAACAATAACTGAGGTATATACCTAACTGAGAATGTCCAAATCGTTCAGTTGGTTGCCCGGGTGTCAACCCCACACCCGCGCAGTGACAGTCTGGCGCGGGGCCAACAGTCGCACCAACCTTACCGTGCCCTGTCGTGTCTGTGCCACAGAGTATGGACAAGGAAAAGGTTTATTTGTAACAACGCATACGCTTGCCAAAATATGTAATTAATGGGTTGTCATTATGATATGTTGCGAGGTACGCTCAGACTACAGTCATGGGTGGTTAGAATCGATGTGAATAAGGACAGATCATGGATGTGTTTGTGTCTCCAAATAAAATTCGGATACAGGGAGGGCAGACGATTCAGAAGACGATTAAGAAGGTTTGCAAAAAATGCATAATAGTTTCAGTCTGCAACTGTCCCACTCCGGGCAGAGACCTATTCTAATCCAGAGAGAAAGCTCGAGCACTGGACACCACGCTTGCTGAAATGCTGACAGGTTGAAGATATCATACTAAAATATTTACACAAAATTTATTGTAGTTATGGTACCCGTAATTTGACGAAAACCTAAAGCAATTCACAAGTCTTCCGTCTTGTTCGTGCGTGAAGTGTCCCTTCTGTGCACGCCTGCTCTATGGTCACCGTTTAATTAATTCCACTCAATTCATACCGCGTCGATTGTTTTAATACTCGCCTTTGCAAGTTTTCGCCCGCGTTACGTCCAATTGAAGCAGTTTGCGGTTTTTTCCACTGGTTATACTGTTATTCAGTTATTCAGTGTTAGCGCCAAATGGACAACTTTTTGCTCGAGCCACAATGAGAATTTTAAATAAAAACTGTAAGTATATTTGCATTTTTGAGGCTGGCAATAATGGCATCGTTTATTTTTATTGGTTTTTGTGTTATAGTAGAATAGGGGATCGTTTTTGGTACTAAATATTTAATTAAATTTTTGAAGGGCTTTTTAGTGGTAATAACTATTTTTGCTATATAGCCGTCTATAGAATACGTCTGTAAAAGTATTTTTTGAATATAAACCATGTTGTTTTTACATCTTAATGGCTGGTCCTAAATGGCCCTAGAAAAGAGCGCATGGGAGGATATGAGGGAGAACAAACTCTACAACATTACTCCGATCCAATTTGAATTAATGTGAATCAGGTGTACTCAAAATTAACTGTAACGCGACTTCTGTTAAGTTCCTTGAAATATCACCAATTGAGTAGGTACCCATATTTTCAACAAGAGATATTTTACTGTTTACGAGTAGGTATGTGAGAGATTTTCTGAGAAAAATGGCAAAAATAACATGTTTGTTCTATAGGAGACCCTTCAATATTTTTTTCAAGTTTTGTTGTCATAGCGGCAACAGAATAATAACACGGTTCTTGAGATACAGTCTGGTGACAGACGGACAGAAAGCGGAGTCTTAGTATGAACCTGACGACAATAAGAATATTAGTTTCATGACGAAAGTGAACCCGAGACACAAATTGTAGCAGTAAATCCCTGAACCAAGATTAAGTAAGAAACAGTATTATTTTCACAAAGCATAATCGCTTAATAAACTAAGCAGTCCGTCCAGCTTAGTAGAAGAGGTAAAAGTCCCAGCTCAACCAATTTTCACGTAATATTTGGGGAAATGTGTCAATTTCCTAAAGCCGCCAGCTTTTACTTACATTTTAATAAAGCCGCCCACAAACGATGCCGGCTTGTCGGTGCTCGCCGTGACAAGACTTTGTGCACGCCAGCGAGCCGCCACACCGCACCGCTAACATAGTTTGTCACGCGACACGCCGAATAAAATGGCGGAAGTATAAATAATATTTAGAGACGGTGTGAAGCGTGTCGATGGCTTTATAAAGGTGCTTGTTACACGGAATGACTGAGTGTAACAAGTTAATTAGGAAATAGAAAAGAATAAAACTTCGCTGAGTATTTTGTGAGTGTTTCAATTATTCCTCTGTTCATAATTTAGTTCATTTCGAGTGTTGCTAATTTAATATTTATTTAGCAAGTTGTTCTTAAATTAAACTTCAGCGAATATCACAAGTAATAAACTTCGGACCCTTAAAGAAAAAATATCACAAGATTAACAATTCTAAAATTAATAACAAATTAACTTCACAAATTGAGAGTATCACAGGGCACATTTCAAAAAGTCTAATCTTTGAAAAATAGAGCAGAGTGGGCTAAAGTGATATCGATAATGGCGATTCTTTTAAGATTAAAGTGACTACCTAGTGAAATGTAGGTGTACTATTACGTACACCTCTGGTTAAGAGGATAGTATACCGGCTGCCATTTTAAAAATAGGTATTTAGAAAAACTAGTGCTGTCGCTATTAATTTATATTCACTAAAGTCGACCTTATCCAGAATTTCAACACAAAATAACGATGTAATAACAATAATTTACTGACACTCTACACTATTCTACAGTAGCAAGCACAAAACAGACTGGCGATAGCATAATATATAAAATACTTTCAAAGCTGTCGCAGCTAATCTTGTTATGCTAACATTTTCCAGTAAAAGAAAAACCAGTTTGTACACTTTGTCATGGTCTAACATCGTAATCTATCTTTATACCTTTTAAGCGAATCTCTTTTCGAAACAAAACTCTGCGAACATTTCAAACTGAATTTTTATTCCACGTTTGACACAAACTAGAAACGAGGCCAAACCGCACCTGTAAATTCTCATGGCGATGGCGTTCACACAAATTGCTTTTTCAATAATATCTAAAAAAAATCGTCACACGGTTTTTTCCCGGGAGCTATTCACTTCTCCCCGGCATCTAATTAATCTAAATCTAATTAATTAAATTCCCGTCAAAAAATAGAATTCATTAATAAAAAAGTTCCACGCGCATTATACACCGAGTGGCGGGAATTCCCGGTGTTATATTAGAATTACCCGGGATTATGCGGGATTCCACTTAATTACGGGATCCGCCGAAATTACGCGAGCTTCTTAGTTTTTTAACTGCCTCTACACGAGAGATGAAATATTACATGGCTTTGACAGTAATTAACATTTTATGAACTGAGATGGCTTCGTGTATTTTTTCTATTCACGGTAATTCTCAAGCGGATTTCGTTTTGCCATTAAAATACAAAAGAAATCAAAGCGACACCTACTTTTCATATTTTAAGAGATGTTTTCTTTAATCATGATTTATTGTTAATTCTATGAAAGTTAGGTAAGAAATAAATCTGTGCGAACAAAATACTTGTACGATTACATAGTTAACATAATTAATTTTTTTCTGGTTCAACAATAAATATTTAGGCTTAATTAAAAAAGTCATATTAATAAGCATACCTACGAGTATGTACTTATAAAAATGACATGACATGTGACACAGATCCCGGCGCACCGGGATTACAATGGGTTCCCGGCATTCGCAACCACTGACATCTGATGACGTACCCCTTTTACTTGAAATGGAATATAACTTGGAAAAATGTTAGAAATGCTACATATTCTATTGAAACCACTTAAATGTAATAACGTATTGTCTGCGACCTTTACTTAATATTAACTATCTAATGAATCTCTTTGTTCAATGCCTTTTTATTGTTTGGAATATTTCACATTTTTAGAAAGCATTTAATATTCTTAAATTATTACTCATCTCCTCTCTTAAATTATTACTCGTTTCTTTACCCAAAATCGGTATTACGACTATTTCTGCTCAGATAAATGGCATTTATCAAATTATTTGCTTCGTTGTGCTTGTAATTGAACCAATAACATAATATATTAGTAAGATATCTCTCGAACAAATCTGTATGAATGGCTGCCGTCACGAACAATGTGTGTCTAGTATACACCACTCAACACTCAACCCTCTTGTTTATTAGATAAGTATCATGATGTATCTGAACCGCAACATGTTTTATTATGACTGATTTCATATTACATTATCTCCCATTTTTTCTTGGCCCCAATCCATATTTTTCTTCTATATCCTAGACTTATTTTATGAAAAGCAGTCAGAAAGGTTCAGCCTCTACCGAAATAATCTCTTTCTCAATCGATGCGAACCCTAGAGAGTACCGGGGCTATGTTCTTGTGATAATAACAGAGAATTTTTATTTACCGCGATAGTTGAGCCCCGGGAGATATTTACTACGTTCAGTTTTCCGCATGGCTGGCGACTGGGACGCGAATGTTCGTCGTGTCGCGTGCAACGCATCTAAGCGACATCGCGACCGACAAACGTCTCGTAGTTCGCTTCACGCACCATTGCCAGTTTTTTTGCGGACAACATGTGCTGATGTCAGATACATGTAGCGATGGACGTCGCTGTGGATGTAGCGACGCGTTTCACACGTCGCTGGTAAGTCGTAGAGGCGTATTTAATGAGGCGGAGTGCGCTGCGCCCGCCAGCGCCAGTCCGCGCGCCTTCCGTACCTCCTACAGATAAAATATTTTCTGTTTACAGGCGCGACGCTCAACTTCCGCCTATTTCTTCCACGTATATGGTTATTGTCAAAAAAAGTCTTTTGTAATGTGAGAACTTCATATGGGGTTATGGACATAACGGTGTCGTCTACCCTTGTAGTTTAACTTTTTCACAAAAGATTAAATTTTCTGAATTTCGTTTTTTTGCGATTGCGGCCTGTCCGATATCACAGTGTAAAATCAGGTTGGAGTGTGATGACAAGGAGGAAGAGGCGTCATCTGCAGGGGAAGCCGGGTAGGAAGGGACACGCTTTTTGTTCGAACCCCTAGAACGGACCTTTTTGCTTGCAGCCTGTTATGAATAAGATATTATCTTCAAATACTTCGCACCTTTGTGTTACAAGACAAGCTACGAAGATTATTACTTACAATTTTGGGGATTAATTTCCTTGTTTTTTTCCTCTTGGATAATTTATTTGACAGTTGAAAGACATACATAACTACATTTTCATCGTATGTCTGTAAAGTGTGCGGGCACGCCGCAATCGCGGCGGTAAGACCCCTCTTTGAGGAGTGGCTGGATAGGAGTCACGGCGTCCTGACCTACCGCATGACGCAGGTCCTCACCGGACACGGATGTTTCGGGAGGTACCTGTGTCTAAGGAGAAAGGAGGAAACGCCTGGGTGTCACCACTGCGAAGATCGCCCGGAGGACACAGTAGAGCATACGGTGCAAGACTGCCCCGCTTGGGCAGAGCACCGACGTGTCCTCACGGCGGCGATAGGCGGAGACCTCTCGCGCCCGGCATTGGTTGCGGCCATGCTGCGGGGCGAGACGGAGTGGGAAGCGGTCGCCTCCTTCTGCGAAGCAGTAATGCTCGCGAAGGAGGAGGCGCGCCGCGAGAGAGAGAGGACAGAGTCCTCCCTCCGCCCCACCCGCGGTGGTTGGCGCCCACGGCGACGGACGTCGCAAGACGATCTCCGGCCACCGTAGGCGCGGGCATGCGGGCGGCGAGTAAAGGGCAACTCGCAGCCCGACCATGGACCATGCCCGGGTCGACGGCGCGTTGTGTTCCACGCGCGCCTCAAAGAGCGTCAGCACGATGACGGGGCCCCGCCCAAGAGGGCCAAAGCCTGCCGGAGTCGCGGGACTTATCTCATTACCGTGACCCCGGAACACAAAGGGCTATTGAAGGACACCGTGGATTTTAGTCAGTACAAGTCTGACAGTCCCTCCCGCCCTGCCCGGGGTGGGAGGACTCATTTGATGATTTTACCACGCAAAAAAAAAAAAAAATGTCTGTAAAGTGTGTAACAGACGATGTGCTGAAGATGTCGGGTCATTAGAAGGTGAGGGGACAGCTCAGAACTACGTCCGCACATTAAACTGGACGGTGGCGACACCTGGTGCTCCACACTTTACGTGTTTTTGTCACGGACTCCTTTTTGTGGTCCAAGTTGTAGAATAGAGCGGTGTTTAATACGTGTTTTTCATTTTACTTTTGTTTCAAAGCTTTTTTACTTCGTTGTACTTCTTTTTTTTTTGTCCTGGAATAATCAAGGAAGGCCTATGTTAATTTTAGCAGCCTTAGGTGCACCATTTTTGTTGTTTCACCAGAAATCGAGAGTTGAGAGTATACACGACTCAACTTGATCTTCTGCTCAGTTTTGCTATAAGACTTGCTCTTTTTATTTCAGTTAGGTATAGCCAACAAAACATATTGTATCTCCTCTTATCTCTAGTCTCCCCTCTGGGTTGCTGTCAACTGTCCTACCGGACAACGAATCCCTCAAGAAAGTAGTTCATAGTTATGTACCAACGACATAGTAAGTTTTAATATCGCCTTTATCGACAGTAACATACATGTTTGTGATGACCCGGAGATTTAGCACCTTCGCTTCTAATGGATGAGGTTGCCAGTTTAAACCCAGGCAAACGTACCAATGTGTCTTTTTCAATTCATACATACTTTCTAAGTTTATCTTAGACATCACTGACATCGATGAAGGAAAACATCACGAGGAAACCTGAACTTACATAAGTTAAAATAAAAATATAAGTCCAAAGCCATGTGTGGCCTGTGGTGTTCCCAGAGGCGGCAACAGAGGTTGGCAACATCCTCACACGAAAAAGAAAGATCGATAAGTTTAATCTGTCCCGTAAACCTCAATGATATTAATTATTTTAGTGTACAAACGACCCACAGTAGTACGGTAGTACCAGTCCTTAAATTTTCTTTTTAGGTAGGGCCAAATACCATTTTTCACTGTTATTCTTCTATTTTTGTAACAACTTGGAAACAAATATCATTAAAATCACAATATCGCAGTTACCATGTACGTAAGGAAACTTGGCACTGTATGAAATGCAGTACAAGAACTCTAAAGCCGTTAGCTTTGTACTCTGGCATCTACTTCACAGGTACGAATGTACGCTACTCTTTGAACATAAAACGCAGTTTACCTTTAGCAAATACGGTTCTTTTCCCTTTGGCAATCAAGCCGAAACTGAGGGTTTATTCCAGAAAACCTGCCGTGTCGTGAGAGTGTCTTAACAGTAACCGTGACCCTGGAACGTAAAAGGCTATTGAAGGAACACCGTGGATTTTAGTCAGTACGAGTTGACAGTTCCTCCCGCTCCGCCCTGATGCGATTTGCAACGTCTCAGCCTTTACAGAGGATAAAATATTCTGAGTAACATGCCTGAATTTCTTCGATATCTTTCATAAGCAGGGGATTGGAAGATCACACATTCGCTTCAAGGCGGCCAAAGTCACGTGCATTGGACACAGTACTTAAATTACTGGACCAAACGCTCTCAAAGGATTATTACTTCTTTATAGCACGAAATAAATACAAAGAAATAATGCTGAATTTATCATATTTAGGTTAAACTTACTGGAATCCTCCACGCAGAGTTCAGTCCTGTCGGTACCACGCAAGTAACCCACTGCCATCAATCGACAAAATTTGGCAGCAAGCCAGTCTTACCACACTGCACTATCACTCTTCACGCCTTATGAATAAGGCAGCAAATCCACCGACAGGATGTGATAGAGCTGGTGGAAATTTGCGGTGTTCGGAAACTCCCCGATTAGCTGCCAGCCATTGTAATGCCGGCTTTATTATCATTGCACTTTATTTTATATTATCAGAGTGGAGTGAGTATTGAATCGAATGATACTGTTGAGGTTTGAATACGTGCTTATACACCACTAACTTTTTTATAGATAGGTTCGACTCTTGCCCATTCCTTTTCTACCTATAATATTTTTTTCTAAACAAAATATTAGCAATAAATATTTCGATGTTTTGATTTCTGAGAAAACAAACGAAATTCTTTGCCATTTCAGAGAAAATTCGGTACACCGATAAACATAAAATAATATAAGCCGCTGAAAAGGGTTCGGGTTCGCAGGAAATCACCTGACGTAACCAATAAACAGTCAAAGAGTATTTAAATAGCCCGCTCACGATCATGACAGGTCGTGATTCGTGGACTCTCCATCCATCAGCTAGTTTAGAACACACCCTGACTTCGAGCTGGCACGCTAATATATCGCACTCGTCGTCGACCCGGCACGTCTACCCGCGATGTGCAACTACTCTACCACGATAACTTTTCACTTCTAACCAACTGTAACTGTGAAGAAATAAGGGAAGTTTTTGAACGTGTTGTAGAGGTAGTTAGTTTGTGTATACTCTGGATTCAACCCGCGTACAAGCCCAAGGCGTCTAAACTTATTAACTGAACACGTACGGAGCAAAAATCGATGGTCGAATGGAATGGAATGTGTATGGAAAAGTATCGCTCCCAAATTGAAATCTGGAATAAAGCGCTCAGTTCTGTGTTGAAATATCTAGGTAGGTTAGAGTCCAGCATGTTCTGTAGCTTTGTGCGGTAACTTGTGGTAACTTAGTGAGGTGCAGTAAGTGGAAAGCTTCCGCTGGAGTTTTGTGGAAACTTTTGAAGCGTGTACATTTCTTAGGGGACTTAGGTAGAGCTTATGCATAACTTCTGGAAACTACATTGTGCTACATTTTGAACCAATTTGTCTGCATAATAATATTATGTAACCAGTGCTGATGAGGGTGTAGACTGTAATAAACAGAAGTTTCAAGAATTGGTGGATTATTTCAGATCATTTATTCACGAAATACACAGTTAAGATTACAAAAGTTGACAAGATAACACAAGACCAAAGATACACACACAACAGACGTAGCAAAAACAAAAAAAAAGGTAGGTATGGGTAGTTCTTCGAAATTCGATTCTTTGACTGATTCATATGGTCAAATTTTAATTTCACTTTCAGCTCAGTAACACATGTTCATATGAAAATAGATATTCCAAATAACATATATTTGTATGAGGGACTCGTTTTTACAAAGTAGTTTTTAAGAAATTTACGTTTAAAAATTTAGTGCCCAGATGAATCAGAATTTTATACAGATGAATCAGGAACAGAAATAAAAATTGAAAACTTTAAATAAAAATGGGCTCTGTATTAAGAAAATTATCAAAATATTATAACAACAATAATATTTTTTTAAGTCGAAAGTTTTCGACCAATGTGTGTTACCAGTGATGACGTATGGTGCCTAAACGTGGTCCTTTACTGTAGGCCTCATTAGTAAGCTCAGTATAGTCCAACGAGCTATGGAGAGGGCTATGCTTGGAGTCTCTCTGCGCGATCGATTCAGAAATGAGGAGATTCGTAGACGAACCAAAGTTACCGACATAGCCCAACGAATTAGCAAGTTGAAATGGCAGTGGGCAGGCCATATAGCACGCAGAACTGATGGCCGATGGGGCCGTAAGGTTCTCGAATGGAGACCACGCACCAGCAAGCGCAGCGTAGGACGTCCACCCACTAGGTGCGCAGACGATCTTATGAAGGCCACAGGATCATGCTGGATGCAGGCCGCTTACAACCGGTCCTATTGGAAGTCTAATGGGGAGGCCTATGTTCAGCAGTGGACGTCTTACGGCTGATATGATGATGATGTATATTTTTTATAAAAACAATTATCAGTGATCATATCAAGGAAAAAATCTGGTCAATTCAACAATAAAATTCTTGTTTTTTAGAATAATATTTACACAGAAATAAATACTTACCTACAGAAAAGCGAGAATTTTGTTATAAATAGGTACCAGATAGTCATTTTACATTATAATATTCTCTCAGTTTACTTTGGCTTTTTCTCCCTTTCTTTTCAAATATAATTATTTTAATTTCCACGCAGCATACTCTTCTGGATCTTTTCTTATTTTCCAATTTCCATCCTAGAAGGATAAAAAATTCGTACGTTCTATGAGTCTCTTTTTCTCCTTCTTTTCTACTGTTGATAGTGGCATTGTTGAGAACTGCAATATCAAAATAAAAACAAACAGATAGAGTTTGGATTATGAATAAATACCGAAGAATAATGTCAAAATTGTCTCACACACACTCTACTGACTTGGAAAAGTAAAATAACGTAACAAAAGTGTTCCTTTTGCTGGAAAATGGGAAAACTAATTTATTTTCAGATTCATATGGGCTTTTGAACATATCAATCAGGCACAGATGAATCATGATTTTGCCTAAAATTATGCTTAACTCATAATTCATACAGACTTCAGTATTGTCATTTTTCTACACGAATCTATAACCCAAAAGCATCACACGAAACTCAGATTAAAGTCTTAAAACAGCAAAATAAAATTAATATATTAGGCATTGTAATCAGCAAGGTACCCAAACCAAGCACAGATGAATCAGATATTTACCTTTGTTTCACCGGGTTCTAAGCCAACTAGCCTCACGTCCGCTTTCTAGCATGTCCGTTGTACGACAGGCTTCCCCCCATGCGGGATCCCAGACTCTCATTATCATTCCGCGACCAAGTACGGTCAAGGAAAGCTTACTCCATATTAATCAGTAATTTACGCCGGACACTTCTTATTTACTTAATTATAAACACACTAACGTAGTTACAACTATTACATATTTTTTTTGTAAGAGGTCAATTCATTACCTTTCGAAATAACTTTAATTTATATTGATGAATCAAAGGGAAAATGCGACATCGACCATTTTGTTCCGGAAAATGGGAATCGGACGCCCCATATGAATCAGGAGAACAGATTTCAAATTTTTTTATTTTGTATCTAGATAGCTACTATTAAAAAAATATAATTTGTCCCAGTTAGATCTAAAGCTAAAGTATACAGAAAAAAATATTACATGCCGTTTTGTTAGTTGGTTACGGAAATATACCCACAGACATCGAAAATTTTGTCTCTGAAGAACTACCCGTATATTTACAAAATTGGAGTGGAATTTCCAGTCCATCGTTTACAACCATGTTTTCTGGAATCTGTTTTTTTCGGTTTAATCATTCTAATGACTCAATTATGCATAACCCAATAAATAAAACACACTAAATAATAACACTCGCTGTGCTCTTTCACGGTTCAAAGGCTAAAACCTCCTTCAAAATAAATAAACAGTTTAGCACTAAAAATAGATGAACATAAATAATCATTTTACTTCCCATAGAATCTTCACCTTTTTAAGTAAAACAATAAAGTTTGCTAGCTCAAATATAATTTAGTTTCTATGTCTGACAAACAATGGTGATAGACGTAAATGGATTGTGTAGGCTATATCCGAGAGTTAGACAAAGGCGAACTCTTTACATTATTGATACAGGCCGTGTAAGAGCCGCCATCTTTCATCCGACCGGCCCTCGGACCGTGGGTACCTGTCCCACAGCAGGCGAGAAAGTGAATAGCCATCGGCTGTTTTATCGCTCCAGAAATGAATGACGAACCCGCGCGTCGTTAAAAGAGATGCATACCATTAATAATATTGAGATTAAACTGAATTGCTGACTTTTACCGTGTACTTTTTACTAGTCCATCGTAGTAACTACAGCTTTGCTTTTTTAATAAAAAAAACTCACCCTAAAACGCATGCTAGCGGAGCAGAAAACTCGTGGGACTATCATTTTTATATAAATTAGCGCGAGTAATCGTACTTGAACTTGTTCTTAATCCGGCGACTAAATTGTATAGGAAGTCGTTGTTCTATAGTGGTTACGCTGCGCAGAAAGAACGGTTAGGTCTTTTATATATAACTTCATGTCATTGAACGACTAAGTTGATTGGCTGTGGAAGGTCCTATCCCCTTCCTCTTCCCGCGCATATCTTCTCGCTTTAGTACGAGAGAGACCGCATAAAAAGCGGCCGCAGTTGACACTCGTGGCCAATCGGTTACTCACAACGCGCACCTCACGTCAGAGCGCTCCAGTTGCCTGCAGTCGACAGCCGCCCCTCAGCCGCGAGGACGTCTCCGGAGAATTAAGGTATTGTGCAATCCTTCCTATATTTCGATCTGCATTCTGTCTTGTGTTCCCGGCAGAACGTAATTTCCATGTTTTATTCACAGCCAATTAGCAATTAGAAAAATTTAGCATAACCCGCGCTTCCATTTGGTCCTAACGAGCCTGGATAGTTATTGAAATCAGTGATAACCATTCGCCATTCGTAGTCGGAAAAAATACTCGTATTCAAATTAGTTTTGTACCAAACACTTGTCTCGCCGACAGGTGTGGGTATATCGTTAAATTCTCGGTAAAACCGTTGTAGATTTGTAACACCAGCTAGTAATCGTTACTATAGCTAGTTATTTCGCTTAATCTCGCATTATTTTAAAATATTACCGTTGAATTACCGCTTCGCGCTCAATCACCGACGCATTATTGTAAAAATAAATACCCACTTAGGTAAATTATTCGCTCACATCGCTTTCACAACGTATTTCGCGTGTTACATATTTATTTAATTATCGTTATTAGAAGGTTGCTAGATGGCGCCTACAGATATTACTCTTAAACGATTGTTAGGGAAAAGAGATCGAATATTTTCTCGTATGCAACGTATTTGCGATAAATTGAAAAATATTGATTCGGAGGAATTCGATAAAGAATCGTTCTTGTGTGACTGTGAAACAATAGATTCGTTGCGTACTGATTTTGAATGTGCGCTGGACGATATAATCGCTCATGAACTTAAATTAAATCCTGATTATGTCGTCGACTATCAGGCACTTTCTTCATTCGAAGACTTACTGGGTAGGGTGAAGTGGGCAGAGAAAAAATTGCAGGTTCAGGCACCTAGTGAATGTAAGAAATCTCCTCGCTTGCCCCCGATTGAAATACCCGAATTTAATGGGGATATTAAAAATTGGCCGCTGTTCATCGCCAGTTTTCGAAATGCCGTGCATAATAATAGTTCGCTAACAGCATGCGAGAAATTATATTATTTAATTGGAAAATTAACAGGCAAAGCTCGTTCGATATGTGCAGGAATTACTCCGTCAGCTGATAATTACCCTCTTATATTCGATTCACTTTGTGAAAGGTATGAAGATAAACGGCAATCGGCAACTTCATATCTAGACCAATTATTTGAATTTAAATCTATTTCGTCAGGTTCGCCGGCTACTTTAGAATCATTTCTCGATAAATTCGCAACGTCGGTAGCCGGGTTTAAAAACATAAAGGTCCATGACCACGCTGATTTTATTTTATTGCATATCGCTCTTAAAAAACTCGACATAGACACTGTACGGGCATTCGAATCTAATCATCAATTAAAATCAAGTAGTTCCGAAATTCCATCTTTTAGTGAATTAGTTGAGTTTGTTCGTGAGCATATAAAGGTGTTAGAACGAACTTCGTCAACGGTCTCTAACAATAAATCACCTGCAAATCGCAAACATACTAATGCATACACCTGTATAGCTGATAACGAACCTACCGCGTGTGTTTTGTGTAAGGAGAAACATGATCACGTATATAAGTGTAAAGTATTTAATAGTTATAAACCCGATCAGAGATTTAAGTTTGTGAAATCAAACAATTTATGCATTAATTGCTTAAGTCCAAAACATCGTGTGTCCGCTTGTGGGTCAAAGTCCACTTGTAAAAAATGTAGCTCTAAACATCATAGTTTGTTATGTTTCGGCAACAAATTGAGCGACGCGCACGGTTCAAGGTCGACCGGCGCTCGCACGCCCTCTGCTGAGAGACTTACGAAGCAGACTGATATATCGTTGTGCGCGACTGATGAAAACCGTATTAATTCTTTATACCGGGGCCCAACCACCATATTGATTGCTACCGCGCAAGTTATTGTAGTAGATTCTTTTGGCAAAGAACATATTGTTCGCGCAATATTAGACAGCGCTTCTCAAAGTAACTTTATCACGCGGGATTGTTGTCAACTTTTGGGTTTGAACATAAATAATAAACCTGCCTGTGCAACCGTCAGGGGCATAGGAGGTGCTAGTAAACAAATACAGGGTTCCGTACAAATTAAATTTTATTCTCGTTTCAATCGTAATATAAACTATAATATTGAGTCATTCGTAATAGATAAAATTACTGAACGTTTGCCAACTGCCACGGTTGACGTTTCGCTTTTGCATAATTTTAAAAACTTACAGTTAGCAGACGATACATATTTTTCTTCAAATCCGATTCAATTATTGATCGGTGCTTCGACTTTCCCGCACTTACTCTTATCTAACAGAGTTCAAGGTCAGCCTACACATGCGTCTCCAATCGCCTTGCAAACTGTACTCGGCTATGTAATTGTCGGTAAGGCGCCGGTTCTCATCGATGACAATTCGACCGTTTCGTATTGTTGCACCGCGGAGCCGTTAGACGTAGCGATACGGAAATTCTGGGAATTGGAAGAAGTAAATGTTCCCCCGGTACTCAGCCTAGATGACAAATTATGTGAGGAGTTTTATGCCCGCACTACCACTCGAAATAGTGACGGACGATACGTAGTCGCTTTGCCTTTCAAGGGTGATGTCGAATCCCTGGGCAACTCACGTCAAGCAAGTGAACGCCGGTTTCTCTGCTTGGAAAGGAAGATGCAAGCTTCTCCTAATTTAAAGGCCGCGTACGACAACGTCATCCTAGAATATTTAGAGAAGGGCTATACCGGGTGTAAGGGACAGCCCTCCGCAAACTGATATGGTGAATTCAGTATATCGTCTTAAGTTGACCGGTACATGATATTATTTTAGGAACGTTATGGGAATCCAATAAAACTGATTTATTTGATTACCTTACACGCAATGTATCGCTACCACCGCAAAACGCACGCAGCGAACGGCAGCGCAGCGACCTTTCGGACGAACGGCCGCGCTCGCGCCACGGTTTATTACAATAAATTATTATTTAAAAGATTGCCGCGTTACGTACAAGAGAAAATGTAACAATCACAACACGGTCACAAAAAACTAAAAGAAACTCCGCCCCTAAGACGACCCACTGACCGCGCGTGAGTATGGGGAGATGATAATGTGTTACGGAGAAGCTCGGGGAAATGCTAGAGAAGCGCTCAGAATTTACGTTGGTAGGTATCCTGACCGTCGGCATCCATTAGACTCCAGGACAATTACTGGTGCCTATCAACGCTAGCTAGATAACCGGCCCATTGTTCCCAGTCAAAAAGGCGCCGGAAGACCAATACGCGGTCAAACTCGCGAAAGAATTTTGGAATTGGTTCGACGAAATCCACGCCTGGGCACACGTACTGCAGCTCGATTATTGCGGCGGAATAATGGAGCCCGCGTCTCACACTGGTCGGTGCACAAAACGCTGCGAAGGGATCGGCAACGTCCTTATGTAATACACAAGGTCCCTCACGCGCACTAAACGTAGTCATTTCGCACTACTACAACAAAACTTAACAACACTACCTACAACAAAACTTAATAAGCCGACTGCGCGAGCGATCCGCACCGACATACGCTCGCGGTATACACGCAGTGCATTCGCAGCACGGCACAACGGCGACTGCATGCGACGCGACACGACACTTCGATACAAACATACTGTTGTTGCCAATTACACGACAATTTTTGCACGACATTTCGTGCAAAAAAATTAAATAAAAATTATGCTTGATCCTAAATTACCTAAAGTTATCATTCTGTTATTTTTTGTAGATTAATTGATTACATCAGTTTAATTCCAATTTAATTGTTTAGTAAATTAAGAATAATGAAAGTGCAGTGTGATAAAAAGCATGGCTTCCATTCCAGGGGGCTTTTTTTCAATTCCCGGCTCGACTATCAATCAGTGGCTATTGTGTAAAAGTGTAAAAACCTGTTAGGTGGCTTAAAAACTAGCCAGTGATCGCTTGAAAAGAACAACCAATTAATAAATTAGGTAGTTTTTGTAAATGCTTTAAAAATAAAACTAGTCTTATCCTTATTATTTTTTTATTCAAATTAGGTTCACGACAAGATTTCATTGATTGATCAATGAAAATCTTATCAATGTAATTATGAATGTAAAGATGGATCAAGTTAGTTCTAACATTTGCGTTTAATAATTGAGTTCTAAAAGTTGGCAATACTGTTGCAATTGTGCAAACGCGGAGGCCGCGCTAGGCGGGGCGGCGCCTATGATCCAAAAGAAAGGGACGCATAGTAGGTATACGGCGCGGTGAGTTCAAAAAACTCTAGCTAGGTAGAAATTGAACAGCTGATTTCATGCGTCGTTCTTTAGGGGATTTCAACATCCATTGCATTTTTTTGTATTTTAGCTGTGTTATTTACATTAATGTAGTTCTGCGTACAGAGAATGTAATTATACATTGAAATAAAGCTATCTGAACTGGAAAAACGAAAAAAAAAAATGGAAATTTTCCTGAGAGAATTTTCACTGGAATATGATTCAGAATAAGGAGCTGAATGCACTCTGTAAATTTGTGGAGGGCTGTCCCTTACACCCTGTATTTCACCTACAATTCCTGATCCTTCGGAACCTTCGTACTACATTCCGCATCATGGTGTGATCCGAGATGATAAGGTCACAACCAAACTTCGTGTCGTTCTCGATGGTAGTTGTAAAACTACTACCCGCGTTTCGCTTAATGATCTCTTGTATGGTGGACAGAACCTACAAGGGAATTTGTTTAACATTATAGTTAATTTTCGTTTGTTTTCGATCGCGCTTTCATCAGACATTCGTCAGATGTTTCCCAGCATTGGAGTCCGAGAACCTGATCGGCGTTTCCCGTTCGCATCTTGTATCGTTTTTCGCCGCAGGAACCTTTGCAAGTTTATGAGTTCAATCGTGTCGTTTTTGGACTCAAATCTAGCCCCTTTCACGCGCTGCGAACTATTAAGCAGCTGGCGGAGGATGAGGGTGACTCGTACCCTCAGGCTAAAGCCATTGTCGCCACGGGATTGTACATGGACGATTTTGTCCATTCCGTCCTCACGGAAACCCAGGGCATTTCTACCGCTTCAGAGATGATTGGTCTCATGAAGGCGGGTCAATTCGAGTTGGTCAAGTGGACCAGTAATTCACAAGTAGTACTGAATTCTATCCCGCTTTCGCATCGTCTGCCAGCTGACAAGGAGTTCGACGGGTTCGACCAACATAAAGTACTTGGTTTGTGTTGGTCGCCCACGTCAGATCACTTCGCCATGAGAGTAAACACTCCCACTCAGACTTGTACTAAGCGTACAATATTATCGTGCATCGCTAAAACATGGGACGTCATGGGATTTGTCGCGCCTGTCGTCTTGCATGCCAAGCTTCTTATCAAGAAGCTTTGGCTATGCAACTGTGACTGGGATGAGACACCACCTGAAGATATAGTCAGGCTGTGGACTCGCTTTAGGGAAGAGCTTCCTTTGCTCTGCAACATAAAAATCCCACGCCACGTTGGTATTGTCGCTGATAGTGTGGTCACACTCTTAGCTTTCGCGGACGCTAGCGAGAAAGCATACGGGGGAGTGATTTATTTCCACGTCCACAATAGCGATGGCAATACAGTCAATTTGATAACAGCTAAGTCTAAGGTCTCTCCCAAAAATGTAGTTTCTCTCGCTCGTCTTGAGCTCTGTGCTATTTTTGTGTTATCCCAGCTAATAAGAAATGTCGTGGTCGCTTGTCAAAACCGAATAGTTTTCCGTGACATATTCGCATTTTCGGATTCGACGGTCGCGCTCTGTTGGGTACATTCGTCGCCCCATCGTTGGAATACCTTTGTAGCCAACAGAGTTTCGAAAATACAAAGCGATTTGTCACCGCAAAATTTATATCACGTGTCCGGTGCGGACAATCCAGCAGATTGTCTTTCACGCGGACTCACACCCTCACAAATTATAGACCATCCGCTTTGGTTCAGGGGACCCCCGTGGGCTCACTTGGACATTTCACAATGGCCTGTCGCTCCTTTCAATCCCTCCTCAGTGTCTGAAGCACCTGAAGAGAAGAAAAATTCGTTGTTAGTCGCTGCACCTAACGAAAGATCTTCTATTCTTTGTTTAGTCGATCGTATCTCGTCTTGGAGTAAATTACTTAGAGTGGTAATTTACGTTTGTCGTTTTGCTAAGTTGTTACCGGTTAATAACCGCATGTCAGCATCGGATTACGATTTCGCTGAACTACTCATTCTACGTGAAATTCAACGCTTCTATTTCTCAAAGGAAATTGCCAGACTCAGAGAAGGCAAGGATTGTAGTCATTCTCTTCGGCACTTGAAACCTTTCCTCAAAGACGGACTCATTAGAGTCGGAGGCCGTTTAAGAAATTCAGATTTGGGTTATGAAGCGAAATATCCAATTCTACTCCCAAGAAAAGATCCTATTCTGAATTTGCTTGTCGAATACCATCATAAATTGAATTGCCACGCGGGTCCCGACCTGCTGATGTCACTGTTACGTCAAAGATATTGGATACTTTCTGCACGCAATTTAATTAGGAATAGGATTCATAAGTGTCTTCCCTGCTTTCGTCTCCGTCCCAAGCCAAGTTTCCCTGAGATGGCAGATCATCGGTCTTGTCGTGTAGTTCAATCAACTAAACCGTTCGTTCACACGGGCACGGACTACGCTGGTCCCTTCAAGGTTACCATGTCTCGCGGCCGAGGCATTCGTTCTACCAAGGCATACGTGTGTCTGTTCGTCTGCATGACTACACGCGCGGTACATATCGAACTAGCCGGTGATCTTAGTACAGTCAGTTTTATGAGTGCTTTCAAACGATTCCTATCAAGGCGCGGCCCGGTTAGTAGGATTTACTCGGACAACGGGACAAATTACATTGGCGCTAAGCGTAAACTTTCGGAACTTCACGACTTCCTTTGTTCGAAATATCACAACACCGAATTTGGTCACATGTTAGCTGAAAATCGCATAAATTGGTCACTTAATGTCCCGACTGCTAGTCATTTCGGCGGTAATTGGGAGGCTAATATTAGAAGTTTAAAGATTCACTTATACCGTGTAATAGGTGATACCATCCTTTCGTTTGAAGAGTTAAATACCGTTCTTACTCAAGTCGAATCAGTAATGAATACTAGACCTCTTTGTAGGACACTCTCTAGTGATCCTTCAGAACCACTAGCTTTGACTCCAGCGCACTTTCTGAATCTCACCCCTTTAAAATACTTGCCTGCAGAGGAGATAGACGAGAGAACAATTGTTTCGAGACATAAATTGTTAGACCAATTAGTACAATCGTTTTGGAAGCGCTGGAGAAGCGGATATCTTCACACTTTGCAATCGCGTCGTAAATGGAACACGCCAATCGATCCAGTCACTGTCGGTACGGTTGTGATTCTCATAGTAGATAATTCGCCCCCACTTCACTGGCCTTTGGGTGTCGTGGAAGAAGTTTTTCCTGACTCCACAGGAGTCACTCGCATCGCCCGAGTTAAGACATTGACTGGATCCTACTTGCGTCCCGTCGTTCGTCTTTGCCCATTGCCTAACCAATAAATTCGGCTCTCGTCATCCAAGGTTAGGTTAGCATTAGTAATTAATTATTTGATTTCATTGATATTTACGTATAGATAATAGTTTAAATTGTAGTTTAATTTCACGAATTTCGCCTTCAACTCTTGAAGGCATCCCTTCAAGCCCGGGGGAATGGTTACGCTGCGCAGAAAGAACGGTTAGGTCTTTTATATATAACTTCATGTCATTGAACGACTAAGTTGATTGGCTGTGGAAGGTCCTATCCCCTTCCTCTTCCCGCGCATATCTTCTCGCTTTAGTACGAGAGAGACCGCATAAAAAGCGGCCGCAGTTGACACTCGTGGCCAATCGGTTACTCACAACGCGCACCTCACGTCAGAGCGCTCCAGTTGCCTGCAGTCGACAGCCGCCCCTCAGCCGCGAGGACGTCTCCGGAGAATTAAGGTATTGTGCAATTCTTCCTATATTTCGATCTGCATTCTGTCTTGTGTTCCCGGCAGAACGTAATTTCCATGTTTTATTCACAGCCAATTAGCAATTAGAAAAATTTAGCATAACCCGCGCTTCCATATAGTATAATATGAAGTTGCTAGTTCATCGTATATCGCTAATCGTCAGCAATGGGGCTTATGCCTCACAAGACCTGTCATAAATATGTGAACAACCGAACACCGTTGTGTTTCTTCATAAGTTTAAAAGACTCCGTTTTGTTTGACGAAATCTTTTGGTATTCATAGTAAAATGTTGGATCTGTTTTGTGAAATAATTATGTGCTAGTGGGTCAAGAATTTCGAGCGGGTCAAAGATTTTAGGTTTTTGGTACACCATTACCTAGGGCAAGATCTAAGCATACCTACTATCAGCAAATCAAAACTATTTGATATGACACTTTAACTACAATTTAGTGTTTTAACTATCTATTAACAAAAATAATTTAATTTGCCATTTTTGATTCCGTAGTTCACATATGAACGGATTTTGATGAAGTTAATGAGAGAGGTAGATTATTATATTTGTCGGAATCGAGACGTATTCGGAACGCCAGCGCCATCCGGTGGCGCTCGATGGAGTTAGTGTGAGGCGCGCTAGCGACGGTCAACGGCACTTCACTGTTGGCAGCCGGCGCGAGCGGATCACTAAAACCATCCCGCGATCTGAGATACGTATACCTACATTTTTAAGTACAGTTATAGTGCAGTGTTCATTAGTGCTAAATAGGAAAAATAAACCAAGATGATTGTCAAGTGTAAAACACTGCTTTCTTTATCCAACACTACCCACCGATGACGCCCACAGCAAAGAGGACCTACATTGTGTGCCAATAATGACGATGGAGACGGTTATCCCTCGACATATTTATAATAGTCGGGATTAACACATAGGTCACATTTAATTCCGGTCGTATAATGCACAGGGACATTAAACGAACTCCACACCTCACAGTCCACACGGGCGAAGCTGATTGAAAATTCCTCTTCAGACCTAAAAGATTTCTTTATACCTAAGTCCAGACGAAAAATATGAACCGTAAACTCTACCGAACTTTGTTTTTAACAGACTTCTGTAACTTACTTGTCACGGCAATGTGGCAAAACTTGGAAGCCTAGGTTTTCTTCCAAATCCTGAGCTACCGGGGGCGCGCAGTCGTTAGGATGTCATAACAAGTTCCCTCTGACTCCCAAGCCGTTCGTCTTCGGAAGCCTCTGAAGCCGCGTGAAAATGAGAAAACTATTGACGATCTCTCTTGTGGGATATCTTATGAAAATATTATGTTTCCGAGGCGGGGTTCAAGGTAAGTTGTTGTTGAGTATTATGTTACCTACGTGTCATGGTAACAACAAATAGAAACTATCATAATAAATAATTAACATCCGATATTATGTTAAAAAAATGAAAACTCTAGAAAGAGAGAAAAACATTTAGTAGGACCATCTATCTCTTTCTTGTATGACATTTGTGTCTTTGGTAATGTGAAGGTAAGAGATAGAATGAAATTATCCTAAAATTGTTTTCCACTTTCTACAGATTAAGGCAGTTTTCAGCAGTTTTTAATGCTCAGTCCATGATCTATGTCTAGGGAAATTATCAGTAATGTTTTGTTTTGTTAAGCATAGAGTTCTGTTTATTACACATATCACAGTATACTCGTCGAGGTGGTAGTTTATCGAGCTAGATTTCTCCGTATTGTAATATATAATAACACACATTTCGATAATAAGATCTGCTTTAATAACATACAACGAGACAAGTCTGATATCAGCCAACTATGAAAACAAACCAGGGGTATAAATCCAATTGCATGTAACAATATTTTAATCGTTAACCATAAATAAGTAACATTTTATTTTAAAGCTTTGTTCTCGATATAAAACCACTTTTGGTACGTTTTTATTTTTGTTCCCCTCAAATAAAAATTACGTCAATGGTGTTTGAACCCATTCCGATCGCTATGAACCGCACTTACCCATGCATGACTGTTCCGAGGCCTAATGTTTGCTATGTCGTTAAATTTTATGGAAATGCCGCAGTTTTAATAAAGCGGTTAGTGTTCAGCGGTTAGAAGTAATGGCCAGGAACGTTACTTTTGTTTAATGGTATTTGGAAGTACAAATGAGTGAAATAGTCCCAGAAGTTTGGTAAACACAAGACTAAATCTGTAGAGAATATTCATCGACAAGTCCAACGGAGACAAAATACCCGTAAAAAATAACGAGTTGACCAGGATCCCATATACTAGAGTCACGCAATTTAGAGTAGCACGTGATCATCGCAAGTTTTTTATGCATAGAAAGATTACACTTTATTATTATTTTACTATAGATATGAATACAAGATTAATAAAAGAAATTCTCTCACACATAAAATTTCACAAATAATTGACGAAATCACACCAAATTTCCAAAAACCACGGAAACCAACACAAAATCTTATTAAGCATCCACGACACGAATGCCTTTGTGGGCGGAGTCCAGTAATGAGATACCTAGCCAAATGAACACACGTCCGGCCGCGATAACAGCGCATACCGGAGTCATAGCGACATTCCGAATGAATTCCATACTCCCGGACTTTCTGCGCCTCCATCAGACAAAGCACATTATTTAGTTCCACGCTGAGAGTAGGCATCGCATGTGGAGCACGACCTGATTACGCCAGACTGAATGTGAAAATTAAGGCTGGTAAATCTGGCAGAAAATTATCTTAGTGTGTTTATTTCACTAGTACATTAAACAAACACATTTGACTTTTTGCCACTGGGGTAGGCCGAAACCGCGAACGTTATATACGTTCTCAAAGACGAGCTACTCGTTCCTATGACGTCAGATGGCACTAAGCTGTGTCAGCGTGTTGGCAAGTCGTGCATTATTCAGTCGTCGACAAACTCACAGTGATGGCCGACGGACTGGAAACACAGGGCGCCTCGCTGCGACAGTCTGCAGGCGGTCTAAACACCTACAAATACTTTACTAACATTTTAGTTGTGAAAATGTTCATAACTTTATTGCCTTCCAATAGAAGCAAATGAGACCACGAGAGTTTCGAAACAAGACTTATCTCGTATCTTTTTTAATAATGGAGAATAAAATAAAACTAGAAAAATATGTGCTACAGCACGGCCTTGCATAGTTCCCTCATGTTTATAGTTTTTAGAATATTTATCACTTCCCGTTCTTCCTTTTGAAGCAAAATGAAACCATAAAAAATGTGAGTTGTAGAACTGGAGATAATTCATTTAAATGTTTCATCAAATAAAACAACAACAAGATTTTTTCCGCAACTACGAGTATCTCGTTGGATATTCCCTGTGTTTCCAGTTTTATACTTCTCATTTACCTACGTTTCATACGTCGAGTTAGCGTGATGTTCTGACTAACAATTTTTATGAATATTTGACGTCGAGCGATGGACGAGTAAATATAATTTGACTTTGAAAAAAAATCCATGATCGGAATTTCCATTACATATTCGTATGACAAAAAACTTTGTGAAAAAAATTGCACGATGAAAATTATTTGGGATATTTTATTTTGACACTTGATAATCTCGTGTCAGGAGCAATTTTAACTCATTTATTTATCTGTGGATAGTTAACATTTCTCTGGAAAAAAAATTTTTCCTAAAACGCGAACGCTTATTTCATTTTGCATACGTTAAAGATAAATTATTCAGCGATAGTTTACCTTTTCATATTCAGATACATACCTGCCCGTGAAATAACTACTGAAAATGAAGCAATGTTTTTATCAAACCCAAGTATGCTACATTTTATCATTAGTGACATATAAACCTGCAAGGTAAAGTAAAAAGCCATGCATAAGTTAGTGTCAGTTTTCAAAGAGTACAAACAGGCCGCTAACTACGTATGAATATTTATAACTTGCGTCGACTAAGTTAACACGTTCTAGCCACAAGTATTTGTGTTGTATGAGTCGTGGATAGCAGTGGCTCATGGCTTGTGGTTAGTGGCTCACGGCTCACGGCTGGGAACATGTCGCGATAATGTCTACTGGCAACAAACAGACACTAAGTAGCTTTCTGCAAAACACTGTACGCGCTCATAATATTATTAATATCATAAATTGGCGCGTACAAAGCTACAAAGAAAAAAGCAAGAATATTAAAGAAAAGCTTTTTTTCTTTAACCAGTTTTGTGATTTCCTTAACAAGCTTCGTAAGTTCTGCTTCTACTAAGTTAATAGCTTTCAGCTATAGTGTCCATATGTTTCGCCAGTTATAAGCCACATTTAGTGGAGTGTGCCTATTTATTGCTCGCAAATGGGGATACATTCTTTCTGTGGGTGCTAACTAAAAACTAAAATGATCCCTGGGATTAAAACCTGAAACTTCATGCCTAGTAGCAAAACTCAGATCTCAGAGACGAACCAAACAGGCAGAACAAACTTCTGATATTTTAGCCGGCGCCGGCGGCCTAAATCATTAAATAGGGCGTGAATTTCTACGCTGACAACCCTCCAAACATATGTTAAAAGTAATAAATTAACCCCAAAAAGTTTTAACAGAATCGTGTTCATTTGTCGAGGGAACCTACTACAAATTATGTAGACGAAGGACATAAGTAGGTTTCCAATTAAACCAGAAACGAATAAGTTGATATTACTGAGTAATCAGATTGTGCTCCTCAGCCCCGCCTCACCCCTGGGTCGCCTACTTAAAGCCCCGACATGTAATTAAAAATGTACGTCCACCGTGACGTGCATGCCCCGAGAGAGGAAAGTTGAGAAGATTTATATAATTGGCATGATTATTAAGTGAAGTGAACGTTGCTTTTAATTAATATCCACCTTTAATGAACTCAATACGAAGATAGTACCTCTTTTTAAGAAAGGGACAGCTCACTTTTTAATTAAATTGATGGCAATAAGTGATTAAATTATTGCAGGATAGCTTTTTTAATGCGAGTAATTCACCATTTGTATCATTCTTGCTCATCGCCACCATTTAATCCAGAATGCTTTCCTCTAACAACTTTGTTAGTCTAGTGGTCGTAAGCATAACTGCAGTACATGACGTCTTAGGTTTGATTTCCAGGTAGATCAAAATCTATTAAGATAAAAAGATATTTGGCCGATTAGCGAAAATAATATTGAATTGACATACGAGTAACTAAGCTACTGAAAATCTAACTTTGAAAGTGATCATTAACATCTATGCCTTCCAATTGAGATAGTAAACCGCTGTTAATCCAAGTTTGAACAAAGATTAACGCACCTGACCGAAAGTAGGTAGCAATAATAACCCTCTCGGATGATAAGTACCAGCATACGTTTGTAACATGTCCCAAGTGTGTGTTTGTGAACCGAACATGACCTAAACCGCCGGTAATTACATTAATACCTTCATAACGCCTCCAAACCTCGGATTACACGCATTATACATTACATAACGAGTAGATAACGTTTGATATATAGCCACTTAGTTCAGGGTATTGATTTCATTGAAGATACGTATTGTTGTACTGCCAATCATAAGGCGCGATACCTTTTGATGTGATTTCCTGAATAAAACATCCTCTGAGAGGCTACAGATCGCCTGTGTCACGAATTGTAAAACTTATTGTTGTGTCAAGAAAAATTCGAGCCTGCATCTATCTGATTCAATACATCAGGCGCCCTTATACAACAGAGCTATCGCAGTAATGCTCACAGGGTCGAAATACTTCATTTTATTTCTAAAATTTAATAGCTACGCTACACCCTTGACGACATTACTATTAGATATTTAAAACATCAATACGAAAATAATAAAAACAGAGACCGACCTATTATTTACAGCTTGGGCGCGACTGCACTCAAGCGACATGCATATTGCCACGTTCACTGCGGAGAAAATAAATTGCATTCCAATGTGCGATAGTTCACAGAGCAACGTCACAAGGAGCAACGTCATTTACTCAAAATAGAGGCACGTTTGTATTAGTTGAAGCAAGGTTGACGGATCATTAAAGGCAAGGCTTAGTGAATATCCACATGTTATAAAGCAACTTAACTTATCAAAAATGTATCACCCCTTAATAAAATATCCTACCTAGTCATACCCTCCACAATAACAGTGTTGTATCAAAAGCCTTCATCATTTATGTATTAATATCGGGGCTTCGGCTATGAATTCTTAATTTGACCGAACAAAATCAACCTGACTGAACAAGTTCACGTTCAAATGAAGGTATATTAAATTTATAGCTTATCTACCTAACCCTCCCTTACTTTATTCTCTGCCAGTGTGTTTCCTGATAGCTATAACCTTGGGATTTTGAGTCAAGGCTGAATAGGTTACTTCTAGGCAAACGAGCTTCAACGTCGACCTCATCATCTCTTACTATCAGACGGGACGGTGATCAAACGCGAGCATGTGATCTTATTTATATGGGACCACCCATATGGGTGCGAAGTTCTCATGGAGTAGGTAGTGAGAATTAAGAACAAATACAAGATAGCTGCCATAAACTGTTGAGGAGTTCCCTGAACTGTTCTTCGTCTTCATCAGCAGAACCCTAATGACAGTTACAACCCATCTAGGTGCAAAGTTCTCATCAATATAAATGAATTAAGTCCAAACACAAAGTAGCTACTGTAAACCGTTGAGGAATTTCCTGAACTGTCCTTTTTCTTCATCACCATACCTCTAATAACAGTTGCAACTCATCTAGGTGTAAAGTTCTAATCAATACAAATTAATCAAGCTCAAACACAAGGTAGCTGCTGTGAATAGTTGAGGAGTTCCCTCGACTGTCTCTCGGCTCCATCATCAGATATACTCTAGACCTTTATTAAATTTAGTGTTTTAAAATACTTAATGTAAAAAATATAATTTACTAAATCAGCCAATGCGTACTCCTTACTGATAAGGAGTTGTACCTTCCATCATCAGCTCAGCTACATGAGATGATGATTACCATACGCAAGTACCTAAATTACTTCATAAGATTTGCAAAAAACGATGTGTGGGCCCACAATATTTGAAGGTTGTCCTCGATTTCTCCAGGATCCAATAATCAGAACCTGACTTGGTGACTATGAGACCACTCCAGAAGTATCTCCTTTCGAACAAAAGAAGAATTTTGAAAATCGGTCCACAATTGGCGGAGTAATCGCGTAACAAACACACAAAAAAAAACACACCGTCGAATTGATAACCTCCTCCTTTTTAGAAGTCGGTAAAAAAAACATATTTGCTGTCGAGGTTGACTGTGTATTTAGCTGAATATCAGTAGTTTACACAGAACGACCACCTATCTGAGGTACTGGCAAGAATTTTCACGTTTTTGTGTCGTAAAATAAATGGGCACTTTGACGTTAATTTAATGGAAAAAAAAACATTTTCATTACAATAACAGCCATAAATATTTCAAATAAGCCATAGTAAAATAAGGAAATCATGTGCTGCCTCTGATCTCCACTACCACTGACTGACAAGATTTACAAGACAACGTAAAACAAAAAAATGGACAACAATCTTCAAACTTCTAGTTCAACAAGAAGAACTTTTAAGCTAAGTCTTGAATCTCCACCGGGCACGCCGCAATCGCGGCGGTAAGACCCCTCTTTGAGGAGTGGCTGGATAGGAGTCACGGCGTCCTGACCTACCGCATGACGCAGGTCCTCACCGGACACGGAAGTTTCGGGAGGTACCTGTGTCTAAGGAGAAAGGAGGAAACGCCTGGGTGTCACCACTGCGAAGATCGCCCGGAGGACACAGTAGAGCATACGGTGCAAGACTGCCCAGCTTGGGCAGAGCACCGACGTGTCCTCACGGCGGCGATAGGCGGAGACCTCTCGCGCCCGGCATTGGTTGCGGCCATGCTGCGGGGCGAGACGGAGTGGGAAGCGGTCGCCTCCTTCTGCGAAGCAGTAATGCTCGTGAAGGAGGAGGCGGGCCGCGTGAGGGAGAGGACAACGTCCTCCCTCCGCCCCACCCGCAGTGATGGACACCCACGGCGACGGACGTCGCAAGACGATCTCCGGCCACCGTAGGCGCGGGCATACGGGCGGCGAGTAAAGGGCAACTCGCTGCCCGACCATGGACCATGCCCGGGTCGACGGCGCGTTGTGTTCCACGCGCGCCTCAAAGAGCGTCAGCATAATGACGGGGCCCCCTCTCTAGAGGGCCAAAGCCTGCCGGGGTCGCGGGACTTATACCATTACCGTGACCCCGGAACATAAAGGGCTATTGAAGGACACCGTGGATTTTAGTCAGTACAAGTCTGACAGTCCCTCCCGCCCTGCCCGGGGTGGGAGGACTCATTTGATGATTTTACCACGCAAAAAAAAAAAAAAAAAGTCTTGAATCTCCAAGTCTAATTTACAACAGAGATCTGAAGCACCTTTGCCGTGTCTAAGACAGAACGTGTGTCGCCAAATACAAAGTTAGCGTTAGAGAAGTGTGACACAAAGGCGGCGCGTTATCCCGTCCCGACAGAAAGGGCGAGCACTCACGGTGTGCCGGAACCAGGCAGCTTGGAAGTACTAGGAATACCCCCTTTTGCACCCTTTGTGTACAGAGGAAACGAAGTTATGGGGCTAGTGTGGCTATGGAATACTTGTGGATGTGGTTAGGGTAAACATGTAAATGATTGTCCGCAGTTATTGCTTGTAAGCTGAAATCTGTCTTTGTTCTATATTTGCCGTCTCGTGGTAAAGATGGGTCGTCAAAGATTACGTTTGGTGATCTGCCTGTGGTGGGTTTTTGAAGAGTAAATAGGTGCAGCAATAACAATTTAAATCAAAACTCAATTCAATAAAAGTAAAAAGCACGAAGGAATCATAATCAGCAAAATATGCCATGAACACTCTCATGCCACTCAGATTCCAACCATCGTCAAACCTTTACATAACAATTCACTGAAGCAAATTGTTACAGATTCATCTCCACAATACTAAAATTCACATCAAAATCTCCATTTCGCACATTTGATTCAAATGACTGTAAGATATCTCATTTCCATGGAAGGCACCGCTGATTGATGATCCGGCACACCCCGGGCGCCGAGCTCCGGACTCCGGCATCCTCAGCATTCACGGCCGGATCATAAATTAAGTGCACTCTCATTTGGCGTACAATAAACGGCGAGAGTTCAATAGCGATTGTTCTACGGAGGCTGGAGGCGCGCCCGTGATGCCTCCCCGCTTTTTGTGTGCGAATTTAATAAACCTGGCCATTTGTTCGGTTTGTATGGCCACCAGTAATCAAAGTTTTAAGGTTTTTTTGTTCGTTCTCGTTTTGTGTTGAATATCAGATGTATACCGTTTAAAGTTAGCGCCAATTGGATTTTAGAATTGGTGTTTGGAAGTGGTTTTGTTCTGGAATACATCATTGATTAAGTTCATTGATTGGGTAGTACTTACCCAAGTTTTACTTAGAAGAGGGTCCTCGATGTAAAGAAAAAAAGAAAGAAAGAAAAGATTTTTATTAAGATTTTCTTTGTTTGTACGTCTCGCGTGTTCCATTACTGAGAAATCTCATCAGCTTTCTCAATACTACACAGCTACAAGAAATCTTTAAAAAAACATTTAACCCAAACATGAGTAGAAAATAAATAAGGGAAGATCAAAATAAGCCAAAAAGAAAACGTGTCGAGGTAAATTATTCAAAAGGTTCGAGGCTCTATAGATTAGGAACTCTTTTAAAAAAGAAAAACTCACAAACTTTATCTCTGCCAGAGATTCATATCTTTATCCTGAGCTCCAAACTGTTCTAGGTCGTTGAATCACTAACTTCGTCCTGAAACTTCCACATTTTTCGTCGTCCGGGACAATCATAACTTCAAGAGTCGCTCTTTAAGCATTTTCTTACACTTTTCGTCAAAATTTAAAACACAGATTTTACCATTTATATGCTGAATCAAATCCTTCATTTTGCAGTGTTCATGGTTATTTTATTCAAACTTTTTTCCTTGTTTTTTTTTTACGCCATAACTTAGGGAGATCTTAGGTCGAGATTGAAAGTTCAGTAACATGGTCTCGTAATTTTTAACCCAATTTTATCGCGACCTTTTAAGCGATTTATCAAAATCTAAGGGATGTTTTATCTTCGCAAAACTTCGAGTTCTGATAATAAAGGCTGCAAAAAGGTGCGCGTTCCGAAAATACTGTACAATGGAGATCAACATAATTTTGTTGATGGTAGCAGTTCTTGATTTTTATTTTTTGCTTGTGGCAAGACATTAAAACTTTTGCTTGGGGTAAGCGTCTATGGTTTGCGCGCAGTCACCTTCGCGCCGCGATAACGCTCCGCTTTCAAATTAATTAACTTCTAAATTATCACCGCCATGTTACGAGTGTAAAAGGAATTTATTTTAAATTACTATTAATTATTTTTTGGTTAACTGCTTTGTTATCTGGAACTTTTTTTTAGCGTGGTAAAATCATCAAATTAGTCCTCCCACCCAGGGCAGGGCGGGAGGGACTGTCAGACTTGTACTGGCTAAAATCCACGGTGTCCTTCATTAGCCACGGTAATGGAATAAGTCCCGCGACCCCGACAGGCTTTGGCCCTCTAGAAATGGGGCCCCGTCATCTTGCTGACGCTCTTTGAGGCGCGCATGGAACACAACAGGCCGTCGACCCGGGCATGGTCCATGGTCGAGCGGCGAGTTGTCCATTACTCGCCGTCCGCATGCCCCCGGTGTTATCTGGAACTTAGGTAATTCTAAACTAACCGGCTTTAAATTTTGTTAGACATAATAATTATCTAAATACGTTACTTTTATATAATAGTTACCCTCGTTCCGTCCCTGTCAGGCCTGACTTAACCTAGGTAGCTTCGAAGGGCAAAAGGGAAAGTGATAAATAAGAAGTCGAGAGCTCAGGAAAAATGGTCTTTATTAAAACCTCTTTTCATAGATGATAAAATCATCAGAGTTCACAGATATTCACGACGATCTAATATATGTACAATGTTATTTAGTAGAAACTAATAGTAGTTATATACAGAGTTAATCATACGGCATCGCTTCCACAAATTGATTTCGAGATATCTATATCGGTCTATAATATTATGACTATGTACAGATTAGTATAACAAGTCTTTACAAAAAAATCTAAACGTAGCAGAGTTCACAACTCAAACATTGATTCCATTAAATATTCAACTATCACATAATATGGAAACAGTTTGTCAACAGAGGTGTCTAAACACTGAAGTAGACTATATAAATTCAAGATGAACAATAACGAAGATTTAACTGAAACAGTAATTGCACTAAACCATTAAATTGGTCAGGAGGTAGATACACGAGTGCCGGAACACACAGCCCTTACCGTGATGACCGACAACAGACGTGCCGATTGCGGAGTTACAACTTATGCACGGATCTCGCGATTGCATTGGGTCTGTGTAAGCCAGCAGTGTATTCCAGCAATGAAGAGAGAACCTTTTGAGCCGCGTACACACGGACTCATGTATCTTATGTAGTATATAGTGCATTCATCGCTGCAACCGACCAGCGGAGCGCAGCCTCCGCTCAGCCGTGAGCATCTCACGCTACGATACGTCACAACAATCTTACGAGTACGTTCACAATAACACTCGCTAGATTTATGGTCATTCAGAACATCGAACACAAATCGGTTCCGTCTCACCTCCGCACAGTTAAAGTTATTTTAGTTCAAACATGACCCGGATCACTCACGTTGAGAAGTTTTCTTGGCACTACTACTCACTCACGTAAAGTTTCATCTATAGCGGCGTCACGATTCGGAACAACTATTGGAGTTTCAAATACACCCACACCATCTAATGCTGAGCATTGCTCGTCGATTTTGATATCCGCCTCGTCTTCAACCATGGCATCTATACATTTACCCTCAGTTTTCACTATCATTTTATCGATTTTGGCAATAGTGTTTGCAATTTTGAGTAGGTTTATCATCCGTGTAATTGTTTTCTATGTAGAAGAGAAGCAGTGTGATCATCAATCAATGTGCAGAGTCAGTTCAGAAGTCATCTACACTGATATCTCTTGTATCTGGACGCGTTTTTTTGGAGGAGCGGCGCCGGCGCTGCTCGGCCTCTCTTTGAGTTCTGACTCGCTGCTGCGCTGTGGAAATCGAAAGATATGTTAGTTGATGCCGAGTAGTCATCATCATCATAACTTAGGATAGGGATATGTTAGCGGCAGTATTGCGATCATGATTTTCAGATCATAAACTCTGGCATATTAATATGAAATATTTCTATTTCTTTGAAATGATGATTAATCTGAATATTTTGATAAAAATATCCACAAATTTTGTCCAACTACCTGGTCCGTTTTACCTGTAGAAGCTACCCTTATTTAACATGTACTGTTTATCTGATCTTTATTAATTGCGTGTGTTTAAAACGATATGGTTACCTTAAGAGTGCTCTTGCGCGGCGAGGTGATGGCCGGCTCGTTGCTCAGAGAGGCGCCGCTGCGGCTGCTGCAACTTCCTGCGACGGAAACTTACTTTTATTGAATCAAATTAAACTTACTAGTCAAAATATTATGGCGTAATTTTTCCATATTTTACAATGTAAAGAATGAAAAGCAAACATTTGTAAACTACACCAAATATAAATTAAAAAAGAAACATAAAACTGGAACAGACGATAAAAGACAAACTGAAAACACGTTTTCTTTTCAAAAAGAAAATTACATTCCGATTTTTTATATTTGAACCGCACAGAATGTCCGGGTGGTAGTGGCTTTAGATCGGGAAGTGCATTGAGTCGGCATATGAATGCAGTCGCATCGTGTGCCTCAAATAAATCGCCGGCACGTCTGCAATAAATATTATAGACTAGCTTCCGCCCGCGACTCCGTCCGCGCGGATGTCGGTCTTCGCGTGGATGGTTTATTTCTCCATTTTGAGCAACTTTGACAATGACATCTTATAAATATCTATTGGACCCAAATACGGCTAAGCATATAATAATTAAGGAGATCCCTCTATTGAGCTACTGCTGTTGAGCTCGCGTTCTGTAGTAAGTATTTTTTTCATAGTAATTCCGACCTTGTATTTACAAATAACTAATCGGAACAGTAATCAAAAAGGTCGCGCTGAAAAGCACGGTTTAAAATGACACGCATACAATATTAATTCCACGGACGACCGCTCGCCACACTGGACACGTCCGCTCGCATCAAAATTCAGAATTTATATGCATCGCGCGGCGCGGAACGCGGCTCCTTATATAGGAGTCGGGGAGGCGTGGCCCGCGTGTGCCGCAAATGGTTCAAGCCAAATCCGACTTTCGGCGCTACAGGTTACGGCGCTGAATCCACTGCGGGTAATGCAACGTGTGTTCGCGGTTCTACAGAACAACGTCTATGAATAAAACTGAACGTATTTTTCCAGGATAAAAAGTATCCTATTTTATGCCCAGGATAATAAGGTATAATTATACCAAGTTTCATCGAAATCGAACCGTTAGTTTTCACGTGATGCCTGCACATACAGACAGACAGACAAAATTTTTTTTAATCACATATTTGGGTTTGGTATCGATCCAGCAACACCCCCCGCTATTTATTTTTTCAATATTTTCAATGTACAGAATTAACCCTTCTACAGATTTATTATATGTATAGATGTCTCCGCCTCGAGGAGACACCCCGCTGGTAGCCAGCCAGTGGATACTGAATAAATAAAATGTGGCTAGTTTTCTAAAGAAACGACTATTTGCGTGAAAAATTAGCACATAAATAAGTAAACATTGAGTTGTGGAAAGATATGATTGTGTCGTTCTCCGCGCTTTCGCCAAGCTTTAAAATATGAACTGTAATTTATATCAATAACAAGGTTTTTAACTGTCAACAGAAAATAGTTATTTGTCAATACATCGAAACTTCGAAGAAGTAATGTTTCTTGTACAAGACTTGTAGAAAACAAGTGACTGCATCATCTGACTGCTGGGTTTAAGCACTCTGAGTTCCAACTTTTCCGATCTAGGACCACAAAACAAGTTTCACAACTTATTTATCTGTATAAACGTAGGGTTAACAAGGGCTGAAAGACATTGACAAAAGTTCTTATATCTTAGGGTCACAATAAATCACCGAACAGAGGACGATAAACACGAAACAAATCCGAAACATAAATAAAACCAAATACACTAAAAAACTTTGCCAACCCGTCTGTTTACCATAGTCTTCAATCACGGTCAGCACAATTGATAACATGAAAATGACAGCCGGTTGCCTATCACCATCATTCTGGCACCGGATCAAATAGCGCGTGAGTTATCACCGTCCACCGGCCCCTACCATTAGCCACGAATAACAAAGTCTCTCCGCCGGAATCGAAATAACTCGTGTGATTTCCCAGCATGGACCAGCGTGGGCCAGCTTGGAACAGCCGTGGCTAAGTGAGAATCGTGCGCGTAGTTTATAGTACGGTCTGCTCCCAAGTGGTCGCTCATAAAAAATGTGTTTTAGATATGACGTCTTTTTTGCCTCCATGTAAAAAATGTGTTTGCTTTGCTCCCTCCGAATATTCATAGCCTTGAACCTACATGAAAGTTAGCGATGTACATAAATATTATTATGTTGGGATAAATCGTTTACAATAATCTCAGAATGGAACCGTTTCCTGCAGTTGACACGTTTCATTGAGCTGGAAAGATAAGCGGTTGACTCGACGCTTTACTTCGGAGTTTTTTCATTCCTTTAGACGAAACAATTTCAGAGCTTCTTGCGTAAGGTTACTTTTTGTAATGACTGGCTGGAGCCCTAAGTAATAGTGTTTTGGACAAGTAATTATGTTGAATGGTTTTTATAATTCTGACCTTCTCTCCTTGGACGGCGGTGGGCGGTTCTCCGGCGCCCACGCTGGAGGTAGATCCCTGCGAAGACCAGTACGTTCAGCGCCAGCAGGAAGCAACCGGCGCCAACAGTCACACCCAGCGCCACTGTATAGCTACGATAAACACAAAGATTCTTGAAGTTTATTATGATAATCAAGCAGACCAAGAGTAGGTAATTAAAGATAATCTAACAAAAAGATCTTGTAACAGCTTATGTAAAAAACCGGCCAAGTGCGAGTTGGACTCGCGTGAAGAGGGTTCCGTACGATGTTACCAATCACTTTTTTTTTAATCTGACCCAAATTGGTACGCACAATTTTGAGTAATTTACCATGTTATTTTAATATCATGGACTTCTTATAGGTTTTCCTATAATCTACAAGTAGAAAACTAATTTCTGTATATTTTTCAAAATTTTAGGTTCAGTAGTTTCGGAGATAAGGGGGGGAATGGTCAATTTTCGTCTACTTTCTTGAATAACTTGGAAACTATTTATTTTAAAATTACAAAAAAAAAATACATTTAAGATCTTCTCAACAAGACCTTTCATTTGATATGTCACGAAATTACCTCCCACATACAGATTTCATCTATTCACGTCACACCTTTGTGCTTGGGTCATAGGAATTGATATGTGTACCAAATTTCAACTCAATCGGTCTAGTAGATTCGGAAATAATTGACTGTAAGCGACACACGAGTGATCCTATAAGGGTTCCGTTTTTGTATTCGAACGTACGGAACCCTAAAAAGAACACAATATCATTATTATTTTGGGTATTTTTTCTTAAAACCCAAAGGAAATATTGAGGACCCTTCAGAATATCAAATTGTCCTTAAGCAACTCAAGGGCGATGCATAAATTTGGTTACATCAACCCAAAATGTCAACTGTGCCAGAAAAATATGAATATCTCGTCGCATCTGTTTGAAATATGACTATCATTATTTCCGGAGTGACGCGCAGTCCAGTTAATTCAGTCCGAAGTTCGGCGCCATCCATTACCATTATCAGCAGTATCCAGTTGTCTGGAGGAAAAAACGCTCCCCTTGAGAAATGGCTCCGCATTAAGACATTATATGCGAGACAAAAGGGACAGAATTCAGGAAGGTAAACAGGTAAGTAAACACATTAGCAAGATTACGAGGCTCGCTACAAAACGCTCCGATCAATCTTGTTTAGAGTCAGTCTGCCTGAGGTTCAGGTGATGCGGAGGCTGCGACCCTCGCGCACAATATTTACATGTTATGAAAATTTAACAACGTTAGTGAGAAACACTTTCTTTTCTGATCGTTATTCTGTTCTATTTTGTAGCTCTGTTTATCTAATTGAATGGAAGCTAGTCGAAAAGGTCACTGTTTAATTTAATTTAATGGTAATAACAAACAGCTGTGCTTGCTGAGGTTGGTCTGTGGATGGGTGACCATCTATCATAGCGAGTTTCCTCCGTGCCTCGGAAAGCACGTAAAGCCGTTGGTCCCAGCTGTCATTTGTAGATCTTTGACAGTCGTTACTGACGTTACTGTTAGGCAGGAGCTCAAAAATCTGACAACCAGTCTTACCATGGGGTATCGTATTACCCAGTTACTGGGTTGTGGAGGTCCGATAGGCAGTCGTTTCATGTAAAATATTGATATTCAGCTGCATTTGGTTCGACTGGAAGCTGACCCCAATATAGTTGGGACAAGGCTCGGCAGATCAGCCTGAATGCTCATTATTATTCCGTTTCCAAACACGACACTAATATTCGTCTGGTCACTAGAGCAAACTTTTACAAAACATCAGATGAAAATGGCTGCTGTTCCCAACTTCTGCTATGATAAAAACATGTATACGAAAAGCAGAATGTTTCTGTGAAACTTTGAGAAAGTTCGAGTGTTGTTCCAAGTTTGGAGTCTGACGAAAAACTTGAGAACAGAACTAGCGAAGAGGACTTCAGAAATGGATCAACATCTTAATGACAGCGAAAACATAGCAGTCGGTAGTATTATGTAGGCGGCATATGACGCGCTCGGCGTGCCGAGGGACCGTTGTGTTGCTTGTCTCGACACCCCAGAGATCAACTTTCCCTTCAAGAAATTCTTTTTCGTCACTTGTTTATCTTATTACGGGAAATATGGTTACGTATACGTTTTTTGTTCAGCTTTCTGAATTCCCTCAATGTGCTTCTTTCATTTTTCCTATAAAAGCTTTACAGGAATACAGAATGTTGTCTCCTAATTGGACGCGAATTTTGCGTCATAGAGGCATCTCCATTATGTGTAGCAGTGTGCCCCGCGGCATGTACTGACAGATACTGTTAATTCGTGGCAAGAAAATATTCAGTTATTTTTAGAGTCGACGATATTTGAGTAATACAATTATTTTCGAAACGTGTGCTTGTGTTTAATTGGTATCAATATTAAGCGTCATACATATGTAGTTATAAATTGAATTGATTTATAATATGTAAAATTTTGATATTTGATATGGATAACATGATCAACACGTTACTAACCTGTAGTACTGGGAGTCCAGGTTGGTCAAGGAGTCTTCCTTGGGCGAGGGTTGTGGCGCCGGCAGCGCGGAGAGCGCGGGCCGCGGGGAGGGGGACGGCTCACACTCCTCAACTTCGGAGGAATCCTCGTCAGCTTCCGTGCTGTCCTCTTCATCATCCAGAGCTGATGTGGTTGAGTACAGCTCTGGGAATATTTCACCTATGAAGAAGAACGAAAAATAGTGAAGTAAGTGTTTAATTATCGTAGATATTCCCACAGTTGGGACAAATTCCTGTTTGTAAGACGGAATGCCCACTTCACAATGGCGATGGTTCTCAGTCTTTTTTTTTTACTTATCGTGGTAAAATCATCAAATGAGTCCTCCCACCCAGGGCAGTGGGCAGAGCGGGAGGGACTGTCAGACTTGTACTGACTAAAATCCACAGTGTCCTTCAATGGCCCTTTACGTTCCGGGGTCACGGTAATTTGTTAGACCCGCTACCCCGGCAGGCTTTAGCCCTCTTACGGGGGGGCTCGTCATTGTGCTGACATTCATGGTTCTCAGTCTTAAATTGTTTATTCTTCACGTCTCATTTCACAATTTTAAGAGCAACGACGATGAAATAAATTCCTCAAAGAAAAGTTCATGGCTGTTCGAGTTTGAACCCATGAGTAACAACTTGTAAATTGGGGCAGTTACCACGACTCTCAAATAACGCTAATTGGTTTTATATTAACCATGGAGTCAATTGTCGCTTCTTTGTCTTTGATCTGGCTCGTCATGGTACATTGACCTCTTTTTTTATTATTAACTTAATGGTAACCTGTTTTGGAAATACTTTACCTTTTAACCACTGACATAAAAACTGGGTTGTTGTAAGTTTGAATTGTCTGTATGTGTATGTGTGTTTGTCTACATAGCATGGTAGTTCCTAAGCGATTGTACCGATTTAGATTAACAGCAGCTTATGTGTTAAAAAACTTAAGTATTTTTATGTCTTATTATTATTAGACACAAGGTAGTTATTTTCTTCCCAGCTTTGTCTAAACTCAGTAATCTGAGTCAAAATAGTCATCATATGCGTGCCCTTACTTCTAAAGACCCAATTACTATGTTATAATTAGGCACAGGCTTGGTAGCTTCAAATTACTTTCCTAATTAACCAGTAAGAATTTAATGAATTGTCGTGTCAGTTTTTAGGTCTAGACTTAAAAGTTCTGATGTAGTAAATAACATAGCTATTACCTAATTAGAGTAAGTGCTCTCAGCAGGTATCTAAAGTTTGCGCGGCATTTTAATAACCTAACATTGTTTAAAGTAAACCTCATTTATATAGTGGTAGCCGCTTTGATTTTAGGAATGTTTCTCTTAATTACGTTTTGTTTGGAATTCTACGATCTGAAATCAAGTAAAATACAGAGTTTCTAAAATAATATCATTCTAAATGATGTTGTTAAGGGGCTAGACGAGAGGCACTTGCCTTTCAAAGCGCTTCGTATTTCAACGAGTATTCATCTACAACGTATGTCAACACAATTTAGACCTTTCAATATTATGAACAGTGATAGAATACCATTTTGCCTAATACCCAGTGGACCTCCGATTATCTGTGGGTCAATATAAATTTCTGTATGTTGTTTTGTTGCTTATGATTTCTGTAGCAAAGGTTTCATTGTATTTCAATGAAGAATGTGTTTATATTAAAAAACCAAGTTTTTTTTTGACAGGCCTGTTTGTCGAGTGGTTAGTGACCCTGACTGCTATGCCGGAGGTCGTGGGTTCGATTCCCACCCAGGACAAATGTTTGTGTGATGAGCACGATCATTTGTTCTGTGTCTGGGTGTAATTTATCTATAATATGTATGTATTTAGAAATATATAAGTATGTTTATCAGGTGTCTAGTACCCAATGTACCCATAACACAAGCTCTGCTTAGCTTGGGACTAGATGGCGTTGTGTGATAGTTGTGGAAATATTATTATTATTTTGCGAGTATGCGTAAAAGAGTAAGACCATAACTAGTTATAAATTCGTACCCATCTCACAATAAGATATCCGCATGAAATTCAATACACTGCCAATTGAATGGCGAAGTAAACAGCCCACCAATATAGAACATATCTGAACAAGAAAGCGATCCCTGAAGTTATCAAAGGCTGGTAATGAATGGGCCGCGATGGCACAATGCGGTCCCAAGTTGTGCCCACGCGCACAATGCGCGATTGTTGGAGCCGCCGCACGAACTCTTTTGTTGTGCTAGGGATGAACTGGGCCTAGGCTGTCGTTAGACTTATTGTGCCTTCAATAGACCCTGTCAATTGGGAATCGTTGACTGACCTCACACTCGCGAAGTTTCTGTTTAATAAAAATACTATGCTAGTATTTAAAAAAAATCCCCTTATCAAACAACTCAATCATAAAACAGTATGCAGATAATCTGAAAGCATGTTTCAGCGGAGTTCTAAAAAGAAACATGAAGGTTTGAACAAAATTCCCTACATATTCATGTAAAATTAAAAATCCCAGTTCAATTTTCAGAAACATTTTATCAAAAGTCCATAAAAGCACATCCAATCAAACTTTTTCGTTTCTCATGCTATTGAATTGCAATGATTTTCGGTACGTTTGGCAGCCCTGCGCGGAGTGGCGTGAGACCGAACAAAGAACCTGCGGGATACCCGCGGCATCTCGAACACCGCTCAGTTATCGACACTTTAACGCGCTCGTTTGCCACTCTATTCTCACCAAGATAGTGTTTTTATTTGAACACTTTATTCTAACTAATGGTTTAAGATTTAGTGCTAGACTTTTAAAGAAAATAGTGCTGCTATTTCTAAAAGGGTTAGTACATTTTGACTTTGCTTACGTAATGATTATAATACAATATGACGTGGGTTACTTTGTGACTTTGATTTTTTGTTATTTTTTATTTTTACAATTTGACATGTTCTATTCAATTTATTTTTAATTTTATAATTTGTGTACTTTAGCATTGTGAATGCGAGGACGAATGTGGGGAAGTTTTGTTTTTGACTTATAATAATTTTACTGTCTGACAATTTGAGTACTTTAAGCGGCCTACCCAAATGTCCTTTCTTTGGTATTGTTCGTCGTGTCGTTGAGCTCCTTATGTTCTGAGTCGAGCTACACGATAACCGACAAATGCTTGCACTGACTGGACAGGTCCACTCAAATCTGTGTGGTTCTTTCCTCAAAAGACCATCACAGACACCCGCATGATCCTCGTATGACCTGAGCAAAACAATGTCTGGACTTTAAAAGAGACTGTGACCTCTGAGTTTGTTTCGGCTGTTTCTTCTCAGAGTAGTCAGGTACGAAACACCGGCCTCATCTAGCTTTAAAAATATTGGTTATGACGTGTAAAAGTGTTTTTTTTATGACCAACTTACAAAATAAATATCATTTATCATTTAAAAACTTTTTAGGTTATTTAAGATGTAGCACGGAATTTTTAATTATGACTCAGATGATAGGATAGACATGATGTACTATATACTCCACTTCTGGTAATTCAATAAAACTGTTAATTAGCTTAATATCACAAAAAGACCGCATTATCCAAACTGAAACAAAACCTTCTTCAAAAGGAAACAGAAATGGCGACCACTTCCGCGCATCTATTCTGCACAACACTAGACATTGTCAGTGGACGCGGCGCTAATTTGCGAGCGATTGCTTTTAAACAAAAGGCGATCGGCGACGGCCTCCACTACCAGCCACAATGGTGGATAAATGAGCTTCAACAGAACCGGCCACAAGTGACGGCGCACGGAAATTGGTACCGTGTATAGGAAAATATTGGATAAAATGGATAAAACACGTGGTCCCATACTGACACAATCCATTAACAAGAAAATAATATTGTTTGCACTGGCTTAAACTAGCTTCTAGTTTAATCAGTATGATTGGCAAGGCATAAAGCCGTGTCATAAATGTAGGCAAATAAACATGTGAACATAACCGATTTAGTGTTGTATGTAAAACGAGGGATAAGATGAGCTCGTAAAAATCTCGCAAAACGGAGTGCTCGTAAATATCCTTCAGAAAACAATTCCGGGCACGCGAACATTAAAGAACACATCTTTCACGCAACAATATACGCGTGTAAAGCTTGTATGCGTGTCTGCGTCCCGCAGGAGCCGCCAGTCGGCAGCCAGTGAACTTGTCCGTGACAAAGGCCGCATTGTGCCCGCAGACCGCGCCATTCTTCCCATACCGCTCATTATGAAGGAATTCCAGCCATTCGCGGGACAATTAATAACATCCCGAGTTCCCGAGCCGCCCCCGAACTCTCCCTGATCGATTTATTCTCATTCGTGACACCTTCCACCATTAATCACTTCACCACCAAATATTTTGGCGACAATTTTATTTTTATAAATTCTAGGGAGACCTCATTCGCTTAATGGCTCCCGCCTAAGTACCGATTATACTGAGTAATGTCTGCAAAATTTTATACAAAAGATACGCGGAGCGCTTCACAAATAGTTGCGTCTGTCTATGTAAGTTTGCAGAGAATCATGGTCTCTCGCTTCCAGATATTATAAATACAATTTCTCATTTGCTTCATGTCTGTTATTTAGTATTCCGTCCGTGTCAAGCCTCCAAACTTCAATCCTTTCAGTGATGTATCTTCCAATTAATATAATGTCATGCGTGTTATTAAGTTGTGCGGTGTTGATTCCGCTCACGCGCGCTAGTGTTTCGAACATTTATAATGCTCCCCATTGGTGGGGAAGCGGTTAATGAGGGCGTTCCGTTTACGCGCCGCGCCAGGAAATGGCACTAATGGTTCTGGATAATAAGGCATGCTCAATTTAAGCAGCGGTAGACGTTACCAATTTGCTTTCCATTAAAGTTGCGCCTACGTTTTACCGTGATTGGCCAAATTTTGGCGGCTATTCACTACGAACTAAGACTTTATTCGGCGCGCGCTTTTACATAATGGATGTTTTGATTTATTCGTCTACCTCACCGGGTTTAAAAACTTCGAAAGTAATTATTTGCTCTGACGATTTTTAAAATACAATCATGGGAATTTCATTGGTTTCATGCTTGCGGCGATGAAAAATTTTATTTCTGCGAAATTTATTTATTTACGGAATGGATTTAAATGTCCGCCAGATTCATTAAAAATAATATAAATGTCGTATTCATTACTTACGTAAACGTCAATAAGAATCGGTAAATATTGTAAAATTACAGAATATTTACCAGTTTTAAATCATTTAAAGCTGTGTCCACTTTGTAACTGAACATAACAGACAAGTGGCAAAACATGCACATTGTAGTTCACAAGTTTAACTAATTTGTTAACTCCACTTTTTATGAGATATTGTGTTACAAAATGTGTATCCAGCTGAAGACCTCGACTGACCTGCAAACATGTCTGGATGGATGGACCTGAACTGATGATGACGCGGCGCGGCGCCCGGCCGGTGCAGCTGGGGGATCAGGTGCAGCCACAGCGCCATCTTGTGACCGCGGTAGTGGCTTTTCACTCGGAGCTTGGTACCTGGTTGAACACGCCACGGTTAGGAGGTGGACTATAAATCCAACAAATCCAATAAAAATAATAACATTGGCTTCTATGTGCACTTTTAATATGCCAAAAATTTGGTTCAATGTTCGGGTTGGTCATTAGGTGCGTACACACAGAACGAGCAGCCTCGCGAGGCATTTGTCGCGCGAAGCAGATCGGTTAGTGTGGACGTGTCCCGGCCGAGGAAAGCGCGCGCGCTGCCGCGAGCATTTATTTTTGCCGCGCGAAGCAAATGCCTCGCGAGGTTCGCTCTGTGTGAAAAATCCATGGTTTTTCTTTTTAAAATATTCGTTTTAACAATGTCACGGTTACAGTGTATTAAAAATAACACAACAGTGTACGCCAGATAAGAAGAGCGGTAAAAAATGTTGTTTAGTGAGCCGTAGGTAAGCCTAGCAACGCCCAAAAATGGTGAAAGTAACTTAATAAATCTCAGTTTGATTCAAGAACATAAAGTGAAAGTTTGGTGCTTAAAATGATAATTTATTAATAAAACAATCTCGGAGGAAAACGAAGCGAGGAAAGTGCAATTACGAAAATCAAATTATACTGACAAAACCGGGTCACTTCCATTTAGCGTCGACTTCAAACAAAGGTGTGACGCGGAAGAGACAGAGTAAATTGATCCCAACTTATTACTAAACAATCAATCGCAGTATCAGGTGACGTCGAGTTTGAACATAAATAATAATAATATATTAATTGCCTGTCAATCATAATAAATTAAAGCCATTGACATCTTCACAAAAAAGTCGTGAGCAAAAGCATTTTCAATTTACTAAAACAAACTGAAAGCCGAAACAAGCCGCTCTTCTAAACCAAACAAGCACCTTAACGAAAGGATTAAAAAAGTTGTAAACCCTTACAGAGAACGAAAGAGAAGAAAACACGCACATTCGCTGGGAAACAGATCGTAAAAATAACGAGTTTCGACACAATATGGCCGCCCAAACTTTGAATGGGGCTTTATCTGATTAACTTCGTGCCGTGCGAGATTTTATTTTCAGATCAGTTTAGATGAAAAATCCCTCTGTTATTCTGCTCAGGGTTGTTTTGTACGCACACGAGTTTCTGACTTTCATTATAATGAATATTAACCTATTTATAGACCTGTTTTTATAAGTGAGTTAAGTTGCTATCAAAATATGGAAAATTTCTCACATGCGGAAAATTTTGTGTCGAGTGGTTTTCGCTATTCATGCTATTTTAGATACATTTGAAGTTATTTTCTAATAATGAACTAAAAATCTAAAGCTTACCTATACTTAAATACTGCTGCGTGTTCATTTCATATCGGGGCCAACTGGTGACTCCGTCATGATGCCTCTCATCTACACGAGGAGTTGGGTCTCCAGTCTTCGCGAAGGCAGCCAGGAGTGACACCGTCATCTCCGCCACCGCCACGTCTCCGCGCGAGTAGTTCCGAGGAGCATACTGCATCCCTCCCACTAAGGGGAGACCCAGGAAGTAGGGCAGGGTCTCACTCGTTACACTTCCTAAACGCTATTTGGAAGAGAAAAGTTTTATGTTAAAAGTTGCATTTAAACATTTAAATAATTATGTTACTGTAAAACCCCATTCATTAAAACTAAGTGACCTAATTAGAAGCAAACCGGCTAATGTGGCTCCCTAACTATATGTTTTTCACGATAACATGAACAGTGTGCGAATTAATAATCGTGTGGAGCAATAAATTACCACTAAATTATTCATTTAACTTTAATATTATGATGTTAGTGAGAATGCAAATGAGCTGATATTCATCAAAGGAGGAAGTTTTGACAAATTCCGCGACCATGTAGATTGTGCTAAATTAATGACCTCGCACCTCCCTAATTCATTCACATATTATAATGAGCCTGTCGCGAACACGGTAATTTAACCACCTACATTAATTACGATTAATTTGTTTTGATATCAAATTATGATTTAATCATGTACCTATCTTTACACAGGTAAGCTTACATAATGACAGCTGATTTGTAGTTGTGAATGTCAAAATGGAGTATTAAACGGCTAGGTAAGTGAGTTCATAAAAAGACATTGAACAGAGACGTTAAAACCATCATAATTATTGACTTGTATCATTATGCCTGCTCGAGGTTAGGGACGGGCACCACACAAAGTCCCTTAAAAATATCTGTTGTTACGGACTTACTTGAGGATAATCAGCATCCTTGCTCTGATGCGCGAAGTGTGCGAAGTAAGTCCTGGCGCCGCGGCGTGCGTGCAGCTGTGCCACCCGCAGTGCCGGGGCAGTGACCGCCGCGTCCCCCAGTGACTCCAGCGTCGCGTCGCGGATGTTGATGGGGTGCTGGATGGGCTTCTCCCAGTCCGTGTACTCGTTGCGGATGGCCGCGAAGATCTCGTTGCGGTGGAAGCGGTACACGTTGCGCACGTACGTGCGGAGGATGCGGTTCCTGGTTCGAGGAGAAACAGTAGACTTGCATTAATATCAAAGCCTATGTCAATAGCTTTTATGGCAGCTTTAAAAACTATGTTGAAAAATACAGAAACTGAACTACAACAACGAAACCTATACCAGAGTTCCTATACCTATAACGACATTCAACAAGTTTGGAATTAAGATTTCAGGTAGCATTTTCAATTCAATACAATTGTAGTTTTCCACCATTGCAGCATTCTCTTGTTGCTAGTCTACTCGTAGAATATCACTGTCCAGGTAACACACAAAGCTTAGTGTGAAGGATCTTCTAAAGAAAATAAATTTGTTAACAGCAATCTTACCTATGCTCCTCTTCAAATCCATGTCTAATATCCTCTTCGCTAAAAAATTGGTAACTCTCAGTAGTGGCCACAACCACGGCGAGGGCGCAGTCCAGAAAGGCCTCGCTGGCGTGCAGGGCCCGCGTGGGGGCCTGGCTCTGTGAGGGTGTGTCCCGCGAGATGGGGACTGACGGGGCCCAGCCCGCGAGAAAGCGGGCCCGGGGGGCATCTACTGCGAGCAGGGCCGCTAGAGGACGAGCGCGGATGCACTCCACGAACCTAGAAAAATAAACTGATAAGTTTCACCACCTCTGGATTGCAGAATGATACCGTATAGAAGTAACTTTAACTTTTACGAGTCAACAAGAGTCTTCTTACCAGTTCTCGTCATTGGTGGACTCGGGCGTACATCGCAGTGCCTGAGCTGTGTGTTCTCTTGAGAGTGCCGCGTCGGGTGTGAGGGCCGTGGGGCTGAGTGCTGAGCCGCTCAGCAAGAGGACGCGAGATACCAGACCTGAGACAAACATTCATTGAGGAGAACTGTTGTAGCACGGAACGACGTTGTTGTCAATTACTTGTGTCCGTTTCGACTTGCCCTAGATGATATCAAAATGAATGCTTCTTAGTAAGGGTGCAAAAGGTTAAAGATTTTCACCGCTCATTTAGTTACAAGTGTAAAACGTTACTTTATAATTTAATTTTAAGTAATACGTTTTAACTAGTTTGTCGTGCTTTATTCTATTTTTATTCATTTTTCAAATAATTTTTAATTCTTCATAGGGCTGATTTTTCAATAGTCAGATAACTTTTATCTGAGGAATAAAAATGGCGGTTAGACAGTTTATCTATAGAAAATATGTGAAATCGCTATTTTTATTCCTCAGATAAAAGTTATCTGACTATTGAAAAATCAGCCCATAGTAAATATGTTGATTGAAATAAAGAAATTGAATTGATAAACTTCATGAATCCTTTTACAAATTCACAGCAGCCTGTTACTCAGAATATATTGATGATTTCAAACGCTGGTCAGAATATGAGAGTGCTTTGTTTATTCACATAACACGAAACATTTACAATATTTCATATTAACTCAGTTCGTGCCAGCGATGTGTGTCGGAACAAAGCGTAATCGAACATCAAACATGACAGAAATAAACGTGAAATTATGTTATTTCGCAATATGTAGCTGGTTCATAGAAACAGATTGCTTTTCTCAATCACATGTCAAATTCCAGATATAGTACATTTTTCTCTTTGATTTAAAATTGATATGTGACTCTGCAATATGAAATATCCTATGAAACATAGTCAAACGTTCGCTTAGGGAATATTTGAGTGCGGCGCGGCGCAATCTGTCCCGACTATAAATAGGATAGCTATTTCTCAGGTAGAGTCTAGACTTCATAATATGTAAGAAAATAGGTATGTTCGAAGTAACTTACCTCGTTTATAGAATATCGAACCCAAGTTTATTTAATATTCAGGGATGTTAAAAGACATTTTTTGTGATTCTTCGTACCTGTTCAAAGTAAGGGAAAACGCTAGATAAAGAAGTGGTGCTTTTTCCTTACCCTTTTCCAGTTCGACATGTCAGTAGATAAATTATTGGAATGCCTACTGAGAGTAGAGACATTACTTCACCTCGATACGATTTTGAAGAAATCGGTTTCTTTTATTTGTAACTAACAAAAATATACACAAATCCAAGCCTATATTGCCAAATTTTGAAATGAAATAAAAATAATAATATCTGAATGAGTCTGTCCTAGATACAACGGTTTATGGCACATTTCGCCCACCCAAAAAATGGCCTGTGGGCCAGATGTCCACTTTTTCAAATGTACATGGGTAGATTTGCCCAGACCACCACGGTGATGACAATAATAATCATCATTAGGTGCTGTGATTTACAGATTTATCAGATATTTAATTTAAAATATATTTATACGATTTTGCAGAAATATCCCGTTACATTTTAAAAGGAGACATCCTGGCCCGTTTGATTAAACTGGTCCGGGTGATTCTACCCATGCACATTTAAAGAGTGGACATCTGGCCCACAGGCCAGTTTTGGGTGGGCGAGATGTTCCATAACCCGATACAACTACATAAAACTACACTTACTTAAAATAAATAACCTAAAACAAAGTTTTTAAAGGTTTGGTCCAGTACAGCACATAATAGTATAAAAACGTAGTCATCTGTTCACCTCACCTTTACTATCAGGCAGCATGAGCAGTGCGTTGACGAGCGCAGCGCCGGCGGCGTGTCCCGCCAGCGTGACCCGACGCGGGTCACCCCCGAACGCGGCCACGTTGCGGCGCACCCAGCCCAGCGCCGCGGCTACGTCCAGCACGGCCGCGCCACCTGCCGCCGCCACCGGCGTCGACCTCACGCCCGGAGTTAAATAACCTGACATTTGAACGGAGATTTATTATTGTGCTCATCATCAGCATGCGTCTGACAGGCCAATAAGATTAAGATACGAGTAGTAACTGCATCTACTATGCCAAACAATAAAATTACAATGTTGTCTGATTTTATTTGTGCGCCGTTCATTTTCGTTTGATATGCAAGCGTCTACGGCGTAGCAGTCTACATCGTAGCTGTCTACGGCGTAGCTAACTAAGGCGTAGCGGTCTACGCCATTGCGGGCTAAATAAACATTTTAGTACTCGACTGTAATGTTAGGGAGCTTGCTCATGACGCGATTCTTGTGATTTGCAATTTCTATTAAACAAAAATAAAAATCGTCCTTGCTACTACGACATAATGATACAATTCGACTGACATTACGTCGTCGTGGCGAGCATGTTTTGTTTTAACCGTAGATAACCGCACGTTTTATGTCTTAATTATGTCGTAATTGTAAGCATGATTTTCATTTGTAGTTGGAATCGGTCAAATTGCATCGCATCGCGTCATTAGGTGCGACCACACAGAGCACACAGCCTCGCGACGCATTTGCTGCGCGAGGAAACTGACAAGCGAGGCTGCTCACTCTGTGTGGACGCGTCTATTGTTTTTCGACCGAGACACGAAACAATATACGCGAGCAAAACAAAAGCCGACACTGGATGGCTCGGGCGCTCGGTCGCTCGACCGCGGCAGCGCTGTCACTTGGCTCGCCCGAGACACGTCCACACCAACCGAGCTGCTTCGCGCGGAAAATGCCTCGCGAGGCTGCGCGCTCTGTGGGGACGCACCTATTGGCAAAGCCTGTGTCAGCCTAATGCTTAACAACAATTTCTCCCTATGGCTAACATTCCCTTCTAGAAGACTTTAATTTCTTCCTTGATGCAAAGGAAAAATAAAAGATAAATAGAATATAAGTTGTATTTCCTCACCTAATAAACCTAGCCTATAGTTGATGGTGACGACGAGTAGGTGCGCGCGCGCCGCCAGCACGGCGCCGTCCAGCGCGTTGGCCGTGCCCCACTCGTGGGACGGGCCCCCTGCCCACACCACCACCGCGTACGGCGCTTCCACGCCGCGCGCGCCTGTTCACAGATCACAAATTGGATTACTTGTTCTTAAACGTGCACATGATTAGACCATTCTATGTATAAATATTTCAAGAAGTATGTTTGTCAGTGCTGCTGTCCTAGTACATGATAATGGTTGACTCACCGCTACCGGGCACGTATATGTTGAGGTAGAGGCAGTCTTCGCTCTGGTTGCCGAGCAGCGGCACGGTCGCTCGCAGCTCGTTGTATATGCCGAGAGGCATCTTTGTTAGTGCTGCACTCCTGGTACAAAAAAATAACTTAGGATACAAAAAGAAAACATAAACTTTTTATCTTAAGTTACAACAACAAAGGAACAAGTACTAGAAAAATTTACATAGTTCTAAGTTTAATGTAATCGTCCCATTATGTCGGTTCTGAGAGCCGGGCCTCCTCTTTATTAGAGGTTGATGTTATATTTTTCACTATTTTGAGAGCAGTAGTGAAAACCGTATTGACTGGCTTTGCCAGTCTGGATTATGGTGCTTTATTAAAAAACCTAATGTTTTATGTAAATCACACAAAACCTCCAGATTTGGAAAAAATTGGAAGAGGCCTGATCAGGAATGGGTGGCTAAAGGTTGAAAAAGAGAGAAAGTAAAGAGAAGTGTTACTTGTTGGATATGTCGGGATAGCGCTGCGGACAGACGGGGGCGAAGGCGTCGGCGAGGCGGGTCCCGGGCCAGCTGGGGGCCGGCGGTGGCGGGGCCAGGCGCGCCGGGGCTCCGGCGTACGGCACCCCCAGGAACACCTCCACCGGCTCCAAGCGACGGGACGCAGGCTCTACTATGATGCCGCGGATCGCACCTACGACCAAATAGAAGGTTACACTTTTATTGAGCTGATAAGGCTAAGTTCAGAAGCCGCACGGAAGGCTGAACTTTGCCTTAAAGTTGTAAAAGATAGAAAGATGATTTTTCCAATGCCGTTCATTACTTGTAAAAAAATTAATAGATTTTCTGTGAGTTCTAGTGTGGGACCCTTGAGGATAGATGAATGTTCAGTACTCTTTCACACCAAAAACTACTGAACGGATTTGGATGAAAGCTAGATAGATCATTCATAGAGATAACCTGGATTAACATCGGATTTTATATGACGTTTCTGTGGTGTAGTTACCGAAATTCACGACAATACCTCGGTAGCTCGCTAAACTACTATTATAAATACGAAAGTTTCAATGATTGAAAGAAAGAAAGAAAATTGTGTCTCTTCTCCTTCGTGTCCCTTCTCATACTTCGAGTCGTTATGATGGATCGTTCACTGTGCGTGCTGTTCGCCTTTGGAATTCTCTTCCTCACACCTTACGCGATAGCCCGTCATTAGAAGTTTTCAAGAGAAAAATTAGGGAGCATTTCCTGTCATCGTGACTTATAAGTATGTATGTACTATTTTATATATTACATGGTATGTATTATTTTATATATTGTATGTATGTATTATTTTATATATTGTATGTATTATGTTTATAAAACGTTTGTTAAACACGTTTTTGTTTATTTGTTTAATTAAGCCTAAATTATTAGAATGTTGTACACCAATTATCTGTCCTCGCTAAAATAAAAAATTCTCTATCGCTCTAAGGTTTGCTGTAAGAAAACCCAATTCTGGGTTAAGCTCGCCTTTGTACATTACTTACTTATGTTAAATGTTATTTTATAATTATATGTGTACAATAAAGAATATGAATCAGAATTGTGTTTATTGGCATTAAAACTTAAAACTAATCAAAGTTATAACAAGAGTAATACACAATAAAATAACTGATATAATAATTTAAAAAAACAAACAATTTAATGTCAAACGGCCTCAGCTCAGCATAATGCCAGATGGCAACACAGAGTTTGCCACCTGACGCTGATTTTCAGCTGCAGCCCACGAGTATCATACGCTCGAAAACAAATACGTAGATACAACCTACAGAACAATTCGGTAGGTGAGTCTACAGTCAGTAGCAATCACATACGTTCTACAAAATATACAGTGCACAGTATACTTGGAAAGGATTCTTCGATTGGATAGGATGTTTTTTACTCAATCACGTCAGAACGGAACGGCTGAATGGATCTTGATAAAATTTGGCTCAGAGATCAGTTACTGACAGGAATGTTTATTTAGTTTATTCAGAAACTTCGTTCCCGTGGGATAATTATTTTCAAACAGAATAAGAGTCAAACGCGGCCATCACCGTTGGCACCAGCTCGTCATTATTAAATGGCAAAATTATTATCGTCGTTCAGCAATATATTTGCACGGCATCAATTATAATTCTCAATCAATATTCATTGGCTTTATATTGGCAATCATTAAAGTTCGACAAGGTTCCGTGAATTTATAATATCAACTTAATAATAACGAGTTAATAGTTTTCATAATAATTCGAAGCGGCGAAACTTTATTAAAAGGTCTAACTTTTATTAAAATGATAGTAGGTACTTTCCAGTTTTCCGAATTGAACTGTTTCAATAGTTTATTGAATATTTTTGTTGAGAGTATCCAGAATATATTGTCTTTCTTCTTTCTTTCTTTCAATAAAGTACTTATTCGAAGTTTTCATATATAAAAAAGTAACCTTGTTTTGTGTCAGATTTACAAACAAAACATTAACAAATTTCTGAAATAAGTTTAACCTTTTCCTTTGACGTACCGATCATATCGACAGCCTAAAAAAATAGTTTTAAATGTACAGAGTTGACATAGCAGTAAATAAATAAATTGGCCGAATCGCCCACGCTGCGTATTGGAAAAGCCGCCTTTTATCCCATTTGCCGGCACGCCCTGAATTGGCTTCAAATAATAATTAATTTGATCCCGCATTCCTGCGTCGTGTCTGCCGAACGGGGCTACATCATTTGCCCACCATGTACCCGGCTCGAAGGACCGCCTGATTGGATTGTCCCGGGATCTGACGGAATTAAACTCTCAGGAGCCCGGGACCCTGGGCCGCACGACCCACGTAGGCACCTGGCGGTGCGCGACACAACTCGTGGATTACGTCGCATTGGGGTAATCTGCCGTGGTTCTGTTTACGCATAGCATTATGATTTGCGTAATACGCATATCACAGCGACCCGCCAGCGTTCCACGCTCATTCTGTAACGGGCGACTACACAAACATGATTACATTTATAACTTTATTACAGGGGAGCAGGGTTGTAAGTTGTTGTAACGTTGTTGGCTCTGTAACACTATAAAACCCTAGCTTATTGCTTGTTTCCACTTCGAGCAGAAATTCCTCGCAATTTCAGATGTCAGTTCTGTTATCTTAATGTCTTAAATTCTTAATCATCGTCTTACTGTTACATTCTAATCTGAGACTCATTGGAAACTGCCTTTTGTCATTCGATATTGCGGCTGCGTTGGAAAATGTTCATTGTGTTTATTTATGTTCATTCTTGCAATAAACCACCTACAAGAGTTTTATGAGCACATCCTTAAAATATGGTTTGTTTTTATGTGAGTGTGATATAGGAAAGTAGTTCAATTATATCAAGCCGTGGGTCAGCATTAGCCACGTTGTAAACGTACCTGCGTGCGTGTGTACGATGCGGGAGCTGTAGCGCGGGCCGGCGGCGGCCAGCGACGCGAGCACCAGCGCCGCGCACACGCACCACGCCGTCCGCAAGCAATCCATGCGCCATCACGCGACGATTGGCTGCAACAATACAACGTTTCATTACCATCATCATTCAGTTGTGGGTGAGATACCGCCACGATTAGCAACTTAGTCTCAATCTATCTTATGCACAGATGTCAAAACCGTCCAAATTAATGTTTAGAAGTGACATCATCATAATATTCTTTCTTCTCCCATGTGAATGGGTCGACAAAATATGTTTCCTTTTATTTCCTACCATCAACTACATATTTTCTCGTTGATAAATATCTTTTAGGTGAGGGAAAAAACCTTCTTAAAATATGATGTTTTCCTGCGCGAAGGAAAAATGTCCATGCAATAGGTTAATTGTTTTAACCAGACAGCGCGGCAAAAAAGCTTCCGTACAGAGGGCTTATCGCATGTAATTCCCGGCGGCTTTGTCGCACCTGGTGTCAACCCACTGCAGACGAGTGAAGAGGGTAACGTGACACATACATTTTCGTATAAATGTGTAATTTGAAAAGCCTTTCCAAAAAAACAAATGAAACAAAATAACAACCTGAATAATAGAACATTACACCTGTCGCACCAGGAAATGACGAAACCTCTACAAAGGACGGAAATCTGAAAATATCCGCAAAACTTAGCTTAATCATAATACGAGACAAAAGAAACGTTCGGAAACAGGAAAACGTAGCGAATGATCAGAACTCACGAGCTACTCCCACGTTGATTAACTTTTCTTTGTAGCGACACGAATGGAAATTGTAAAAGCGCTTCAAAAGCCGATCACACAATAAGGAAGTGAGGAAACAATCATCGAACACAAACAACAATATGGCGACACACGCCCGACGCCCGCGCGTCACACGACAACTTTCCCAATTAATTTAGTTCAGTATCTTTGAGGAACAGAATTTCGTCAACTCTTTAGAAATGTTTTCCCTCAAATGGTTGGTTATTCTTCACAAAAGTTAAGTTTGGGAAAAAAGTGGTTTAGTTTTTGCCGACGGCGTGTGACGGTCGGAAGACAAATAGTCTCCTTACGTCGGCCGCAGAAAGAGCTGAATGGCGCTCGAGGTCGGTCGTCATGCACCCGTCACGCTACGTCACCTACTTATAAATGTAAAACCTAAAATGTGTACGAAAAACACCATTCTATTAAAATGTTATTGTGTGTTTCGTGACCTTTATTTAGTTCGAGCTTCACTCGTGTCAGCGCTTTGATTTTGGTTCGCAGAATCCTTAAAGTTTCTTTTATGACTTGTTTTGAAAGGGTTGCGGCTCAATAAAGGCTAGGTGTCCTGTGTACTGTGACTGTGCCGAGGCGTTGACCTGGCACCTGTTAGTCACGGACCTGTCCGACGAGGCCCGCATACTAAAACTTGGCTAACTGAAGGGACACGTGTAGCGGACATATTGCCGCCGGGCACCGAACACTTTAGGATATCTAATATGTTCAGCTTTATAGTATAAATACAAATATTGGACGGTCGGCACTAAGCTAAGAATGTGTTGCAAGTGTTTCGGTAAAAATGTCGTGAAAAGTACCTTTTGGGGATTATTCTTGATGGAGGTTTCGAGAAATCCTTAGTCATTTTAGTATACTAACCTTCGAAATATCAAAACATATTCACAAGATTATTCAAAATCTGGTGCGTTTTAATGGATCACATAAAATAAATCTCACAGATATCCTGAACATCTGATTTCTACAAATTTAATGCGACCTCCTTTCATCCAGTTTTAATTACCGACTTCGGCATTTAATTCCAGGAAGGTATCACTATTGAACTATTTAACAGTTCCCCGACCGCTGAGCGCTCGTCTCTCTTACCTCAGATGTCACTCGATGTGTTATGAACGCTTTTGTTCTTCCGAGGGTGAAACTTACGACAGTATTAGCGAATATCTTAGACTTTTCTAAGAGAAATGTTAGAACTGAAATTGAGTAATGAATATAAATAGCTAGTTTAGCGAGAATAACGTATTCCCCTCAATTCAGAGTAATAGCCTGTGCGAGACATCGCGTGAGAGATGTATTTTTGTCTGAAATCTGCTCGGATAAGATATTATTATCTACATTGTGTAAGTGTTCATGAATCACTCTCACTACATCAAGAAATTGATCGAGATAATATGAATTATTTTGGTTATCATGTGGCAAACATTGTTGAAGTTCATATTGATATAAATTGTATATAACAATAAAAAATGTGCGTCTAAGGTAAACGAGTATCATTTTCGAAATCTGAAAAGTCTATTTATTTACCAAACCTCTTTCATCCCTTTAAATTCTTTTCAACGGCTCACATCCACGAAGAAATTTATGCCACATTCTGTGCCATTTGCATTCTCTCGGAGGAGATATAGGCTCGCTATCGGCTCCAGGTACCTCAGTAGTCATATCGTTAGGAGCGCAGGGGGCCGGAGCCCGGGGACCAGCCATCGACAGAGGGACCCGGCCGACATCTGCATACGAATGTTTCAACTCAAAGACTTCGAGACACTCGGTTACCGAATGACCTCCAGTTTTTTCTTTGATAGAATTTCGTGTGAAAAGGTGAGAGGTCGTTCCACTTTAAAGCGTTCATTGTTTGTTTTAGTTTGTGAATGTTTTATCAAGTTGTTCGGGAAATTGCTTTTTGATGTCTAGGGGAAACTAAGCTATACAGTCAATCTTCAATACCAAATCGCTGTTATCACTAAGTAATCAATAGTAAGTACTTAATGGTATGGGAATTTACGAACTAAAATAAAAGTGCGTAAAAGCCGTCGTAAATATCATTTTTATTATATTTTCGGCGAATCCCTCGTAACTACGGCTGCTAAAACGTTATCAAAAGGTCTGGAAAATATAATGTAAAAAAGACATATTGCGTAAAAGCTATCATAAACTTGATTACTTGTAAACGTGTGATATTTATGGAACACCTGCGTTGTGCCTGCATTGTTGGGAGTTTAATCCGCACTAACTGTGGCACAACTAGTTAGTGTAAACTATGGTAAGACGATGTTAGTGCAGTTGAGGCGCCGACACATGCCGTAACGTCATTAGCGTGCTACGTGTGTGCTTAGCCCGCGTTATTATACAACTTCAGCTAGACAACCTCCGGCAGTGTATAGTGCCCTAGTACATACAGTTTATGGGATGAAGCTGTACGTGATCCTAAATGAAGTGAAATTGTTAAGTAGGTATTGGTACTAATATAATTATTGTCATCTGCCAAGATTTCCCAACTATGTTTCTCATCTTGCCGGTCGCAAACGAATACCTAAATACCTATATTTAGGGTAAGGTTGCCTATATTGTACCAGTTAACGAACTTTACAAGTTTTCACAAAAACTATATATCTTGTGAGGATTCTATTACTAGAAATAAAAAGGTTGTTCTATTGGTGTTCATTTTTTATTACTAGATAATGAAGAAGTATGAAAAAACTACATGAAAATTAAGTTTTAAAAAAAGTCTTAGAAAGTACAATTTAGGAAACCGGTTTCCTTAATTGTACCATAGGTATCCTAAATTGTACTTCGACATTCAAGTGTTTCTTATTAACTAAAAGCAGCCTATCCTTTATATGTCTATATAAAAATTATTAATCATAAAGTTTTAATATTAATAATAAACTTATGTACTGAAAATAAAGTTTGAATCAACAACAAGAATAAAATAAAATAACACTTTTGTATAATAGTAATAGTTAAGGTTCCTCTTATTTCCTTTAATTTTAATTATGAACTAAAATCAGCCTTGTGATTTGAATATAGGAACATACTTGTACATCTTTTGGAATTATTCAGAGGGCGCTGTCTGACTAGCATTCATATCTGAGTAGCTCCGTATTTTATTTATTTAAAAATAGTAAAATGCAATTATACATCCTAAATATTACAGTATTCAGTGTCTAAAGTATCAATAGACGTGTGAAAGTGTTATCAAGCAAAAACATTCACTAGTGTTTAAAAAAAAAAACTATTACAAATAAAAACAACAATACAAACATTAAACTTTTCTAAGTGTCTAAAACCATCTAATTTGTGATATAAAAATCATAAGAAGTGCAAGTATAGTGTCGGAAGACGTAAAATTTATATAAATAAGTGACTATTTGATCGTCAAACAGTGTACCGAACATGGAAAAAATTCCTAGCACATGAGTCACAGTAACGGATTGACTCAATTTGAAATTAAAATCTTTTAGAAAGGGTCCCAAAATTTCGCTAGTAACATTAATTACATCGTGGCTGAACGGTCACACGAGCCGACGTAAATCAGTTGGGTTCAAGGCGTCGTAAGTTCGATCCCCAACTTCTGATAGTCTTTTTGTAAGATTTCATAATTATATAAAAATCAACAAAGACTAAAGCACTCGTAAGAAATTATTATCCGTCCATCATTACGAGCTGAACTCAACAGAGGGCGCTACGGTGACGGTACATTTGGTAAAATGGATCAAGAAAGCAACAATATCACCTTTCGTAAAATTTGTCGTACAAGTTCGTTAAATGATATCACCAATATGACAAGTAACAGTACAAAGAACGTATTCGACACTACAATGATGAGCATACCAGATAGCTTGCATGACAATAGTGGGGAAGTAACTGATTTGACTGAACAAGTTAAATTACTTATGGCACAACTACAATGCGCTCAATTAGAAATCGAAAATCTAAATAGCGAAAACTACCGTCTCAAATCTGATCTTCAAGAATCGATAAAAACAATCAATAAATATAAACAAATATGCTCACCACCTGAGAGACAAAGCAGACACAATTGACACTCCAAGTAAAAACCCAAAAAGGTCAACACCACGTAAAAATACTACCAAGAAAACACAGAGGAAGCAGAATATAGATCTTTGCAAGCCAAATACTCCTACAACATTGATGCATCCTTTAATTCCGCCACAAGAGGAATCAATAAACACAAGAGAATCAACAAACAACAATCTCAAACCTACCAAGAAATTATGCATTATCAGCGCAAATAAAGCCAATAAGATCTTGTCTATTGCCGAGCATACTTTTATGAACACTAAGATATGCCATTATATCTCACCTTACTGTGGCATACTTCAACTGATCAGCAATTTGAACGATCAATTAATAAACTTTTCTAAAGAAGATCATTGTGTTATATTAATAGGAGAGGAAGACTTTCGAAAAACTAACAACTACTATGATATCGTCATAAAAATAAGGGAAACATTGCAAGAAATTAAGCATACTAATATTATACTATGTCTTCCAACATATAATTGTAACAATTATTCGCCTATGTTCAATTCTAGGATAGAAACTTTTAGTAACTTGTTGTATCTAGATCTCAAGACATATAACTACGCAACACTACTAGATTCTAATCTTCAACTGACCTACGATTATAGTATGTTTTGGAAAAAGAATGGTAAATTAAATAATTATGGAATGAAGAATATTATGTCTAATCTACTAATATTAATACAGGATAACCTAGACTTAAATTTATCCTCTGAAGAGGCTCATGTAAGTGATGTTTATAATGACGCAATCACTACCTCCTCAAACTCTCAGTTTTTTCTTTCTTGACCACATGTATATAATGCATCAAAATATTGCTGGTCTTATGAATAAATCAGATGTATTAACAGTGCACATTCAAGAATTAATGAGTAAACAAGTAAATATAGATATATTGTGTATTACGGAGCACTTCATTATGTCCGGACACGAAAACTTATTGCAGTTACCCAATTTTAAGCTAGCAGCATGCTATTGCAGAAAAAACATAAAACGTGGAGGAGCCTGCATTTTAGTCAAAAACTGCCATGAATACATGGAACTACCGGACATCATGAAATGTTCTATACCAGGGATTATTGAATGTTGTGCTATCCAACTAATTAAACAAAACATTATAATTATCTGTATATATAGACCGCCTAAAGTATGTAACATGCATACATTCTACGAAAAAATGGATGTTATTTTAAGAAAAGTATGCAGTAAACCTAAAAACAAAATTATACTATGTGGTGACTTTAATATAGACACTTTGAAGAAGAATAGACTAGCAATGGAATTTCAATATTTTCTCTTGAGCTACAACCTTAAAATACAAATTCATCAACCTACTAGACTTAGCAGCAACACCTGTTTGGATAACTTTGCTCACAATCTAAAACAAAAATGCAAATGCGAAGTAATAGACCTAGCCTTATCAGACCACACAGCTCAAATCCTAAAAATGAAAGTTAATAAAACATGTCAAATAAAATCTTGGCAAAAAGTAATAAGAGATATATCTAATGAAAATCTAATTAAATTCAATAATTATCTGCAAAGCTTGACATTTTCTGACGTATTTAGTACTGAAGATCCAAATATAGCATATGATAACTTTATTAATTTATTTCTACTGTTATATAATTTATGTTTTCCTTCTAAGACCGTTACAGTACGACCAGAAAAAGCCATCAAATGGGTGTCACGAGGCATCAGGATATGTAGCAAAAAACAACGATATTTGCTGTGGCAAAAGAGGCTTAAACCGACAAATGAAAACAAAGAAAAATTTTACACGTATTCTCGAAGATTTAAAAAAATTATCAAACTTACCCAAAAGGCTCAAAATAATCATCTAATTCAAAACTCTAAAAATAAATCAAAAACATCGTGGCAGATTATAAATAATCGTAAAACAACTACAGAACCCATTTTACAAATAAAAACGAATGATTCGATAATAACGGACCCTAAAGAAATAGCGGAGTCATTTAACAATTTCTTCATTGACCAGATATCAGACATACCAAAAAACACATTAGACGACGTTAATAAGATAGAATTTAACCCACACTCAATATTTATGTCCCCTGTTATACCACAGGACGTAATAAGGGTAATTAAATCATTAAAGAACAAAAAGAGTGTTGGTTATGATGGCATATCCACAAAAGTCGTAAAATTCGTTTCTGATAATATTGCTGCCCTAGCTCACGTTATTAATATAAGTATATCATCAGGAACTTTTCCCGATAGCTTAAAAACAGTAATAGTAAAACCACTTCATAAGAAGAACAGTAAAGAAGACATGTTAAATTACAGACCGATAGCTTTGTTACCGGTGTTTTCAAAAATAATAGAAAAGATTATCTACAAATCAATTTATAATTTTTTGTCTAAATTCAATTTACTTTGCGACGAACAAAATGGGTTCAGAAAAAATAAGAGTATTAACAAGGCCATTTTTGACCTGCTCAAAGTTATAATGTCAAATGTAGACTCCAAAACTCCCATAAGTGCTATATACACAGATATGTCGAAAGCCTTTGATTATGTTAGCCATGAGACGTTATTACAGAAACTGTACACTTATGGCATTCGAGGTAATTGCCTAAATCTAATAAAATCATACTTGAACGGACGTAAACAGTGTACAGAGATCACTAGGATATGTGTAAAATCCAAACGTGAACTCAAATACGTCTCTTCCTATAGAGAGATTAAATTTGGTGTCCCACAGGGGAGCGTTCTTGGACCATTGTTATTTTTAATTTATATAAACGACCTACCTCGTCAAATCCATTACCCAATGGTGTTATTTGCTGACGACAGCGCAGCACTCGTAAAATGTCACAATAAAGAAAATTATGAAAATGAAATAAATAATACAATTAAAACCATAATAAACTGGCTGAACAATAATAACCTGATTATAAATATCCAAAAAACTAATATAATGAATTTTTATCAAAGGCTTCGCACCAAAAATTTAAATATCCATTACGATAATCAAAATATAGAAAGAGTAGATGTTGCAAAATTTTTAGGTATACTAATAGACAGCCAACTCACATGGAAAGCTCAAGCAGATGATGTCTGCAAAAGACTTAGTGCATCTGCTTATACTCTTTACAATCTTAAAAAAAAAGTAAACATAAAAACTGTTTTAGTTGCATATCATGGTCTTGTAGCTTCCACTTTAAGATTTGGAATTATATTTTGGGGTAACTGTAGCGATAGGGAAAATATCTTTAAAGCTCAAAAGCGCTGCATACGAGCAATGTTCAGTTTGTCAGTTACAGATAGTTGTGTACCTATTTTCAAAAACCATAAAATTTTAACCTTTCCATGCATTTATATTCTAGAAATAGCTTTATTTGTTAAATCCAATCAACATCTATTTACAACATTAAATGAAACTCGGCATCGAACTGTTACTTTGCGATCACAGTACCAAAACTTATTGTACTCAGGTGGATACAGAACGGCTTTATTAAAAAAAAGTGTTTTTGGTATGGCACCAGTAATATATAACAAAATCCCAAACTCCATTAAAGAGCAACCTTTACGAATATTTAAAAAGAAACTTACCACACTGCTATTAGAAAAGTGCTATTACTCTGTAACCAACTTCTTAACTGATAAAGATTGTTAACCTTTTAAATAGGTATGATTCATTGTTATGTCAATTTAGTTTTTTTTTTTAAATATGTTGTTATAGTTAGTTAAATTTAATTCAATTTTATATTGTAGCAAATATTATGTCCAAAGTATTTATCCAATTAATGTTTGCATGCCAATATGGCAGGATGTACAAGGATTCTGTAAACCATTCATCCATCTTATTGTTAAAACCTACATTCTATGCAAATAAATAAATATTCTATTCTATTCTATTCTATCTTTATTATTCTTAATAATTATTTATAAAGTTTGAGATAAGAAAAGACAAGAGTTATTTGAAAAGAAAAGGTTAGTCAACTCTTTTCTTTTTCCAGCATTTTATACAAATATCAGGGTTGTCTCCGCATGTTTCGTGAAACCATTTGCTTGCATCTTGCGTCCCTAATACTTTTTATTCTCTCCAGACATCTGAAAATATTTCAATCTAGTTAACAAACGTGTTGGAGAACCATCATACACCTAAATTGTACCGGTACATTTTAGGATTACCCTACCCAGTACAAATAAGGCATCCACTAAGTTTTATTTTTATACGAGCCGGTATCATAACCTCGAGATGCTAAATATAAAACTATATTCTCAAAAAATAGACTAATATGCATACTTTCCAAAAACATAGATAATAATTTCTTTGTACTTACCGTTGCGAAAACAAATCCTTAGGTAAACAGCCATAAAATAACATCACGACGCCGTAATAATTATTTTTGTTTACTACACTGCACTTTGTTATGTCATTGCATCCAAAATGTCTGCCATTGCGTAATGTTGGTAAGCACTGCTTTTTAATGTCGCTAATTAAAAACTAAACATTATGGTTTGGTAGATTTTGACGTGGTACAAATTACGAACCGGTCCAACTTAGGCAACTCGACCCTATATACCTCATCGGTGCTTAGCCTATTCCCAACCATTTTGGGGTCGGCTGCCAGTCCTGAACCGGATTATCATTATCTATATGGCGATGGTCACCTATCTACAGACTAACCTCAGCAAGCGTGGCGTTTTTAACCTTAAAGATTGATCCGTTTGTCTGTCATTATTTTAGCCACGAGTTTCGCCTATTGTAAATCTAATAACTAGATAAGATATAAAAACATGATATCTGCGATAACCACAGTCACGTCACAGGTCACGTTCTAGTTTTTATTTTTTTATTTAAAAAGTAAAAAAATAACTGTAACACGATACTTACTTTTACATGAACTAGGTGAATAACTAGCCGAAAGGCATAAGTAAATTGGAAGGAAATCAATAAGATATCGGTGATCGAAGGGCCGCTGGCTGGCGCGTGACCTAAAAGAAATAGCTCTGAGAAGAAAGCAGCAAACGTCGCAAAGTACATCATAACTTATTAACGTTTTCTTTCAGGCCAACGACCATTTATATCTAGACTCCAAATCACAGGCGACCGATGTCTGTCAACACATTAGGTAAAAAAGTCTTATAACCGTCGTGACTCGACCACTCCTGTGAGTCCCCTCGTCGCACTGACCTTGAGTTAGCCAATCAGAACGCAGTACCCCGTCCCCGTTAGCCAATCAGAACGCAGTACCCCGTCCCCCTCGCTTACGTCGTACCTCAGCGATTGACAGAATAATTTTCGTTAGTCAGATCGTGCATGAGGCGTCTAGATATAAATGGTCGTTGTTTCAGGCACATGTACATTTTTGAGATGACAGTAATTTTGTGTTTTTATCTCTGAATCAAAGAGCGGATTGATGTCTTATTAATAAATACTGTATCCATTTTTCATAACAAAATAAATTGAGTGCGAGACTCTCTAAACACGATACGGCGACCCTGGAATGCAAAGGGCATTTCAAGGAACAGAGTGGTTTTTAGTGAGGAACTGACAGTCCTTTCGTTCTGCCCAGGACAGAAGGAGACATTTGTTGACTTCTAAACCTAAAAATAAAAGATAATTATTAAACCTCCGTAAACTAACTACCTACTAATTAGTATTGATAAAACAAACTGAAATATAATTGAATTTATTTATGCAAGTTGAAAGTGTTCATTAATGTTCCTCCATAGAATTCTATATAGACCCAATTGGGAACAAAGACACTCACTAATATGCTTTTGACATTAACCAACTCTTTCATTTATTAGGTACTCACCCAAAAAGGAATCACTTGATCAATTTGCTTTTGATGTCAACTTGATATTCATAGCCAAATCTGCGCACACTTAAAATATGGAAATAATAGGGGCTTCTAAATTTATTAAATATTCTGTCCCAAAAAATGAGAGGACATTTTGATTGGATAACACGGGGTGACGGGCCTGACGGGGTGACTGCTTCACGGGGCCTCGGGGCGACGCGACGGGATCCACGTAACGAAGTCTTGGCAATAGCGGAGCCGCCGATACTCCGAGTGGCGCAAGAGGCCACTTCAACGGCTCCCTCAGACGTCATTAATTCGAATTTTGTACCAAGATGTAACAATTGTCTGTTGTAACAAACCCACCAGTGACCGATATTAACAATTATTTATTAGTATTTTGTGAAAAAAAGAAATTCTTTTTAAGATTCATCTTCGTTTTTTGTATTTTATTCATAAAAACATTGTTCTATCGGAGCTTTGTGCCGTGATTAACGACAACGCGCAAATTAGGTTTCTTTTGATAAGAAGTTAATTCATTTTATGTTGTTTACCAAGTTTTTAATGGTTTGTTTGTGTTTAATTTGTTAATGGCTGATAATGAGTTTTAAAAGGAGAGCTAAAACTCTTTTTGTGTTTTCTGTTTGATTATGTTTTAGAAAGCAATATGACTTTAAATAGTAGATGTCAGTTAACGCGTAGCAGGGTTCTATCATTTTATTCCTCGTTCCTATAATTGGAGAAAGCCACCGAAAATATTTTTAGACAGAATTAAAGCTGATTAGTTAAGTTTCAGACAGAGATTATTACTTCAGGTTATTTTGGAAAACTACAGAATGAGTTAATCAATCTATTTAAAGAAATATAAAACCACACACATTAAACTCTTCCAGGCTTTAAAAAAGCCAGTCAGAAGTAAAACAATTTAAAGAAAAGTAATTAAAAAAGTAACGTGGTGGACTCGCTGAGGTGACTCGGTGGCTGACAGTGTTTGGACAAGAGAGTAAATACAGCAGCGCCTGAGTGGCGAGATAACCTCGCAGCCTCCCGCGCGCCACAGATATTGTGCTCTGACACCGGTCGCCGTATACTGCAGACTGGTTTATTTACTGTAGCGTCAACTAAGATATATGTTGCTCAGCCAGTTTATGTTTTAATATTGTGAAAATTTCTTTATTCAACATAAAAAATGTGGGATTTTTTATTTCTGGTTTTTGAGTTGTAATAGTGATTGGTTTTGTTATTTAATAAAAAACTTTTTCAAAAAAATGTAACCGCCTTCAAAAAAAACCACAAAAAAGGGTAAAATAACCTACAAAATAACTTTTCTTTCAGAAGTCGGTGCCTTTATTTTTTTTTTCATTTCATTGTTTTTTTTGCCACCGACTTCTGAAAGAAAAGTTATTTTGTAGGTTATTTTACCCTTTTTTGTGGTTTTTTTTGAAGGCGGTTACATTTTTTTGAAAAAGTTTTTTATTTTACTCTTTTTAGTTTAAATATTCAACCCAAATTCTTGTCAAATAAATCATTCTCTTACATGTATGTGCACTAAATTTTGTAATCCGTAGCACCGGTAACAACATCGCTCAAGTGCACAATATGCTAATAAAATTCCCTATCTCAAAAACTACTGAACCGATTTTGATGAAACTTGCAGTATTACGTAAGTTAAACAATACTTAGTACAACAGAAAAAGAATTACTTAAATCGGACTTGTAATTCCAGAGATATGCGAACACAAACTAAATCAGTCGATGCCTACTCCAAGCCGTTGAGGAGTTGTACCTTCCATCATCAGCTCATCCACCTGAGATGATGATTATCAGATGCAAATACTTGAACAGATTTAGAAAATATATGAAAATGGTACTATGTGCCTATAAAATTTGAAGGTTGCCCTCGATTTCCCTAGGATTCCATCATCAGATCCTGACCTGATGATCATGGGACCAATTGGAAAGTATACCCTTTCAAACAAAAGAAAAATTTTCCAAATCGGTCCAGGCGTCTTCGAGAAATCGGGGAACATACATAAAAAAAAAAAAAAAGATTCCGACGAATTGAGAACCTCCTCCTTTTTTTGAAGTCGGTTAAAAATGGTCCATGTGAATCGAAGATTATTATTAATCTTTCAAAATAGCAAAGGAAAATTAATTCTTCATCAAATAAAATAACATTTTAATGAGTTAACATTTGATGTTATATTTTTATATTATCTAGAAATTAAAAGTATGCCTACACCTGCTATGTTATCCGTCGTCTTCCCTTGTTGCCTTGAGGAAAACTCATAATTTTATAAATATGTAAACACTTTTGTTTTGTATTCTGAATGATTTTCGACATTAATGAAGGAAAAACAGCGGACATTGTTTTAAAAAATGTATGAAGCACAATTTTGAATAAGTACTTAGATCCCAGATAAATTATGGCAAAGCGTTGCTATATAAAAAGTGACAACAATTTCGGTATTCTGTACAAATCATCAGGGAACGAGTTTGTTTATGACATTTTGTATTTAATGTTTAAGTAGTTACTTTATTATATCACTGTCTGGCTATGTGTTAGACGTATGTTTATATTCATTTGGTTCACATTACCTATCAGATGGGAAGCTGGCCATTAAACGTAATTATTATCGTATGGGCGGACGTTCCCTTTGATCTCCACAATTACTGCTATGATACGAAAGACCGGAGCGGTTTGCTATAGCTTATGTTTACTTAGCTCAGTGTTATATTACCTGTGGTTATGTATCATCGGTTGTGTAGCCAATTATGTGCATTACTAAAACTTCAGCAAATATTCAATATACTGTAAAGTATACCTACTATTTACTCAGTAAATTGGAAATTAGCTGTTAGAATTAGTTTTTGAAAATCAATTAAAAAGCATCACTCTTATATTTCCTGGGTTTCAAAACCGAGATCGAGACAGAAACTTTTTTATTTTACCCTAAAATACGTTATCTGTGTATGTAGGTGCGATGACAAACATTTAAATTCACATACAAACAGCTGAATAAATGAAAAAAATGTCACTTATAGATCTATGTCCAAATAACAGGAGCCAGTCTTAGGGTGTTTTATATTCCAGTTTACAATAAATTACATTTTATCAGATAAATAATTTTCCCTTTTCACATCTCATTAATTAAAATACCTTTGTCATCGAGTCAATCATTTACTCCAAAATACTGTTCGTACCCTTCCTCAAAGTAAACGGTTTATTCACAACAAAAAAGGGTTCCACAATGTGTCTCCCATTACACCTTTTTACATAATAACCTAAAAACAAAACAAACACAAATATGTTCCAGTATGAATAATACTTAATTATTCTACGTGTAATATTTTTGAGCGTGACACGGGCGTCGTTACACCACTCATTAAACAGCTTTTATAACGTCGACAAACAAAAGGCAGGCGGCATTCGCGGCTGATGGACGACTTGGGCGAAACGAAATATTATGGAGAAAAATGAACGAGTCCGCTGAGTGAATTGGAAAAGAAAAGGTCTAAAGTAAACACAGCGTTGATGAGCTACCTACCTATATCGAGATATCAAAAACATGTCTACTGAATACATAGGTACGTTTGTGTATATATAGACTATATTAATATTATTGTAGAAATAAACAATTGATAAAACGAACGACTAATCACAAACAATCTAGAATTTCTTTGTCTAACAATTGCTATAAAGGACCATCAATTACTTTCTGTGTATCATCAATTAGTATGGTATCTCCCAATAAAAGTAATTAAGATCTGCTCCTCATCTGATAATGAAGTGTCCGTTTTTCTCAATTGCTTGTTTCCCGTAATTACTTTATCGTGAACTGTCACCCAATTAGTATCTAAATATTTTGTTTCTTAATATAAATTCCCAAGTTTGGACGTCTGCGTCTGTCAATTAATTGAACAACCATGTTGTCCGCCGACCCTCTTGCTAGCAAATATCTTGATAAACAAAATACTTTTGTACAAGTGTACGGAACCCTTTTACCGAATTGTGGCGTGTTTTCTTGTGTGCCGTCTCCGGGGAAATTATTACTCGCACCGAAAGTGATACGAATTTGATCGTTTCATGAAATATGAGTGATGAATGTGCGACTGTCGGGCGTCGCGCGCCGGGGCAGCTGTCGCCGACTGATCAGTCGCGTGTAGCATGTGTTGAGCTGTCGTCGGAGCCAGGCAATACGACACTTAGAAGACTCTAATCTTTTATGAAAGGTTTTGGTGAAGAAAACACCTTCTTAACATAAACAAACAATTGCAAAGCTATTTATCTATTATAGCAATGTCTACATTTCCATTTCCTTAACAGCCCATATTAATTTCTTCGTACAAGTTATAAAATTATCGTTCATATTATTTTAAATCGCGGCTGGCCTCAAATTGCGGTGGTACCCACATATCGTGGTCGCCGGTTGCCGGGACTGACCGGTTCCGTACGTATACATATTCATTTACGTAGATCGTCGCCCACAGTCGTGTGGGCGGGTAGTTCCGCGACCCAATTGTCTTAAATCATAGCGATGTGACCTACATACCGGACATACACGCTGCATGTTCATACAGGAATAGATAGGCAGAGGTATGCTCCATACTGGAATTACTGGAAACATTGCACTCGGATTTCTTAGCTATATCATTACAAGTTTTATCAATGGAATGTTCTTCTCAAACATGTTATATTTTTTATTCAATACAAAATTAAAGACCTCAATGTTTTGTTAGTCTTTTCATTCGTGCGTCACGCAAAACTTCCCAGCCTAAAAAGTTTCACCAAATTACAGCGTCTAAAGAATTTGAAAGTCACGGCAAGTAATATTGCAAAGCCTTTCACCGATAAAAAGTTTACAAAATAATTTCTGAACAGACAAAGTCGGGAACAAAGGCGTGTCGTCCCAAACAGCTAAAAGGTAATTTTATATTCGTACATAAAAGAGTTATGGCAGATATAATTGTGTGTCATAAAAGTGATCGATGTTGGTCCCGCTTATGTGTACCTATGTACCTCCGTATGTACAGTTTTTGTGCGGTGCTAAAGTGCGTCGTAAATTACAACGGGGTGGTAACAAGGAACGTTCTTGTTCTGAAGCAGGATTGATTCCCGTGCGTCGTAAAGTCTAGGAAGGGCGTCTCACGCCTTTGTCTTGTCTCCTCGTATGTCTGAACGCTCATATAACAAAAAGGTAAGGAAATATTCTTTCCGGGATTTACAGAAAATTCTTCACAATTCTCGGAAATTCGTGTATGGATCCATTTAGATATCAGGTAAACAAGGGGCTTTTGTACGTAGTAAATCATTTCATTTCTAAATGATTCAATTTCTGCTACACACAAACTGCATTAGTTCTACAACATGTACATGCCTATGCATTTTTGCATTGAAACGTACAAATGTATCAAATGCGGACTTCACACATAACCTATATAAACACATTGTTTTCGTGCAAAAGATTCATCAGTTTGAGTAGATTTCCCTCACCCGTGATAATAATTATGAATGTATTAAATTGACGCCGCAAAAGTTGTAACTCAAAGGGAAAGGGGTGAATAGTTGAGCGGCCGAAAGTTTAACACTTCATGCATTATGAATCGGCAAACGTTTGGCAACCTGCGGCGCGTGAGGGTTGCCCTCCCCCCCGACGGCACAGGTCGCGGGGGGGGGGGACATATGGAGGAAGTTTAATGTCAATTTACACGCATGTCGGAGTTCAAGTGACTTGGGAAGTCTTCCAACAATGTTATAATTTAATATTATGACAATACACCGCTATGTGCGCTGTAACTTGTAAAGCCGCTTTATGGAAATATTATATGAGAACAAAATAACGATTCAGGGATTCCCAAGGACTTATATTGAAGGCAAAACTTTAACGTGTTCAAAATGAAATAACTACCTTCATTGAACGTACACACGGGCGTGAAATAAATTAGTGTAAGTTAGCGCGAGTTTGACACAAATTGTCCGCAGGTTCGCGCGGTAGTCACGCCCGCCGCCACCCGGTAGGTCGGGAAAAAAACCAGTTTACAGAAACCGTTTATCAAAGTTAGACAGGCATCACGAGTTAAAAATAATGTGCAAAGCACCCCATAGCACATTTTAAAGGCTTCGACTCGAGCCCGTTATTAAAGGTATTTTTAAGTCATTTCACTTTGAAGAAAGTCTCGAGGTCTTGACATTGTTGGTATTATAACTAGATTAAAATTACTGTTGCGTACCGTCCTGGAAAATTTTAAATATAAAATTGTAATTTATATTTGACGCTTTTTTGTATAAGGTTATTCAAGGAAATCAACAATATTAATAAGCTAAATCACGTCTCGTTCAACTTCGCATTCATATTGAACATTCAATATTTTTTCTTCATTATAAGCTAAAACAACTTTAAGTAATTGGTCAGAGATTTTTTTATTTGCCGTAAAATCCAATTTTATAAAGCACGTAGCGTGTGGTAATTACGTCAAAATTCCCTGACGACTGTGATACAATTTTCAAGCTCAAAATTTTGATGTATTACAAAATAAAAAACGAACTACATGTGTGAAAGCGCCACCAAAACGTAAGTAGATTCAATGGCTAATTAACAAAAGGTCGTGGAATTTAAAGGGGTTGCACAGGGCACGGAAGCCGCAGCCGTCGCGTCGGGTCAAAGCTAACCTCCTGGTAACCTGAGCTGCTCGGCGGCTGATTTCAAAGCCGAAAATATAAATAGAATGTCAATTTTGAGTAAGCATACTGACATTATTATTAAGAGCAGTGGTGCCCAGTGGTATCGGCCTCGACTTACGAGTTTGTAGGTTGTGGGTTCCAACCCCGTCAGGCGCATTACTTTATGTAATTTATTCCAACACCACTGCTCTCAAAACATAGATCATTCAATCATAGGACAGCTTTATCATAGCAGTAATCTATACTTCTATACTCTATAGACTCTATACTAATATTATAAAGAAGTAAAATTTGTTTGTAAGTTTGTATGTAGGGGGTAATCTCCGAAAGAAATGATCCGATTTTAAAATTGTTTCACTGGTAGAAAGCTACATTATTCGTCAGTGCTATAGGCTATAAATTATAAAGATATCATGTATATTTTACCGCCCAACGAAGTGGGCACGGGTCAGCTAGTTCTTAATATAATTCGTAGGTAACATTTTACTTAACTTTAAAATCAGTTGAAAAATGTCGACACACGAATTCAAGACTTCTCTTTTAAAGCCGGATAAAACCGAGCTTAGAAATTGGTAAAGGAATATTCCAGAAAGCTGGCATTAAATTGAGTGGGTAGTCATACAGGGACGTTTGATGTGTAGGTTACCTCGTTAAGAGGCTGGAGCCCGAGTTGCTCTCAGTGTGGAATTGTGGATGTTACCTTTATAACCTCTTTCAAGAGGCATATCGTGATGCCGAATTTATTTATTTATTTATTTATTTATTTAATAAATTACAACGGCTGAGTACAACCAATTACAGCAATTTATACAATTTCACACAATTATGCAAACAATATGAAAAGAATGAATTAAAATAAAATAAGAAAAACGTAAATAAAACATAAACACTTTCATAAAATCATCTCACAGTACTTCTGGCATACCAATAAAATCTTCGACCATCCATCCTCAAACAGATCCTCTGTTGGATTAACATCCAAGAGATCATTAAGTGCGGTCAGAGTGCGAGGGATTGGCGACTTAGCACGTGCGACTGTACGACATGCAGGCACGGCAAACAGCCTGTGCTTTCTGCCCCGGCAGTAGTTATCTGGGACATGAAAGCGCGCCAGCACATCAAGCAGATCAGGAGCATCAATAATACCACGGAGCGTCTTACAGGCTATTGTGAGCTGATCTCGTGCTCGCCTTACCTCTAGCGAGTTGTATCCGAGGCAACCCAGTAGAAATTTAGTCGGATATAGATAAGGATAGTAGCCGTATTTCTGCTTATATAGGTACCTAAGGAAAGCCTTTTGAACTTTTTCCAATAAAAGTTTCCGAAAAGTATGTTTGTACTTTTTACTTCTCGTTGATGTATGGTCTTTATTTTACTAGTGCATAAATTATGTTTCAGTGCTAGCGGCCTGCTCACGTTCTTTTTGAACTACCAGGGGGTTTTATTTCTCTTTCTGAAAATTTATTTCATAAAAACCTTATTAACTTATTATCCTGGCGCAGTGGGTAAGTGATTGGTGCACTTAGTTGTTCTCTGTGACTCACATACACAAAATATGTGAGTTTAAATGTTTGTAAACGCACCCACTACACCATATTGTGTAACAGGTCTTTAAAATAAACTTACCGTCTCAGAATACGTCCAAGAACATGAAACACCATATTACTTGTACTTAACCCGGTGCTTAAATTAGCTACCATTAGAAGTGCTCATGAAAGCGACGACAACATTTCGTGAGGTATCGCACTGCATGGACCGCGGGTTTGCGCGGGATCGTGCGGCATCCTAGCCGGCCAATGAAGCGCGCGCCGATATCCCGGGAATTAGCCGTTTGTGTCCTCGGCTGCGATTGCTCGGGTTACATTCACGGCTTGTGGCTTTATATCTTCGACACCTTAAGTAATGGGTGGTTATTGATTTTGGGAACTTTCGTAGGAATTTCTGGCTATAAAGATTAGTAATTTACATTATTTATGAAATCATCTATGTTTCACCCATAATATCGTCTAGACTATGATTTATTTTAATTGAAAACAAAGTGCTCGTAATTTTATTATTATAATTGATTTTCTATTGGGATAACTCTTTAATTCAATAGTGAAATCACATCACAGTTACGGGAACCAAACAGTAATTAAACTTCGCTCCAAAGACTTAACTGCGTCGTCTCTCGCAGTTCTAATGCAAACAATTTCTCCGACAAGTGACACAGTCCCTTACGCTGTGTTCTTAGTTTAGCTTAGTTCGCTCACAATTAATTACAAAACCAACTTCGTCGGATTAAAATCTAATGAGAAAGCACTACTTGTTCATAAATAAAGCAGAAGCTGGTCGTCACAATACCTGCTCTATAGCCCGTGACATTGACAAGTGGCGCCTCACTTAATTGATGGCCAAACATCATTAACGCCAGCGCTCATCGAGGACCTAAGCTCCAGACGTCACTGATTTATTCACTACATTTATAACCGTTATTATACTTCCACTACAATACAATAGAGTGTCTGTTGACGTTATTATACGTCAACAGACACTCTATTTATTTTTAATTTTCCAGCACAAAAGAGCTCTTTTTCCCGACCTTTTGTTGTTTTTGCCGTTTTTGTTGCCCATCGACAGCTGACAACTAAATAAAAGTCCGGCGCAAAAGCGGAACGCGTTCCCTGAATGAGTTACTCTTTATTTATTTGTCATTTTTCCGCTTCAGTTTCATTGAAATACAATCGTTAAGTGACGTCATTGGGGGATTGCCGGTTACTCTCGTCGCCACGAGCGCTAGCTCCCGGCAGACGTAGAAGTAATCATTGTCTTTTGTATCGATACATCCCCCGTTAATTGAGAGCCCGCGGCAGATGGACCCTCCCTTCCCCTTCTTAATTGCTACAAGGCGACATTTCGGCAACAACCTCGAAATATGCCAGCTATCATGAAAATTAAGGGAATAATTTTAATGACAAGATATATGGCAGATTTGGTGCTACGATTGCGAAATGTGCGTCCAGTCATTAATAGGTTGCGGCAAAATTAAATTGATCGTAACAACTTATGTGTATTTAATGCTCCAACTGTTAATTAAAATGAGTCCCTTCAAATGAAGGTTAAGACGTGCCGACATCAGTTTGAAGAGCTAAATTATACGGGTGCGATATAACTTTCCACACGTAGTACTTATAATTATTTTGTTCGGCAACTCGGTGCCTCGGGTTTAAATAATTACTTCATTGGGAACAAAGAGGGCTCGGTCAAAGGATACTTAATTGTTGAAGGTAAACGTTAATGCGTGTTGCCACGAAACAAAATGGCGTAGAAGACCTACTTCAATAAACATTATGATGAAGCTGTCGGGCAGGAATTTGGGTAGTGTGACTGTCTTGTAACAACCGCAGATTCAACATACAACAGATATTTCATTCCGTCCGCAGTGGGACCTTTTGAGTCTCTCTACTTCATACAGGGTAGGTTCATGTTCGAGGCGTCGGAACGAGGGCCGTACGAGTAGTAAATAAGAGGGTAGCTGCGAATAATTCAGGGCTCGTGATGGGCTCTCCACCTCAATAATGCACGCTCGCAATCACAAGCCGCGTGTCGACACACACACACACACACACACTTCAATATCCATCCAAGACCATTTTTCAGGGTCGCCGGTTGTGTTAACTTGAGCTGAGTGATATAATAAGATGTGTCTGCATAGGTACTACGTAAGGTACTGCTGTGATTCAAGGGTTTTTTTATGCGTCTTATACATAGAATAACTTATATTTTGTTAACCTGTACCTGCTGGCAATTAGTTAACCATGGTTTGAGTTGTAATTATTTGAGACAATGAGAGAAAGTCATTGAATAATCGTAGAAAAGAATATAGCCTTTATTATCATCAAAAGACGCAAACAGTTACAATAAATGGTCAAAGGGAAATGCTATAATCGTCCCAATTGGAAATCAAATTAATTTGTAATCTCTGAAAGCGACTCTCGATAATGTTTAACCACTGTAATAGCAGAACGGAATCAGTAACCACTTCATTAGAATATGACAAAGCCGTGCCGAGATATCAACATTCGTTTCAATGAAGAAAACCAATCAAGAACTAATTCCGTCGGTATAGACAGACCGCCTATTATCCAACGCGACTTCCGTATAATTCCGTCGCTGAACGGATCAGGGAATAAAATGGCCGTTTAATAGATTAAAAGCTTTCACAAATTGTTTGAAAAGAAAAATATTGAGCAAATCGGCTTATTGTCCCACAGATGTCGAAAAGTAGAAAGGGGTGAGAAATGGGAACCTGTCAATTAGTACGTAGTGCTGGTGAAAGTGGGGAACTTTTTATTGGTGATGTTTTCGGTTTTTATTTGATCAGGGAGCAATTTGCGTATTGTATTTTACAACGAGATGGCGACACTGAACAGGATTGACAAAAATGCTTTTTCATAAGTATAATAATTGGTATTGCTATTAATAAAAATTATGCATTCATTAAAAATGATGGTTTATGAAGAGGCCTTTGTACATGTACAACGATAGACGACTTCCGACTGATGACGAGCCACACAATGATAATGATGAGTATGATAGTGACTAAGTCTGTTTATTTTATTAATTTCTATGGTTTTTATACCATCTTCAAATTAACAACAAAAGCGTTTTAGATCGGTTCTGGGTAGCTACAGTCCAAATTGCCTATTCAAAAATAAGTTATTCACATACATTTTATGTGGTCAGATAAAATTTTTGTGCAAAATCTCACATCCAGATACTGGCCTTAGATTAAGTATATAAGACCAATAACAGTTATTAGCCAAAGCGAACCATTAAGACTGGAATTAACTGAAAGACGTTAATGGATAAAACGAAGACTTTGCAAGACGCACTAATGGAAAAAATAAGTTCTAATGAAAATTCATAGGATCAGTACTTTGTGAACTAATGGAATTAAATCGGGAGGTTTTATAGACCGTGCTTAAAGGATTAGCTGTAGATGAGTCTAGGCAAATTAAGATTTAAGAAAAAAATGTTTCTCCACAATACAACACGTGTGTTGAAGGAAACTGTGTGGCCCATATTTACTAATGGTAATAGAAAACATTAATCAACTGTTAGTGGTCCTGATCACCGAAGCTTTTCGAGTAAAAAAAAACCAATCTTAGCAATATTCAACCACAATTTGGCATTAAATATTCACACAGATGCATCTCCAGAAAGTATTGGGGCAGTTAAAGCAAATAGAGTTAAATGGAATAGGCAAGCGAGTGGATGGATGGATTGTCTAAGGAATGAATAAGGAGTAAATGATACTGTGACGTTTGATAGGGGAGAATGGAAGAAAAAAACGTGTTACGCCGACCACAAGTAAAATGGGATAAGGGCAGGAAGATGATGATGGAATAGGCAAGCGAGTAGAATATCTACGTGTGTCAGTTCCACTAGCTGAACTTCCTTCATATAAATAATTTTATTTTAACTTTTAATAATAACTCACCCCATCAGGGAGCATAAGCGTGATGCGGTGCATGTCTGCATTTATCTGTAAAAGAGAAACACAACTAAGTTAATAATGGTCTCTTTCTCATTAGCATTCATTCATAATTTTATTATATAAGTATTATACAATTTGTCTGTACCTCAGTTACTGGAGTAATCATTAAGAGCAACCTTTGATATACAAATTGTAATGTTTTCTAAATAAACACATTTCTGTGACTTCGTGCATATGTTATTAAGATAATTAAGACTTGCTTCTACGTGATCTTATTTCTGCGACGTTATGGCTTTTACATTGATTCCTACGTAAGATATAAGCCAACGAAGAACTTTTGTTTTTGAAATACTACAGTCCTCAGAACAACAGGCACAACTCGGGCCATTATTGATAACATTTTTTATTACGTCTATTTGTTTAAAAACGAAACGTGCTCTTCGGAGAAAATCCTAGATTTATCAAAAACTTTTTCAAAAAAAAATGTAACCGCCTTCAAAAACAACCACAAAAAAGGGTAAAATAACCTACAAAATAACTTTTCTTTCAGAAGTCGGTGCCTTTGTTTTTTTTTTCATTTCATTGTTTCTTGCCACCGACTTCTGAAAGAAAAGTTATTATGTAGGTTATTTTACCCTTTTTTGTGGTTGTTTTTGAAGGCGGTTACATTTCTTTTTTGAAAAAGTATTTTATTTTACTCTTTTTAGTTTAAATATTCAACTCAAATTCTTGTCAAATAAATCATTATCTCTCAAGTGCACAATAAGCTAATAAAATTCCCTATCTCAAAAACTACTGAACCGATTTTGATGCAACTTGCAGTATTCCGTAAGTTAAACAATACTTAGTACAACAAAAAAAGAATTACTTAAATCGGACTTGTAGTTCTAGAGATATGCGAACACAAACTAAATCAGTCGATGCCTACTCCAAGCCGTTGAGGAGTTGTACCTTCCATCATCAGCTCATCCACCTGAGATGATGATTATCAGATGCAAATACTTGAACAGCTTTAGAAAATATATGAAAATGGTACTATGTGCCTATAAAATTTGAAGGTTGCCCTCGATTTCCCTGGGATTCCATCATCAGATCCTGACCTGATGATCATGGGACCAATTGGAAAGTATACCCTTTCAAACAAAAGAAAAATTTTCCAAATCGGTCCAGGCGTCTTCGAGAAATCGGGGAACATACATAAAAAAAAAAAAGATTCCGACGAATTGAGAACCTCCTCCTTTTTTTGAAGTCGGTTAAAAATAAGCTATAAAACACAGATCTTTAAATACAGTTAAGTAAATAAACTAAATTTTTTACTGAAAACTATTTCAGGTGTTACAAAAACACGACTGAAACTTTGAACAAGCGTCTAGAGTCGAGTTGTCACCTGAATGCTGTGGAAATGGAAATAAATCAACATTTACAAGTCCATAATTAAATACGACGTTGTCCGCGCTTGTCGGTGCCGACACGATCGCTAATTGCTTCTCAAGAAGAAACTAAATCACTCTGCGATGGAAACACGCCGGGATCCCGGAGTCCGGAGCCCGGGACACGTTCCGCGGACATTCTGAATTAGTTTCTGCGGCAGACATCTGAATGCCCGGTTTGAATCAAATGGTAACAGCTATTGAAGGAATATTACGAGACAAACACGTGATTGTAAATAATAGGAATTTATTGACGCAAGCTTGTTATTATTGGAGTTTTTCTATTGTGATCCCAATCTCAGAAGCCCCCGAATTTATTGCTGGTCTATCCACGTCGTCGTCTTACACGACACGTGATAGATAGAAGATAGTCAAACATAAAAAATCTTAATTTATAAAAGATATTCTCAAACCCAAAGAATACTTCAAAGACAAAGATCACTCAAAAGTTTAGTGTCTCTCGTTTCAATATAGCGAGAGCACAAACCACTTACCTTTGTAGAAAGTATTCCGCCGACTGAAAGTACACAATTTTATATCGTCGCTGTACCTATTAGAGTGGACGATCAAGTTGATAGCATGGGTGCTCTGTGCACCGGATAATACAAATACGAGTATTATTTATTTGTTATCTACTGCCGATGCCGGGGTCTTTCAATGCTTTTGTGTCAGCAAGTTTCCCTTATCCGGAATAATATCAGATGCTGGAACTGTATGGCGTATGTTGTATTTTTTATTGCTCTATTGTTGGACTGTATGTGTTCACTGCTGATCTGGATCTCCCCTGTGATTTCATTGAACAATCCTATAGGAACACGCTGTATGTATAATCATTATTCCTTTGGTACACTGAATTGGTGCAATATTAAATTACTGTAAAATAATGAGAAGCATATTTCAGGCATAGTTAATCATTTTTGTGATTCAAATGAAATAATAGGTATATTTTGCAAGTAAAAACCGTGCGGGTTAACAGTGTTGACAAAAATATTAACAGACAATTTCTCAAAATCACAGCAGAACACATTTCAAATAAAAACATCCAATATTTTCTTCAACTATAGCCCGCTAGGCAACCACTATATTACCATGTCGATATGGTCCATACAATAAAACTGCAGAGAGTGTCCGCAGCGCACACTGTGCACAGTGCGTCGGAAAAACGTGATGGATGGACGCAGCGTCGATTGATGGTCGCGCGGCTTGTATCGAACCTCACTAAAACACCATATTTTTGAAAGCGTTTTGAATTATTATACAGTTTCTGTGTGGTTGTTGTCATTTTTATGATAGTTCTCTTTTTATTCGTATTGTGTTTTAAATCGTTGCTTTTCAACTGTAAATTTATTTGGTTTAAAATTGAATTATGCGCGGAAGTCGGTCGTCAAGATATTTAGTGTTGTGTAAGTACGAGAAACGTGTCGCAAGGAAAATTTTAAAAGTAGAAAACACTGAGTAGCCTGAAGTACCTATCTAGTAACACAACGTGAAAGTTTATTTTAACATAGCTCAACATATATTCGGTTTGACGAAGCCGGAGTGATGATAACGAGTGTGACCACCTCATAAATAGTTGGCCGGGAATTGGGTCAGTACATGTTTGGACAGGATGGCTCGTTACCTGTTAGTGCCAACTTCCACCTGTTTCGACATGTTTAACTTTAGTAGTACCCAAATACGTGGTATTTTTGGGAGGAGAGAATTTGTAGAGAATATTTTAATAAACTATCAGGTTAGTTAAAGGTGTGGTTGACCTCCTTCACGTTTGACAAAGAGTTATAAGAAAACACACTTTTATGTTAAATAATATGAATTAGCTTTTGAATATAACACTTGGGCTAATTTTATATGAAATGTAATATATCCCGATGCTTCTTATTAAGTTACAGTTTTATTACTTTAAACTTCATTTTTAATCGTATTATGATACACATTAACTTTTCTAAAATTATGGTGAAATGAGTCTTCAAAATAGTTTTGAAGAAAACCACGACCACACCGACAGACACAGAAAGCAAGAAAATACATCGATTTGTATAATGTAAAGTAAATGTAGTTGAAGAGAAATGAGCCTCTGATTGTAGTTTTAACTTCACAATTCAATAATTTCTGGAAGGAAAGTGATAGAACCGGAAGATCTCCTATTGTACTAATTTCTAGAATAGTAAACATGTTTCTAAAGGTTGTTACTTGTTCTCTGGTAAGGTAAAATCAATTCTTTAATACACTTCCATTTACCACTCCGCTTAATCCACCAAGGATTACAGGCGTAACTTCATTGTATGTATATTAATCATATTAATTACAATTAATGAACAGCCAGCCTCATTATTCGCTCCGTCTCCCTCGTATGTCTTAATATGCTAGATTTAGTTTCTCTCTAGTCTAGCGACGTCTAGACACGTTCCGTTCCTATCATTATTTCTTTTGGTAGCTCAAAGATGTACCTACCTACTTAGTATAGTATTTACGAGGTTATAAGCACCCAATTTGAGATTATTTATACCATTACAATATTATCATCGTATGTTTGTTCTAACAAAATAGGATGACTGCCAGTTCTGAAAAGTCTCCTTTCAACGCCGACCTCTACAACTTAAATTCAAAAGCAGTTATGAAGCGTTAAAGTCATAAACCCATCCTTAAGCAAAATTGACTTACGAATATTTTGATAGGATCCGTCCTCGGGTAAGGGAATCTGGGTGAGACCGAATAATAACTAAAGAATAATATTTTATAACATGCATACATAACTTCCTCCCTTACCTTTTTCATACTTAAGCAAAACCAATCCTTAATACGTCCCCGGCAGGGGCGAGTGGGCCGGCACCGGGCCGGCAGTGGGGCCCACATCGCCCACATCATCCGATGTTTGCATAACTATCCGTCGAGGTAATCCCCGCTAATATTAGTTTGTCAAAATATTCCCCGACGTATCATTGAAAAGGGAAAGGGTCTGAGTTCGTATAAAAATATATCGGGAGTCGCAGGTAACCCTCAATTGTTACCCGCCTCCAATACTTTTCTATTCGATATGAGATCGGTCCGAGATTTTTCTCCATGGGCAGATACCTTTTTCCAAGAGATTAGAGCTTGATTAAGATTCGGGAATATTTTCGGGGCTGCGTTATTCAGTCATAGATTTTTTGGAACTCGTATTATGTTCGGCAGTTTTGTGCCGAGTTCCGGTGGATTAAAATGTAGCTCCGGTATTTTCTTCGTTATTTTTTAGGAGATATGTTTTGTGGAAACTATATTTTTTTACTGTAACCCCATTTGTGCGAAATTGTGGAAATGTGGACATTTTCCAATATTTGGGAACGTCGTGAGAGTTCATTATTAGAACATGGCTCGACCTTTACCACCTATATATTTCAAATGTTAGCTACATACATGAGCACCGACCGCCGAGCCTACACCCGTCCACCTCTGGCCATTGTAACAAATAGCCCAAACTTATCTCCGGCTGATGTACGAGCTCGTATGAGTCAGTTGTAACTGAGCTAACAAATGAGAAGGCACCCCGTGCCCGTCAAACGGCACCAATAAAGACAAACAGGACAAAAAGGCCAATTTGGCGCGGCCACGTAACGAGTCCGGCTATTAGGGATTCAGGCCGCAGGCCAGGCCTCCCCCGGCCAGGCCAGGCGCTCAATGCGCGCTGATTGCGCTAACTCGATATCGATAATGTCCATCACTATTGTTGTGGCGGAGGCTCAATTATGAACATAATGTAGTTTTACGGCTGCGAGGTTCATTGTATAGTTGGAAAATACAAATGTTTATTTTGTTCGATTGTGTTTTAAGTTTTGATTAGATATATGAAGCTCATTAAGGTAGCAGGAACAGCAGTTACAGTAGCCTTTAATCCAGGTGATGAAGTTGAAAGGCTGATTAGTGCTCCCAGTTTCACATTGATCTCTATGCTCGTCATAATTAGGTTGTTTTTTATAAAAATTACAGTGAAAAGACTACGAGACCAACTCTTTATTTGTTAACAAATTCAAAATATTGAACGTGCGAGTATTTTAATACATGAGCTTTTACCTAATAGGCGTACCTCGTAAATGTTAACACACAACGGATACCCATAACACGTCAGGTTTCAATTTATCACCTACGGAAGTGCGCCTCCAAGTTATTACGTTAAGGAGCAGTATCGATGCCGTAACGTTAACGTGCACGTTCACGTACAATATCTGGTGCAGCTAAAGAACAAAGCAAGAGATTTATTACAGCCTCTCTATTATGTGGGGAAGAACTTGCTAATTAATATCTATATTGAATTTTAATTAGTAATTGTTTAATTTTATGAAGCGGGAGGCAGGTTGACGTCCTTTGAATATTATTTTGCTTCAGTCACTTTTAAACTTAAGATTTATTTAGGAATTCGAACATGGTGAACATCCCACCCTTACGTACAAAGCGTTTTGAAAATATTTTTTTAGTGCGCACAGCTGATGAAGTGGAATTCCCTGGTAGAATTTTGGGGGTAGGTTGTTGAGTGGAAAGTTCCTCGCTACCCGGTGAAAAGGAAGGTACCTTCTGACCAGACGGGTGTTGTATCTGGTGGGCTCTCTGCCCGACTTTCATAGTCGGAATATTCTAAGTTATCCTCGACATTAGAAGATATAGTATATCTTCTAATGTCGAGGATAACTTTGATTGCGCGATGTAGACTCTTAGTTTCTCAGTCTCTGCATAAATGGCGCTGCTGTTCTTTTTGTAGTAGATTATGTCCGCTACAGAATCTGTGTTCCCTGTACAACCTTTGGATCTTTATGTCGAGAGTGAATAGGTTCATGCTAGGCAAGCGTGTCTCTGTCGATCACATCGTCTCTTGCCATCAGGCGAAATAGAAGGCAAACGGGAGCCTATAGATAAATAAATAATTAAACTCGTGATTATTTAGTAATAACAGCGGCATGGTTCGATCTTCAATGTAAAGCTGCTCTTGTCAAGATCGGTCTAGTAGATGGGTGACCATCAATAACATACCGATTTTGGTAGTTGTTATAGGAAACTCTCGGCGCTTTTCTGGTGGTTGCCACTGTTGATTCTGGCTTTCAGGGGTTGCAGTGATTTGGGAATAGTGTGGTGGGTTTGTTCCAATAATAAAAAAAAGTTGTTATAGGAAGTCAGGGCCCTACAAATCTAAAATCAAGAAATGGTTTTGTTTCTTGATTTTAGATTTGTAGGGCCCTGACTGTGGAGGTCAGATAGGCTCAGTTGTGTCCGATTTTACTACAAACCGACACAAACTTGTTGAAAAAAAGCTTGGCAAAAGATGATAACTTTTTAGACTTGTTGGGTACTATCTGACTGTCAAAATGTATGTTTAATGGACTTGGAACAGACCAATTCACGCACGCAGAATAATAGTAACTTTAACAGCGATAGGCCAACTCTATACTATTGTATCACGTAATCTAACAAAAATCCGAGCTCAAATATTATTCAAAGGCTTGTTTCAGATAAGAGTTCGCACCAAATACAATAGTATAATAAAAGACCGCGCCAACATAACATTCTAGCGATTACCAATAAAACTTATATAAATAAAAGTTGACGACTCTCATAAACCGCTGTTTACGACTAGCGCACAAACAATATGTTATTAATATCTACCAATTAATCGCTTCTGCTTACAGTACGACTTTCGACAGAAAACGAGATTTCAGAAGTTCAAGCAGAAGAATATTTTAACTATTATACGCACCACGCGGCTTTGAAAGCGTGTACCTAAAGATTACCTAGATTGTTCCAACGGGACCGTACTGCAAAGATCAAAAATAGTTTGTTTGCCAGTCTGGTTGTTATACATAGTTTGAATGTAAATTATTGTGTGTTCTGTAAATTCATCGAAATTCTTTCAACTCTTGCATGAAAGAGTAACGAACATCAATCCGTCAGTTTGTAACTAACACATTCCCTGTTTGTGCGATGACAATAACATATTTTGACAAACATTTTCCGGTTTTATTTTGATTAAAAAAATAATATCAGCTAAAATAATTGATATTAGTTTAAAAAACGAATAAACACGCTTTTAGCACGCACTAAAAATTACAATCTTCGTATTCCTCTCGTCGAACCTTATTGATTGATACCCACCCATGACATGGTAACAATTTGGTAAGAAAATGTCATTTCGCATTATTTTCAACAAACCCTTTCATTTAATACCCATATCATGGGGGTGCATTTCAAATAGCCAATCCGCCATCTTGGATGTCCGCCATGTTGGATTTAAGTCACGTGACTATTTTTTTCGATATTCCTAACAGCAAACCCTTTCATTTGATACCCATATCATGGGGTTGCATTTCAAATAGCCTGTCTATTTTTTCGTATTCCTGATAGCAAACCCTTTCATTTGATACCCATAACATGGGGTGGATTTCAAACAGCCAGTCCGCCATCTTGGGGATACCGCCATATTGGATTTGTAATGTCGTTTCTTAGCTAGTCATGTGTCGGATCATCAGAACTCAGAGCGTGTTTCATCCTAATCGAAGACCGGGAAGTAGGTCAAATTAAGATTCCAAGATACATAGTTATAAGTGAAGCTAATAAAAGCGTCTTAAAAAGTACTTTTTTGTTTTTGTTGTGCATATTAAACTAGACACGTACTTCACTCCGCGGGTATTGATTCACATATCTGTCAGCTCTCAATTTGATAGTCCTTACCACCGACTTTCCCCATCCACATGGCGTAAAAAGCTCTTCATTCCATCAAAGGGTATACAACTTGAAATAATCTCTACTACTATTATGATTAGTAGGTGTTTCACGTGTGTCTTCTGCACTCATCTACTGCATGGTAACGAACCCCTCTTGAACTCTCCGCAAACAATAGCAGCAGAACTCGTTTAATCCCACGGCTTTGCCCGGGATATATTTTCATCAGTTAATTGAATGCAGTAGGTACATTCCTGATTGGGTTCAGAACTCCATGTCATATTATAAGTGGTATAAGTATGTGTTTATCAGTGTGAAATAATTTTCCGAAATACGCTTTCTATATTCTGGAAAGTTTTTTCAGAAAGCCACCGTTTCTATTACCACTGTATCATTTCTTGAAATGGTTATAAAAACAAAATCTATTCCTACGTTGTATTACTGGGTGACATATGATGTGACATAGAGAGACTTGCTTATTATTATGACAAAGAGTCTAGAAAAATAAATTGTAACTGTTCAGATCTCTGCTTATAAAATAAAAAGCCTGTCGGAGAATCAACACAGCAGCACAACAATTTAGAATAACGCCATCTATTATCGTGCTGCGGAATCAAAACAGAAACACAATTTGGAATCTCTATTGATTATTGTTAATTTAGAATAACGCCATCTATTATCGTTAGTGTGGAATCAAAACAGAAACGCAATTTAGAATCTTTATTGATTTCTGTTAATTTAGAATAACGCCATCTATCTCTCATTGGAGGAACTATGAAGTTAGATTTGACAGATAACGTTTAGTAACGCCAAGTTATTACACTTGGGGATGGTTAGCGTGGAGTAATGGCAACACCGAGCGAATAGTCGAGTCAAATGTCGATCGAAAGTTTAATCAGCTATTCGACGTTGACAGGTACTGACGTTAACGGATATGTTGGCAAACCTGTGTAGGGTAGGCCACTTGGACGGACAGTGGAGTGAAGTGAACACTTTGAATCGGTCCGTCAAGCTGTGTAGACATCTTGGTCACGCCACGTCATCCACGATAAACTTCCCGCGTTCCTAAGTTTTTAATCGAGCCATATCTCGGGCATCCTTGGTTATTTTGTATTCGGTGTGCTTTAGCAAGTAATTAAAAGTGTTAACGAAGGTTTTGTGAGTGTTATTTCCGATATCGCGACCCCACTGATAACGATTCTTCGACAGGCCTTAGTATTCCATGTTCTTCTTAATAATTTTCTCCGCAAGTTATACGGACAGGTAGGAGGTTCGCGCCACGCCACGAACGGCGTGTCAATATAACTTGCATAAAATATATTATTTTACAATAACCCCCCGTTTTTTTTGTGACAGCCCACAGTTAAAATGTACAACGTGTTAATAGAAAACGTACGTAATTTCACACAACGTGAGCAAATATTAATTAAACTTTGAACTACTTTAATTGAAAACTGTTTAGCTTTAGTTTTTAATACTTAATTATAAACAAACTAGCTTTGTACGGATTTTAATTTTTATACCTACGTGGTAACGCTTGCGACTCCAATCGTGAAGATTTTTGTGGAAAAGAAAAAATCGAATGCGTACAAAGAAAGTTTATATTTTAATTTATAATTTTTAAATATAGTAATAATCGAAATCTTTGCGTACATTAGCACAACAATGCGGTCACACTATCGTCAGTTTCAGTTCAACGGCCATTAAGTAAACATTAAGTAAACAGGAAGTGGCATCGGTCACAGGATGCGAGGCTAGCCCACGGCCAGCATGGCCAGCGCTGGGCACCGCCGGAGAGCTTACATTATTCACCTCACTGAATTTATTGGTGTAATGGGTCGGGTTGCACTGATGAAGAAAAACCACACGATTCTGTGTAGTATTCGATTATTTTCACTAACAAATTTGCTACAAATAAAAAAAAAACCGGCCAAGTGCGAGTTGGACTCGCCCATGAAGGGTTCCGTAGCAGCAAGCATAGATTAGAGATATAATTATATTGAGATTAGTAAGTAATATACACAAACAATAAAAATAACTTTGTTTTTCATAGTATTTGTATGAATGGCAAAGTTATATTTGCGGTTTTTGAAAATGTACTATATCTCTAAAACTGCTAACTGTATTTCATCCAAACCAATTTTCGTTGGTAGTTTTGGTTGAGGTCTACATTATATATTTTTTTTAGTTTTATCATTCTCTTATTTTAGAAGTTACGGGGGGGGGGGACACACTTTTTACCACTTTGGAAGTGTCTCTCGCGCAAACTGTTCAGTTTAGAAAAAAATGATGTTAGTAACCTCAATATCATTTTTAAAGACCTATTCATAGATACCCCACACGTATGGGTTTGGTGAAAAAAAATTTTTTGAGTTTCAATTCTAAGTATGGGGGGCACCCCCAAAATTTGTTTTGTTTTGATTTTTGTGTGAAAATCCTAATGCGGTTCACATAATACATCTTTCTACCAAGTTTCAACAGGATAGCTCTTATACTTTCGACAAAAAGTGGCTGTGACATACACGGACAGACAGACAGACAGACAGACAGACATGACGAATCTATAAGGGTTCCGTTTTTGCCATTTGGCTACGGAACCCTAAAAAGGAAATAGTGGTACAAACTATTAGCAGAACTAGTACATAGTATTCAGTACCTGCGGCAGTTTGCTGCCTTTTACACTGAAGTAATTAAAAACTAACAAAATGGCTACATGATTTTTAATTTCTTTTATTTGGCAGGTAATATGAGAATAAGTTAAAAGTATTTCATTTAACGCAGAAATTATCCTACAAATATTATAACCAAGAAAGTTAGTGATGATATTGTATAGATGGATTTATGTTATTCTCACGCAAAGACTACTAATGAATTTGGCACACACACACAGTTTATAACCTAGATTAAATAAATGATAGTTTTTATTCTCATATTAAGTTCCCGTGGGATAACTTTCGACTTATAGCAGGCGAAGCCGCTGGTAACAGGTAATATTACTCTATAAAGGTGTCACTGAACAATTTCTTGCAATAAATACATTAAACGTACCCGTCTCCCGCCGCCACTGCAGCCCCTCACACGAGAGAAGTGAACGCTAGTGAACCGCGCGACCCCATGGACCGGACGTCCTCCCCAGCCAGCCATTTGCGGCGCGACTCATGCTGGTTGTGAATTCATGCCCTGACTGCAAGACGCCGCGATTTGCGGGCAGAGAGCAAGTAAGCATAGGGATAATTAGATTTATGTATGGAATATTGTTAAACTGAACGCCGCGTGCCCGTGCACAGCATGCACCGCGGTGGAACCGCGCCTTAAGGAGCTGTTATATCATGGTATCATTCATTTTTAGTTCGTTCTCGTAGTCAAAACGCCCATAACTTCAGTTAACATCCCTTAACGTCCGCGGTGCGTACTCTCACCCGTTTAAAAATAAATAGACAATTGTTTGTTTATGTGTAATTTCAATCTGTGTAAGAATGTGTACGTGCGTATAATACGCTAGAATTCAATAAACGTATGTCACAAAAGGCTCTTACTACCTAAGTTAAAAACGTTTTTCTCCGTAATTCTTTATTTTGTCTTCAAGGTCCAACAACTCCGACTTAAGAATTACAAGAACGCTTCATAACGTTGTTATCTTTACAAAGAAAAGTTTTATTGGATAAAAGTGCTTATCCAATTGATATAAAGCCTTGAGTAACGTTCCCGCAGCCAGCTAGTCACCCGGGAGTTGGGACCCTTTGACTGTCAGCTTTACGATTTGTGTGGGTTCATAAGTAGCTAATTCTTTTTCTAGTTTGCTTTCTGCTGCCGAAATTTAAGTGGGTGTGTGCCGAAAATATTTTTCCCGAAATGCGGCAAATAAACTTGTATGTAAATACATAATGATAAAATGAATATTATTATTTTTTTGTCCGTACATGCAGCGTTTCAGTGCATCCTTAGGTTCATTGCCATCAGATTAATTCGACTGTATAGCCTTGTCGCATATAAATATTCTTAATCATACATTTATTTTAGTTCGCTTCCTTTAAACACATAATATTGACAGTAACAACTTCGATAACGACTTCAAGGCTTTATTTTACATCTAGACGTCGAATCTTTCAAATACATTCCGTACCAGCTTTTATAAGTTTCTAAGCAAAACCGATTTACATCAGAACAGTATCGGCAAAGTGGCGGTATTCGTGCAAAGCGGGCCTGTCAACGCGCACCGCTCAAATACAAGACAAGTTTGAACGCAAAGGAATTGAGAGCATCCGCAGCTCTTCTGTTGATAACATCCCCAAAGTGGAGCGAAATAAAATATTCCGAGACGGCTTTCTAGTAAATTGAGGAACGGAGCCGGTCAGGAACTTCGCTGGCTCGCGAGCGATACTATACGTGTGCCGGGAACTTAACAACGAGCGCCATGACTTGGAGTTATGTGGCGCATATATCTGTTTCATGCATTTGTTTCTTAGGAATAGTTACATTTTGTCAGCGATGGTCTTTCACTATAAACAGTTGTAATTATGTATATTTTTGATTCGCCACTGAAGACAGCGTAAAATTGTAGTTCAAAAGTGGCACAACGCAGTGGTGGTATTGAAACAAGACTCGTTGCCTAACTCGTAACCATCTCCGCCTGTTTTTTTTTTATTCGTCACCAAAATCGTATCATGTATTTGGCAACCCTCCTAAATCTAATTTATCTGTCGCAAAATGCGTGGAGCGCAAAAATATACCTCCACATGCCCTAGATACAGGCTGTAACATACTTGATTTTGGACACCCCTACACAGACTCGCGTCTGTGGACTAAAAATACTTTCAGCATATTTTTAATATAACGTAAATATGTGAAAATACTGAATGGAGCTGCAGGCGAGTATATTTAGGCGCGTCGGCCATTCCTCGCGCGAACACTTTGTACATTTCCCGCAGAACAGAACCGGGAATTTAATAAATGTCTGCGGGCACGTGTGGCCTACAATGTGTTGTGATATCAGTGTTCATACAGGCATTATTTATTGTGTACATATTGCATTTAAGTATTCGAATTATTTTTGTAAGAGGATTTTTAAGGTATTTCTTAATTACTGATTGAAGCTTTTGCTCTGGAGCTATAGCAGCACCTACAGTTATTATTAATTCACTTATTGAAGGCAACAGAGCCTACAATAACTAAACATAAATACTTACATTTATGTATTTATAGTGTTAGTAACACACACTCATTTATTATGTTTTAGTAATGCACAAGTGCTGCTGTAATTGCTTTTTCCTACCTATATAACATCAGGTCAGTTTACTATGTCAAATCAGTACAATAATATTCAAATTAATGTTAGGTTCTTGTCAGTGAGGAGGCCGGGCCCTCGTAAGCCTCTCAGGCAACCCTCCTCCGGGTCGGAGCGCCTGACATCTCCAATCTAATAACCTTCTCTAAATATTCATTATTTAACATCATCTCAGACCGTTGAGTATATTATGTATACGTACGGATAACTTTAGACCCCGCCGTCTTCGCCGCGAGCTCGTTTATCAAGCTTACGCTCAACTTAAATCGTTAGGCGTCTATGGACTCAAGTTATGATATAATGGACCTAACTATATTATAATAACCCGAGAGTTAGCGAGCATCACTTTAAAATTAATTGTATGTATTTAGATTTTGTACTGTCGGTTTAGTATTTACCTAATTATGTATTATCCCCCCATTGTTGCGGGTTTAAGTTCAATTTTCGCGTCCCTTTATAACACTTTATCACAATAATTGTCACTTAGCCACCCCAACAACTTCCTCTGCGTACGTCCAGATATTTAAATTAAACTCACACAGGCGACAAACAAAAGCAACGTAAAAACGTTTCCTTTGTTAATCCATTAAGTAAATTTAAGCAAAAAAGAGAGAATGTTCCGAAACACAATGAATAGGAACAAAACTTGAACGAGGCCGGATCGCTTTCAAATCCCTGAGAGTGAAACTTTGAGCGAGTAATAGATTAATATGCAAATGAGTGCGAGTGGGGCCGCGCCGCTCGCAGCGCCGCCTGGCGGCCGCCGTCGGTACCAGCGACCATTAGCTGCGTTTTATTAATTCAATGCACAGATAACACATAACACACAAAAATGAAAACAGTTCGCAATGAAAAATTTAAATCAGCCGCTAATGAATGCTGCACGTCTGTTGGCTATTGATGTAAAACTAACGGAAATTCTACGCTAAGTTGTTCGACTTCATCATAATTATGAACGTTATGAATAATACAACGTTATTTAAGTGTTTTATTTAGTCGCGAAGAAGTTATTTCTCTTTCTCAAGTTCTGCTGCAGTATTTAGTTTCACAGAAACGTCTTTAGCGATTTTACCCAAAGAAAAACAATGGATCTCGTCTGCTTATCACGCCGGAGTTGCGACAGAAATGGTTATTGTTGAATAAATACGTTTGTGACTCAATGATGTAGCCGAGTTTATTTTACATAACTTAGTAGAATTTGCAAGGCTCAACAATATCACATCGAGGGTAAAGTTCAATTGTATTGGGAATCCCAGAGGAATTGTAGAATAGTTTATTTTCACAAGGTCAGTTGGAAATACGAGCCCTATTTCTAGAAAGCTTCTACATTTAAATCTAAATATCAGGTCTTTACGATATGCTGTGTTCTTAAAAACCTGACATCTATGATAGGGTAAGCTTATGAATATTATGTGAAGTCCGAGAATAATTGTTCCAAAGTGTCTTATTAATGAGATTAAGATTAGGTTATTATCGCTCTATTCATCCAAACATCCATCCGGTTCACAAACTCGCATTTAGGAAAGTAGAAAAAATGTTACGTATTTCTGTGGAACAGATACCTACCTACTTGCATATAGTAAAACTAAGGTATTTTTATTTTAGTCACATGAAAATATCGTAAATAATGATAGGTATCGTAAACTTGCCTGCCGTATATTTCCAGTAGAACTAACTCCAATAATTTCGTTAGCACTAAATTCCTTAACCTCCAGCTAGTTCTAGGCAGGCATTTCGTGCTCAAACTCCGCCGAGCAATGAATAAGTGTTCTTGTAATTTTAGGTCGAGAGCGTTTTGTTTTTGCGTGTTCACGAATTTATGGTTTGCCTCCAAACTGTTTGTTAATGGCCGGCATTTTGAATAAAACACTAAAAACGCAGTCGTGGCGGTCGCGTGGACATAAATCGTAGTAACAGCTGCTTTTTGATGTACACAGTTTATTATAATAAAACTGTTTTATTTGCGTTCTATTGTACTGTGATTTCACTATGAAAAATAAATAGTTGTAAAAGCTTAACAGCTAAAGCATTAACATACAATACACTTCATTCTTCTTTAAATATTATTAAAACATCAGATGTAACTCAATCGCACTAAAAATGCTTTAAAAATAATGAAGCGGTTTCCCTTTAAAATGCATTTGCATTTTGTGGATTGTGTTTGCTTAACGCGCCATTAAATTCTACAAAAATTGTTTGTTTAAAGTAAACACGAATTAAGTCAAACGTTTCCGAAGTTCATAATTATTAAAACTGCTCTTGTAATTAAAGTTTATTGAAAAGTAGGAAAAAACACTTGAGAGGTGTCAAGGGACACCCGGATGGAACGAAGTTACTGTATACACTCAACAAAAATAATCGTCGCGACACCACACTGTTCAATGCGAAATAGAAAGACGAAACTAAAATATCTGGCTTGCTTTCTATAAGAGAGAGAGACAGACAGAGAAACATGCGCACGCCGCACGGCTTACAATAGCTTACTATAGCAAAAAGTGTCGTTACAACTTTTTTCCGTCTAGCCCCCTTTCGCAACGCGCGATAAGGAACTTCGTTCCAATAAAGAAACTTGAATGAATAAAAAAGCAAACTGGGCGCGAAAGTTATAAGACGTATACTTAACTGATGGTGAGTGGTCATAGTGGCTATTGATAAACTCGGAATTTGTGATGCCATAGGTAGGTATCATAGATTTACATCCATAAAATAATCATGATCTGATGAAGATCACAGGATCGCACTGGAGGCAAGTCGCTTCCAGCTGGTTCTTTAGAAAATCAATTCTGAACTTGGGGGAGGCCTATGTTGGTCGCGGAACTGTCCAAACGGGTAACCGTGACCCTGGTACCTAAAAGGCAATCAAAGGAACACGGTGGATTTTAGTCACTTCGAGTCTGACAGTTCCTTCCGTTCTACCAACGGCAGGAAGACTCATTCATTACCTGATGTCACAACCTAAAACAAAGGGGAGGCATTTGTGTTTATAATGTTCAGTAGTGTGTCGTTCTACGGCTGATATCATGATGATAATTAATAAATGTGCAATGTCGTGTGCATTCTATACATTTTATAAATTGAGATAAAATTGAGATATGAAACTCTTAGATCTTAACACTTTCTTTTAGCTTGCAGTAGTCTCTTAAATAGTAATAAGGCTCTTTATCCAACATGTCATATGACTCCAATTTCTGTTGAAGTCGTCGCCACAATAGCATGAGATTCCAGTTTAATGTTAATACTGTTAATTAGACTCAATGTTTATTCAAACACGGCGGTCCATGCTCAATGTTGCCACTTGCTATAATTGGTATTGGCTCAGGCCGTTGTGTCGGATTGTCGACCGTCGGCTCCTAACGATCGGGTCGTGTATCGAAATGAACGAGATTGGAACACTGAGTCTCAACTGTTTGCCGTCCATTATTACATGAATTTCCGTTTTGAGGATCTGATTTTATGTCAGACTTGACATCGACGATCGCCGAACTAAACTACAAAATGGGTAATGTTCTTTTCTTAATGATCTTTATAATTTGGTCGCAAGTATCATGACCTGTGTCAGGGTCACCGTAACTCTGGAACGTAAAAGGTTGCCTGGAACACCGTGGATAGTCAGTAAGTCGGACGGGCGATTTTGACTCGACGTTGTCATCCTGGGCGAGAGGTCTCATGAGATGATTTTACCACGTAAGTATCACGTGAATATTTCTTCCTCACAGCGTTAGGCACAGGATTACTCGTAGCACACCCACAATACCCAGAAAACTTTTAGTTTCTTAAATGATCCTATTATATCACTTTGGTCCATTTGAGAATGGAACCACAAGCTCAGCCGAAATAATCGTATATTTAGTTAGTCTGTAGAAGTTCTTGGTAATTAAGTAAATCATAAGATGAATAAGCAATGATATAAATTATAGACAATTAAACAAGAGCTTACTACTTATAGATGTTCTAACTGTAACCACGAGTGGTAAACTTGTTGGATATAATTTGAGTAATGAAGAGATGATGATAGTACCTATGTATGAAGCCCACGGGCTCCGGACCCCGTGGTCCGGAGCCCGTGGGCTTATAACAACATATTTACGTGCGTTGTATACCTCACCATTTGACAGGACACACTGCCTCCGGCCCAGTTACTATAGGTAATATATTGAATGCGCTGTTCAGTAAACAATAAAACAATATCTCTCTCTCCACCTGCATGGACTGCATGGTCCTCGTATGACTTGACTAGTACGATGACTGGACTTTCAAAAAGAATCTGACCTCTGAGGTTCTTTTCAGAGTAATCAGGTAATAACTGCCTGACCGCGCTTTAAAAATACTGTTTTTGCGGGAAAGTTTTTATTACAACCGTCAATAAAAAATAACATAATTTATAATGGAAGATTACAATTGCGGTTTAGACTGAAATCCAATCATTTCCCTTTTAACTATATGTATAATCGAATCCTAAATACAGCCTCAAAGACTGAGCTAACATCATCTACATCAAAGAGCGTAGCTTGTGAAATAAATGGAGATAAGATACGACGTCAACTTTATTATTTGCCAGTCTTAACAAGTCTCTTGATCTCGGAAAATGTTTGATTTCATCTTTATAAGCGCAGTAAACAGCCAAGTACGTATCAGTAATAAGACGTTTTCTAAGAAGGCGCACAAAGAGCGCAGTATGTCGCCCGGGATCGCACGAAATCGTTAGAGAGCACATTCCACACCCTCGTGCTCCCTCACATTTAATGTTCCTCTTGAAAACGAACCGTTCCAACGTCTCACACTTTTAACTCCTTCCAAATGTTTTGTTCCTTATTTAATTTTCATTGCTGTGTAATTTCTATTGCAAATCTTAGTTCAATCCCAAAGTGAATCAGATTTTTCACTCTTATTAAAGATAGCTAAAATTGTAAGCAATTATGAAGTAGTGTATTCAAATCTTTGAAAGAAGCGGTGCGAAGTCATAAATACAGCAATAAACCTTTGGCACAGCACGCGAGTTCACATCTACATATCAGTTCAGTTCACATCTACATCACATATCATATACAGTAAAGTGCATTCGTGGTTTTTCGTAGTGTGAATATCTCAGGCGATACCCGAACTTGGAAGTGTGCCCGATAAATGTCGATATGAGCTTCGCGCCTTCTCGTGGTAGGAGGCTGGTAGTGAGCGGGGGTGAAATCAAGCACACCGCTGTTTACACCATGCGGGTCCCAGGCGTGACGGTACACAGCTGTCAGCTCTGATTGCGGATTAGACAAATGGCTCTCGGCTTCACATACACACGGTACGTCTAAATTTCAAGAGCCACCGCTCTCGAGATTGGCTTAGCACGGCAGTGTAGAGCGTGAGTCGACGTGCTCCAATATGAACAGCTGACGGAAAGCGTCGAGCATTAATGTAACCTTAATTTCCTTTTTCGATTATTCGGTAAAATTGCTGTCGTGATATGAATGATGTATGTTTCCGCCGTCACCGGCCGCCGGCCGGACGCGTGACGGACGATGTCCGGCACTCCGGACACGCGCCTGCTGAGCCCCTCTTTGTGGATCGTGGCTACCATCCGCTCTCCGGGAATGTGGGAATCAAAATTCCGTCAGCTCTGTCGGTGGCAGCAATATTGTGCTTTATTGGAATAAATCGACACATCCCGCAACGTACAAGCTCAGGCACTGACAGACAAGTCACGATGTTCTGCGGTGCTGTCATTGACAAAGAGAACTTATGTAACTATATAGACTGAAACACCACTAAAAGGTATCCAAGTCAATCTTTGCAACAAAAAATAAGGTACACTATGTTCCTTGAAGAATCGTTGTGAAGTACAACAATTCTGCTGAATAGAAAAGGGAATCAAAGAAGGACAATGTATTTTTCGGAATAAAAGTCCTACGTGCGATATATTTAACATGATAGTAAGTCACCGACACGCAGGTAGACATGGTGTTCCGATACAATCGACATGACACAACATAATCTGCTCGGCGGCGCGCGCATCGAATATAAATCACGGCGCGCGTCCCGGAGGCCTCCTTTGGAAAAAACCTCGCCAGCCTCCCCGCACATTTGTCATCCCGATTTGCCGATTTTCAGAAACAGAAGTGAGTACGATTAAAACTGAGCACTCTCTTAGTTAACGAGGCTTACTTTGATAGATGGTCACTCGGGGCGGCGGGGGCGGTGGCCCCACTCCACCCTTGAGTGCATATCCTAACGATCGTTGGATTAAAGCGAAGCTGTACAGCTCGTTTGGCATTGTAGCCAATTTCAGTGCTAACAAGAGAAGTGCGACGGATTCGAAGATAATTGGAAACTCCTTTGAGGATCTACGAGTGTTCCTGTTGACGGGCACAGGTTGACGGATTAGCAAGAGGTCGAACGTGTCTCCAAAATTTTCGAAAGCTACCGATGCCGAGCGGTCAAGATAATGATTTTTAGAGAGACAAGATTGCAGCAATCTATCCAGGAAAATGTTGCGAACGACAACGAGACACACCATTTAACAGATTGAACGCTCGTGAGTAAGCTGTTGTTTATTCGCGAGTGAACAGGCTGTGATGTAAAAAGGAAATATTTCTTTCAGTAAGAACGAATTATTATTGACTGTAATATTTCCGCTGCCTTTGAACTTTGTGTGTTGTGTGTGACAGTTTTATTTCGCGAGCTTGTTGCGTCCTCATGCGTCCTCGGTGGAACGTTTGCAGCCTTTCGATTGTCCACGGTTATTGTTATAATAAATCCGACATAACTTCGATTTCCAAGTTTGAATGTAATTAAAGTTTAATTCAATGAATACAGCTTTGTTACCAGAGTGTTGCAGAAGATCAATATCCCGTCCCGCAATGTCCTGTTTAATTTTGGTCGTTATTAGCCTCCGTAATGAATTTCTCTTCTTTCAGGCTACCGATAAGTTCAGAGACAAAGGCTTTTGTTCGCGCGACGTATAAATAAGCCGGTGGGGTGTAGTTATACCGCAGGGTGCAAAACTTTTAGCATCAAGATTTACGAGCGCGCTTAATATCGCGGATGACCTTGTGACGCAGACTTGCAGCCGCGCGCGAACTTCAAGCTCGCCGGGCGACACAGCGGAGCACGGGAGGAGTGCAACTTGTAAACAATTTAAAGTATCCGTCTCCCGGCGCTCCGACGCTGCACTCGCACAGTTTTCTACGCTGCACAATAAAATGTCGTGTTTCCGTCGACATCACCGCTCCGCTTTTATCTCGGAATCTCCTCAAATGCTATAAAGATAGAAATTTAGCGCGAAATCGAAGTGAGGCCATTAGAGCTCGTTGCGGAGCATTTGCGTGGAAAATGTAACGGTCAAAGCGAGTGCGAGATCCTCGCGAATAAACACGAATGTCCGTAGTAATATGTAATTCGTTCAACCAAATTGGGTTCAAAAAGAAAATCTTCGCCAACGTAAGACCCGCTTTCGTCGACCCTCTGCGTCCGTACTCCTCGTTTATTATTGCAAACGTTAATCCGAATCTCGTCGGGCGTCTGTTCTCTCACTCGTTTCCACACAATGGTCTCGTCTGTTTATTTTGGCTCCGATTTTGACCAATATCGGGATCGTTTTATCTGGCCAAGTTTTACGACTGTGTCTACTCGCTTCCGAACAATATCATACGTTACTTCCTCTCCATAAAAACAATGTCATCCAATGATAAGACTTGCTATTACGATATTTTCGTACTGCGCAGGATGAGGGAAGCTCAGCCTCTGTCGGAGCAAAGCAATTTTTCTAATCTACTTTCTGGTAATAAAATCCAATAACACGATCACACCCAGAACAATAACGTAAGTAATTCGGTGTAAAAAGCAATCACGGTTTATTCGACGATTTTCCTACTGAAGAAGTTCCAGTTCATTTTGTGCTTGCTTCGCTATTCTGCCGCAGTCAGCGGGTGTCGACGGGATGTGTCCACCCCGCGCCCCGCACCCCGCACCCCGTTCCGCGGGATCCACGATCATCCATCATCCGCGGACGGCGGGCGGTAGATTTTTATCCACAATTGCGAATACAGCACCACAAGGCAAAGCTAATTTATTTTGTACAGTAATCATCTGCGCAATGTATACCGCGACGGGTTTCAATAAATTTATTCAGAACATGAAGATAAATAGTATAAAATATTCAATTTAGGGGTTTATGTAAGACTTCGGAGATTTAAGAGAGGAAAAATGCGAATTAAAGTGTTTACTAGGACGTCTATAAACAAGATGATTTTCATAATAAGCTCGAGGCGGAGCCGAAATAATAGCCTACAAGCAGAGTATCGGAGACGCGTCAGTGGAGCGCGCGAGTGGCGGCGGGGCGGCGGCGGCGGGCGGCCGGCGGCCCGTAAAACAGTCCCTCTCGTAAAACGAATTTAATTCTTCGTTTCCACATTAAGGGCCGGAAGGGACTGATGATGATTTGAGAAAATGATGACGTCACATTTTCCTTTCTTACGTCCTTTTTATGTATTGTCATAAATACGCTTAGCGTTCGCGCGGCTGTCTAATGAGCACAGAGGTCGTGCACTCGAGCACAACACCGGCGCGGCGAGCGGAAACTGACGAATTGCTTCAAATTTATTTTGCTTTGATTATAATTTCTCGTAATAAACTGGCGTAGCTGGACTTGTGTGCTGTTTAACGCGAAAGCAAATGATTAAAGAAGCCATCATACTTGTACAATATAATTTCGAAGTAAAGTCGAAACATAAAAAACCTCATTCTATAAATATAGGATTTTAATACACTCTGAGCAGTTCTACAGAAATTACCTTTCTTTGTGGCTGGCATTGGTGACGACAGACGTCGGCGGCGTATCAAAGAGCTCGCAAATACGCCCGTGTTTTTGATAAATGATGACAAATAATATTTTTCTCGTTCGCAGCCGCTCTCAACGATATTGGTTTTTGATAACGTCACTTTGCTCCTTTAAAACGGGATGTTGAGATAAATTCCCATCAGTTTTAATACAAAGCAACAAACATAATCTGCGGAGCCATTCACCCGCCCCGCTCCTCACCCCGCTCCCCGCGCTCGCTCCACGGGATCTGATAAAAGATTCCGTTTAGAGGATCAAGCCATTGCGAATGCCGCATATTAATTATTATTTTTGTTCTTTTCATTGCCTGCCGTTTGACGTACACACGAAATATTTTTTTGTGAGTCTCACAATAATGATTGAACGAATCTAATAACTGATGGTTTTTAAAAACATACTTTCTAATATTCTAAATGCGAAAATGTTATCTGATGCTCAACATGAGTGAAGGAACTTTACGGTATTTCTTTGCTGGGCTATTTTTATCACAACACACAGGAATACTTACAAGTAAAGGCTAGTTCATGATAAATGGTCCTTTCTAAAAATAATAGCTAGCGACGTAACGATACCTAAATCAATAAAATGGTAATTTGCCCATCAAAGATGGAGATGATAGCGATTCATTTCTTGATCGGTTTAACGATACTATCGAGTACGGACTAGACATGGGCGCCGCCTTAAAAATTCTCGGCGGCGGCGCGCTGACCAATTTCAATCGGCGGCGGCGTGGCGCCGGCGGCGTAGTTTTCTACAACCTACAACTAAAACTCGCAATCTACTCCCTATCTTCTTTAAGCCGGCCGGCTCCTTAATGTCGTTTCAGGCAGACGACAGGAAGATGTCAGTTCTATACACTGTACAGTAAATACCTTGTCCAGATCAGGGTCATCAGGTATAAAATAAAAACAGTTTTCCAAAGGGACACTTCAATAGCCTCATAAATTTTTTTTCAACATAGACACAGATAATCTAAGCATAGATACTAATTCAAGTTTGTCATTATTATAAATCTTACATATTTTATAATTATCATGAATAAATATTATATTATTTTACATTTTTAAATATTATTCAATACAAAAAAATAAACAAAAATTAAAAACATTTAAAAATATAAAAAATAGTGTTCCACCGGTGTGGGAGCGGGGTCCAAGCTACCGGTGGTTAGGGCTCCAGAGACAGGAACCTCCTCATAATACGAGCCGTATCAAGAAGTACTGCCTTCTGAATCAGGCCCTTGATCCAACCCCCTAAGGAGAGCCTCGAAAGGTGTTCGTCGAGGCTTTTTGCCATCAGGCCATTGGCATATTTCTTTTATTATTAATATTTTCCAACTGCAAAGTACAGGTACTAAGTCTAATCTCTCGGCTGAGACTCGCCGGTTTACACATTTGGACATCAGAAGAAGGGATCTGCAAGCTACACCGTGAGAGAAACGAGAACTCAATAAGAAAATAAGCAAGTTAGGGCGACGTGACCTCCGAACCACCAATACACGCCGAATTGAAAAGGCAATAGAAGAAAATCGGGGTGCTAAAGTGTTCACCCAACAGCTAAAAAGCTCGCATCTGACGAAGCTTAGATCACCTAATGGCCAAACCATAACCTCAAAGCCGGAGATCCTAGCTGAGATGGAAGACTTATGGCCGGTTGTACGACAGTCGTAGTCCACAAGCCACCTCTTCAGAGTATAGCCGAGCCACTCTGACCCGCCATTACACCGATTAACTGCCGCAAATCAGCCTAGATGAGATTGAGGTGGCCCTCAGGCAGTGTAAACATGGAAAAGCCCCGGGTGAAGACGGAGTCACTTCGGAGCTTCTGAAAGCAGGTGGAAAGCCCGTACTTCGGAAACTCCAAAACCTATTCAACTCTGTTTGAGACACCGGAAGAACTCCAAAGATGTGGAACAGGAGTATTGTGATCCTCTTTTTCAAGAAGGGTGACAAAACCCTATTGAAAAACTATCGACCCATATCACTCCTGAGCCACGTCTATAAACTGTTTTCGAGGGTCATCACAAACCGTCTCGCAAGAAGACATGACGAGTTCCAGCCTCCGGAGCAAGCTGGGTTTCGCGGAGGATTCAGCACCATAGACCACATCCACACAGTGAGGCAGGTTATACAGAAGTCCGAAGAGCATAACCAGCCCCTGTACTCAGCATTTGTGGATTATGATATCGAAGTGTACAGACATTTCACTGAATGACGCCGCGACTATGAGTGTCCAAGTACAGAACCAGCGTCTAAACATACCCTGCTGTGCAGGGGGGTGAGACAGGGGATGTTATATCCCCGAAACTGTTCACCAATGATTGTTGGAATATTGATTCAGTCATTTTGGATGAGTCAATCACGAAAACAAATACACGACTTTACGCCAACCACGCCGCGCGGTGAATGTCGGCGGCGGCGGCGGCGTGCGGAGGGCACTCGGCGGCGCCACGCCGGCGCGGCGCCCATATCTAGTACGGACTCACAAAAGAATTTGCTTTTCAAATATTTTATCAATGTAACGAAAATGTACCATTTCTCAATTTACATAGGTATAATCTTATAAATTCAAGTGGTGTGTAAATCAGAGAATATCAAGTGGTGAACATGGGATTTCAATAAAATATGTCAAAGGAATACCAAAAATCGTCTCAACCAGTGATTCAAAAAACTGAAAACTTCAAGCGCTACTACTATAGAAAAAAACACACAGGACAGCGACACTTATCAAGTACTTAATAATTACCAAAATATAATCACCACTAAATCGAGCCTTAACTTCTTCTACGCTAATGTCAGAAGCATATATGTACCCCAGGTAAGCTTGATGAACTAAAATGTATATTGCGATCTTTTAGAAAATGCATACATATTATCCTATTAACTGAGACATGGATAAGATCGGACGAACAGGTTAAACAGCTTCATATAGAGAATTATACTCATTACTACAACATTCGACCCAATGCTATCGGTGGAGGCGTATCAATCTATGTGCATAATAACCTAAATCATGACCTACTGACGTCAACTTACACCTGTGGAAACAACTACTTATGCATACATCTACCCAAATACGCGGTGAACATTGGGGTTGTTTATAGGCCTGGGCACTCAAATTTTGGTGACTTTTTATCCACTTATGAGAACCAACTGCTGCAAAAGAAGAGGACTATCGTTTTTGGGGACACAAATATCGACCTACTGAGCTCTGAAAGCACAACTAGACGATACAGTGCCATGATGAAGGAATCTGGCTACAAACTAATTAACAAAATAGATTCGGAATATTGTACTCGTGAATCTGAAACCACAAAAACGATAATAGACCACGTTGCTACAAATTTGAAGCAAAGCAATTTTCATATGGCTATAATCGAGTCATCTTTGTCGGATCATAAAAATATTTATATGGAACTGAAACGAGTAATACCTCCACAGAAACGAAAAATTCAATACGAGGTCACTGATTATGAGAAATTGTACGCAAGGATTGCATTGTCAAACTTCGATGATAAGTTCAATGACTATAACAGCTTAGATAAGTTTATAAAAAAAGCCATTATCGAAACCAAAACAAAAAAGTATAAAGTATTAAATCAGCCACAAAAGGAATGGATTAACAAACAAATAATTACTGGAATAAATGAAAGAAATACATTATGGAGCAAACTAAAACATGACTCGGAAAACAAAAACCTGAAAATGGAGTTTAAAGCCAAAAGAGACAGTGTGGCAAGCTTAATTAAGAGTACAAAACAGGCTTATTTTTATGGAGAGTTCAAGAAATACGCAAATAAACCCAAAAAAATGTGGACTTTAATAAATACCCTTTCAAACAATAATATTGTTTCTAGTTGTGCTCCTCCAAGACTAATAACCGAAAACGGTAACATAGCTACGGATCCAAGTGAGATATGCGAAGTTTTTAACAGTTTCTTTGCGAACATAGGAACACAACTAGCAAGCCAAATATCATGTACACACACACATAACAAAAATTTATACACCTTACCGAACCTTAGCCGGCACTCTAGACATTTTGAGCTATCTCAATTTAAACCATGTACAGCTTCTGAGGTATCTAAAATAATAGACAACTTGGATCCCAATACAAGCACGGGACTTGATGGTATTAGTACGAAGGCACTGAAATCCATAAAAAACTTAATTCTCGTGAACCTAACAAATTGCCTAAATAAACTTTTAATAGACGGATTTTTTCCAGAAAACTTAAAAATAGCAAAAGTTACCCCGATTTACAAAGCCGGTACCAAATCAGATCCCGGGAATTATCGTCCAGTTTCGGTCCTACCAATACTATCCAAGATATTAGAAAAAATCATATTTAAAAGATTAGACGAATACTTAACCGAATTAAACTTCATATACGATCAGCAGTATGGCTTTAGACCCAAATCTAACACCCTTGGTGCAACTATTGACTTGATAACCACAATAAGAACAAAGATTGACCAAAAACAAATAGCACTTGGAGTCTTTATTGATCTAAAGAAGGCGTTTGATACGGTCAGTCACACACTTCTATTGCAAAAACTGGTAAGTATTGGTATTACCGGAACTGCTTATAAAATGCTAGACTCCTATTTAAGTGGTAGATATCAGGTCGTGAAAATCGGAGCTTACCAAAGCACGTCCAAACCCTTAACATGTGGTGTACCACAGGGTTCCATTTTGGGTCCCTTGCTATTCTTAGTATATGTCAACAACTTACACCAGGTAGGCCTACAAGGGCACCTTACCCTTTATGCTGACGATACATGTCTGTTTTATTTTGGAGACAACATAAATGATATCACAAAAAGTGCCCAAGACGACTTGAATATACTACAAAATTGGTACCAGTGCAATCTTTTAACTGTTAACGCTACTAAAACATCTTATATAATATTTAGAGCAAAAAATAAAAATCTCCCTAACTACCCTAATCTACGCATAAACGGGGAAATACTAAAAAATACTGATCAGGAAAAATATCTTGGACTAACTCTTGATAGCAATTTGACATGGAAGGCACACATTCAACACATTAAAAATAAACTTTCATCTCTGTTGGGCTCACTACATAGAATTGTTAGATGTATTCCTAAGAAAGTTCGGCTAGTAATATACAATTCCCTTGTTAAGCCTCATTTACTATACCTAATTGAAATATGGGGTAACTCGTGTAAAACTAGTTTGAAACCGATCCAAATTCTCCAAAATAAAATAGTCAAAATGCTATACAATTATGATTTCTTAACCCCGTCAAAAACTATTTACAAAGAGACGAAGCTATTAAACATCAAACAGCTTTATATATATAACACATGCATACTTATCTATAAACTCATTCACAAACAAATTCATTCACGCATTGCATTCACAACGGAAGGTGAAATAAGTAAATACTCATCGCGTCGAGCTTCTCACTTGGTATTGTCTAGAATAAGAACTAACTATGGTAAAAATAACATAACCTATGGGGGAGCACAGCTTTATAATAAACTTCCAAAGAATGTTAAAGAAGCGACTTCACTCAACATTTTTAAAAATAAGTTATCCACCTTCATTTCCAACGACGAAACACTATACTAATTGTAATGTGTTTTCTGCCTAAAGCAGCTTAATCTTTTAACTTGGACCAACACCTTATCTTAGGAATGCGGTGAACTCGCTTCTAAAATACTTTTTGTTGTTCATCTACCCACACTGATTCAATTATTATAATTAGTAATAAGATATGTTCTCATGTAAGTGACTATGTCTTAATGAGAAATAAAGTTCTTTAAACCGAATTGATGAAAGTGGAACTTGGATACGATAGGTTTGTTTCTATGTAGCTGACTACTGAGAACCGAGAGTATAAGTTTTCGTGTTTATGACTTACAGTATAATATTATGGGTTATCAACCTCAATCGTCCACTATTGCAGCCCAACACGCCTGCTCCACGTGATATCATGGCACCACATGTAATGCGATGCTTCTCAGCACCACGTGGTACACAGGCCTATATTCAGGTAATTCTCGTCAATTCCCCACATCACACATGTGTTCAGTATAAAGGCTGTCACTCATGTTCAATCATTTCGTTTGTTTCAAGACATCTATATTAAATTTCATGGCTGTGTGAATTTATTTGATTCGCATTACGCCGTACCCTCTCTCGACAGAATTTCTTTTAATATGAGTCGCGGGGTGTCACTCCGTCTGTCATTAATCATTCTCTTCTACTTTCTCAATATATTTTTATCTTTATTGAACTCTTTTCATTCGGAAGTTCATCATTAAGAATTGGCTCGCTTTCGTGATGATTGATATAAAATATGGCGGACGTTCTGTTAAACTTTCGACGTTTTATAAATTACGTTCAGAAGTTGTTATAAGATTTGATGGGATTACTTTGATATTAAATCTACAAAGGTAGTGCTTGTCGAGCAGTTTCTGAAGTACTTGTACTAGTTGTAGTGCCGTCTCAATTGTTGCCAACTAACATAAAGTAACAAATCTTGAGAAGTGAACTACTAGTGCATGTAGCTCGCTCTGAGAATTCTGAGATGCGGGTGTGCACACGAGGCACGAGCCCCTCCTTATGGCTGCACATTAAACTCGGAGAACTTCGCTCTCTGCTGACTCCGCGCGCTTCTATTAAATTGCTTCATTTTGTTCTGTTTTGTTCTACCCGGCTTAAGTTGTACACTCACAGTTATTACTTTGTATGAACTTGCTGAATAATACAACGATATTGTACTGAAACTCTTTTAGTAATAACATTTGATAATGGTGGGTACAACTGCGCCGTGTGCGTTCAAGAAAATAGAATCCCCTTAAGAATACTACGAGAAAAATGTTTAAGAGTAGATTGTGGATAAAATATTAAGAACGTTTAACATTATTTATTCATGTATCACTCCCACATTTCCACTCGACAGAGAAAAAACAAAATAAAAACCATTCCCTTTACATAACACAAACAATAGCGATTGAACGTAAATAATAAAGTAATGTCAGACGAACACGGTTTAATACCGACGTGTTGTTACAATTAAAGTTTTATAAACATATAAAGGGCGAGTATTTCAAAATGTTGATAATTAACGGATTTTCTGTTGAGAAAGATGTCACGTGTCTTTGGTGCTTGTAGTGCTCGATCACAGTAGTACATGTTGTGTACTTATGCAACGTATTGTCCTCGCATTAGCTACACTGCACAGCTCGCATCGACATCAACTGAACTACCGACACCCAATATGTTGCATTAAATTATATTGAGAATTTGTCTATTGAATGTGGTCTGAATTGACGTAATTTACGCTGTTGTAGTTGAAATAATTATGAATAGTAATTGCTCTATACTAGGATTCCTTCTTCTATGCTCCTATATGGGTTTATTTTGAACATTTGTGTTGAAAATCAAGATCTATGTTAAACCAACTCAAATCTTGCGGGAATATCCCTGAAATAACAGAACCGTCATGTAATCGGCATCAAGTACGTAGCCCCCCTCCCTCCCCCTGTCCCCCGACTCCTGCGCCGTAACACAAGAAGCTGACACATTCTGTTTTCCTTCCATTTCACCGCAATACCTACCATTCGCTTCGACATTGAAACGCGATATTATTTGGCGGATTTATATATTCCCCGGGGCCTTGATCACTGGGTGACAAGTGAGAAAGCAATTTCTATTCGGGTCGTCCCGCGCGGGCTGGCTGCTTCGAATAACTCACGAGATTTGTCTCCGTCGTTTTCCTCGAGTTACAAGATGATGATGAACTGACGCTATATCTCCAGGATAGAGGACAACACTTTTATAACAAAGAAGAGTTATTGGACACGTAAAATTTTTAGGTCCGCGCGGGATAAGGTCTCTTTTGTGAAACATAGCGATCGCAGGTATCTAGGAAATATTTTGTTGGCCCGGTATGTGTATAGATATCGTATTGTTGGGAGATTGCTCTTACGAAATATTATTTTGATTCCAAATAACTAATGTTGAGTAGCTACGCTCAAATCGCTTTATGTCAGAAAGTTTTCATTATTTAATTTTATGTACAGTAAGTAGTTCACGACACCGTCAAGTTTCCAAGCCGTTGACCGCAGCCCGCGACCGCGCCCGCTAACTTCCGCACTCAGTGTCAGCCCGCGCCCCACGCCCGGACAGCTCGAACACGGACAAACAGACAGCACTACTGGCAACAATAACACCGCTCGAGATTTATGCACTTTGTTCAAGTTTGTCTCGAGATTATAACCGAAGCTTCGTTGTCTGCTCTCAGATTCGTACTCGCTTATATTTGCATTCAGAAGTGATCGTTTCGACCTCGTTCTATAATAAGATTTAAGACCACTTCTTAACTAACTTAATAAATCCTTAATCCGTATTTTAAAGAAATAAATAAAGGAAGCAGGCTAATGCCGAGCATATGTTTGTAGCATGTGTCTGTATTTGTAATATTTTATTTCACTTTTGATGACTCTGTATTTTCTGATATTTTGTTTGACTTAAATGGTGAATTTAAATTTTAATTGTTACACTAATTTTAGCGTCGATATTTTGTATGCCTTTTTGGCGGAGCATAGGATGGTCCATACAATTTTTATAACATCTTTTATACACTGTATTCACAAAATTAATAAATGAATTTGAATGTTTTGAGATCGTTTCATAGGTAAGCGAAATGTTATTAGGCCATCACTCACTAATTTGTGAGTAGCCTGGATTATGATTCATGTCCAGGACCATATGCTATGCTTCCAATAAAAATCGACCCATTCAGCATAATTTGTATGCTCCCTTGTGCAACGCACACTAATCGCAATTATAACGTTAACGCCTCGTCTCGGGGCAAGCTCACGAACAACGGTGCGGTTCAAAAGGCAACTTTGACTTTGTTGCGCGTTTAATTGAATTCTAGGTTCGGATTCAGTATCAAACTGATCTGGTGCCAGACTGGTCAATCTGCGATGGCCGAGCCGTAAGCGCGGCGTCTACTAGCCGTAGCCCGATCACCGCTTGAGAGCTGCTGCTCCGCTTTAGTCACGCACTTACGTTTCATTGTTCGTCTGATGCTGTCCGGCGGGGCGACAGGCGATCTCTTTTCAAGTTTATATGTTAGCTTATGACCTTTAAACAGAATTGGTGAAATGTTGTTGTTCTCTAGGTATGGAAACATCTCTGCCAATTGGATATACATGTAAATAAAACAACGTTGGTATAAAAAAAACTCTGTTTACTCCACATTGTTAATTATAGAAAACTGACTCTGTGAACTTGCACACGAGAACAAAGGAAAAACGAGGAATATATTTCATTGAAAGCATTTTTAAATTAATATTGTTTTTGTTGTTGTATTACTAATACTGCTGTATTTCCAAATTGATAAAACGTATACATCGGCCTTTCATGTTTCATGTTCAACGTATGTAAATAATGTTTTATAGAAAGGCGTAAAATAGACATCAAAATTCTTCGTGTTATTTAGAAAAAAACCTGGTCACACAGAAAAGTTTTTTGTTTAGCCCATGGCCCAGGTGAACAAAATGCTTTAGTATAGTAATAAAAGTTATAAAGTCATCTTCATAAAGGAAAACAAAAAGAATAGTGTATGAGTGGTATCGCCGCCCCATTTGTCACCTTTTTGTTAGCCGCGCGAACAAACCGGGAACTCCGGGCAGGCTTTGTTTGCCGGTCAAACGACATAAATCAGCGCGCGGCTCTTCGACGGCTGATAACTTGTGGGCGAGTGGGGGCGAGGGGAACTGATGGCAGTCGCGAACAAGAGTAAATAGCGCTGCAAGGTGGACGCAAGCGATTGGAATATTGCTCACTAATAACCTTGTTTTTGCTATGTATTGGAACGAACGAATTTGTCAATATAAGTTTGGCAAAGACATTGTGTTTAGTTCGTACTTAAATTATTTTGGGAAATTAATTAGTTAGTCCTTTCTCAATATAAATAGTTTTTGTTTGTTACATGGTGGATGGCTTTTTATTAAACAGATATAGCCGTCACACGATCTCTTCGAAATCAATTGCAAACAATGGCCCGAGAGAAAAATGAAATATACCTCGCACCGGTTCGTTGAGCTGGTTTAATAAAATAAAATGTCTTTTGTCGGATCCACTGCGCTCCCATTCAGATTTATTGTGTCCTGACTAAAGCCTTGAAATCCAAATGATTTGTTCCAACTTTTATATTCGGTTCAGTATCATATCACTCAATGTCTGCCTGCTCATTTGAGTGGTAATACGACACATATGAGATGTAACATCTCATTCACATAAGCGGCTGGATCAAAGTGTCCGTGGAAACTGAATTATGTATGGGATGCGGTGGCCATCACAACTGATGAGATCACATCGCTATTAGATACCGAAGGTCGTCCGTTCCACAAGTGCCCGGAAACATTCTGAACTATGAAGTAGGTAGGTTCAACAATTCTCCTGTATTGTCGAACAAAAAGAACAGGAGTAAAAAATAGTGAATAAGGTCGTCACTTGTCACTATTTCAACACAAAGCCCTCAACCCACAACAGGAAAAAGTGAACACTACACATGTATGTACTATGAACACAGTCACACACATAAATCCTACTTTGAGGGAGAGTAGGGCGCGGGCACACCGCGGGGCGGTCATCGAAATAATTGATCGTGGAGCGCCGCTCGTGAGATCATGCCTATATTTCATTTGGAACAAAAATGTAAAGCTACATTATGTAAGAGAATCCCCTGAAAGGCCTAAGAATTATACAAAGGTTTCAGTAAATGTATTTTCAAAGGTCCGTGAAAAAGGCTATGAAAACCGTAGGATTATAATGTCTTTTCCTTTTGAAAGTATTTTTGGTACAAAATTTATTTTATCATTTATTTTTACAGATTTTTTGGCATCCTTGATGTCACTCAAAGGCAAAGCCTATGCTTGTACTTGAAGTAATACTAATCGTTACCTCGCTACGCTTCCTGCCTTCGTGTTGAATTTTTTCATTATTTAAGGTTGACTTACAAAGTATGTTTACCGCAATTCCTGCCCACTTATAAACTCGTGCCTGAAAGCCATAAAGGCAACTCATTAGTTAATCAAACGTTACCTTTACTCCATAATTAAATAAACACACAGGTACTCTTACAAAACAATCCACTACAGTTAACTTACAGCAACCGCTTCCGACATATTAATATGAAAGTGAGAGGTCAGACAACCCGTACTTATGGAAATGTCTGGGCAAAATTGCGAGGTCAGGCGACCGCGCCATGTGCCCCGGGCCTTAGGGCCCCAGCCCGCCGTGCCCCGGGCCCCTGAAGCTGCGGGCCACGGCGGCCATTCCCGTGATTGATCGCAACCTGCCCCCAAGGGGGAAACACAACATGGACGAAATGGGACATAACAGAAACGTTGTACGTTTAAGGGAAGTGCTGAAGGAAAATGATAAAGTGTCTGTCTGTTGTTTATAAACTGACATCCGAAAAAATTCCTTCAGTTCCAATTTTATTGAACTTCATGAAAAAAGTAAGGTGATCCTTTAAAAATACGTACAGAGAAACGTTATGCCTGTATTCCCCGAAGTGTCAGACAGACCGAAAAGAAAGGTAAAAGAATTATTTACTATTTCTAAGAAGTAGGTAAAGGTAATGATTAGATAACTAGACAGATCAAGGCTTCGCGAGACCAAAATTATTTAAAATAAGATAAAGATATGTTTGTATTTTATTACAATTAAATAATTTTTTTACTTACAAAAAAAGGCAACATACCAAGTAGTTATTAAAATATTCTTAATACTACTGTGAACAGATATAATTAACCACAATGTAATATGTAATCTACAATGAAAGTGTCAACGAACATTCTGTAGAGGGGCTGCGGTGTTAATTAATACGAGACACAAACAGACTCAAGTGAACAACTCTTGTGCAGAGAAGCACAGCGACCACTTTGATACGGAAACACATTGCTGAAAATAAATATAATCATGGAAACCCAAAAGTACTGCAGTTTGTTGTGAATTAACTAAAACAAATATGTTAATATTTTGTAAACATTAAATGCATTAGCGTATGCGTAGCAAATTTCAAAGATTTTCTTTGGAAAGAAACCTTGAGACGTTAGAAATGGATTGAAAAATTCGACGTGGTAGGGAAGAACCCCGTTGGCTCGGTTGTAAATGAGCTTCGGATGTACTGAATCCGGAGGTCGCGGGTTCGAATCCTGCACGCGGTTCGAATTTTTCTTTCCAAAGAAAATCTACAAGAATTAGTGTAAAAAAACTTGACTCTGGGTCAAATAATATAAATTCGAATAATATTTAGGTCCTATCATGACTTTTCATGTTATTGTGACGTAAAGTGCTTTGACGATGAAATGATGGAAAAAGTAAGTAAAATACGGCACAAAGCCTGCCGGGGTCGCGGGACTAACGAATTACCGTGACGTCAGAATGTAAATGGCTATTGAAGGACACCGTGGATTAGTACGAGTCTGACAGTCCCTACCGCCCTGCCCTGGGTAGGAGGACTCGTTTGATGATTTTACCACGCTAAAAAATAAATAAATACGGCAATCTTGTGGTATGGCCTTTGGCCTGTGCTGAATTATTTTGTGCATTAATTGTAATAGTCAAGAAAGTAAAATCTTGAGTGTAACAAACATTGAAAGGCCATGGTTTATTTATCAGTTTGGCCAAAAGTATACGTGAGATGGAACACTAACCCGTAACAGTATTTCACTGAATGTAGTTTGTCTTAGTTGTTCGTGTTGAGCAGTAACTTCTAATTCCGACGACAACGCTCGTGTTCTTTCATTGGATCCCGATAGTTTATAGCGTCTAGACAATGTGTCCTACGACACACATTGCATGCGTAACAGAGCTATAAACCGGGAGATGTGAACGTACTCGTACGATACTCGTGACTAGTTGTGCCCGCGGATTCGGTTACAGTTACTGTGTCCTCTATTAGCAATATTTTTAAGCTATTGCATAGCTTTTATCGCGGGCTCAAAAACCTAACGAATAAACCTAAGGAAAATACCTGACACCATGCATCGTCTAACATCGTTTCCATCGGGAGACTTCGGCAATCATAAAAATATCCGTCATAAAAACAATTTACTTTTTCTTTCTGATTCTAAACGGCCAGCTACAAAAGGAGTTGTTTTTTTCACAATGAAACCTACTTATAAAATTCTCCTACAACAGAGAAGTTCTTTATTACAGTAGTGCACCACAAACCTTTTAAATAAATTATATTCTCGTTAAATATACGCGGTAGGCGATTTTATTCTTATAAAAAAAAAAAATGTTATGCAATAGCTTCACCGCGGCAGTCTCCGAGTGCCACATGTATTTTTCTTTTATTTTTACTCTTCCGCCTCGTGGGACTCGGAATTTCTCCTGTATCGTGGTGCCGTTTCCAAATATAGAAATTGACATACACAAACACCCAGACCTGGAGCAAACTTGTTTGTTGGTGATACAAATATTCGTTCTGTGCGGGGATCGATCCCGCGATATATTGCGCAGCAGTTGATCGCTTGGCTGCGCCAACTGAATCGCAACTATAACAGTTAACCACTAGACTTTAAAATTCGATTACCAGGTCTTACTATGATTTTCAATAGACTATAATGTAAATTGTTGGCATCTGGTCCTATGGGACTAAACCACGTAAACAAAGTCCTTTGAAGAAAATAGCTGTGAAATTATGGCATTTAAGCGTAATACTTTCAAAATTAACTCACCTAAGAATCCTTAAAGGAGGTAATATTATTTACAGGAAGCTAAGCCTATTAAACGAGTTCGGTACCTTGAACTAATATCGTATTTCTTGCAAGGTATCGGAACTGAAATTGAATATTAATTGACGGTTCAAAGTTCAAATGAAACCAAAATAATGCACTGTTGAAATAATAATTATTATGTCGTAGCGCCGTTGCTACGACGTAGAGTAGTTGCTACGACGTAGCCCCGCTGCTACGACGTAGAGCAGTTGCTACGACCTGTCGCTTCTGTTACGTTGTAGAACGACGTAGCAATAGCGCCTCTTAATATTCAATTTCAGTCCCGATACCTTGCAATTAAGGTAAAAAATATTTTACGCTGTACATGTGACCAAATTGAGTTCATATTTCAAAGAAGTATCGATTAAGTTAGTTTAATAATAACTTTCCATTTTTTATGCATAAGTGTGATAAATGCTTTATCCTAGGGAGGTAAATAAAACGTTATAATCCTTAATTTTTTTACCTTTATTTAGAATTACTGTGTGTTCTACGCACCTGTAAATTACTAAATATTTTATTCGACTATTTACAGAACATTTAATATTTGAACAACGTTTGCCTTTAATAAGGTACACAGAAGCTACTTCAAAATATAACTTTATATTAAAATGACCATTATGTACGAGGATAATAAAGAGTCCATTACTCTACTATGATGTTAAATTTAAAAGTGAGGTGATTACTATGTGAGGTGAGTGCAGGCCCCGGGGAGCAGTACATCCACGAGGAGCATCCCAAAGCCATATACTTGATGTATTAGCTTCCGCGCGAGGTAAGAATACTAATCTATGTGGGGTGAGCTATAACTTACCATTGATAAGCTCGGACTGAGGCTTTAATGTAAGGCTCTTTTGACCACACAGCAACCATTAAGAATGGTCTTTTTACATTTCAGAATCAAATGCTACTATTAGAATTTAGTTTTGTAGTCAACCACCCGATTTATTTACCACTTAATCGAATTTCAAACAGGAAAGCCTTTGACAGATCAGCAAGCTTTATATAAATATACCACTCCGATAGTGTCACCCCCTTACAAATAACCCTTCAAAGACTAATGTCCCCAACTAGATGAGACACTTCATTACGAAACCATTCGAGCGTATTGTTTGAGAATAAAGCGATCCCTAGTTTATTGGAGGGCATTAATCTAAGGGAATATTTACTGATACTTTAATACAGTTGCCAGTCTGTAATTGCCTTGTTCGCTATATTGATATTACCAAATTAATATCTTCGGAGCAAATGTAACGTTGTCAGTTATTTGTGGGATCGGAAATTGCTAATGTCTCGCTACGTCTGATTCTATTTGGTCTAAGTACCTACATGAATAAATACTCGTGTAATCTGTTGACGAATAAAAACAAAGTTCAGACAAATCTAACAACAAACATAACGGTCCGGCGCTGGTGGACGATGAATAGAACCGCGATGTGTCCCAATATTTGATGAACGTATTCAAAAAGAGCAGTTTTAAAAATAAAATATTTCCGTTCAACTCACCAAATGGTTGTTAGCGACTAGATAACACAGTTATTGCGTATGGTTCACAGAATTTGCACGTTGTGGGCACTCGATGGGATAGGTAAATAGTGAGTGTTCATTGCTCATTATATTAGATGCGCCTTGTTATAACTCGGTGCCGCGGAGTGTCCTGCAAGTGTTGTGTACTCAGACGCCTGCCTGACGACACACGACATACGTGAATAAAAAAAAAGTAAGTGGCACTCGGGGACTGTCGCGGTAAAGCTATTGCATAGCATTTTTTATCAACTTATGCAATTATAATTATTTATTTATTATATTTATTAATGTACCTACTAATTAGGCTATGCAGCCACGTCAATCAAGTGAAACATCAAGAAACGTTCTACTCCTCCTCCCTCTCCCTCTCGCTCTCGCTCTCCCTCTCTCTCTCCCTCAATAAAATTGCCCCTTGCTCAATAAAAGCATGCTTTCGTGCTAGTAATGAGCACGTCTGTCCGTACCTTTATGAGCACGTCTGTCCGTACCTTTACGATTGCCGAAGTCTTCCGAACTGAAACGACGTTAGACGATGCATGGTGTCAGGTTTTTTCTTTAGGCTTTTTCGTTAGGTTTTTGGGAATTCGGTTGCCGCGCCGCGCCGCGCTCAGAGTCCGCGATAAAAGCTATGCAATAGCTTAAAAACATTATTATTTAAATCCTGTCACGCCGACACACAGGCTGACGACTTCTGTTATACACACTATTTCTCAGATTACGGCGTGAGTGCCATAGCGGTAATATTTGTGCTTATCGGCAATTTTTGAACACAATTATAATTATCTAACACAAATCTCTTTGTAGCCTTTTTAACAGTGATAAAAATATCTATTAAAATTCATTACTCGATTCCCGCGGAATAGAAGGATAAACATAATAAACTTCCTCCAGATACTTTAAAGTATGAATACTTTATAAAATAATTGTATGAGCATTACCTCCGCTTTGATGATCACTTAAGGGTGTAAACAGTTTATCAAGATTATCTTAACATTTTCTAAGCTATCAAAATGTTAAAAGCCTTTTTACTTACAAATTTTCCGCAATCTTCCAATGTTGTTAAGTTGTAACAAAATATTCTGTTGTAATGTTAATAACTATTTCAGATCATAATATTTGAATAAATGGAATATTAATTCTACCTTACACGGCAATACCGTTTCAGCACACTATCAATCACGTAAAGCATCAGATTTTAGCAAAAACACGTCCATTGTCCCGAGCCCACCGTACTTAACTACAGACAACGTCGCGCGGTTACCTAGTACAGCTATAAATTGTAAAGTTCTGCGACAGGATTCTTCTCCAGAGCCGAGCGGCCATCTTGGTGCGGATCACAACTACCGCGAAATTAAAATTTACATCTTATCTTGAAAAATTATAACTGCTTGTAAGTTAATAATTGCACCTTTACACGTTAGTACGGGAGATATTTCAGCTAGATCGCTTGGGGATGGAAATTCCATGAAGCTATTGGAATACCGCTCATAAATTTCACTTTGTTGGTGAGGCAACTTTCAATTTATACCTCCATTGGGAAGTTTGTAATGCTTATGGACTATAAATTGCTCTAATGAATTTCCGTTCAAATACGTAGTAGGTATCTATTTTCATACAGATAATAAAGATTATCTTTGGAACTGTATCCCGGAAATAATAAATGTTTCTCGTTAAAAAGATAAAACCTACGATAATGCTCCAATACATTTATTCCAACAAACCGTAGTGAATAATTATTCAAAATCGTTAAAATATGTTCAGCGCAGGCGAGTTAATCCTTGGCGAGCACTCCTAAACCGATACGAAATAAATGAACTGTTCCCATTACATAGATTATCGGGCATTAATTCGTGGTCCACCAATGAAGGCTGCAGGCTAGCCAGCAATAACGGAGCGTTCAATAATGAACAACACGTGCCGCTCACTAAGTCGTAATTGGTTGACAGATCAATTAGCCACCAATTCGGTTTGTTCGTCTTAGGGGATTAGCAATTCTTGGTGGTCACCCACCATTGTCCCGGGAATACTGCAGAGAGAACCGATTTGTATTAATATTATTAATTGAAATCTGAACTTCCTAATATAACTTAACATCACGCCTGTAATCCTGAATGGATTTGGCAGAGGTGTAGGTAGCCATAGTACCTACATTTGGTCAGTAACATTTTTCAATACAAGAAACCCTATTGTTGAACTACTTCCTAGTATTCTAGATTTATATTGGTAAATATCACGGATACTGGCTTTAGTCCAGAAAAATGTAAGGACGAGGCGGAGACTGCGCACAAAATCTTTTCTGTTCGTTTACTGTTTCCTGAGTAGAATCCCAAGTAGAGGCGAGTCTGGACGCAATTTCATGTTGTAGCAGCATGTACCTACCTAAGTATTAGCTATTGGGTAAAATATTGGAATCACATCGGTAGTAATCAGTTGTTCCCTGATCCCTCTCAAACGTTATTACATTTTCCTCTGTTGATGTCACTTCGGGCTTCCCTTTGTTATGTTTAAAATAAAGAAAGGAAAATCTTAAGGAAAAACATTAGTAATATCTGCGTGGTTAACGATAAGTCTCAGTATATCGTTCATAAAGCGACATCGGCTACTTTCCGCCTGACCGGAAATTAAAGGCAAACACAAATAATAGCCACAAAGACGCAATATCGACAAACATGTCATCTAAATATACTCAACTACTTAGGAGGAATATCATCGACCAAACTGAAAGCAATCATTTGCTGTGGAATATAGACACTTATAGCCACGACAGTATATCCTTCAGTTTCATCATCTACTTAGCCTTTTCCCAACATGCTGGGCTTCTAGTCTTACCTTCTTATTTGAATACCTTCCAGTGTCTTGGATGGAGCCTATTTGACCTCCACAAACCAGTCAGTACTGGGTAATACCCTTAGTGTATATGACTCAAGAGCTACATCCAACTTTTGAAAAGTGTTTGAGGCACGCTGAAATCTTGTCCAATTCATCTTCAATTATCCGTAGAACACAGAAGTGCAAAACTTGCTAAGAAGTAGGTTGATTGAACCAAGCGAGAATTTTCTGAAGAAACGATATTTTGGTCCCTAAAATGGTCATCTATAATATCTGCAGTCAATCTTGTGTACTCTAAACAGATGTGGTAAGTGACATTTGGCAGTTAGAGAGTGTGCTTTCCAGCGAGAGCACCTACTCATAGTCGTAACATATTGTATTAATGCTACTCAAGAGAGTAAAGACCAAATGTCTTTTCTTCTGAGACGTACTTTGATAACGTCTTGTCAACCCAGCGGCAAGTCTTTCACAGAGTTCATGTTGTATATTTTAGTATTTTAAATTGAATATTTGAAGAGTGACAAAATAAATAAACCAGATCATTTAGTGGGGATTTACACCTCGCCACACGTAAACATATTTAAAAAATCGAACTAAATCAAAAAAAAAAAAATCCACGAAGCTCTCCAGCTAACGTTGTCATCGACTACCTGTAATATTAAAGATCTACAAATACCAGCCGCAACCAAAGACGTAACGAGTTTTCCTTTAGTTTCATTAGTGAAGCTCTCTTATTAACATTGTTGTAACAGATTTCACAGTAGACATTCATGGAGATGTTTACAATTTGATAAAGTAAATTATTATTAGTTAATTTAATTTTCCAGAAGAAAAGAGCCTCGTCGCTCTCACCGGCCGGTCTCGAGCGGCGGCCGGGAGGTATATTAGTAAGATAAGCACAATAATTAATTATAATGATTGTACTATTTACTCTGAAACAATAGGGAATACAGATTGTTTTGTATGAATTATATTCTTTACATTGTTGAGCTATTTTAGTACATAAAAAACGCTTTCTAGGTACGTCTACTAGTATTTTTTTACAATAATAATTAAACAAAAAACAGCGTTAGTCTTGTCTAGGAATTTATCCGGTGTTTTGGGTGCGTTTACAAACATTTAAACTCACACAAATAAACAGCCGCATGAGAACAACTACTTGTGATCAAGAATGTTTTCTGTGAGGGAATCGAACTCGAGTCAGTTGATCGCTCGGCCATTACGCCAATTACTGTGCTGTCATATTTGAAGTTATTGACTGCCTTGCTGGCTGCACGACTCTCTAGTAGTTTGACAGTTACTAACAAAGTGTTATTGTGCTCATTATGAGTTTCTCATCACCAAACCGGAGCTTGGATTTGTGTCCAGTTCATGGCGACATGCTTAACGCATATTACACGGGACTTAAAATAATATTTTTTATTACAACAGCTCTGCTTAGTCCTTCAGAGGTTATTTTGTGACATTGATATTGCTAGTTTGTAATAGTGTTGTTTACTATAAAGCCGATCAAAAACTACATGTATTTACAATGTACATAATAATAACAGTTTTCAATAACAAGTACGAGTATTACCACCTAATTCACGAACGGTTCCGTTAAATTGACGCGCTCAGCTTCCCTAACGAGCAGATCACGTATCTCAGTATACAGGGTGTAACAATAGCGCGGTAGCTCGTCGTTAATTCGGCGGAGCAAACAGCGCGCTAATAGGAGCGCAAACATCATCAGACACCCATCCGTGTCGACCACGTGGCGATCCGGACACACGTCACAGAATACATAGTGACAGAAGGCTTACTACATACTATTCATACGCGTCTTTGCTCTACGTTTGAGACCGCCGTTCATCTCTCAGTTACCAAACAACTTTTTGTAATTTTATAAAAAAAAAAACTGATGCCACCTGCTTCATCCGCTACAACTCAAATAGTATTCCAGCCTACCGGGCTAGCGAGACTGTCTTATCAGGTAATCTTGATCCCGGAATGTACAGGGCTATTGAAGGACACCGTATATTTAAGTCAGTACGAGTCTCGCAGTCCCTCCCGTCCCACCCTGAGTTGGAGGACAAAGGATGATTTTGTAGGTAAATTAAACGGCAAGATAAAAATCAAGGGTGTAAAATATCTGTATACCAAAAATTCAAATCCGCTCCGTAGTTTTTGCGTGAGAGTCAAAAACATCCATACATCCATCTATTTACCTCAAAAACATTCACATTTAAAAAGTACTGCCTGTCTTAGCTCGCTGTATTGTGTATGAGAAGGTCCTTCTGTGTGGAACTACTCTGTGTTGTGTCGATCCTACACGTACTGTAGGTACACAAACAGTCATGTTCCTACAGCTGATATCGGAAACAGGTCGGGATCTACCTCCTTTACCTAGTTCAGCTTCATCGATTTATAACTTTCAAGCCCTAAAATAGACTGTCTACAAAAGAAGACTTGGCACGATTTTGTAGGATTCAATAATGTTAGTTTAACATTCGTATTTATCTATTCCAGAAAACTAAATCTACATTTCCTGATGTACGTAGTTGGGCTAATTTGTTATTTTATGGCGACAAATTATGTTCAGAATAGATTTTCGTAGATAACATTCTCATCTACATTTTTCAGTATTACGATTCGTATCATGTTTCTTGCGCCTGAATCTCAAACTTACTGAGAAGACACCCGCGGCTCTTCATTTTTTATTATAACTTCTCGTCTTATACATTAAAATGCAAATATAAGTAAGTAAGAACTTCACAAAAATATATCGCGAAAAATATACAGCCATGAGCCAAGGAAGTTCTCAAAAGAAGAGGTCTTTTCCTTGTTTTTTGTTTAAATTTAAAAGAGTGGTTCCTGCTGCTGCTCGGTGGGATCTACATTATTCTACATTGCAAACACCAGCTTCTGACTTGCTTCAATGAAAATATCTTCAATCTCAATTCTTTGTAATCTTTTTGACTTTTATTTGCCCTTTCCCGTTTCCCGCAGAGAGGATTCTTATTTACATTTGACAGAGTTAATTCACTTAAAAATAGAGCATCATTTTATATTATTATAGTACTGCAGCTTGTGTTTTCTGTTGTTACTTTGTTCTGAGTAATAAGGTCATTTGTAAGACGACTGTAGGAAACTTGTTACAGTTAAATATTCAACACAATTACAAGTAAAGCCTACCTAAACGGAACCTCAACGATACGATCTATCCGAGATTAACAAGAGACGGGATTAGCACCGGCCGGTGCGTCTGTTGTGGACCCGCTGCCAGTCCCTGGCCGCCCGGGCTGGCGGAGTGTGAACAATGTCCGCGCGTTATCGCACCCGATATCGGCAGCCACCAACAAGGAAAAATGCCGAACAAACAATGGAACAAGAACATAGTTGTCTTCATCTTTAATTAAGACAGGAGGCAACTCTGCCGGGCCGCGTTTAATTTACAACTTTCTTTATTTCCCTTCATTAAAAAGTTGAAGCGTTTTCAATTAAAATTGAAAAAATCGCGTTCAAGACGTGGCCGGTTGGCTGGAGGCTGGACGCTCTCGAGATTGAATCTGTTCTAGTATTTGTTGATACTTTGTTGAGCAGTTGTTCGAGTTAGATTTAGTTGTTCAACTCAACGCTGGAATATTTAACGAGCAACAACTTTTTTTACTGGACATTCGCTGGTGACAAATGAGAAATAAATAAGGAATGAAAGAATACAACAGAAAGGTCCGACCTAAGTAAATAAACTTGAAATTGTACCATTGAGAGCGCTGCCATTGAATATTACAGTCACGTACTGGATGTAATTCATTGCTTGCTTGATATTATATCCATCTCTAAAAGGTTCTTAAATCTGCTTAGTACCCAAGCATATGAGTTTAAGCTTTGAGAATGAATACAATACGTTGTAGTTTCACAACAAACTTTAAGTAATGAATTAGACGAGACAGTTTATAACACGTATTTATGAGCTTAAGACACATACAATGAACCTCTAAGACGATTACTTAGTATATAAGTACCGCAGCGCGCGTCAGTCTGCGACGCGTTCAGATAATAGACGAAACAACAGAATTTGCTTACCGATAATCGTTTTACTGAACATAGTAAAGCTTTCAAAGTTGGGATCGATCACCGCCGCCGGGCGCTCCGGAGGACTACTTTAACTTTTATTGTTCAGTCCTCGGTCGATGATATTATCATCTCGTCTATGAATTATAACATGAAATTCACGTAGATTCAGTATCCACGTGAATCCGGAACTGTACGAACATCGTACGTATATTTTCTTCGCCATTATGTCTAAGTTATGGGTGAAGTCGGGCGGAATGGCCCGGTCCCGTGCGTCGACTAAAAACCGTCGCGATAGATACCGCTATATTTTATGATTTCAGGTTAAGCCCATAATGTCGGGTTTTTTTTTCGGTCAATCTCTATTGTGGGGGAATTTGGTAGGCATGATAGAATAGGGGTGAGTCGCGAGTTATCGTAAACTGCTACAATGCCAAATAATTTGTGAGTAGGTACATTTCATATAGACTTGGAGACAAAGGCTTGTTACGTTGACATGATAAAAACATTGCAACATAATAATATACAATCTATTAACCTAATTGTATACAAGTACGTTATCCACTTCACATAATTAGTTCGCAGAAGCTAAATAATGTGGAACGAGGTCAGTGGCACGTGTCACATCAAAGATGGTGAGAAGCCAAGTGATCCGCGGCCGGCAAACATCAAAGAGTAATATCCCATCCCAGGGAGGCTAGCAGCCGCCAAAACGTGATTACTGATCCCACACTTATATGTTATTAGCGGGGGATCAAACACCGGACCAATCTTGTTACACGTTTAAAAGCAGTGTACTGCCTAATAATATTGTGGGAATGTGGGCGGCCTTCTACTTGTGAGAGAAAGGTCATTAGGTGAGCTTTGTCTTTGTAGTGGCCGCATGGCGCCCGCGACAAAGGATATCATATCGTACCTTAAATAGGATTCTCCCTTCTATAATTAATCTTTCAGTCAGTCACAGTCGGGTGCGCTTTGTGAATACAAATTATATTTTTGGCTCGATTGAGTCCGGTTAGTTTTGACTTGTCTTAAACGTTTTCTTTATAATAATGACAGGCCTGTTGGTCTAGTGGTTAGTGACCCTGACTGCTATGCCGGAGGTCGTGGGTTCGATTCCCACCCAGGACAAATGTTTGTGTGATGAGCACGATCATTTGTTCTGTGTCTGGGTGTAATATATCTATAATATTGATGTATTTAGAAATATATAAGTATGTTTATCAGTTGTCTAGTACCCATAACACAAGCTCTGCTTAGCTTGGGACTAGATGGCGTTGTGTGATAGTTGTGGAATATTATTATTCATTATTATTATATTATTTATTTACCAGCTTTGGTCTGTAATTGGTACGTCACCTGCGTGGCAACTAAAAATTATTTTGTCGACCTAAAAAGTGTTTAAACCATCGAGATTGAATCTGAAACATGACTGCATGGAAACAAGATGGAAACCTATTACTTCCATGGAAACATCACACACATCTGCGTCACGTAAACTGACTCGCTCACTTCGCACAAATGGAGATTTGATTTCAGTTTAGGGGAAATGACAGAAATATCTCATTTATAACCAAAGTTGAAAACGCACAGAAAGTGTTAGTTAGTACAACAAGATACCTAAAATTTAGTAGATTCTGCGATAATTTCAGTACACAGTTATTTGGTCTTGTGACTGGGACTGTAGCTACATCGCTTTGTTTTATCCATGCAAAAGTGTGTGCAATGGTCAGTATAAACGCTGAGTTCTATGTTCAGTTAAGTAAATAAACACTACTACTATATCCTTACATTCGTATATCATTAGCGATGACACACAATGGCCATCACAGTTACTCTCTTTCTAAGCACATCATCTTTCACAAAAGATTGGTTTTGAACTATAAGTATGCGTAATTAGTTCAAGTAAAATCCGGGGTTCTTGATTTTATTAACGTATCAAGGATACAATAAACTACCCGTATTTATGTAGGGACGTACGTCATACATCCTAGAACTGATCAAACAGGATAATAATGCGATGTTCTAAATACCAAGAATCCGAATAATATCAATTCAATTCAAACCCCTGATTTGATTATAATATCATTTCAAATAATAGAAAAACATGATTCACTATTATATTATTTCGTTTTCCAATCTTCTAAAATATTCCTAAACAAAATCTGTCTTCTTAGATAATGTTGCTTTGCAGATTATAACACCAGAAGACGTTGGATATTGTGGCAAACTAAGTGCACCAACTATGCATTAGGATTAGAAACATGCTGTGTGACGTCATATCTTACAAGTTTCACAGCGGGCTGCCTCCGGGCTCCGGCGCACCCACGTCAAGTACGGAGTTCAGCGAGATGGTATTGGCATATTATCCTATCTACTAGATAGTTAAAATATAATTATTTTATCAAGGTGAGGCGTCAGATAGCTCTCAAAAATATAGTAGAAGTAAGTTGCTTAAAAGAGATCGATGTTCTAAAATAACATTTTCTTTAACTAATCTTACTGTATCCAAAAAGCCTTGAAATTGAATTGATCATTTCATTTTAAGACTAAAAGCCACTCGACACCTCCCAAAGTTATTTTTAAATTGGATTATATTGATTTATGGAAAGAAATAAATGTTTTGATTTGAAAGACAAACCTTTTAAAAAATAATTCAATAACTATCTTCAATACAAATAACGAAAGATCATAATATTTAAAACACTAGCGGCTTTAGATAAATATTCCCCTCTCTAAGGTATTTTAAAACGAAAGCAAGGAAAGTTTTATTTTTCAGTTAAAACACAACTCTTTTTTATTAAATTATTTTGAACAGCCCAAATTATACGTATCCATCCAAATTTTACCAATGAACAGCATCTAGTTCGCTATTGTTTTGGAGTACATTGACCAGCTCGGTTCCAGAGCGTATAGATAAACAGAACCGGTAACCGCGCACAAGCAGAATATGGATGTCAGGCGCGCATTAAACGGATTGCAATCACAACCTGAAAAGGGATCATTTCCATGAAACGGCCCACATCAGTTTAGATTCTGTTTTTGGCAAATATATGCTCAGCACGTTGCTAGAATGTAATGAAAGTTGGATTAGCTATAGACTGGCGTACAGCCTACACTCGTTGAAAACAAATAAACTCATAAGCCTTGTTTCCAAAATTAGTGAAATTAAAGCCTCCTTATCAGAAAACTGTTTAGTCTAAAACTTTAATATTATTCACATAAGGTAAGCTAATATCCTGACTTCAATATGAAGTTGAAGCACATATTCCCTCATGGATACTGAACTTGGCAGATTCAACGAACTAAATATATAATTATGTTAAAATAAACCACAAACCAAGTAGAATGACGTATCGGGGCATCTACAGGATTGAGTGTAGTGTAGTGGCGTCAATTTACGCGATACAAGGGCCGCGGCGTTTTATTGTTCGCATAAAGCAAGTTTATGGCGTCGCTATCAGGCGGGATCGCACCCGCGCCTGCTCGACAGGCTCCTGAGGCCTCCGCCAGGCGCGGCTGAACGAGCGCCTCATATCCCCGCGTGACGCGAATAATTTACCGCTTAAGGTGCCGTTTCAGTGCAGCCGACGGCCTACTGCTACTGCGATAAAACGTTCTTGAACGATATTTGAATTTCGGTCCTGTCATCCGTTTGATGTGACGCAAATATTCCAAGTTGCCCCTTATTGGACGATATTGAAGTAGGTAGCATATTGCTTGCAAGTATTTCATTTTGTACCTGAATTTAATATACATATTCTTGAAAGATCTATAAAGTGTAATACTAATGGAACATTTGTTAAATAAAAAGGGATAAATGTAATGTAAGTTTGTCTAAAATTGATTCAAAATGGTAATATACCTAATCTGCTAACAGTAAGAAATTATAACAGGTCATTTAACGCGAATTTCTTACTGAAAACGATTTCACGTTAATTAAATAGGGCTGTTAGATAAAAGATAAACTAAGAAATTCATGGCGCTTATCGCGATATTTAATCGTCTTTTTGGTTTTATTACTGTTCTCGAAATTGTATAAATTAAGTAGGGGAACAGTGTATAAGACGGGGACACGAGGTATGATGGGAAATCACACACTTAGGGCAAACTTAACACAAAACTAACGTAGCACAAGCGCCAACAGGACGCCATTTGCGTTTGGCCGCTTGCAAATGACGTCCTGATGGCGCTTGTTCTACGTTAGTGTTGTGTTAAGTATGCCTAAACAGTGTATGTCCCCATTATACCTCGCGATTATTAACGTCCCCGTCTTATACACTGTTCCCCTAATTTCATATCGTAGGTAGGTATTTTTGAAAATGAAAGTACCAGTTTCAGATTGCCAAGTTTACAGAAAGTACTGGTCTTCAACTCTATCAGTTTTTGCGTAAATAATGATAACATTAACGACGTTAATGTTATCAATGTTCAAACGCTCGTATTTAGTTATTGTGGCGACCCACTTAAGCTAAATACGAGCGTTTTTTTATTGTGCTGTCATAATATTTGTATGAACACAACCTTAACACTGTCAGTACATATTATACTATCGCGCATACGTAATTAGTATCGTCCGCCGTGTAACATTCATTATAATATTTATACCTGTTAGTTAATTGAGTATAATGAAGTAGGAACTCGTCAAAGTTATCTAGTTAGCTGGTGACAAGCGGCCGCCTCACCGACATGTTTTAATTCAAACTGTCCACAATGTCACTCGCGGACCAACTACAACTTCTGGTGTTTTCATTAAACTCATCGTAAACTCTTCTTATTATCTTTCACTTGGATTTTGCTTTAAACTTCTTACAAAGTCAATGTTTACGTATTACGTTTAACCATTTTCAATATTGAGGTAATATTTCCGAGAGGTTTATAAAATTATAACAGACTAGCTTGTAGCTGCGACTTGGTACGTGGGAATTAAATTCTTGCTTTTTGTTTTAATCTACCTAGTAAATTAAGCTAGCTGCTTCATTCTCCGGGGTCGCGGGACTCACGAATTACCTTGACCCCGGAATGTAAAGGGCTATTGAAGGACACCGTGGATTTTAGTCAGTACAAGTCTGACAGTTCCTCCCGCTATGCCCTGGGTGGGAGGACTCATTTGATGATTTTACGCTAAAAAAAGCTGCTTCATCCTGAGTGTCGTTAATCGGCCAGTCAAGGATAACTCTAGATTCAGTACCTTTAAATTTCTCTGTACACATTAATGACTAAACTAATTGAATTTTTGTTACTTTGATGAGTAAACACTTCTTTACAATAAAAACATTCATTATCGAATAAAAGATCCTAACACCTCGGTATTGGAATTGCGTTCATTCGTTCATAAAATAAAAAGCGCGAGCTCCTGACGCCCCGCGCTGCCGGACTCCAGCTTGCTTTGTGATTAAGCGTCCTCCACTTTTTCTAAATTGACCTTTTGCATCAAGAGCGGTGTTCTACAAAACGCCAGTTTTTCTTCCAAGTAATATTGTTAGCGAGGAACGGACCATTCACTTCACTTTTTTCACTTTTTTCTTCTATTTCTCATTTCCATCATTCGTCTTGTTACTTTATTACTGTGAGTTGTTGCGATGTCATCTTTTACTGTTTTCGATATTTGCTTCCTAAGTTTTTCGTTTTAATGTATGTTGGGAAAACTGAAATAACAGAGGGAATCAAAATCAGGTTTATATTATGTATTATGAAATTATAACACAATCAATTCTGTTTTTTTTTTGGTATGAGTGGGTTAGGGTACAATATATTATTATTTACCGAACAGGTTATCAATTCTACATTTGACCTGACTTTTTTGTTCGTTGGCTTCTCTCTCAGTAAGACATAAAACTCAACGTTTCAGATAAGATATAGATCTGTAGGCCGAAGCGTAATAAAATGTACTCTAAAACCATTTTTCAATAAGATTTAGAAATCGTTCAAAAGTAAGTAAAATGAACGATTTGAAGATTTACGAGTGATTTTATGTGAAAACTTTGTATTACAGCCAGGACTGGTGGCCGTAAGGAAATTGCACTAAAGATTTATTTGACGCCAAAGTGCTGAAATAAATAGCTTCAGATAAAGGCTATCTTGTGGATAAGTGCTCAATTAAGCACGAAGACAGACGAAATGGATTGAGTATCAACGTAAAATATAATAGTGTGGCCGAGGCAATAAAACTGATTGTTCGTCATTATTAGGCATAATAATGCGGTTTGCAAAATTGGCATTGTCTGTGTGGCTTATATAAATTGGTTGTCCGTTCGTTATCAATTGCGTGAGTGCCACTTGATGCAATAATCATAATGTGTCGACCGCAAATATATAAATTTGTGCAAATTATGTATCTATATATATAAAAGCAAAAGGTCACTCACTCATAGGACACGAAATCTCGGAAACTACCAGTGCTAGGGGTTTAAAATTTTTCATAGGGGTTCTTTTTAGGACGCAAGTGCTCGCTAAGAAGGGATTTTGCGATATTACGCCCCTAAGGGGTTGTTTTTGGGGTTGACAGTTTGTATGAAACTTTGTTGCAACATGTACTAGGAGTTTTAAATTTTGCGTGCGGGTTATTTTTAGGAAGTAGGTGCTACTTACGAAAGGGGTTTTTCGAAATTCGACCCCTAAGGGGTTGTTTTTGGTGTTGATAGTTTGTTTGAAACTTCGTTATTGTAAGTGCTAGGAGTCTCAAATTTTGCATGGGGAATACTTTTAGGAGGTAGATGCTCACTTAGTCGGGATGTTGCGAAATTCAACCCCTAAGGGGTTGTTTTTGGTGTTGATAGATAGAGGTCTCAAATTTTGCACGGGGATTCTTTTAAGGACAAAGATGCTCACTAAGACGGGATGTTGTGAAATTCGACCCCTAAGGGGTTGGATTTCGGCATGGATAGTTTGCATAAAACTTTGTTACTACAAGTACTAAGAGTTTCAAATATTACATGAGAGTTCTTTTTAGGACGTAGCTGATACTTAAGACGGGAAGTTGGGAAATTCGACCCCTAAGGGGTTGTTTTTGGTGTCGATAGATAGAGGTCTCAAATTTAGCATGGGGATTCTTTTTAGGAAGTAATTGCTCACTAAGGCGGGATTTTGCGAAATTCGACCCCTAAAGGGTTGTGTTTGGGCTTGATAGTTTGTATGAAACTTTGTTACTACAAGCACTAGGAGTTTCAAATTTTGCATGGGGGTTATGTTTAGGACTTTAATGCTCACTAAGATGGAATGTTACGAAATTCACCCCCTAAAGGGTTGTTTTGGGGTTGAGAGGTAGAAGTTCCAAATTTTGCATAGGGATTCTTTTTAGGACGTAGATGCTGCCGAGGACGGGATTTTCTGAAAATATATCCCTAAGAGGATGTTTTTGGGGTTGATAGTTTGCATGAAACTTCGTTATTACAAATGCTGGGAAACTCAAAACATGCATATAGATTTTTAGGACGCGGCCATCGCATACTTTCGGGCACGCCGCAATCGCGGCAGGCATGCTAGCTAAGGAGGAGGCGGGACGCGTGAGGGAGAGGACAGCGTCCACCTTTCAGCCCAGCCGCAGTGGTAGACGCTCTACGGCCACCGTAGGCGCGGGCATGTGGACGGCGAGTAATGGGCGACTCATTGTCCGACCATGGACCATGCCCGGGTCGACGGCGCGTTATGTTCCACGCGCGCCTCTCAGAGTGTCAGCACAATGACGGGGCCTCCCCTTAGAGGGCCAAAGCCTGCCGGGGTCGCGGGACTAACGAATACCGTGACCTTGGAACGTAAAGGGCTATTGAAGGACACCGTGGCTTTTAGTCAGTACAAGTCTGACAGTCCCTCCTACCCTGCCCTGGGTGAGAAAAGATGCTCACTAAGACGCGGCTTTGTTCTTGATAGTTAGGAGTCTCAAATTTTGCTTATGGGTTTGTTTTAGGACGTAGGTTACCTCAGGCGGGATTTTGCGAAATTTCAACCCCTGAGGGGTTGTTTTTGGGTTGATAGAATTTTTGTTGGATATTGATTTAGATTTTCCAAAAGTATCCCATAAGGAGGGTGGCCGGGAGTAGAAATTCATAGATAAAAAAGTTCGAAATACGCGCAGACGAAGTCGCGGGCGAACTGCTAGTTTAAAATAAAAGGATATTCATATTTTCGAAAACCAACTCGTATTATGTCACTACCTATATAAATAGGTTCGGAAAATAATACTATATTGTACCCTAACCCTTCCACACCGAAAAAAAAGTACAGAAATAATTTTGCTATAATTTCATAATACATAATATATGCATCCTGATTTTGATTCCCACTATTATTTCAGTTTTCCCAGCATACATTAACTGTACAAAAAGCAAGTCTAACGAACTAACGCAGGTTTCAAAAGTCGCTCATAGTTAGTAGTGAATATTTCAGAACCCGAGGCTCGTTAGGATCAATCCGTTAGATGAATAAGGCATGCTACAAACGACGCGTTTGTTTATTGCACACGCGAGTCACGGGTCTTAAATATGATTGTATTGTGACTTGCGAATATTAATTGTAGGTATATCAATTGGTATTTAATTAATTTTCAATTACATTTAAACGCTTACGATTATTGCCCAAGTTAAAACATGATTCTTAATCTTCATTTCAGGATAACCGTTTAAAAAATGTTTTCCTGCCTTAATTGGTTGACATTATAATTACTTTTCTTGAAAAATATTAGGTAAATATTATCATACCTGTCTGTTTTCAAAAGTTAAAATAGTAATTAAAATGTCAAGTTAAACGATCTATCAATATTCTTCGAAAGTTTAGAACCTTTTATTAGTTTAATGAACATTTTCAAGTTTGAATTAACTAACCAGATTCTCAGAATAAAAATACTCGTCCATGACACAAAAAAAAAACGTAGCATAATAAAATATGAGTTTATAAAATTGTGTTTATTTAATATTTTGATTAGTTTTTCATGAAAGGTTTATTGCTTTTACATTGAATTAAAAAGAAATGAATGCAGTCAGGGCACTGCGTAGTGACAAAAGCGTGCAAGTGGAGCCGTAGTGCGGCCGTAATGAATACGTCTGGCTTTTCATTTGAAATGCGTTTTAATATCGTAGAGCCGGGAGCCGCGTCCAATTAATCGTTTTACGTTTTTTGTAAATATGCTAGTTTAATAACATGAGCTCTGAGCAGGTTAAACGTGCTTAACTGCGTTTTTTTTGCCGTTTTCTTCTGACTTATCCGGTGTAATGTTGAGGCGACCAATTGGTCGGCTTTCAATTGTCAACAATTAATAAAATAATGGCAACAGTTTGAGATTTATTTAATAACACCTATTATTACAAAATATTACAAAACGGAAGAGTTTGTTTATTTGGTCCAACGCGCTTATCTCAACTGGTTTAAATTCAAAGATTCTTCTTGGGTGGTGTTATAGCCCATTTATTAAGGTGGGCTTAATATCATCACGCCAATAAATATCACCAATTTCTATTGGTGATGACTAGCCGAGCATCGGGGGTGAACACGAGAGAAACAGCTAGACTAATAATAATTACATTCGTACTACTATCAAAAATGAGGATGCCCTTTTTCATAAAAAACATGGTATTTTTTATCGTGGTAAAATCATCAAATGAGTCCTCCTACCCAGGGCAGAGCGGGAAGGACTGTCAGACTTGTACTGACTAAAATCCACGGTGTCCTTCAATACCTCTTAACGTTCCGGGGTCACGGTAATTCGTAAGTCCGCGACCCCGGCAGGCTTTGGCCCTCTTATGGGGGGGGGCCCGTCGTAATGCTGACACTCTGAGGCGCGCGTGGAATACAATGCGCCGTCGACCCGGGCATGGTCCATCGTCGGACAGCGAGTCGCCCATTACTCGCCGCCCGCATGCCCGCGCCTACGGTGGAAGGAGATCGTCTAGCGACGTCCGTTGCCGTGGGCGTCTCAACTGCGGCTGGTGGAGGAAGGACGCCGTCTTCTCCCTCACGCGATCCTCCAGATCCCAGGGAGTAGTATACAGATAGTTTAAAACAGCCCATGGATTAACACATATTATGGTATTTTTTTGATCACGGTAAATGCTCCCTTGACACAATTACAAAACTTCAAACTTTTGTCTGTGAAAGCAAAAATTGCTATTCCATTAGCTCGTACTCTTCCTAACGTGTCATAAAAGACGACTTAGTAACATTGTGTTAACATCTCCTATTGTCCTGGTAAAAAGCCCACCAAAATTCCTTGTGTATAAAATAAGAATTTGCTTTCAGCATAATGTGTTTTAGTTACTATAATGTGACTTCCAACTGGGTTGACAAATTACTGCCCCATTAGGGTCGTTATCACCTAAGAGACCTAAAAGAAAATAAGGCAGTGTACACAAGCATGAGCCTGTAATGATGTGATAATGTTATGTTAGTACACACTGGCAGTGTTCGCGTTATGTCCAAGTTTATCATAGGCAAACAGCCGGCAGCGCGGCACACGCCCGAGCGAGGGACGTGCTCTCGTTATAGCTTAATTACTGCCAAGTTTTGGAGAACGTTAAGTGAAACTAATATTTTCCTGACTGTTTTAAAACAATAACGCATGGACGTTTAATAACTTTCAGTTTAGATGTGGAAAAAATGTCTCAGTAACTGTTTAACACACGATGCTCCGAGTCCAAACGCTCTGTTCTCACGTGATATTGGGTAAAGCTACGGAGCTACTAAAATATTCACTCTCTTAATACGAACGAGAAACATTGATAAATTGATAACATTTACATATCCACTCACTCTCAATGTTTACAGAAAAGAATCTCGGATATAGTAATGCGGCATGTTTTCGGTACTTAAGTTTTGGCACGATTTGAACTAACAGTAGATAAAGCTAGCTCCTAGCTTGTGAAATAGGTTGGTTGGTTGATTGTATGCGATGTACGAGCGATCACGTTTGTGGCGATCTTTAAATCTGATGTGAAAGTACGTGACTCCCAGCGATGGTCTCGCGCGGTGTGCATGTAGCTAGAACGTCATGTGAGCAGCACTGCGATGCATTGATGCGTCAAATTGCTTGTCCATCGCAGCGCACTCCGTAACCACACTGTAACTCGTGCACACCGTTGCTTGAATGGACAAAGCAATAGCAAAACATAACTTTGGAACATTAAATCACTATATCATCGAGATAAACCGTTTATCATTTGTTTATCAGAATATTCTGTTTTTTTTTTGTTACTATCATTTTAGGTTTTGACACGAGTTTAAACTATTCACCTAATTACTACTAATACTAGTTAATAAACGTGGCCTTTAAAAAAAGTGCTTGATTCTCAATACTTTTAATTGGACGTTTTGAGAATTGGGCGTTTAACCAACGCTGGACATTTTGAGAATTGAACATTTTGGCAGCACTGGACAATTTGAGGATTGGACATTCAGCCCCTGAGCGTTATTTGACAAGAACAAATAACTACCTCTGCTAGATGCCCCAGCGATTTCTGAGAAATATACGATCCATATCATAACATAGAAAACGCCCCTCTAAAGTTGCTTTAAATTATGCATTCATTTTCCTCCTCCTTGAAATACAACAATATTGTGGCAGCTAAGTTAGTTAAAATCTGTAACAACGTCTTGGCAAGTGCGGGCACAGCCAGCCAATGCGCCGCTCGCACTTTTATTGGGGACATAAAGCAAGTTTATGTGCGCTTATCACGCCTGCAATCGAGCCCATACCCTTGTAGCACAGACCCCGCTCCAGGTATAGCTGTGTCGGATGAACGCCACTCTGATAACATCCAGAGACTGTCCGTAATTGAGCTTTATATTGCCATCACTCAATCTTGAAAACCCGTAAAATGTCGGAGAGAATCGGAATTAAATAAGTCGTGAACCAGTCATCTTTCTTTTTCTCTAAAACTTGACATTTAATTCTTAAAATAAAGAGGAAGGCATTCAAGTTATGTGCTTTATTTTAAATTTCATTGTGTTTGATTGTCTTCAAAATTAAGTAATTAAAGCTAGATATTGTAAGCTCACTAAATGAAGCTGGGTTTTCTGAAATACTCAGTCTAAGCCTTAATGAGTCTTTAAACGGGTCGTTGGCTTCGTCGCCAATTAGTTCTCGTCTATAGTTAGGTAGGTACTATGCAGCACTTTTTCATTCCTAATTAAATGGCAGCGCTTGGTTGCCTGTGACCCTTTTCTGTCTTATGTACAAGAACATTATAATCCAAAATACTAATTATCATTACATCAAAGCTAAGTTCGAGAAACCATTAGTGGTTGTTCCCGATGACGTTAATATTATATAACAGCTATTATCCGATACGAACTCTACAGTGCGACAATAATTAATAACAATTAACATGCTCTTGGCATTAATTACTTGCGCTGATTCTCCATTCCATTAATCCCAACGTTAATTGGAAAGCGAGTAGACAGACCATTTGTAGAGCATGTGTGTTATTGTCAGCTCGAGTGTTCCTACTGCGCTCGTGAACCGAGTCCGTCGCATGAAATGAGACGTATCCTTTATTACCGTTTACGTAAGACGTTGAAGGCACCGTAACGCTTACTTAGCAAAAACGTAACTACCGTCATTTTGGGCATACGCCAAATATTTTCAAGACTGTGTGTAAAGCAAAATTTTTCAGGATAATAAACCAAGCCTTTGCAGTGAACATTTTTTTAAGTTAAATTCTTGTTAAAAAAATTCTTTTATAAAAGATTTTCATAATATTTGAAAAGGTTGACAAATCTTTTGGGTGAGTGCAATAACGGGCGACGTGTATGTTTTACCTAATGTAATGCAAGTTTTAAAAATCTCATTTGCGTGAGCTCCACGCTCCTCTACTCGTTCTCTACTTCATTAAAGTTCTTGTAATATAAAATAGTAAATGAGTTCAGAACGAGTAAGCTAACACTTGCTTATGAGACGTAGTGAAACACGCATTTCAATATTCTTTATAAATATTTGAACGTTGAGGTTGACATAATGAAAGTTCCAGAGCGAATTATTTCAAAAGAAAATCTTTTGTCGCGGTTGTAAAGTCGAAATATATGTAGTTCGTACAAAGGAGGTTTCCCAAAATAACGGTTACGAGTAGTCCCGACTGTTTCGAGTCTGTAATGGACGTAAGGGGACGAATAACCAGCCGCTTATCTGTCGCGGCCAGTTCGCATCGCTGGCTCCGAGATACATGCCCGCTTCCCGGCTCCGCCCGCTGATAAACTTATTACATTAAACATTCAAGCGGCTCGTCACAGCCTGTCTTAATAACTCGTTGAATGGCGACAACAGAGCGATCTCCTAAATAATACATGTGACCCACCTCGCGCGGTACCGGCTCTCCGAGGTAGCCCCGATCTTTTATTCACACCACACTAGCATTCCGAAAACTTCCACCATAACACTTTCACGTCACAGGTGTACCGAGCGCGGCTGAACGATCGACGAGAGAGCGGCGAGCGGCAAGAGCGCACCGAACAACGCAGCAACGTGCAGATTGTGCGGCGGGCGCCGCGCGACTGCCGCGAGGCACGCCCGCGCGCCCGCCGCCGCCGTCACCGCGCCGGTCCGGTGCAGGTCCGGTGCCCGCACGTTTTTTCTCCCGGCTCCTGAACGCGGGCGTGAGTTAACGTATTTAGCATTCGTCAAGGATTAACTCGCAATGTACAACGGAATACATTTGCATGCCAAATTTTCCGCTCTCTCTCAACTCTTTCATACAGCTCCGGGTAATCAGTGCGCGTGATTGACCCTCGATGTCCGTGGATGTGAATTACCTCACATGAGGGATGCTTACTTAATTATTTACCATGACATGACAATAGAAATTATTATACCTATCTGTTATCATAAAAAACAGGTTGAATCAAGGATTTTGCCGAAATCAAAACTTTGTTCCGCTTTATCTTGGTGCATATGCATAACCATCAATGTCGATAATCCTCCTCTGCCCAGCGCTGAGTTGCGACAGCCGCATGTTGGCGACTTGACACGTATGCAAGAGCTTTCGCCTTCAGTCCCCATGGTGGCAATCCGGAGGCTTATTACCTCAGAGGAGATCGTGTGCTATTCTCAGTTCATCTGGATAGCCTTGATCCTCTAGGACACGCCCAGTCCAGCTGGTCGTGTCAGACTGGGCTCCTCCACAGACAGTGGACGAGCCCAGTCGGAGAGTTGGTCTCGGATAGATTAATAGAGACTTTTACACGCGTCTCAGAACCCCACCTCATCTTGCAGGTTCACAGTTGTTACACAGTTGGGCACTGGATCTAACAAACCATGTATAAAAATGCATCAAAAAGCTCCTCAACGCACTGTCAACTGCAGTAATGTCGTCAAGAGACTGGTGGCGTTACCACGTTGTAACATTAAGGACGTAATTAAGCAGAACTTATCTTCTGGCCAAAGTAAAAGCCAGCCCTTGGACCACGGGAGCGTCGTTGTATAGGTATTTCGCAATGTTTGCAATCGGATCTCATGACCGTATCATCTTTAACCACCAACATTTCAAAAATACGTGATGTATCAGAGTTTTATTTAAAGTGTTTTTTTTTAAGTGTTTATTTAAATTTTTGTGTTGCTTTTATGACCACACTGTATAACCACTGTTCGACACAAATGTAATTTTGTTGAGAATAAATATGTCGCAGAACTAACACCGAAGCACAATAATTTAGAATAACGCCATCTATTGTCATTGCCGAGGAATCAAAACAGAAGCACAATTTGGAATCTCTATGGATTATTGTTAATTTAGAATAACGCCATCTATTATCGTTGGCGTGGAATCAAAACAGAAACGCAATTTAGAATCTTTATTGATTAGTGTTAATTTAGAATAACGCCATCTGTCTCTCATTGGAGGAACTATGAAGTTAGATTTGACAGATAACGTTTAGGAATGCCAAGTGTAATAACACTTGGGGATGCTTAGCGTGGAGTAATGGCAACACCGAGCGAATAGTCGAGTCGAATATCGATTCAGAAGTTTAATCAGGTATTCGACGTTGACAGGTACTGACGTTGACAGATATGTTGGCAAACCTGTGTGGGGTAGGCCACTTGGACGGACAGTTGAGTGAAGTGGACACTTTGAATCGGTCCGTCAAGCTGTGTAGACATCTTGGTCACGCCACGTCGTCCACGATAATCTTCCCGCGTTCCTAAGTTTTTAATCGAGCCATATCTCGGACATCCTTGATTATTTTGTAGTCAGTGTGTGTTAGCAAGTAATTAAAAGTGTTAACGAAGGTTTTGTGAGTGTTATTTCCGATATCGCGCCCCTTCTGATATCGATTCTTCGACATCAGAAGCGGGATATGGACCAAGACGACCCACGTGTTCGAAATAAAGACTATAGTGACGAAAAATGGATGCGTTTGTTGGAACAACAAAACCGCAATTTTCTGACACTGATTCAAGCCGTGAAAACACCTAATAAAGCCATGTGACGACGCTTTCGTTTACCGGATTTCGATCCTGAGAAACAAGATATGGATGCACGTGCTTGGGTGACGACTGAAGAGATGTGCTTGATGGACTAATACCAACATGGCGCCCCGCTTATGGTCGCTATAAGCCGCGGCTTGAAGGGAGGAGCTTCTATCTGGCTATCTACCGTGTCGTTTCCTGGGATGACATGGACCGAATTTAAGAAGTAAGCTGATGGACACGAAGGGAACACCTACAACACCTACAGCATCATCGAGCGAAGTGACGCAGCAGCCGGCATCGAAGACCTTGGTGTGTTTCAAATGTGACAAGCCAGGTCGCATAGCCGTGCGCTGTACGAGCAGTGGTGGCGGCTGTGGCAGCGGATCAGTCGACGGCACGGCGCGACGCGACGCGTCGATGTCTGAGTTGTGCAACCACCATCAGGCAGGATACAACACAGGTGAATTGTTTCATTTTTACTTACGATTCTGGTGCTGAATGCTCGTTGGTTAAAGAAAGTTTTGCATCGAAATTTTATGGTAAACGTGTTTGTAATGTTGTTGCTATGACTGGTATAGGTCAGACACGAGTATTCAGTCCAGAACAGATTTTATGTTGTGCAGTGATTAACGGGTGATCATCCTCTTGAAATTTTGTTACATTTTTTGCCCGACAATCATTTGCAATTTGATGTCATGTTAGGTAGCGAGATTTTAAATCAGAGTTTTTCTGTAAACATGCCGACATGTTTGCATGGCAACTGAGCTTTTAAGTTAACGAAAGTCCTTTGTGTAAATTCAGTGAGGCATAATAGTGACAACGCATTTCAATTGGATTTAACTGTTATCGTGACGGCTTAATTTTCTAAGTTTTTCATTACCGTTCTGTCTACTGCGCGAGAGACTACAGGCCAGCTCAGTGCAGCGGCAACTGTATAGGATGTCAGTAGACGAACGTAGAGTTGTGTGCGACCGTGTGAAGGTTGATTCAAACGACTGTGGTACATGGCCTAGGGTAGTTGTTAGTGGCCTAGGGTAGTTGTTAGTAGCCTAGGGTAACTGTTAGTGGCCTAGGGTAGTTGTTAGTGGCCTAGGGTAGTTGTTAGTAGCCTAGGGTAACTGTTAGTGGCCTAGGGTAGTTGTTAGTGGCCTAGCGTTGTCAGTGGCCTAGGATAGTTGTTAGTGGCCTAGGGTGGATGTTAGTGGCCTAGGGTAGTTGTTAGTGGCCTAGGGTAGTTGTTAGTGGCCTAGGGTTGTTAGTGGCCTAGGGTAGTTGTTAGTGGCCTAGAGTAGTTGTTAGTGCCTTGGATAGTTATTAGTGGCCTAGGGTTTTTAGTGGCCTAGGGTAATTGTTAGTGGCCTAGGTTAGTAGTTAGTGGCCTAGGGTTTTTAGTGGCCTAGGGTAATTGTTAGTGGCCTAGGGTTCTGATTGTTGTATTTTCAATTACCTTTTCCCGATGTTTCATTTAATTGAAGGTTTTAATGATACAGTAGAGTTCTGGAATTTCCTTATTTTCGCCGACGAACTGAATCTAGAGTTTGGTCAGGAATGACCGAGTGAAACAATATTCTGTCGTGGACTGTTTTGTGTTTCAGTGGGATATCCAGACACGTGGCCAGCTACAACAAGAGCTGCAAGCGGTTTCTTTTATGAAGAGAAAGCTACCTAGCGATGACTGCGATGCCCCTGAAAAGTGCTGTGAAGCCTCTGAAGTGTTTTACCTGCCGCGGCGCAGTGAGAGGAGCAACGCCGACTCCGGGTCATCAAAGCCTATTAATGAAAAGAGGGTTGACCTGTGCCTCCTGAGCGCGTCAACTGGGTAATACAACTGGGAAAAACCCTATCCGGTGAGCAATTTTCATTTTGTTTACGACTCTGGTGCCTTGTGTTCTTTATGTTGACTATCGCTGGTTAAGCGTTAGTAGTGTAATCGCTGGTTAAGCGGATTACTTGGGCTTTCGCTGGTTAAGCGTTAGCTGTTGACTCGCTGGTTAAGCGTGTTATGATGTGGGCTTTCGCTGGTTAAGCGTTGGCTGTTTTATCGCTGGTTAAGCGAGTTATGTTGACTATCGCTGGTTAAGCGTTAGTAGTGTAATCGCTGGTTAAGCGGATTACTTGGGCTTTCGCTGGTTAAGCGTTAGCTGTTGACTCGCTGGTTAAGCGTGTTATGATGTGGGCTTTCGCTGGTTAAGCGTTGGCTGTTTTATCGCTGGTTAAGCGAGTTATGTCGACTATCGCTGGTTAAGCGCTAGTAGTGTAATCGCTGGTTAAGTGTGTTAATGTGGGCTTTCGCTAGTTCAGCGTTAGCTGTTGAATCGCTGGTAAAGCGAGTTATGTCGACTATCGCTGGTTAAGCGTTAGTAGTGTAATCGCTGGTTAAGCGGATTGCGTTGGCTGAGCTGGTTAAGCGAAAACCAACGTAAATTCAACAGCTAACTGTTGAATCGCTGGTTAAGCGTGTCATAATGTGTGCTTTTGCTGGTTGGGCGTTGGCTGTTGAATCGCTGGTTAAGCGAGTTATTTCGACTATCGCTGGTTAAGCGTTAGTAGTGTAATCGCTGGTTAAGCGGATTGCGTTGGCTGAGCTGGTTAAGCGAAAACCAACGTAAATTCAGCAGCTAACTGTTTAATCGCTGGTGCGTGTTATGATGTGTGCTTTCGCTGGTTAAGCGTTAGTGGGTTAACATCGCTTGTTAAGATTATTATCACTGGGTAAGTGATAAGATTTGTAACGCTGGTTAAGCGCTACAATGTTAAGTACTGGTTAAGTACTTCAGTGATTTACACTGCTGGGTAAGTAGTGATGCATGGTGCTGGCCAAGTGCTGTGGATTTGAGGGAGAATGCCTGAGGTTCAAGTACAATTTTTAAGTAGAGGTGTTGAGTTGAATGATAGTGTGGAATCTTAGATCGGCTGGTCAGACCGTACCAGTAGCCATTTCGTAGCCAGTCCGTATTTCCGAAAATTTTTGACATCCTGGTGTCCATGGATGCGCGGTGTGCGAATGGCACTGTCGGAGGTCGTGTACTGTGCGTTCATGTTGAACGGTGTGCAACAAACAGAGGTTTGTTGCTGGGGCTAGTGTTAGCCACAGGCCTCGAATTTGATTCCTACTGTTTTGATTATAAGATTGCTGCATTGTGATGATACAATTGCAAAGGTACTTGATTCCTCTGGGATTTTCGGTCAGTCTAAATTGTGTCTTTTGTGTTTGACTTTGAGTAGTTCATGTGATATTTTTCTTTATGGAATTTATAATCTGTAACGTTATAGGAAAAATAAGGTAACATGTTGAACAAACCTACTTTAAGAATTATTTTGATAAAGGCTCTAAATGATTATCTTGATGGTCTTGTGTTGGTAACCGGATGGAGGTTACATATTGAAGACCGGATGGAGGTCGATTAATTTCATGCTTATGACCCGATGGAGGTTATAATGTGTGATGATGAAGACCGGATGAAGGTCAGAGTATGAGCACTGCAATATTTTGATGAGTTTCCTATTACTTGAATGAGTATGGGTATTGTTCGACATGTCAGCTTTGAGAGTAAGTCGAGTTTGTTGTGATTTTCATTAGACCCTGTAATTATTTTGATGAGAATATCTTTTCCATTTGGGTCAGGAATGGCCGAACGGTTAGAATGGTTACTGTTCGAGAATTTTCTCTCATTCCAGATGTCACACACGAGGACGTGTGAATTGTCAGAATGGCCGTGTCGCAGAACTAACACCGAAGCACAATAATTTAGAATAACGCCATCTATTGTCATTGCCGAGGAATCAAAACAGAAGCACAATTTGGAATCTCTATGGATTATTGTTAATTTAGAATAACGCCATCTATTATCGTTGGCGTGGAATCAAAACAGAAACGCAATTTAGAATCTTTATTGATTAGTGTTAATTTAGAATAACGCCATCTGTCTCTCATTGGAGGAACTATGAAGTTAGATTTGACAGATAACGTTTAGGAATGCCAAGTGTAATAACACTTGGGGATGCTTAGCGTGGAGTAATGGCAACACCGAGCGAATAGTCGAGTCGAATATCGATTCAGAAGTTTAATCAGGTATTCGACGTTGACAGGTACTGACGTTGACAGATATGTTGGCAAACCTGTGTGGGGTAGGCCACTTGGACGGACAGTTGAGTGAAGTGGACACTTTGAATCGGTCCGTCAAGCTGTGTAGACATCTTGGTCACGCCACGTCGTCCACGATAATCTTCCCGCGTTCCTTAGTTTTTAATCGAGCCATATCTCGGACATCCTTGATTATTTTGTAGTCAGTGTGTGTTAGCAAGTAATTAAAAGTGTTAACGAAGGTTTTGTGAGTGTTATTTCCGATATCGCGCCCCTTCTGATATCGATTCTTCGACAAATAAATAAATAAACAGACGTGTCGTCCGGTCTTTTCCATCATCGAAAAATCACCATTAACTTTTTGTTCAATGTACTACGTAAACTCCACTAGAAACTAGTTGAGGGTTCGTAGTACTACATAGTTGTTAACTCATCTTAAGGTAGCCGCGGACTAAAACACGACAATTCACGAATACAAAGTTTTGGGAAATTCGAAGAATCGGCCCAAAATTGGCCGAAACGGGAACACCAGTTCAAGTTTTTAAAAATTCGCACTACTCTACCTCTGTTCCGTACTGGTTAAGGGGTATAATAAACATTATAAAATAATTTCCCCGAGAGAGGCTTTATTACCCCACATAAAAATAACAAAGCAAAGAGTTGATGAGTACTTCCACAATTTATTTTGTAAAAAGTGTACTTGGGCGGGCAGAAACACGGTAATGGCGGGAGGAAACTCGTTAGCCGACAAAAGTTTCACCTTTAAAGTGTTTTATTATTCTTTAGTAAGTGATGTGATCATGTGACACACAACAGCGCGCGCTTGGAGGGCGACACTCGCGCGGCACTCGTGCGCGTCTACTGGCGCCGCGCAATTGCTCTTTAAAGTCAATCCCATCGAGTTGAAATGACTTTTTATTTTTGTGAAAAGTTCTCTTCTCGAAATGGATCGCATTAGATAAGTTCGTGAGCTCTACCATTTGATTTGTTCCGCGATCGCGTTAAAGGCCTTTGTCCGAGATCAAAAGAAGTATGCAACTCCCGCTTTCGAACTAGCTGTTCCAGAATAATCTTCTATTATGCAAATTTTCCATTTCGCAAAGGGAAGGCTTTTATCACCGGCATCTGGCAGGGCTGGCGCGAGGTACAGCGGCAGAACTCACTGTAAATTATAAAACAACACGGACGGGGCAGCCCTCATTATGTCTGTGACACACGCGCGCACTTCGGCTGACGCTTATTTTGTAAACCCTGTGTGTGAGCTCGGGACTGTGGGACGCGGGATAGCGGGACAGCGGGCCGGTCCCACTCCGTGTTTGCTTATAATTTGAAAGGAGCTAAGTTATATCTGTGCTCCGTTTTCTCTGACTCAACGTTCTGGATTTATCCCAGCTCACTTTTAAAATAAACACAGCCTTTTTAAATTAGCGCTCGTGTCAGCCTGTGCAAAAAATATCAGTCGTGAAATGTATAAAATATGAGGGGTCTGTTTGTCCACAGTGCCGGTGGATCGCCTATTTGTGAGTCCACAGTGAGTGTGTTGGAATATGTTGGCCTTGTATCGCAGTGGTACCGACAGAGTGGGCTCATAAAGTGGCGGACACAATTGATGTGTTTAGGCGCGATGTATCAGGTGCGGTACAAACAGGCCTAAATCAACAGTGTCCGTGGGCGATAGTGGCCCGCGCTGACCACCGTCCGGCCCACCCACGCAGCGCTTCGCTGTGTAATTAGGTAGTGCTTACTCAGCGTTGACGGTACCAAGATGTACGCACTCCGTCAACGAGCATTTCACGCAGTTAGGAAAGGTCTTCGTAATTTTACGGACTTAAGACCACATGACAGGGTCAGGTTAAGCGGCCGTTGGTTGATATACATTTAGCGTCGGGCTATCTTCCTAACAGTAATAGGTTGAATAGTTGAATAAGGAAAATGTTAGTTTTATTTTTAAACGTTTACATTAATTGGTTCTCGCGAAAATTAAATCTGAAGCTGTGTTCGTTTATGCAGAGCGTGTCCCAATTCTGCGGCAGTGTGCAGAGCGCGCAAATATGTGGACTATTTCTAGTAGCACCACAGTAACAATAAAGTCCGCCCGCTCGCACCGCGTACTGTCCGACCACGCTCAAATGCGTACAAACGGCTTATTTACCGGCAGCACGGCACACTGCAGCCCGTTTGTCCGGTCCAGCACCTGCCCAGGACCCACACCGCTAATGTAATGGCTCCGTCTTTCTTATATAAATTGTATAGGTTAGGTAATGTTCCAGTGGGTACACTTTGATCCCGTTGTGGCAGAGATCGGAGCACACGTAGCTATCATTTTACACAGTCTAGACTCCAATAAAATTGTACCGAAAATTGAGACCCAATTTCAGAAATAGCCTTCAAAAGAATGTATTGGATACTTTTTTACTTATAGGACCCAGTTCTATAATATCACAGATCGTTTTTCATCAAAGTACCTACTTAAAGACAAGTTTAGTGTTCATTGAATGTGGGTGTATTATACAGGTGTGCTTTCCCCACAGAAGTAAGTTATAACCTATATTTGTTAGAAGTAACACTATGAAGCACTCAGCATTACACCCACTCTTGCCAATACGTCCAACACAAACATCAATAAATTGGGTTCTTAAGCAAAAAGCAAGTTCCCGGTCGAGGGGCACAGTCTAAGTCACCCAAATATGATTAATATTGGGGCGAGTTCACAGCGGCGAGCGTCGCTTATCGCGCTCGTAAATTAATATCAGCTATGCGAAACGTTACTGCCAAGCGACAGTTACGCTTAAGCTGCACGTATCGACTGCGGCTTAGGATAAATTATACATTTCTTACTTCGAATACTAGCTTCGGAAATGTAAGGATGAAACCCCATCTACATAACCACCAAATATGTGGAGTGGCTACAGCTTTGGCGTACCAACTCACTTTCCGCCGGACGTAGGTCCTTCCCGGAAACGGTTATTTCGGGAAGTTCCCGTATCGGATTCGGCGGCAGGATACACTCGGGTGTTGTGATCACTCCATGGACCACGCTAATTACTTTGTAACGTACAGTGAAGGTTTGCTCCGCTTAGCCAGACCTCAGCCGCGTCCTCGTAGAGAGACCTAATGTCACTGGTGAAGACCATGGGACAGAGCGAAGGGGCATTGAAAGTAGTCACCTCCTTCTGTTAAGCAGTCGGGCTAACGAAGGCGGAACACGTAAGTTCTTATGCCAATAAGCTATTCAGACAATGAAGACCGCGGTAAAATTATGAGGTATAGGACGGGGGAACAGAAAACAGTTCGTAGATCGAACCCAATACGTCGAATACCTGTTTTAATACGAAAAAGAAAAGAGCTAAAACTCCAATAATAATGTTGTTATTTATTGTAATTGCTGTAAATGTTATAAATTACATTGATGTGCCACTGTGCTATGTAAATGGGATGGAGTAGATCTTGTCAGAATGCATTAGGGGGAAGCTCGTCGCTGTCAACTATAAACCTAAATTGTGTTAGCACGGGGCAGGTGAAGTCAGCGGGATTACTGGTGTACTGTCACATCTGATCGTACTAGATTATAGAATCAGGCGTTACTTTGCGGAAATCCATGACATTAATTGTTATGAAAAATATCTAGTTTTAATTCCGCTACAAAAATCCAGGCTTCATGCAGGATGCAGTCCCACCCTCCCGCCCTCATGCATATGCACATGAAGCAAAGGTCCCACCCTCCCGCCCACATACATATGCATACGTGCAAGAAAAATGGAAAAAACATGCCATGCAATCAAACCTATACTCGACACGTGTTTCGCCCCTCCACGGGGCATCCTCAGGAGATGTTGACTCGACAAGCGCTCGGCCTCGAATGAGTCAGGTTGACAGCTATCGCCTCTTTATATAGCGTCGTGATGACGCAATAACAACGTTCGATACAAACGTCACAAAGACGTCTGTATCGATCTACCTGTAATCATACTTAAAAGAGGTGATGTAATTAAGTTTGTTTGTTCATTCAACAGTGTATAGTTATTATTATTATTATGTTTGGAGATTTCTAACTGCTCCAACACACACAACCGGAAACCCTTATCACAAACATGGAGAATATTATACGTGTTATTGTCGCTCAAGGAATGGCCGGTATCGATTAAATGTTTTGCGAAATGTGATTTATCTGGATGGCCATTCCTGTAAGCGGCAACATGCTCCTTATATCTAACCTCGAAATTACGGCCTGTCTGTCCCACATAGACCCCGTTGCAATCATTGCATACTAATTTATAAATACCGGATTTTTTTGAATTTTCTAATTTATCTTTACCGTTACAAAGATTACGTAAGTTGTGATCTGATCGAAAAGCAACGAAAACATTGTGTTTTTTAAGGATATTCGCGATTTTATCGGAAATGGGGCCTATGTAAGACAGACTACCGACATACTTGTCAATTCGTTCGGGGGTACATGCGTAAAGTAGTGAGCGAACCCTATCATTTTGCTTTTTCTGAATAATATTATCAATAACTTGTTTTGAATACCCGTTCGAAATCGCGATTTGATATAATATTTTAAGTTCTTTGACGTAATTATCCGTGGACAGTGGGACCGACATTAAACGATGGACATAGCTGCGGAAGGCTGCTAGTTTGTGTTGTGATGGGTGACAGGAAGAAGCGGGAATTGTTGTGTCGGTGTGAGTGGGTTTTCGGTAAATTTGGAAATCGAGTTTGTTCCCAACTCTAGTGATTGTTAGATCCAAAAAATTGAGGGATTGGTTGGATTCTAATTCTAATTTGAATTTAATTTTAGGGTGGAAAGTGTTAAGTTTATTAACGAAAATATCAAGTTGACGCATAGTACCCGTCCAACAGATAATTACGTCATCTACGTATCTATAATAAAACAGAATGTTGGGTTCGCCCACCACATATTTACATTCAAAGTTGTCCATAAATATTTCCGCCATTAAAGGACTTAAAGGTGATCCCATTGCTAACCCCTCTTTTTGGCGAAAATATTCGTTATTGAAACGAAAATAATTTTGTTGCATGCAAATACGTGTGAGGTTAAGAAGGTCATGTATTTCTCCAGGATGTAAACGTTGTCTCTCCAAATGGTTCCCCAAAATACGTAGGCACTCTTCAAATGGAATATTTGTAAATAAACTGTCAACATCCAATGATAATAATTTTGAATTGTGAGGAATGTTGACATTTTTTATTTTTTCAATTAAATCTAAACTATTTTTTAAACTGTATTTTGGTGAAAAAGAAGATTTAGTTTTTAATAAGTGGTTGAGATGTTTAGCCAAATCGTATGTTGGGGCACCAATGTAAGAGACAACGGGGCGAATTGGGATATTATCTTTATGAGTTTTGGGTAAGCCATACAAAAAAGGAGATCGCGGGTTCATAGGGATTTTATATTTTAATTGATCTGGAGAAATACATGACATGTTACTAATAGCATTCTTCAACTCTACAGTAAATTTTTTGGTGGGGTCGGAACTAAGACGTTCAAAATCCTCCCCCTGGATAACGTCGTTAACCTTCTGGTGGTAAGCAGTTTTATCCAAAATGACTACAGTATTGCCTTTGTCGGCTTTTGTAATTATTAAATTATCTTGATTAATTTTGGTTTGTAATGACCGATATATTTGTAATTCAGAATAATTTTGAGGAAAGGAGGTAGATGAAGCTTTTTTAATCTGAACTGCCACCTGATGTTTAACGGCGCTATCCATTTTACTTCTAACACAAGCCATTTCTGAATCCACCACCAAAGTTTCGAGCGATTTCTGGGATAACCGTGGTCTGATGTTATATTTTAAGCCTTTCTCTAATAAAGAAATCTCAGAAGAGGAAAATTGGGTATTTGTGTAATTTTTAACGCGTGGATAAAAAGAGTGAATTGTATCTAAATCATTATTTTCTGGACGGTTGATATTACTGTTCCGGTTATCCCGAGATAATCACTCTTTTTATCCACGCGTTAAAAATTACACAAATACCCAATTTTCCTCTTCTGAGATTTCTTTATTAGAGAAAGGCTTAAAATATAACATCAGACCACGGTTATCCCAGAAATCGCTCGAAACTTTGGTGGTGGATTCAGAAATGGCTTGTGTTAGAAGTAAAATGGATAGCGCCGTTAAACATCAGGTGGCAGTTCAGATTAAAAAAGCTTCATCTACCTCCTTTCCTCAAAATTATTCTGAATTACAAATATATCGGTCATTACAAACCAAAATTAATCAAGATAATTTAATAATTACAAAAGCCGACAAAGGCAATACTGTAGTCATTTTGGATAAAACTGCTTACCACCAGAAGGTTAACGACGTTATCCAGGGGGAGGATTTTGAACGTCTTAGTTCCGACCCCACCAAAAAATTTACTGTAGAGTTGAAGAATGCTATTAGTAACATGTCATGTATTTCTCCAGATCAATTAAAATATAAAATCCCTATGAACCCGCGATCTCCTTTTTTGTATGGCTTACCCAAAACTCATAAAGATAATATCCCAATTCGCCCCGTTGTCTCTTACATTGGTGCCCCAACATACGATTTGGCTAAACATCTCAACCACTTATTAAAAACTAAATCTTCTTTTTCACCAAAATACAGTTTAAAAAATAGTTTAGATTTAATTGAAAAAATAAAAAATGTCAACATTCCTCACAATTCAAAATTATTATCATTGGATGTTGACAGTTTATTTACAAATATTCCATTTGAAGAGTGCCTACGTATTTTGGGGAACCATTTGGAGAGACAACGTTTACATCCTGGAGAAATACATGACCTTCTTAACCTCACACGTATTTGCATGCAACAAAATTATTTTCGTTTCAATAACGAATATTTTCGCCAAAAAGAGGGGTTAGCAATGGGATCACCTTTAAATCCTTTAATGGCGGAAATATTTATGGACAACTTTGAATGTAAATATGTGGTGGGCGAACCCAACATTCTGTTTTATTATAGATACGTAGATGACGTAATTATCTGTTGGACGGGTACTATGCGTCAACTTGATATTTTCGTTAATAAACTTAACACTTTCCACCCTAAAATTAAATTCAAATTAGAATTAGAATCCAACCAATCCCTCAATTTTTTGGATCTAACAATCACTAGAGTTGGGAACAAACTCGATTTCCAAATTTACCGAAAACCCACTCACACCGACACAACAATTCCCGCTTCTTCCTGTCACCCATCACAACACAAACTAGCAGCCTTCCGCAGCTATGTCCATCGTTTAATGTCGGTCCCACTGTCCACGGATAATTACGTCAAAGAACTTAAAATATTATATCAAATCGCGATTTCGAACGGGTATTCAAAACAAGTTATTGATAATATTATTCAGAAAAAGCAAAATGATAGGGTTCGCTCACTACTTTACGCATGTACCCCCGAACGAATTGACAAGTATGTCGGTAGTCTGTCTTACATAGGCCCCATTTCCGATAAAATCGCGAATATCCTTAAAAAACACAATGTTTTCGTTGCTTTTCGATCAGATCACAACTTACGTAATCTTTGTAACGGTAAAGATAAATTAGAAAATTCAAAAAAATCCGGTATTTATAAATTAGTATGCAATGATTGCAACGGGGTCTATGTGGGACAGACAGGCCGTAATTTCGAGGTTAGATATAAGGAGCATGTTGCCGCTTACAGGAATGGCCATCCAGATAAATCACATTTCGCAAAACATTTAATCGATACCGGCCATTCCTTGAGCGACAATAACACGTATAATATTCTCCATGTTTGTGATAAGGGTTTCCGGTTGTGTGTGTTGGAGCAGTTAGAAATCTCCAAACATAATAATAATAATAACTATACACTGTTGAATGAACAAATAAACTTAATTACATCACCTCTTTTAAGTATGATTACAGGTAGATCGATACAGACGTCTTTGTGACGTTTGTATCGAACGTTGTTATTGCGTCATCACGACGCTATATAAAGAGGCGATAGCTGTCAACCTGACTCATTCGAGGCCGAGCGCTTGTCGAGTCAACATCTCCTGAGGATGCCCCGTGGAGGGGCGAAACACGTGTCGAGTATAGGTTTGATTGCATGGCATGTTTTTTCCATTTTTCTTGCACGTATGCATATGTATGTGGGCGGGAGGGTGGGACCTTTGCTTCATGTGCATATGCATGAGGGCGGGAGGGTGGGACTGCATCCTGCATGAAGCCTGGATTTTTGTAGCGGAATTAAAACTAGATATTTTTCATAACAATTAATCTGATCGTACTTCTTAACAGGCCTTCCAGAAGGAGAGTGGAAGGGGTTCCCAATGCCCCATTACGTCGTACCCTGGCCTTAACCAGCCTGGATTGCCAAACGTTCAGCTATTGGTTCTGCGTCTGATTTCTTCCTGGTCGTGTGAGATTGCAGTTCCATCAGACGATGAGTAAAGGATCAAAGCTGGAGAATTGGCAGCCGTGGGTGAAATATGATTGGGTCGACATTATTAGGTATTATTCTAATAAAATTAATAATAAAATTTGGTTTCCAAGAGAGTAGTAAAGGTTCTCTTTCAAGAAACCTCATTAATTGTATCTTTGATGCCCAGAGAGATGAATATAGTAGTAAAATAGTAGATTAGGTTCCAAGAAAATCAGATTTCTCTATTAGCTGTATCAATAGCGGACCAAATTCTAGGTATTTATTAGACAAGTGGATGGTACACGTGCGTTGTGTAGTTTGGGCTGCCACATAGCTCAGGTTCACTCTAATATAGCTCATTTTAATAATTGACGCAGTTCAAGCATATAGTAACATCAAGTATAGTATTGCAACTTGGAATAGGTACCACAGGCTACTTGTAATCTTCAGTGACGGCTGAGTGATGCCCCCGGAGATGATAGACCTTACCAGAGACGCTTGCAAGTCGAATCACCATCTCTCTTACTGCAGGAGATCCAGTTCCTCCTGGGTAAAATTGATCCATCCTATAGGTCTCATCTTTACTTATAGGTTAGACTGACGCCAAAAGCAACCCGGTTATAAATGAAAAAAAAGGTGAATTAGATCCACAAGATTGTGAATTCGTACAATGATTTTTTGATCTCTCACGAATACCTACTCAAGATAATAAAGTAATTATTAACCTAAATATCAATTTATTCGCAGGAAATGAGTGTTTATTGTCTTTATCAGAAAATGCTTTATTACATAACTAAAATAACTATTGTAAACGGAACCTTACACAAAACCAAACTTTGTGTAATCTAAAACATTAATTTATTCATTAATAGCTATTGCCCGCGGCTTCACTCACCTCTTCCTCCCCTTTACACATTTGCCTGTCACCGTCTCTAGGGTCCCATCTAACTTCGTTCTGCCATATTGACGTGAAAAAAACACACACACTTTTGCATAAGATGCAACGTGCGTAAAACCGTATCTGTCTCCTGTCGCTGTCTCGCTCGCGAACTGCCGCTCATACATTGCCTAATGTTAAGTAGTGTCAGGCCTGTCTCACTCCGCGGTGTAGGCATAAAACTGCAAGTAGTTGCGGGGCCATTATGTCGTGGCCCATTCACTACGGCTGCCACGCGCCACCCGTTGTGCACGCGCTCCGTCTCCTTAATATTTTTGTTACGTTACGTGTAGTTACGCACAAGTTTCTTGCTTTAGGTGCTTTTGGGAAATTAATAAAACAATATTATTATGAAGAAAAAAAATAAAGTACTTACATATTTAGTAATGATGAACAAAATTATCTCCCTGCTTGTGAAGTATGGGTTTAATTGATCATGATTAGGTAGGTTACAAGTTTGGAAATGAGGCGAGATACTAAGTGGAGGGGGGGGTGAGCCTACTAGACGACCAAGATAAAAAGACGACACTCTCACTCACCTTAAGCTGAGTACTAAGAATTAAGATCGGTAGAAGTAGAAAGATGTTTGCGTTGTTGTTTAAAAGTTCAAACTCAGAAAATGGCCACACTACGCATTCAAGGTCAGCTATCGTAATTCGCTGCGCGCCTTTTTTACCTACCTACAAAGACACGCAACGCGGGGTCTGTGACAGTATGCGATAGTAATTGGTCGGTTACTAGGTTGAGTGCAAAATAATAAGGACTGGCTATTTTGCCATAAACGATAAAAATCTTTTAAATATTATTCTTTTTTTTTTTGTAAGACGTAATGTTCAAAAATATAACAATAATAGGTAGAAAAGATAATATTATTAAAAATATCATTCCTCACGTAAGGTGCCGCAGCCAGGTACCTACTATTAACATTCTGTGCTAACAATCAATAATGTAGGTATGTAGTAATCGATGACAAAAAGTAATTTAACAAATGCATAAAATACGCATAGGTTCCTACCTATTTCTGCCTAAACTCGCAAGTCGCAACCCTATTGGGCTTGACCCATAGTAACCTTTTAATGTCGTTGGCGTCAGATAAACCAAAATAAACTCTCGCGCGTAATCATTCAGTACATTTTTGCTTGCGCACGGGAAGTTTAGGCTATTATAAAAGTAGGTGGGCGGTACGGCTGCCAGTTAAAATGTACTTTATTCTCTCGTACATAGATTTTACATTTGTTTAATTTTTTTTTGGAGTGGGACTTCTGTTGTACTATTAAGTATTCTGTGGTAGTGTCGCGGTCTCCTGTCGCGGTCTCCTGTCGCGGTCTCCTGTCGCGGTCTCCTGTCGCGGTGTCCTGTCGCGGTCTCCTGTCGCGGTCTCCTGTCGCGGTCTCCTGTCGCGGTCACCTGTCGCGGTCTCCTGTCGCGGTCTCCTGTCGCGGTCTCCTGTCGCGGTCTCCTGTCACGGTCTCCTGTCGCGGTCTCCTGTCGCGGTCTCCTGTCGCTGTCTCCTGTCGCTGTCTCGCGCGCGCACTGGCACCTTTCAACGTTACTGCGAGTACAAGGAGTGAATTCACTAGGATAACATTGCATGTAATAAGTTTTAGATAATTTTAGTAAGATTAGTAAAAATTGCATAATAAAGAAAATATTCGTGTTGTATTACTGTTCAGCATATACTATGGTATCAGAAATGGCGCAGATTCGAACCCTATCATAGCAATCATAGCAATTATGTGCCGCCGCGGTCGACTGTTGGGGGAACACGAGCCGTTACCGAATTCACTAGCATTCACTAACTGCCCCAATAACTGTTACCGAGACGTGTATGATGATCAGGGTTACACCAGTGCCTGTGTATAGCGCATTAAGTAATACTAATGCTTATTATTTTTGGATGCTAAACAAATTCGATATGATGGCTTATGATGTGAGAGTTCGTGGCTAATAATAACAGGCGCACAGCTCAATCTTCGAGGTTAAGCCGCGTTTGACGAGGTTGACCAGCGAATGGGTGACGGCGAGTTTATCCGTCCCCAGGAAAGCACTTTAAGCTGTTGGTCCCGGCTGTCATTTGTAGATATTTGAAGTAGTGGCTATCATATTATATCTATACAAGGCAATCTTCAAACAATGAGCTTGCATCAGGTGGTTCTCTATTAGACCCAGCAAAAACTTCGAAATGAATTTCGAAATTTTACTTATTTTCAGTTACCTGTTTCCCTAGCTTCTTAATTGTCATGGGGACGGCGAGGACAATCCACCTCACGTATATTTTCGTCTTCTGAATATATTTCAGGAACGCCTAATTCGATCATGTTTGACTAAAATAAAACAAGCCTAGTACGAAAAATTCCAACGCGACGCTGTTTTAAAAACATTTTGTTATAAATCTCATCAATCTTAGTCTGTGAAACCGTCTGTTTTGCGAAATAAATATTTTATTTGATTTTTTACATTATTTTCCAATATACGATGAAAAATGAGACTTCTTTGAGATAGAATATTAAAGTTATCTGAGTCGAGAGTAATCACGAGTAACGACTTTAACGTTCTAGCTTTTAGAACGTTCTGAAAATGAATTATAACTTTAAATCAGAATAGCCAACAGAGGCTGAATTAGTACCCGGTTGAAAGCAATAGGCGAGCTCCCTATTAACTGGGACTTAAAGATATAACTGGCAAAAAGTGGGTGTACTAATAGGTACATCTCTGAATAATTAATCGGAATATATTCTGAGAGAAAACGCGCGCGCTGTAGATGAGTATGTCCAAAGTTGTCGCCGTAAACCAATCGGTCGTGGAGCACGTCACGGCGTGTTATCTATCCATAAAAATTCGGTGTCATGTCACTGGCGACACTCGTGACACTCGCGACACTGGGGATTTGTGTCCGCTAACATGCACAGCTGCGGTGGACTCGATAGTAAGGCGAGCTACAATCGTGCGATTAGTCGCGCAATACATACAGAAATCCCAATTTACGATGCTTTTGGCCTACAAATCCTACGATGCTTCGGTAACGGTGGCACCGTTCTTAGACAAAGTACCCCAGTCTACTCAATATGGTGAGACATACATTTTCGGCGTTCTACTCCACAGTAGACATGGGCGCCGCCTTAAAAATTCTCGGCGGCGGCGCGCTGACCAATTTCAATCGGCGGCGGCGTGGCGCCGGCGGCGTAGGTTTTTACTACCTTCAACTAAAACTCAAAATCTACTCCCTATCTTCTTTAAGCCGGGATGACAGGAAAATGTCAGTCCTATACATACAGTACAGTACATACTTTATCCAGATCAGGTCATCAGGTACCAAAAAAAAACGATTTTTCCAAAGGGACACTTTAATAACATCGTAAAATTTTTTTCAACATAGACACAGATAATCTAAACATAGATACTAATTCAAGTTACACCGTCAGAGAAGCGAGAACTCAATAAGAAAATAAGCAAATTGGTACGACGTGACCTCGAAACTACCAATACAAGCCGAATTGAAAAGGCAATAGAAGAAAATCGGGGTGCTAAAGTGTTCGCCCAACAGCTGAAACGCTCGTATCTGACGAAGCTTAGATCACCTATTGGCCAAACCATAACCTCAAAGCTGGAGATCCTAGCTGAGATAGAAGACTTTTATGGCCGGTTGTTCGACAGTCGTGGTCCACGAGCCACCTCTTCAGAGGATAGCCGAGCCAGTCTGACCCGCCACTACACCGATGAACTGCCGGAAATAAGCCTAGATGAGGTTGAGTTGGCCGTCAGGCAGCTTAAACATGAAAAAGCCCCGGGTGAAGACGGAGTCACTTCTGAGCTTCTGAAATCAGGTGGAAAGCCCGTACTTCGGAAGCTTCAAAAGCTATTCAACTCTGTTTTAGACACCCGGAGAACTCCAAACGCATTGAACAGGACTGTTGTGATCCTCTTTTTCAAGAAGAGCGACAAATCCCTATTGAAAAACTATCATACTTATCGTATCGCAACTCTTTTCCTGCTGCACATCAATGACCTACTTCAATCTGGTATTGTTGGGTACGCAGATGACAGTACAGTTTCAGAGAGATACGTGTCCAGTGCAAACACCATCGGGGATGAAGTTTGTTCCTTGTGAGAGGCCATGGTTGAGCGGACAAATTATGCCTTAACCTTGTCTATCAGTGGGGTGATGACAATTTGGTCTCTTTTAACGACACCAAAACACAGGATTGTCTTTTTACCGCAAAATGGAGTCGTTTGGACCAAATTCCTACTTTTCAGGGTGCATCTGTACCTCTGAATGACCGACTCGAGCACCTAGGCATGGAGTTGACTTCTAGTCTCAACTTTGGAGCCACCATTGTGTTCAAAGCCCGACTTGCGGCCAAAAAGCTAGATATCCTAAATAAAGTGAAGCGGTACTTCACGTCGCGGGACTTATCAAATTACCGTGACCCTGGAACGTAAAGGGCTATTGAAGGACACTGTAGATTTTAGTCAGTACAAGTCTGACAGTCCCTCCCGCTCTGCCCTGGGTGGGAGGACTCATTTGATGATTTTACCACGCAAAAAAAAAGCGGTACTTCACGCCTGGACAGCTTTTAACTTTTTACATAGCACAAGTCCGATCCTGCATGGATTATTATAGCCACCTTTGGGATGGCTCAGCTAAATACCAACTTGCCGATCTTGACTCAGTGGAACGCAGAGCTAGGAGGCTCGTTGGCGACGTAAAATTGGTGAGAGCCAAGCTCCATAGCTTGACTCATCGGCGCAAGGTTGCCTGCCTGTCAGTCTTCTACAGATTATACTTCGAAGAGTGTACCCAAGAACTCCACGATCTCATCCCAACAGGCCCCTTTTATCATTGCACTTCTAGACGCACGGCAAATTACCATCCCTACCTTATTGCTATACCACCAATTCGCACTAAGCGTTTCCAAGCGTCTTTTATAATGCGGACAGCGAAGGAGTGGAAGTCTGCCTGCGTCTGTGTTTCCGAACACATACATTAACCCTAATCTCTTCAAAGATAGAGTGAACAGGCTTCTTCTGGGTAAGCTCACTCCATTGTCGACCTTGTCTTAGCCACTCCTGACCTAGACTGAGGTCAAAAGCAAACCAATTGTACATAAAAAAATCGTCCCATATCATTCCTGAGCCACGTCTATAAACTGTTTTCGAGGGTCATCACAAATCGCCTCGCAAGAAGACTTGACGAGTTTCAGCCTCCGGAGCAGTCTGGGTTTCGCGGAGGATTTAGCACCACACAGTGAGGCAGGTTATAGAGAAGTCTGAAGAGCATAAGCAGCCCCTGTACTTAGCATTTGTGGATTTTGAAAAGGCCTTTGACTCCGTTGAAACCTGGGCTGTTCTGCAATCACTGCAGCGATGTCAAGTGGACTGGCGGTACATCGAAGTGCTGAAATGTCTCTATGACGCCGCGACTATGAGTGTCCAAGTACAGAACCAGCACTCTAAACATACCCTGCTGCGCAGGGGGGTGAGACAGGGGGATGTTATATCCCCGAAACTATTCACCAATGATTGTTGGAATATTAAGTCAGTCATTTTGGATGAATCAATCACGAAAGCAAATACACGTCTTTACGCCACTCACGCCGCGCGGTGAAAGTCGGCGGCGGCGGCGGCGTGCGGAGTGCACACGGCGGCGCCGCGCCGGCGCGGCGCCCATATCTACTCCACAGCCTCCGTGGCGCAATGGTTAGCGCGTTCGGCTGTTAACCGAAAGGTTGGTGGTTCGAGCCCACCCGGGGGCGGTTCTTTTTTGAAGGACAACACCAATAATATGCGTTAAATTGTCTCTCAAAATAGTTTGCAGTAAACGCCTGATATGTGAAAGCAAATAACAAATGGTATTTTCCTTATGTTATGTGTCAAAAGAGGCATCCGTTTTCTCCCCATTGTTATTATCTGTTCAACAGTTTCTTGATCTTATCATGTTAGCAAGACAACATATCCATGTATTAGCGGGCACAGTGGTGTGAGCCAGTCACACGATCCTCGATAATCTCACGCTTGGCAGCCGATCGGTAATCACATGTAATATTAGCTCTCAAGGAACTCGCCTCGTCATCCCCGCGCTTGCCTACTGAGGCATTGTTTGCACATGCACTGCTTTAAACCTTCTTGTGAGGACAATGATTTAAGAAAGTTTTAAGTATCTGAATGGCTAGTAAAGTAGAGTAAAAAGTAATGGTAAATATGCACTAGGTACGTAATATCGATAACAAAGAGGTTATTGGTGTAGAATAGAATATGTTTTATTGTAAAACATGACTATGCATCATGTGTGCAAGTTCTTAAATAGCAAGTTGATCTGCATGTTTTGCCAATAATGACAAAAACAAAAGACTCCAAATCAATTAGGATCAGGGCAGAGTAATGATGACAACCTGGTCTTGTTTGTGGCCATCAGTTTGTCTAAGCCATTTTTTGCGCACAAAGTATAAAATCCTTGTACCTAGTAAAATATTGTACTCTCTTGTTCCAATTTTAGTATTTATGGCTCTATTACGTCTGGGGAGGTAAACGATAAAAATATTGTCATGTTACATCAGTGAGATGGCCAATAAATCGAAAACGTTTAATAAAAGAATTTAATAGGTAAAGATGCTCGTACTTTTCGTATAAAGGGACTTCATTGTTTTGCTTTGATTTATTTTATTTGGTTTGATATTAAAGAACCGGTTTAGTCCATAGGCGTGTATTTTGTTTTTCTGTGATAGTTTCAGCAAACGTAAATGTAAATTGACAAAAATAGGCTATGACATAACAAAGACGACTGTACGTAAATTAAAAGATCATGTAAAAAGAAACAGTTTCCATTAAATGAAACGAGAGATTTTCAAAGCTAGAATAATATCTTGAACAGCTCAAGTTCAAAGGAAAAAGTATGAAAGTGGTGCCCTTGTCGCTCGTCCACGAGGTTCCTTATTCGCAGCGTTCTGTCGCGCGATTTACATAAAGTAATAGATGCCGTGGAGAGTAGCCACTCGCTGGCTAAGGTCGGCTGTGCACAATCGACTTGTCGTCTCTACGCGCTGGGAATATGTACATTCTCTTATTTTCTATTGGCTGTTATTGAAGAGTTGGTGCAATAAAAATACCTTCGTCTAAAAAATCCTACGTCGTAAATATGTACACAATTCTAATACTTAATGATAATCATAATCATCATTTTTTCTTGTTTGTGTTCTAACTAACGCAAACAGAGGCCTGGCGCATCACACATTAAACGTATCATATTATTTGTGTCGGTGCAACATACTCGTATATTCAAAGTTTTCTTTAAACCAATCATTGGACTCTAGCGTAGATTCAGAGTCATGTGACTTTGGCAGCGAGTCTATAATGGTACTCGAAAAGCCTAGCAGTCAAAACAACGGCTAAGGAAAAAAAAACATGAGGTTTTCTTTTCCATATTACCATTGTTGATACAGTCCGTCCATAGTTTATTTGGTCTTACTCTTAAAACTTTCCATAATGACTGGCCTGTTGGTCTAGTGGTTAGTGACCCTGACTGCTATGCCGGAGGTCGTGGGTTCGATTCCCACCCAGGACAAATGTTTGTGTGATGAGCACGATCATTTGTTCTGTGTCTGGGTGTAATTTATCTATAATATGTATGTATTTAGAAATATATAAGTATGTTTATCAGTTGTCTAGTACCCATAACACAAGCTCTGCTTAGCTTGGGACTAGATGGCGTTGTGTGATAGTTGTGGAATATTATATTATTATTATTATTATAATAATGGTCAAAACATACCCCTGACGACATTTCCCTGACACTTCCTCATCACATGACCCAAGAATCTTTCAACTCACTTCAAAACATGTAATTATTTACGTGAAGTAGTTACCTAAACTTAACATCATTCTTTCCGACCCACCACCTGCACATCATCTGTCAACAGACACAGTGCTCACTCAACATCACTCACATTTATGATCGTCCAGAAACATCACATCCATTATATGATTGTCTTCATCCCTCACCTCGAACAACGCACCCGGTGGCCAGCTGTAACTAATACCTCGATACAGGCACTTTGCCCACCCTTGCCCGGGAAATAGCCTCGCAGATTTATAGCCCGCACTTTGTAGCGGAAATAAAATACTCCATGGTGTTCTGAATCGTAAGATGCGGACAGTTTATGAGTGAAGTGATCGTTGACTCAAGTATAATAGATGTTTTTACGCCTTACGCATAAAAGCTGGTTTTGGTCCTTCGGTACCCTCCAGTTATTGCCCGAGACGAGAGGAACGATGTACCTACTGTGAATATCGAGAGTTGTTGCCGTCTGCTTAAGTAATGATGATAATATTACCTACTTTCTTAATTGTTTTGTTTTCTTTTCTGAGCTGGTTTCTCATGTTGTTGATTTATTTTATTTTTAATTTTGTGTCATTGTACTGTTTGTTTCTATGTTTGCACCACCTTGCGCAAATTGTTCACGTATCTTTATGTATAATTTTACTTAGTTTTCGCATTTTAATTATTTATTTGCAATTTTATTTCTTCTGCCTTGTACCAAAGAAATGATCATCGTATTTGTCTATCTACTTCTCTATTTAATTTGAATCTACATTAAAGTGTCACATTACATGGTTTAATAATAGTGTCACATTACATGGTTTAATAATTCCGTTGTGTCAAATGTCTAGCGTGAACTATGTAATGTCTACAGACTGATTGATTCATTCAATTACTATCTAGGTGCCGCTACCGGGACATCAATACGTTCGTCTCGTATTTCGTAATATATAGAGGAAACAGTATCATATTAATTATATGAAGTGGAAGTGATGCCACCTCTAAGTGTGACATCAAAACAGGAAAACCGGTGGAAAAGCCGGTAGCATTGATATCTCACTCGAATTACATATCGTGTAATGTAACGTTAGGTACATTCGAATCAATAATACACATTGATGAGGGGAAAATTACCGCACGCTCGGGTCAGGGCTCACACGCCGGGTACTCCCGTGGGAGGACCCATTATTTTGATTTTTAGACAAACTGCGTTATCTGAAGACTCGTCTTGCAGGAGTAGGTAATACGCATTTTTACGTGGAGTAGCAACCAGCTCACTACACCAAATCAAATTATTCAATTAATTTGGTTAGTTATGTATAATTATGAAATCATAAAATGCTATCACAGTCTTCCCTAACTCGTATAAAATAGTCAACTTACAATTGAACAACTATTTAGTAAAGGAAAAAGCTTCATAATAGTATATTGTTGATATCAAAGGCTATATTATTTTAATATAGAAAGCTACTCTTATCTCTGTTATCGTAAACAACAAAGTAGTGCAATATGGCGTTACGACGTCAAGTGCGCTCTTAAACATTACTTTTACTACTTAGAATTTATTATGGGCCACTAACAGACTGTTACTTTCTAGCTTATCGTAAAACACTTCATAGTTTAATAGAAAACAATTTAAAATACATAAATATAGGTAGCTGTTGCATAGTCGAACACCAAGTTTTTTAAGGTAGAATAATTGGCTTGAGAACCATAAACATACCCCGCCTCTTTCGTTTAAAACGTCTAAAAAGAAAACTGAAAACTGTAGCGGGATTCAATTCAATTACAAAGTCTACAAATAAAACGATGTGCAATATCGTCAAGTAGGAATCGTCATTACCAGGAATTACATCACCCAGCCGTACGAGCTCGTGCGCCAAAGAGAAGTTTACTTTTCTATCTCACAAACAAACTCGATAGCGCACACTAATCCGCGCCAATTTGTCTCGTCTGCAAAACGAGCCTTTATGAATGACGTAGCATCCGACTAGATTGCGTGCGACCGCGTTCACGTGCGACACGCTGCGATTGCCGGCGATTTAACGCTTGTTGCAAGTCAGGTGTAATGTCCCCGCAAATGTGACCGCCACGACGCGACGGTGTGAGAGGAAAGTGTGTGCTTAGCATGTGTGATGTGTCCCGTGCGAATAGCGAATCGCTGCAGAAGAGTGTATTTTGCATGTCAAATGTCTGACTATGTATTCGGAACTTATAACTTACGTAAACACCTACACCATACCAATACTTATGGGAAATAAATGATAATGATCGATTTTTAAACTTTTTTGGTAACGTTTGTGTGAATGCCTATTTAAGTCAAAGCAATACTTAGTAAGGTATATATCATGTCTAAATTGTCTATCTATTAGTGTTATTTGCGATTTATTAACCTAGATAATAGAGAAGACTGATAAAAAATATTTTTATGAGGCTGCACTCAAGCAACATCGACTAAGTAGCACACGTGATTAAAATAACTCAGCGACCTGAATAAAAGCAGATCATTCAAATTTTTCCGCGCACTTAATCCATCTAATTGCGTACTCCGCTTCAATTGTGGGTGTTTCCTTTGAGGCGGTACATCCCGACCGCGGCAGTGCAAAGGCACTCTCGACGGCTCTCGGCGCATTTGCGTGTGCTGGCGACCTCTTGCGGACGCTCGCGACCCTTTAACAACGACGGATGGAGCCGAACGCTGGGTCGCTTGGTTTAGCTTTGTTTGTTGTTTTCAAGAACCATGCAGAGTGCTTGACACTCGCTATTACAAAAATAAGTACATTATTGTCAAGTGAAACAAAGGTGAAAAGTTACGGTAACTACGCGTTTACCATTTAGACGACTTTTTAATAGTTCAATATTAGAACGTTTTTATGTAGAAAACTTTCAGGGTAATGACGGAAGATTTCTCTATTTGTCTTGCAGCATGCACAATGCAAATAACGTGAGTGCATTGTGTCGCCCCCGCCCCCTATTAGCGTGAACACTTAACGCCGCGCACACAATGTCTTACAAACTGCTGGCCGCGTGCAGCTTGGCTCGCCGGGTGCGGCGGCTGCATGACTAATGCGCGTTGTTTGGCGCCCACCGCCACGCCAGCACAATGCCGCGCCAGCCAGCCATGCACAACTTTGCGCCCATTAAAACCTAGCCGTAAAGCTGACCGCTGCAGCCGACCGACGACTAACAATTTCACGTGTTATTTTAATTATCTCGTTCAACGCGTATTGTTTCACTGGAATTAAATATTTTAATGATTCTAGGAAAGTTCTGGTAATACCAGAATTATTCAAAATAATAATATATTTACTGAATATTTAACTAAATTAACATTTCAACATATCGTTGCTTCTGTACTTAAAGAGCGACTGATGAGCTCTCTTGTAATTATTTCCCTTCATGATTGTATGCACGAGAGGTGAAGAGGAATGGCTTACTTTGCATTGCAGCGAGCTTTCCCCGCGTATCGGAATTGCTAAGAGCACGTTACTTTGTATGGAAAAACGCGAAGCTTATGCATTCAAAGAAAAAACTTAAAAGAGAAACGTCCTAAATAGAATTTTCTTCATAAAACAACTGTTTTAACAAAATTGAAGTTTCTGAGGTAAATGAAAAACCAGGACGAGGTAGATCGGTACGTTAACTTTAAAACAATTTCATCTGTTGCTTTGACATCAAAACAAACTCTTCATTTTGTAGCGGCTGTCTCGCGAGCGCTCGCCGCTGTACAGCGCTACTGCAGCTGGTGTTCGACAACTTATTGTTTGTAATATTTTAAAATAATTGAAATTTCTGCTAGTTTGAATAGTAAAAGAGCGCATCGGCCCAGCCCCGCGCAGCGCTACAGCGCTCTCTGCGTACATACGGTAACAAGTGCAGACAGACTTGGAGGGCCGCTGCAGCGCTGAGCAAGCACTAGCCCTGATGAGATGGACCGACTTCAAGCGCTTTGTACATTGTCCGCCACGGACGTAAAGCGATAAGAATGGACGGACAAGTTTGTCTGGAATTTTCCAACATTTTCCGAACAAAAATGGTGATCATTTACACGAGACTACATCGTTTTGTTGTTCAAGCATTGTGTTTGTTTCGAGATATCTTCACGTTATTGTACTCCTGTCTCGTTCAAGCGAGACATGTGATTGACTTTGACGGAGAGTGATCCAACTGTAGTAATATGAGGAGATTTATTGGTGAACAATTATCTGCGTGATACTGACGCCTTATTATGATTAATTGTGTGTCTCTCACTAAACGAGGATTTAAATAAATATGCTGTTGTCGACCTATTCAGCGTATATTCGATCTCTGCCTCATCTATAGAGCGAAGAGGCTGTGGTTCAAACAAGAAGTTAACTTTCTCTTGAAGCAGTCGGCTCCGACGTCCGCTAAACTTCAACATTTGCTGATGATTTTTAATATTAGCTCGAGTAAATGAGGATGTTCAGGGGGCGAGAGAACCAGACTGTTGTAACATTCCATTGACTTGCTTTCTTTACTTTTGTTTTAATTGTAGAAGATTGAAAGTTTGGAATAATTTCTATTACTTACTTAGAAATGTTTTTTTTTTACGGTTCCGTACGTCCGAATACAAAAACGGAACCCTTATAGGATCACTCGTGTGTCCGTCTGTCTGTCGCTTACAGTCAATTATCTCCGAATCTACTAGACCGATTAAGTTGAAAGGTACACATATCAATTACTGTGACCCAAACACAGAGGTGTGACGTGAATAGATGAAATCTGTATATAGAAGGTAATGGTTGGGGAGGAAGGGGAAAATTACAAAAAAAAAAATTGAAAACTGCACCGTGTTACATATCAAATGAAAGGTCTTGTTGAGAAGATCATAATTGTAATTTTTTTTTGTAATTTTAAAGTAAATAGTTTCAAAGTTATTCAAGAAAATAGACGAAAATTGACCATTCCCCCCCCCCCGTTATCTCCGAAACTACAGAACCTAAAATTTGAAAAAAGTACAGAAATTAGTTTTCTACTTATAGATTAGGTAAAGGAAAACCTATAAGAAGTCCATGATAATAAAATAACATGGTAAATCACTCAATATTGTGCGTACGTCAAGCTAGTGTCAACTAAGTCTCCTTAATTCTGATTTTAAAAATAAAACAAGTGATCTATTACAAGTATTTAATCATTTAAGTTATCATAAAGACAATCAATAAACAATATAGTATATTATATGGTGAATCAGTGAATTATAAGAACCGGAAAAGTGCAAAAAAATAAACCTAAAACTAAAGTGCAGAAAAAGTACCTTCTAATACAGAAAAGTGAACATTAAAAACATCTATTTACAAACTTGATAAAACCCAAATATAAAAAGTATCCAGTGTGTGCGTGTTGTGTCTAAAGCAGTGCGGAGTCAAATGGTGTTGTCACACCATTAGATTTCCCATTATAACGATCACCGTAAGCGCAATTTGTTGCTATAGCGCCATCTTTTGACGCTCCGGGGTACTAAATCTGCAAGATCGACCTAATTCACAACATCATGCCGTCAGCGAAGTGTGGTGCTTGCGCAAAATTTATATCGCCGTTAGAGGCCGCTAGGTGTTGCACTTGCAACGCCCTCTATCATCGTTCATGTGCTTTATTGCCACTGGCGGGTCCTCTTCAACCAACCTGGATATGCCCGAGTTGTAAAAATACAACAGCTAAGGGCAAGGCGAATACTGCACCACTGGAAGCTTGTGGAGTGGAAGACTCAATGGATACCAGCGGTTTCAGCTGCAGCACACTGGGTGAAACTTTTAATAATGCTTCGGACTTAACTGACATCCTGCGTAGCTTTAAGGAGGAGTTGCAAGCCGAGCTGCGCAGGATGTTCAAGGAGGAATTGCGGGAAGAATTGCAAGTGATTCGAAATCAATTCCATAGCGAATTTCAGGCCGTACGTAAAGACCTAAGTCAACTCCAGGCGGACCACCAGGCGGACAGAGATAACATGAAAGTTTCGTTTGAGCAGTACGATAAGCAGTTGGACGTCTTAAACAACAAAATTAAAATTCTTGAGGAAAAAATTACCAACGTTAAAAGTTCAGGAGCGGCGGATGAAATTTCTCAATTGAGGCGCGAGTTGAATGACCGGGACCAACAACTGCTATCCAATGATTTAGAAATAACAAATTTGCCTGAGACCGCGTCAGAAAACCTCACGCATGCAGTGAAGTTAATAGCCGTTAAGTTAGGCGTAAAAGTTGAGGATTGTGACCTGGTAAGCGTGGACCGTATGGGCGGCAGGCAAGTGAATGCTACGAGTACTACAGGCCCAGTCGAGACACGCCCGCGTACTGTGGTCGTGCGTTTTGTGCGTCGCGACCTGCGCGACGAGCTGCTGCGCGCCGCGAGAGTGCGGCGCGGGGCTAACACTGCGGACCTCGGGATGCCTGGGCCGCCGGGTAGGTACTACCTTAATGAGCGGCTAACTAAGCAAAACCGGCAGTTATTTCGGCGAGCGCGTGAGGTTGGCCAGCGTCTCGACTGGCAATTTATTTGGACGAAACATGGCCGCATTCTTGCTCGGAAAAAATCTGGTGACAAGGCCAGGCTCATTCGCAATGACGATGATCTGTTGGAGGTTTTTGGACCAGAATCAAATAAGCCTCAAAGCTAATGTTAATTTTAATTTTGGTTTCACTATTCTTTTTATTGTATTTTTTTTTGCCTTTCTGTTTGTTTGTGTAATTTTTGATGAGTTTATAAAATGTTCAAACCGGTTTGTCACTATTTTAAACGGTAAAATATTATGCGGCACTGTATGTCTTGGCCGTGACAGGAACAGGTTTTTATTTTTAGTGGTTACTGCCTACGGATATCATGATAATATGTGCAATATTACTATACTATTTTTGAAACGATCTTTAATAACAACTCACCGCGGTTTTGTGTCATTTCCCTTTTATGCCTTAATATCTATCTACAATAGGTACATACGAGTATGTTACTCACACGTTTGGTCTGGTTCAAATAATTTTAATATTTCATGCTCAGATGCCGCGCAATAAACATATTAAGTTTGGACTTATAAACGCGGGCTCATTATCAACTAATCATGATGAGTTTATCATTGCTATGAATCATCATTCTGTTGATATCATGGCAATAAATGAGACATGGTTGAGGGAGGGGGAGGAGGGCCGGGCCCCAGTAGTTCCTGGATATCAATTACGACATAGACCGCGGCCGGAGACAATTCGAGGAGGGCGCGGAGGTGGAGTCGCCTTTTATATTAAGATTGGAACCAGCGCTCGAATAAGAGTACACCCGCACCATCCACAGGTGGAGCAAATGTGGCTTAACATAACCGCTAAAAATAAAAAACTTTTGATAGGAACGGCATACCGGCCCCCTTGGTTAGATATAGACATATACCTAGATGCGATAACGGACAGCATATGCGCGCTGGCTCCGTACGATAATATTATTCTATTAGGTGACTTTAATGTTAATATGCTTGACATAAGCAACTCTAAGGTAAGAAGACTCACGGATTTTTTGAAATACTGCAATATGGAGCAGATTGTAACCACGCCTACTCACTTCGTAGGAGAAAGTTCTACTCTGATCGATGTGATATGTACGGATGCGCGGTACAGGGACGTTGTTGTGGACCATATACCGGAACTCGGCCATCATTCGTTCATATCATGCGAAATCGTATTTAAAAAAGAAAAACCGGTACGTAAAAAGGTAACGTACCGTCCTTTTAGAGACATTTCGATTGACGATTTCCGGAGAGATTTGGAGGCAATCCCGTGGGACTCAATATGCGGACTACAGGATGTAAACGACATGGTCAATTCGTTTACTTCTCATGTTGTCAGTCTTTTTGATATTCACGCGCCACTAAAGACTAGAGTTCTCAGTACGCAACCTACGCCCTGGATAACGGACACTATAAAACTAATGTTTAAGTTGAGAAACAGTGCGCGCCGTCGATATCGTCAAACGAGGCTGGAAGCACACAAGCAGTATTATCTAGACCTTAAACACCAAGCGATCGCTGGGTTATTAAATGAAAAAAAGGCGTTCTTTACCAAGTTCGTCAATGACAATATCTGCGATTCTAAATCACTATGGCACAATATTAAAAAGCATGTGCTTCCAGCGAGTAAGAATGATGATGTGCCCTTAGAACAATTTAACGACCCAGATAGGATAAATTCGGCTTTTCTGGATGTCCCGGGCGACCCCAACATCAACACCTCCCAACAATCCTTTTTTCAATCAAACCGGTACGGGACTGAAAGCTTCACACTGAAACCAACAGACCCGAAAACAGTTTTAAATATCCTAAAATCTATAACGACAAACGCGAAAGGGATTGACGGTATTTCGATAGAAATGATAGGCCTCACACTCCCGCAGTCATTAAATGCGATCACGGCAATAGTAAATAGATCCATCACCTCTAATGTATTTCCTGATCTGTGGCGTAATGCAATTGTGAGGCCAATCCCTAAAAACAATAACCCACAAAGCTTCAAAGATCTTCGCCCAATAAGCTTATTACCGTGCTTGTCTAAGGTGTTGGAGAGAGTGGTCTATATGCAGGTTATCGATTTTCTCGAGAAGCATGATGTGCTGCCTGAACTGCAGTCGGGCTTTAGAAAGGGACGCGGAACCACAACTGCTTTGGCAGACGTCATAGGTAATATTCTAGAGGCACGGGACCGTGGTGAGGGATCTATTCTGGTACTGCTCGACTATTCACGGGCTTTCGACTCAATAAATATTTCATTATTGTTGTCCAAACTGGCGTATTACGGATTTGATAGCGGGGCAACGAACTGGTTTCAGAGTTACCTAACTGGTAGAACGCAGCGAGTTGAGATACGAACGAAGGACGGTTCCACAGTATCTTCCTCTCCACAACCAATAACAAGAGGAGTTCCTCAGGGATCGCTACTCGGCCCGCTTCTCTACATACTGTATAGTGCTGACATTACTACTTGTATCAAGAGCTGTAAATATCATGTGTACGCAGATGACACTCAATTGTATGTCTCGTTTAACGCCAGTAACACAACAGCCGCTGTACGTGCCCTAAATGAGGAGCTTGATAGAATAGCTGCGTGGTCTTCGGTCAATTCACTAGCACTGAACCCTCAAAAATCTAAGTTTATGGTAATGGGGAGTAGAAATCAAATTAAATCAATTCTATCTCTGAAGCCCGACGTTAAAATTATGGGAGTAAGCATAAAGGGGGTCGAAGTCGCACGTAACCTTGGTCTAATCACCGACCCAGAACTTCGTTTTGAGGAGTACATCAACGAGGTGGTAAGAAACTGTTTTTATAGGCTAAAGGTTCTATATAGGGTACGAGACTACCTTAGTATCGTTGTGAGAAAGAGACTGGTGGATAGTCTGGTATTATCTAAATTTAATTATTGTGACGCTGTTTACGGACCGTGCCTCCTTTCTCGTACAGAACGTCTTATCCAGCGTGTACAGAATGCGTGCGCTCGCTTTTGCTTTGGTATACCCCGGAGACATCATGTCACACCGTATTTAAACGACCATAATATTTTAAAAATGGCTGCACGACGCAAACTACATTTAGCCGTTTTAATGTTCGGTATCATAAAAACGCACAAACCGGAATACCTGTATAACAAAATTACTTGGAGGCACGAGCACTACAGCTACTCCGCTCGCTCCACGTCCGTACCGATCTCGATGCCTCGACATAAGACCACCGCCTTCAGAGGATGCTTCAAGTATGCCGCTTCTCGCTGCTGGAACGATTTACCACCCCCAATAAGATCCCTGAAAACAAAACAAAATTTTAAGTTACACTTGAAACAAATCCTATTAGAAAAGCAGAAGCATGAGCAACAAATATCTTATAAATAAATACTTACATAATGGTTTATCATCTATGGGCAAGGTACATCATTATCCCAGCGGCTCGCAGCGGCATAGCGGCATGGCGATGCGTCGGACGAATCCGTCATCTTCCTTCGTGCCGATAGTAATATCTTTGTGGGCTTATATGTATAGAGTTACACTTTTAAACGTGAATCAAGCGTCGACTGAGGCGCAAACACAATATTACACACTAACACACCACTACACACATTTACCACAATCATGTATTTCGCTTTTGGCCGGTGTTTTGAATCGCCAACAAACTATCAAATCAACAGTTTTACGCGAGTGCGGCGCGTCACGTGACCTCTCGGTCTCGTGAGCCACCGTGCGCCGCGCCACAGAGCGGCAGCGCCCGCGCTGCCCGATCGCCCGACTCGGTGACTCACATGCACGCGTCATCACCCTAATAGACCCGTTAAGGAAGTGCAATCGTACTCAACGATTTATTTGATAGTTTGAGCGCGGTCGACGCGAAAGTGAGGGTATGAGTAAAACACAACACTTGACACTCCTGTGTTATGGTACCCACCGTGATTCATGATTTGTTATATTTGTTACCTATATTTATCATACTTATGTTTATTATTATATAATATTGCCCTATCTATTTATTTATTTTTTACATTTTATTAACAGTTGTTCATATTTTGTACCTTTATCTGTCGTTCTTTTATTTTAATTATTATCTATTTATGACCCTAGCTTGATTTCCGTAGCTACACTTGTCTTTTCTTTCTTCTTCTTTTTCGGGGTGACCACTGAAAATCAGCGCTGTGCTGTGGGTCCCCCATAGCACAGCTTTATGCTGAGTGGGAAGCCTTTTTTGTCACAGTCATGACATACAGCTGCCTACCTATTATGTTTTGTATGTTTCTTTTTGTTATTATTAGGATTTATTTTTGTAATTTTACTGTGTAATATATGTTTTTGTTGAATGTATGTGCATGTCTGTGAAGAATAAAATATTTTTTCTTTCTTTCTTTCTTTCTTCTTACCAATCTTCAATTATTCGTAAAGGACATGGCCAATTTCTGTATGGGCGTTTGCATAGTTATTGAATTCAATGTACACCAATGATTTTTGGTGTTTTATATTCGTGGATATTGGTACATTAAATTGCAGTAAATAAAACACATAAAGAACTTGTCACTACAACAGAGTAAACGAAAACAGTTTCACTAAACCTTTAGTCAGATTGCTGGCAATAAGTGCATAGAATAGGATTTGCTATAATAGAAAGGCGCTTTAATGAATTATTTATTAAAATCTGACAATAATAACAAAGTACCTTTAATAGAATTTCATGTTTTTCTTTAAAGTGTGTAAGTGTACCTACTGTGTACGTATGTATAGAGGGGTGATGAGTCATGTAAATAAAACGACTGTTCCGGCGAGCGCTAGTACACGACTGACTAAATGGATAATCATTTATTTTGATATAATAATTATTTGCTTACGCACATTATTCCCCCCTTTTTAACAAAATAATAATTATTTGCTTACGCACATTATTCCCCTCTTTTTAACAAAATAATAATCTCTAATACACTTATAAAGTACGCTTACATAACGAATTGAAAACAATAAAAGAAAAAATTAAAAAAGGTAAACAATATAAAAAAAAGCGATATGAGTAAAAGTCTTGAATAAAAAGAAAAAAATATATAAATCACTAGCATTTGCACCTTTACACTTCTTCACTTTAGTACTTAAGTTCTCTATTGCTGATGTTACGGAATTGCGAAACGTACCACTGGACGTATGACGCGGCCTGAACGTGTTGTGTTCGGCGCGGTCTTGTTATTTTCCGCTGGCTCAGCACTCTTGCGTTCGTTCACGTCTCTGTTGGCACCTTTTATGTGTGTTAAAGGTTCATTTACCTTATCTTCAATTAAAATGTAGGCTGGTTTTAGTCTGTCCACCGATACTACAGATGTTTTCCTTGGCATTTGGATCTTGAAATGCTTCTCTTGCTTCTCTAACACTTTGTATGGTCCTTCGTATGACGGGGTCAGAGGTTTCTTAACAGCATCCGTTCTGACGAATACGTATTCACAGTCTTTCATGTCTGGGTGAATAAATGGTTTGTGGGTTGTGGCGTGGTGGTTGTTGTTAAACGGACTTAGTTTTGCCATTGTCCTTTGGAGAGTCTGTGCATAGTCTTCTGGTGATGTAATTTGCGTTTTCGGCTCGATAAACATTCCAGGCAAACGTATGTTCGTTCCGTATAACATTTGTGCGGGGCTGACATTTTCTTTTAATCGTAATGCCGCCCTCAATCCTAGTAGGACAAAAGGTAATTCGTTCGTCCAATTTGCAGTATTACCGCGTGCGACTAGAGCGGTTTTCATTGATCTATGCCAGCGTTCAACTAAACCATTTGACTGCGGATGGTAACTTGTGGTCCTGGTCTTCTTGATACCAAGTGACTTAGTTAGAGCGATGAATAAGTCTGACTCGAACTGTCGTCCTTGGTCCGTAGTTATGGTGTTTGGGCATCCGAATCTCGATATCCAGGTGTTTATGAAAACTTCCGCTACGACTTTTGCTGTTATCTCTGCAACCGGTACAGCTTCCATCCATCTCGTTCCCCTGTCGATCATTGAGACAATATATCTGTTGCCTCTGGATTCTGGTAATGGACCAACAATATCTATGTGCACATGATCTAAACGTGCTGTTGGTGGGAAAATTCCTATTGGAGACGAGTTGTGCCTGTTTGTCTTGCTTTTCTGGCATGCCTGACATGTTTTAGCCCACATGCTAACGTCAGTATTCATGCGTGGCCAGAAATAATGCTCGGAGATCATTTTCTTTGATGATCTTATACCGGGATGCGTTATGTTGTGCATAGTGTCGAATACTTGTTTTCGAAGTGACTTCGGCACATATGGTCTTGGGTTCGGTTTTGAATTTTCGCAAATTAGTTGTTTTGTTCCTGATAATTGCATACTTTTCCAACTAAGGTTATTGTTGTTCAATAGCTGAGTGAGTTCAATGTCATTGCCCTGCATATCTGCTATCTCGTTCCAATCCACAGGTGTTGGACAATCTATTTGTTCGACTCGCGATAATGCGTCGGCTACTGGGTTCATGTTACCGGATAGGTGACGGATGTCTGTCGTGAATTGTGCAATGAACTCTAAGTGACGTAACCTCCTTGGTGCGATCGTTTTACTTGTAGAGTTTTGTTTATTAGTGAAGGCGTGACATAATGGCTTATGATCGGTATATACAATCAACTCTCGTCCCTCGACATAAGGTTGGAAATGTGTTACTGCCATGTAGATTGCCAGCAATTCTCGATCATATGTGCTGTATCTTGATTGCGTTTCACTCAGTCCCTTTGAAAAAAATGAAAGAGGCTTCCAGTTTTCGTTTTCATACTGCTGCAAAACGGCGCCTACGCATGTCTGGGATGCATCTGTCATGAGCGATAGCGGGGAATCCGTTGTTGGTGACGTCAATGTAACAGCGTCGCTTAGACTTGCTTTACATTGATCGAATGCTGCTAGTGCTTCTGGAGTCCATTGTATTTCAGTTTTGTCATTTTTCTTTGAGCCAATTAGGTATTTGTTCAACTGTGCTTGATGACGGGCTGCTTGTGGAATGTTATTTCGGTAAAAATTAATCATGCCTAAAAATCTTCGTAATTCTTGCACTGTTTTCGGAATCGGATATTTGTTGATCGCTTCGACTTTGTCCGGTAATGGCTTGATACCGTCTTTTGTAATCTGATATCCAAGGAATTCTATTTGAGGTTTACCCAGCACGCACTTTTCTTGATTGATTGCAATGCCATGTTCGTCTAACCGTTTAAACACTTCTGCTAAGTGACGTCGGTGTTCGCTGACTGATGATGACGTCACGAGTATGTCGTCTATATACACAAAAATGAAGTCGAGTCCAGCTAAGACTGTGTTTAGGAATCTGACAAAGGTTTGACCTGCATTTCGTAGTCCGAACGGCATTCTTGGAAATTCGAATAGACCGAACGGGGTAATCACTGCGGTTTTTTCTACCTCTTGCACTGGGATCTGATTATAGGCCCTTTTTAAATCAATTTTTGAGTATATACTGGTTCCTGGTAATAGGTACGTGAAGTCTAGTACTCTTGGAATCGGGTATCTATCCGGCACAGTGATCGCGTTCAATCTCCTGTAATCTCCACATAGGCGTAATTCACCGTTTTTCTTTGTCGCCACTAGCAATGGGCTAGCCCACGGACTCTTGGAAGGCCTACACAATCCTGTTTCTAACATATGCTCTATCTCTTTTTTTACTCTTAGATATTTGTCTGCCGGCAAAGGTCTTGACTTGGAGTAAACAGGGTGTCCGTTTGTAATGATTTGATGAACCACGTCATGCTTGGGTTGCGACTGTGTGTCGAGTGGTTTTAAAATGTTCGGATATTTTGCCAAAATGTCTGCATAATCGTCGGTCAAGTTTACGGTCCGAAGTGTTGGTGTGCTTGACTTCATCAACTTTGCGTTCCTCTGAAGTCCAGTCGTACCATCTATTAAACGTTTGTTTCGAATATCCACCAAAATGTTGTGTTTTTCTAAAAAATCGGCTCCCAGTATAGGTTGTGTGATGTCAGCAACAATGAAAGTCCATCGATACGGCCGTCTCAGGTTTAGATTCAACGTCAGCGTTTTGTCACCGTATGTTTTAATTCGCGTTCCGTTTGCGGCATAGATTTTATATGTGTCGTCTATTTTTAAACGGTTTCCTTTTCTAGGTATTGCCGAGATGTTAGCGCCAGTATCAACCAAAAAACGATACCCACTTTTTCGGTCGGTAACGCATAGGCGGTTTGAAGGAATGATAGCGCTGACGACCGCCTCTGTCAACGCAGAACTTAGTTTTCCGACGGTTTTTTCCAGTTGCATGGTTTTTCACAGTTCCGGGCTCGATTTCTGTACCGAAAATGGTACTTGCATAGCCAGTTTGGGCTGTCAGGCGTAATCCTCGATCTTGAGAGGGATCTTGGGCGCGACCGGCTTCGATTGCGTCTATAATTATGACGTCCATTGCCATGTGAGTTGGCTTTTAACGCTGCTATTTCCATGGTTAATTTACTCACTTGGTTAAGTAACTCAACAATAAGCTGATTTGGGCCGCCTGATACTTCCGACACTTCACCTGATCTTCCTTCCAAAATCTTGTCTGCAATAGCGGCGAGGTTGTCGAGTTTTTGGTCCTGACTGACCATTAAAACTGCTCGAACATGATCAGGGAGTCTTGACGTCCACAGGCTATGTAGTGTTTTTTCGGCCACTTGACTCTTACGTGCCAATTCTCTCATTCGTCTCAACAGTTGTGACGGTTTTTGGTCACCTAATTCCACTTCTCCTACCAGCTTTTGGAACTGCCGCTCTTCAGATTCTTCGTATACGGCAAGGAGTCTCTCTTTGAGGGCACCGTATTTATTGGTGGCAGGAGGCGAAATTATTATGTCGGCCACCTGACTTATCGCGTCTTTGTTGAGGTTGGCCAGCACGACGCCGTATTTTGCTTCGTCGCCTTGTTTTTGAGGAGCCATCATTGTCTCGAACTGGGCGAACCACACTCTGGGCATTTCGGTCCAAAATTCGGGTATCTTCGAGGACATTCCTATTGCCGCCACGTCAGTCTGTTTGAAGTCCGTCGCTCCGCATAATGCTGCCCCATTTCCACAATTTCCGCTTGACGTCATGTCTGGATAACTATGTGCCTCTTGAAAACCAAAACCAGGGAGATCCGCTTGTGGAAGGCTGATTAGGTTGTGCAGTGCAGTTATCACGACACGGGAAAATCACGAAAAAAAAATTACTTTAAGTCGCGGCGCGTGTTAGTGATATCGGGGTCACCAAATGTAAGTGTACCTACTGTGTACGTATGTATAGAGGGGTGATGAGTCATGTAAATAAAACGACTGTTCCGGCGAGCGCTAGTACACGACTGACTAAATGGATAATCATTTATTTTGATATAATAATTATTTGCTTACGCACAAGTGCATTTTTATGGGTTGCCTTAAAAACATACTTTTAAGAATTATTGACCGAAAAAGGTTTATTGACCAATTAAAAAGGAAAACACAAATGAAACAAAAGAGTATAAATAATTATTTATTTAAAAGGTATAGAGAATAAATAAAATTATTTTGTTACATTATACCTGTCCTAGATGCCTACCTAGATAACTCATACGTTACAGTGATGAGTTAGTGTTAAACGAGTCACAGGGCAACCAACCAGCTTAGATAAAACTACATTTTTATTTCATACTCTTATCAGCATTAAGTTTAAGGTTTTGTAGTGATTCAGTTATTTTATAAATAACTGCTTGGAACATAGTAAAACAAATACAAGCATAAAAGGATACATTATTTCATAATTGTGATTGCGGGACAAGATTTGCCTTTTTATACATTATCCTAATATTCTTGAATTGTTAACAGTATGTTCTTGAATTGTTTTATGTTTTTGTACAATGAGAAGTATTGTTACAACATGCCTACTTTAAAAAAGTCTATGTAAAACTTGAAAAATAAATAAAGATAAATGTGTATATTGTATTCACACAAACATAGTATGAAAAAACATTTTTATAGATTAATACTTAACCAGATAATTATGTATTTAAAATAATGAATTAAAAACAAAATGCTTACCACATTAATGGTATTTTGTGATATTAGGACAGCGAGCAATGGACACTGCATATTGACATTATTGTTGTCTTATTTTTCTGACTGAGTCTCTCATGTTCACCAGTGTCAGTATTCAATAATAAGAAGCATGGTTGACAAATGAATATATCTAGAGGCAACTGAAAAAAAGATGCACTATTTAAAATCGCATACCATGAAAAAACATAAAAAAAACAGATTAAGTATGTTCCGACTTCATACCTGGGTTTGAGCATTAATTAACCAACGCGAAAGTTTGGTTTGATGGGGTGCAGAAAGCGAGGATAAGAGATGCCTCTGTAGCCTTTGTATGGCTATTCCGCAGGTGATGCACCTCATAGGAATCCACAAAACAAATCCAAAACGCAAAGCAAATCAGAGTCCAGTATTATTAGCAAGGCAATCGTACGGTAGAAGGTATCAGCGGGGGTCAAAAATATCAGAAAATAGCCGCAAAACACAAACACAATAGACGTTGAATCTGCAATCACAGAACGTCTGCAATGATATTAAAATTAAATTGACATTTGACGTAAACAAAACCACACTATCAAACCAGTAAACTCGTTCCGTTTTAAAGCTTTTTTGGGTGAATTGGGTAAAACGCATTAAAATATATAATTATGACACGAGTATTTTATAAAACGTAACAAATACCAATGAATACAGTTTTGTATGAATGAAATGTTTCTAATAAAATGCATTTGTCGACCATATCACACGTTTTGTACTAGAATTACAAGTCGTTTGGAACTTCCTTTCTTATATTTATCTTTCTCTAAGGTCCACCCCTAGAAAGCTACTGGGAAGATTTCACCCCAAACTAACCCAAAAAGTGTTAAATAACTTTTCTTTCGGAAGTCGGTGGCCAAAGTCAAAGAAATAAAAACAAAGACACTGACTTCCGAAAGAAAAGTTATTTTAGACTTTTTTGTGTTTTATTTTGAATTCGTTTCCTTTTTTTTTCAAAAAGTTTTTTATTTTAGATATTCAACAAAAAGCTTCACAATAATCGGCGTCTTTGAAAATCTACAATCCTAGCTAGCAACAAAAACGGATCTATGCGGGCCACTAGACGAGATATCCATTATTGTTATATATCAAAACCTTTGCCAGAATGTATCAAATACTTTCCTGAAAACCGCATCGAAATCGGTTCAGCCAAACGCGAAATAATCGCGGACAAACATGCAATGGTCACTGAAAATCTACAATCCAAGAAAGCAAAAACGGATCCACGCGGGCAACGTCACGGGATATCAATTAGTGTTATATATTAAAACTTTTTCCAGACTGTAATGAACACTCTCCTCAGAATCACATCAAAATCGGTTCAGCCAAACGCTAGATAATCGCGCACAAACATGCAATGGTCACTGAAAATCTACAATACAAGTAAGCAAAAACGGATCCACGCGGGCAACGTCACAGGATATCTATTAGTGTTATATATTTAAACCTTTTCAAGAATGTAATGAACACTTTCCTGAAAACCGCATCAAAATCGGTCCAGCCAAACGCGAGATAATCGCGGACAAACATGCAATGGTCGCTGAAAATCTACAATCCAAGTAAGCAAAGACGGATCCACGCGGGCAATGTCACGGGATAACCATCAGTGTTATATACTAAAACTTTCTCCAGAATGTAATGAACACTTTCCTGATAACCGCATCCAAATCGGTTGAGCCAAACGCGAGATAATCGCGGACAAACATACATACAGGTTGAACTGAGAACCTACTTTTTTTTTGAAGTTGGCTAAAAACTGACAAGTTCAGAGAGGCTAAAACCTACGCAGTAATTTATTTTTATATTTTTATTTTATAATGGTATTTACTATGTACGTGTACATGGAATTTTGATGGAATGCAATTTTTGGCCATGTCTTTTCAATTCATCTATTATTTGCGGTTAAAATATTATAGGTAGGCAAAAAATAAATCGTACGGAACCCTCTTCACGCGAGTCCAACTCGCACTTGGCCGGTTTTTTCAATTTGATATTAGTAACACTAAGAAGTACAGACAAACTTTAATAGATTTTCAACCTTATCACAATTAAAGGTTAATGTTCGATCGGAAAAAATTGACGTATTTGGGTAGGTTGACCTGGTGGTGTCTGTACAATAATATATGTATACATAAAAAAATATATATTTTAGAAATAATAAAATAAATTATTAAGTAAGTACATGCAATCAAGCGAAATGAATCAATTCGAGAACGGGTCGTCCGTTCTCGAATTGATTAAGAATTATTTCTCTGGTTTATTTTGTCTGTGAAAATGTTCAGCTGTTATATTAACTGATCGAGTTGAAACGATGGCTAAAGTAGGTATATTGACAGGCTCCAAAATTATTTTATCATAAAAACCAGGTGCTTTCCAAACGTCTTGAAAGCTCTTCAAATTATTTAATAGAACCTCTTTCAAATATTTTTAATTCAAATAAATCTCTAAAAGCAAGCACAATTATTTAGTTGTATTTATTTAATAAGTTTGTATACAAATAAGTACAGTCACGTTAAACAAATCTTGATGTTTTAGGGAGACATAACAAGGAGGGCGAGTCGCTACTTATTTACTCATTGTTTACAAAGAATATTCGTTGATACTTAATGGCCGGTGTTCTAATGTGAGAATTGCGTGTGCGTGAACGTTACTTCATAGGGAAACTCTCGTTTATGAGAGATCCTACTGATATTGTACTTATACGTGAAAGTTTGTAAGGATGTATGGATGAATGGTCAAGTGAACCTGCGGATCCAGACGCAAGTAGGTCCATAGTCCAGGTAATAGTTAAAGTTAGTGGTCATGTCTGCCGCAGAACCGACGACAGGTGGAGTAGGAAGGTTCTCGAATGGAGAACGCTTGTAGGTAAGCGTAGGGTGGGACGCCCCCGGCAAGATGGACCGATGACCTGAAGAAGGTGGCTGGCAGTGGCTTGATGAAAAAAGCGGGGTTAATGCACTGTGGCGCCCTCTGGCAGAGGCCTATGTCCAGCTGTGGACTGCCATTGGCTGAAATGATGATAGTTAAAACCTAAATTAACACATAGGATAGTTTTTATCCCAATTTTATGTTCCCATTGGGTTAATTTTCGAATTGTAGCAGACGGAGCACCTGGCAACAGCTAGTTTGTTTATATTTCGAGTTTCTGTTAATTAAAAGAACTAGTAGATCGTGCTAAAATAAACTTCAAGTTGTAGGTATTGAATGTATATGTTACCATGTTTGTCCCCAGACGGCACTATTTCAGTTTCTGAACAATTTAAAGTTTAGAACTAACACTAGTCTCTTTGTTTACAGATTGCACCTGGCCCCAGAGGCGGCCCTTGTTGATGTAAGTAGACTATTATTATCTTCAAACAATATTGAACCTATTTTCATAATGCGTTCGTATTTTTATTTCACTTAACTAATCAATTTCTAGATTGTGGTTTGCACTAAAGTTATGAAGTGCGAAGCCTAATTATACGAGTATTGTTGATGGATGGATGTTTATTTTTTGCTTGATATTATTAGCGGTATTTTAAAATAACAATGTTAATGGAAATGTATATTTATTATCGAGAAAATTTCCTTAAGCCCAGAGTCTCCTTGTATATTGACGGTAACCTTCAAATGATGTACCTAGTTGTTTTTGAAATAATCTAGTATTTCAGTTAAGAATTTAGATAATATTAACATTGATGTCAAATAAGCTGTTGTCTGAATACAATGAACAGTGGAACTTTAAATATTTTCTTACAGCAAACTTTTAGTCGGAAAGTTTCTGTTTTAACATTTAGTTAGTAAAGAAAGATTGTTTTATATTGTACAGCTGTTTTTATTTGCAAATTTGTATTTTATTCATGAAATACGAAATGTAATAACGATTTTCAAAGTGAAATATGTAATATTAAAAAAAAATGGGTGACTGGACTTCATACCTACAATATTAAATGTGCTTCTCGGACATAGCGCCACGATTATTTATTTCCAATGTCCATGTTGTTACTAGAAAACAAAACCCATACCGCTTGGCCACGGCGACACGCATATTACGAGAAAACCAATGGAAAACATTGTCATGAATCACCAGAGATCGGTTTGATTCGTAAGTCGTGTTTTAAGTAAGGTTTCAAAAATTCTGGAAACTTTGCTAGAACTGCTCGGACGAGGAACTCCAGGATTGTTCGCATATTCTTGTGTAAACTTTTCGGGGAATTGTCGGCACCTGTCCGAAGTAACCGCAAGGCGCACAAAGGAATACTTCGGATCCTGCGTAACGTTGCTAAGGGGAAACAAAGGGAATGTGATTATCATTGTTAACTCGGAAACATTCACACAAGAAAATCTCTTTATATACGCACTGCTAACACGATCAGGAACAAGGAAAATATCACCAGAAACATGAAGTCTTAGCTCTGTGTAGGTATGTACAGGAGATTCTTTGTGTTCTGACATTGTGTAGGTATTGGTACGAATTCAATATTATAGAACTATAGATTTTAGCAATTTAATAGATTGCTGGACACTCCTGCGTATCAGACTTACCGTAAATTTAAGATTTCATAATAAAATATACAAAACAGAAGGATAACTCTAGATGAACCACGCTATTGTTGATGACAGAACTAAAAATGCTCATCATCATCATCAGCCTATAAATGTTCCCACTGCTGGGACATAGGCCTCCTCTCTGTGAGAGGGAGTGGGCCGTAATCTACCACGCAGGCCCAGTGCGGATTGGTAGATGTCACATGTCTTCGAATTTTTGGTTCTAGGACATGCTGGTTTCCTCACGATGTTTTCCTTCACCGTTTTGAGAGCAGTGGTGTTGAAATACATTACACAAAGTAATGCGCCTGACGGGGTTCGAACCCACGACCTACAACTCGTAGGACATCGTAGGACATCATTTTTTTTAGGACATCGACTACCTATGCCAAATTACTAAAGATGTTTCTTTTCATCGTCTTAATGTCATTCAAGGTGAACTATTTAAGATACAAAATAGGGACAAAATATAATCAAAAGAACTCTTCCGCAACGCTGTCAAATGATAATGTGCCCAAGAGACTGCATGGTGGCATAAAAAAAATTAAAAGTATTTTCCTCTTTTAATATCCACAGCTCACAATAATTAGTAGCCATTAAAATACAAAATTGTTTACTGGAAAAAGGTACTATGTATTTCCTTCTGATAATGTTCACACTAGATTTACCATCTGACAGCAACTATTCATAGTACAGTTACACCTCTCTATTTTTACCGACTTCAAAAAAAAGGAGGTTGTCAATTCGACCCGTATGTATGTAATATTTCCAGAACTGCCCAGTTTTCATATATGTTAGTCTATATCAGCGTCTGAACAAATGTGCCAAATTTCAAAAGTATATGTATGTATGTTTTTATGTTTGTGTTCGCATATCTCCGGAACTACATGTCCGATTTAAGGAATTCTTTTTTTGTTGTACTAGGTATTGTCCAACTTAGGGTACACTGCATTGTTTCATCAATATCGGTTCAGTAGTTTTTGAGATAGGCAGTTTTTTCCTACTGGGGTTGTAGATTTTCAAAATTGACTGTATGTTTGGTCGTTATCTCGCGTTTGGCTGAACCGATTTTGATGCGGTTTTCACAAAAGTATTTGTTAAATTCTAGGGAAAGTTAAGGTATATAACAATTATGGATATCTCGTGACATTGACCGAATAGATCCGTTTTTGTTGCTGGATTAAAGATTTCTAAAGACGCCGATTAAACGAAGATTTTTGTTGAATATCTGAACTAAAAAGGGTAAAATAAAAACTTAAAAAATAAAGAACCGACTTCAAATCAAACACAAAAAAGTTTAAAATAACTTTACTTTCGGAAGTCGGTGGCAATAGTCAATGAAATAAAAAACAAAGCCACCGACTTCCGAAAGTTAAGTTATTTTAAACTTTTTTGTGTTTGATTTGAAGTCGGTTCTTTTTTTTAAGTTTTTTTTAAAGAAGAGTCTGTCCTTGTATTAAGTTCGATCGTTATCCAAATAATTATGGTCCTTCTGTCCCCCATTGTCCTAAGCCGTTCGTATAAAGTGCCACAGCTCGTAAATCATAATCTATTACAGAAAGTGGTTTAGTCAACAGACGGTAGCTTCGCGCACAATCCGTTGGCAGTCCGGCAGAGAGGCAGCCGGTCTTGTTCTAAATTACACAATACATTTTAACTAAGCGAATAATAATTGACTCGGGTTAATCGCTGCTCGCCGGGATTTACAGTTGTTAAGGTTTTGTTAAATTGATGCTGTGCTGCCGTGGTTTAGAACAACAGCATTGTAGGATGAAAGTACTGAAATCTAGACGAACAGTTATTGTGATAATAGAAATTGTACATTAATTATAATCTTGTGGTGGTAGTGAAACCTTGCCATTATTATACAAATATTTGAATATCTAAGATCATTCCTGTTCATTGTTACCTTTGGAGTTTGAATATTGACTCAGCTCTCAGCCCGGCTCACACGCCCGGCTCGCACGCCCGGTTGATTTTTCGATAATAGCTTCTAATGTTCATATAAACGTTCATTAACGCGATAATTAACGGCATTTCTCGTTAGTGTGGCCCTAGTTGAACACGTATACGACACATGGATTTTGTGCATGTCTTAAGACGCGGACTGACTACGATTTTAATCGCTTATGACCGCGTAAACTATTGTCACCACTATGGAGCGTCAATATGATTGAAAATTGAAAAAATGACATTTGTGTTGAAATTTGACGTAAGCTGCGAATGGGCATTTATTTTACTGCTTTTCTTTAGATTATTTAAAATATAAACATAAAATTAAATAATGGTTCGGTTAAAGTTTTAAAAAAATGGAAAACCTACTAAATTCTTAAAAAAAAAACTGTTGTTATCGCTGGAAATACAGAGATCTTCGACGTCAAAGTTTATTTTTGTGCTACAACTTCCCAATTTTTATTGGGAATATCAAACTCTTATTTATTATTCTGTTCGGTTTAAATTCTTCTTTATACCCTTCTCTGTTCACTGTATTTTTCGCGTTGCTTATTTTTATTACATTACGTCATACTCGACGTTCTAAGAAACCAATTTTTGGGAATATGAGATAAGACCGCGCCTTAAGAAAAAACTTTTTTAAAAAAAGTACCGACTTCAAAACAAATACAAAAAAGTTTAAAAAAAAGTTTAAAATAACTTTTCTTTCGGAAGTCGGTGGCAATAGTCAATGACACAACAAAACAAAGCCACCGACTTCCGAAAGAAAAGTTATTTTAAACTTTTTTTTAAACTTTTTTGTATTTGTTTTGAAGTCGGTACTTTTTTTAAAAAAGTTTTTATTTTACCCTTTTTAGTTTATTTATTACATATTCAACCCAAATTCTTGTAAAATACAAAATTTTCTTACATATGCACTAATCTTGTAATCCGTCACAACATAAAAAAATCCATATCTCTAAAACTACTGAACCGATTTTGATGAAATTTGCAGTGTACCCTAAGTTGAACAATACCTAGTACAACAAAAAAATAATTACTTAAATCGAACTTATAGTTCCGAAGATATGCGTGCACAAACATAAAAACATACATACATACATACATACATACATACATACATACATACATACATACATACACTTATGAAATTTGGCACATTTGTTCAGACGCTGATATAGACTAACATATATGAAAACTGGGCAGCTCTGATAATATTACATACATACGGGTCGAATTGATAACCTCCTTTTTTTTGAAGTCGGTAAAAAGTAGTTCCTACCTAGCCAAAGGATATTTTAATTTTATATGCCGAGACACATAAAAAAAGGTTAACAAGTGTTATTGATGCAGGCGCAACTGTCATATATAATGTCATGTTTATCGTTCATCACACATGACATGACAGTTGTCTCACCAGAGAAGTTTCCAGTAGTTTCAACCACCAGAGACCTTCCATGGGACTGGGATGGGTAGCGATACTTTTCAAGCAAAACAGCGTCGATATAAAATAACGTTATTATGATTTTATCTCGTCAAATGCCAGTAATTTCACGCTAAGTTTCATATTTTCATAATAATAAGAAAACAGACGTCCATCTGAAATAAATCTGTTTATTCCGCCTCACACAAACACCAGAGTTTTAATGAAAATTCTTCAAAATAGAAAAATATGAGGACGCGTAATTTTGCGACGAAGAATTCCTATTCTTAGAACATTTGTATACCTGTATTGTTGGGTGTGCACGTGTTTGTGTCTCTACGAAATACTTCCGCTTCGCATTGAGTTATAGCTGTGAATCTATTATCAGACTAGAACTATGTTTTAATCATTATGTGCTAATTTACACATTACCTAATAAACGTTTTTTCCCAGGTTACACAATCCACTAAAGCGTTCTGAAGAAAACACCGTCAATGAAGCATGAAATCTTAATGATTTATAAAACAGAGGCATCAACAAAAGCGACCACATCGCGCGATACTTAAAATAGTGGATACCGCTCAAAGACAATATGCACGATATATGTATTTATGTGATGACAGTGCCTTATCAAGTCATCACACGTTGGCGGAGGCGTCGTGTTCGGACAAGAGCGAGCGGTCCAAGCGTGTTGTCGCCGATCATATCACGTGATGGATGTGTCGCTAATGTACTCCGCTCGCCATCGTATCGCCTCACATCGCCTCGTATCGCTCCACATCGCCGGAACTCGCCCAGACTTGCCGGAACTCGCCGTCGGTTTCAATTAGCTATAGTTCCGGACATACACTTTACCTTTTGTGAATGCTCACGCCAATTTTGCATCCAACTTTGAGAGTGTTAATGCTTCGGTTCAGGCGTGTAATATTTTTTGTGTAAGTACAGGTGTTACTTAAAATGAACCAAAAAAAAAATGGTAGTTATTTATTAAGACACAATCGGCAAATACTGAAATTATGTTGTGCCTAACCAATAACAAATTTTTATAGCGAGCGCAAAGGCGATCAATTACGAGGAGGTAAACTTCGTAAAAAAACGACGTAGGTACCTGTGTGCATAAATGTAGAGGTTATTGTACCTTTGCGAATAAAACACCAACTTTCTGAGAAAAAGATTTAAAATCTCGTCTAGAAGAGCCCCAAGGTAACATAAAAAGCAGTGCACATTACTAAAGGTTGTTGCATTATAAATACAGCTTCGCTAAGACCTGCGAGAGACGACCTCGTGTCTCGGCCGTCCCCAGCGGCCGGGAACTTGCGGACTCTAGTACCTACAGCGAGGGTCCCGGGGACCCGAAGTCGATGCGTCTCGTCGCGATGTGCCGGACGCGCGCCTGCAGTAATTAATGGTTGCGAGACACTGGGAGCTGGGGGTGGCACAGCAGGGTGACCATGCAGATACTACAAAAGGACCAGATTTTGTGTTATTTGTTCAGACTGTTTAATCATCTTTGTTCTCCTGTCTGTAGGAAAGTGATTGCCATATTCTACTAATCTGTTATTTCCTTTGCGTCAAATAGATACTAAAGTCGTCTGTAGACATAATGCAATTAACAATTTAATTGACAGGCCTGGGCATGTAATAACTTTTTATTTTTTAATATTAAAGGGTTCAAGTTCAACAGTTTATTATTGTATGCGAAGAAGAAGCCATGATTCTAAATAGGTACAATAAAAATGAGATAATTTTACTTAATGGTGTTTCTGTAGCTTGTGTTTATTAATTAAATTCGAAAAATATGATCCTTCTCCTCCGTCTGCTATCTGATGACAGAGAGGAGGTTATAGCTAGACTATATTATTCTTTCAACTTTCAAAATTCTCTGAATGAATTAGTTTTTAAATGGTTTAACAGTCTGATGTTCTTAGCTTTCCTCTGTTGTTGAGAGCTCAGCGCGCTTAGTTAGTGTTAATGAACAGTTAAGTTTTAATTTACTGACGAAGCTTCAGTAATAGAGAAACTACTATAAATACTTATAAAGAAAATGGATATTAATGTACCTAGATATTCAGGTTTTCAGGTCAATATAAAAAAGTTTGAGCTTTGAGTGTTCTGTCAGATTGTTTGCTTAATTTTAATGTGAAATGGCCTCTGGAATATTACAATATGCTGCAATATTTTTGTCACATGCGCCCCCCCCACATGTGAGTAGGTAGTAATGTTCGGAAGCATTCATATCCATATTCTATCCATAGACTAAATTCCTAATTAAAAAAAAATCCACAGACAAGTAACATATAAATTTTTGAAACTAAAACATCCAACATATCGAAATATACCGTTGAAACCCATAAAACTCTATAAACGAATTTGTATTCACTTTCCTCGCGTAGGACATAACATCGGAGAGGGCCCGAGAGCCGGCTCAAACGGCTGTACGATCAAATAATACGGGGTCGTTCGGATATTAGCTGATCTGTACTTAGTGCGATTTTGTGCAAGTTAGCTCCATTTACACAATCATAGTGTTAGTGCCTAGGGTACAAGTTAGGACTAACCAGTGTCGAGGGATGACTCACTTATTTTAAATGGATCTGTGCTTGAACTGACGAACCTTGTCTTTTTCTTCTCTAATTTGCTGACAATGGCCGCGGGGCGAACGAGCTACCCTTGAACGTAAAGGGCTATTGAAGGACACTGTGGATTTTAGTCAGTACAAGTCTGACAGTCCATCCCGCCCTGCCCTGGGTGGGAAGTTTTTTTTATAGTCCTTTTTCAATGTCCGACTGCTGGGCTTTTGCCCACCTAAGTTTTTTTAAACATTCTTGTCCTACGCCACCTCGAACCAAACATATTTAATATTGAATATGAAATATCATTCTCCCATGTTTAAGTCCGGTCCGGTAAAATAGGTATATATAGAGTCTGGGAAGCACGACACCCCGTACTACATATAAGTAGTCCATCACATTTCCTTAAAAGCTACGTATACATTATGAATTTATACCAATGAATATTTTTCTCTTCTTTCTCAGCAACAGTAAAATAAAACCGTCATGTACTTACGATGTAATCTTGAAGTGCACATCAAAACAACCGCTCTGTTGATCCCCCAGCCCTCGTTACAGGAGGCTGTAAATACATCAACTGTATGGCTTTAGACGATGTTCGGCAGCCGCGCGGTATCTCCCGGTTATGGCGTATTTATCGGTAATACCGCGCATTGTGCGTGTGTCGGGAGTGATGGATGGATGGCATGCCGAGTGCGTATCGTGCGGACTTCTTTGTTAATGCGCCGGATAATAACCGACAATCATACCGAAACATGTGCGAACCAAATGAAGCGGAGCATTCGCGAGTAATGATTGCGTTTACGTTAATGTTCAGATCGTCTTTGTTTTTAGGAAGGTTTTACGAGATTTGATAAATGACTATTTAGAAAAATAGTATGATAGAAGGACACGATGTTTTTCGGAGCTCTAATAACTGTATCATTTAAATTCAACCGTAAAAATGCTCGTACAAAATTAATTCTTAATCTTAATCGCAGGCAGCAGGCTTATCATTTTAAAACTTTTCACTGTTTATTTAAAAGTCATTACAAATTAAAGCGCAATTTAGAATAAAAGCAAGGTATATATAAATCTGTGGGGTGACTTAGCCGCCTGCCGTCAGTAGGGCGCGCCTAATGCCGTCCGGGCCCCCAGTCGCGCCCCGGACCCCTGCCCGAGCTAATAAATAAACGATTTCAATTACAGAATGAGCTGTATTTCCGGACGGTATGATTCAAGAGTTTACGAAGATTTTGGAACTGTTGGGAGTTTAAAGAAAGTGGTTAAGGTGATTGAGGATATAGAACCAGTCATAAATAGTTTATTTACATAAATTATATTTTTTTTTTTATTTAGCGATTGGCTCGCGTTTTGCACGTCCTGTTATCTCGGTATTATTATTTAAAAAAAAAAGAGTTAAAATATTATATTATGTCAGCGTAAGCTATCTGATAAATAACTCTCTGTAATTAAGATGGACTTAACAAACTTCGGTGCCTAGAAATATTAAAATATTGCGAACTTGTTGGAAAAGGTTAGCTTTGTAGCTTAATGGACACAAGACAGATCAATTGGGAATACCTTTTAGTAATAATGTTAAAAAAATGCTGCAGCAAATAACAAATTGATATTGATACCATTATTCGATATTATTCATTCCAATATTCATGTCTACTTAGGCGTGTGCCAAGTGATTTAAAACCACTGAATTGTTCATGAAATAAACTCAATAATTATGTACAAATACAATAATATAAATCTTTGTATACCAACGACGGCGTTTTGTCAGGTACCCAGAGAGTTACGAGTACGTCACTTCTCCCAGCTCATTGAACCCCTAGTTTCTTAGAAATTAAAATTATTAACAAGACAATTTTAGCTGAAAAAGTCCCAAAGAAGTTTATGCCGAGTAAAATTAATTAGAACTCTCTTTAGGCAAGGGCCTGATTCAGAAAGCAGTAATTTTTGACAAGATACGAAAGAGTAAAAATTATTCTACATATTAAATGTAAATCCAGGATCAATACTATCGATGTATGTACCAAACATCAAAATTCGTTCGGTACTTTTTGTGTGAAAGAGTAATAAATATACATTCATACAATATACAAACGTACTCACAATCTTTCATATTTATATTAGTAAGGAGATAGTAAGCTAGGGAAGAAGTAAGATACATAAAACATGTCTTTGTCTATTAAAACAAAGAAGAATAATGTAACGTTTAGAAACAACGAAAATTTTATGCGCAAGTCTCTATATTCACAGCTGTTGTGTTGTCTATTGTACGTGTTACGTTTACAATCAGCTTTGAGTTTTTATTAATAAGTATTTATTAATATTACTTAAACATTCAGGTGATTCCTAGTGGAATAACTGGCTCAGCAGTAATAGCTCTGATCCCATTCATCCAGGCCCACGTTATCAATGGTCGTGAAGCGGACTGCGTGGGTAGTCACTTCATTTATATGATAAGAACATCAAAGAACACCTATTTATTTTCCTGTGGGCTCGGAATCGTCTCAATGAGATTGAACTGCTATTTCTAAAACCTATAAATAGGTATTCAGAGGTATAGCATTAAAATGGAATAACTTCAGAGAATTTATTTATCTGAGGTCCAATAATTTGCGAAAATAACAAATTTTGCGAAAGACAGAGAGAGAGGGAGAAATCTATGAAGAATCGAGAAGTATTTATATGTTTTTTGATATGCCGATGATATACCGTATAGCCAGTCACATACATAACTAAACAATCGAATTAATTAATAAGTATACCTACTATGTATCTTTGTTTAAGATCGTGTACACGTATATTTCGAAAATACACGGCAACCACACGCCATTCTCAAAGCCACTAGTATGTCAATAGACAATATAAATATTAGTATGTAATCATTGATTTACAAGTGGTGTAATAAAACGATCTCGACGTGTTCACAAAACAACCGACGTATCGCGTTTCGTCACAACACACTAACGTAACCCGGACGAGTTAATCACACCTTCGCCACCAAACAGATAGGTAGATATAGAAGGTGTATTCCTTTCATATTGGTTTCTGTCTGAAGCGATTGCGTGTTGCAAGCTAAACTATCTGGTACCATAATTATCGCACTCTCATATAAATCTTCATAACACTTGACGAGAAAACAAAACGTCATCGCGACAAATAGTCACAGCTCGCCTAATATGATGAATAATCACGATACGAGTATTCAAGTGACATACGCGCTTTTCGTATCGTGTTGCCAGAAGTCCCCAGTAGTTCAAATATTACGAAGAACGTGTTTTCAATAGATACATGGAGTCGATATACTGTACCATAGAAGACAGTAGCTCCATATGACATCCCCGAGTCGCGACGTGTGACGTCACCGCTGGGGGCTGGCTCCGCGCGATTATCGCTGTAGTGTATGCGCGGGCGCATTGGCGTTGTCAGTCGAGCACCAACCGTGAGCGAGAGCGGTCGTGCGCTAGACGCATATACTACTTCACCTACGAGATCTATCAAAGTGTGTTTTATTAACGCAGTGAACATTACAAGTGGCGACGAGGATAAAAGCAAGTACATGACACATTAAAAATAAAATGAAGGAAGGAATATAAGTAATTGTTAATTGCTTATCAGTTGTTTGCGGGTAGATTCGTTCCAAATAGCCTATTACAAATTATTTGTTATTATATTAGAGAAAATACTAGCAAATTAACACTCATTTTACATTGAGTTATGAGCTAAATCAAAATCACATATGAATCGAGCCAATACGTAAGCAATTGTTACTGATAAACAGTTTCATATCACTATTCTTCATTGTAAATGGCCATGCATCGTATTAGATGGAAAATAAGGCCACGCAAGGATACTACAAAAATATAATATTGTGCAAGTATGCGACCTAAAGGTAACTACCCACAATTAGTTTAAAAGTTAAACCAAACGTAATTATCGACATAATGAGATTTATGATCGAGATAATAAGAAATACTTACCTAACTGTTCACAACACTGTAGAAAGGATAGGTAATTAGTTATTTCAGCTCGCTTAAAGATATTATTACTTACAGAATTAATTTTGTTTATGGATCTGATATACTCATTAGTAAAAACCTATTATAATATAGCTTTAGATAATGTCATTTTAATAATAGACTTATTGTGTTTGGAAGTATTGATAGCAAAAGTATGTGTGTTGTGTTTATGTTTGTACTGTGCTACTGTGCATGTTCTGCTTTTGCTTAAAACAGTAAAGGTGGAGTATGTATGGTGGTATAGTGTAAACAATTTGAAGAACAATTACATCACAATAGTTAAATTAGTGGGTTCTTCTACCTATCTATTGTTATGCTTGCACAATTTATACATATTTGGAAAATAGTTATAATAAAAGTACACTTAAAGGCCACGCAATGAGTAAATAACAAAGGGCCACGCCGATTAAATAAGTACCTAACAAAAGGCCACGCAATGAGTAAATAACAAAGGGCCACGCCGATTAAATAAGTACCTAACAAAAGGCCACGCAATGAGTAAATAACAAAGGGCCACGCCGATTAAATAAGTAACAATTTTAAAGGACTGTATATTATTAAAAAAAAAAAAACAAATATATTTACAAAAATATAGATAATGAAGTCCACGTAATGAGTACTTAGGTACAACAAAAAATAGGGCTATAGAATAGAAATCTTTAATTCAAGCTCAGAGCTCATAAATGGTTAGTAACAATTTTCTTAAACAGCTAGTGTTAGTAAAACTTAATTATTTTGATTATCAATTACAATTAATTACATTTAGGTATACAATTTCAATCATAACAAATTAAATAAATGATACAAAATTTGCATAAAATTGAAATAAAATTGAAATAAAATTGAAATAAAATTGAAATAAAATTGAAATAAAATTGAAATAAAATTGAAATAAAATTGAAATAAAATTGAAATAAAATTGAAATAAAATTGAAATAAAATTGAAATAATAAGTAAATTTGTAATACTGTTACAGATTTTCAGTAAAAAGCCACGCAAGATACAACAAAAAATAGGGCTATGCAGTTGTAATACTGTTACTGATTTTCAGTAAAAAGCCACGCAAAAATAAAAGTCAACATTAACCTAACTTAAAGGCCTGTACATTATATATATAAAAAAAAAAAAACTTATTTACAAAAATATAATTAAGTCCTGCAATGAGTACTTACAACAAAAAATAGGGCTATGCAGCTGTTGTAATATTGTTACTGATTTTCAGTAAAAAGCCACGCAAAAATAAGAGTCAATATTTTATTGCTACCCAAAATGACTCATGCATCATCCACACTTCCCAACTTAGACCATTTGGATTGCGAAGGCGATCCGACATCTGTCGGCACTCGCTGGAAGAAATGGAAGAGGGCACTTGAAATTTATTTACTGGCTGCCTACATCGACACTTCCGTAAAAAAAAAAGAGCTACTCTTCTCCACGTTGGGGGAAAAGCACTTCAAGAAGTGTATTAAAACCTTCCTGGAGCTCATGCTGAAGAAGGCGAAGGTGTCGATGATTATGCAATAGCTCTATAGTTGTTTGTGCAACGAGAGAGCGAAGTCGTTTTGCTGCGAGTGCTGATTTTGAATCCTGAGCAAGCGAAGGACTCAACGATTGAATCACGAGCGTAGCGAGTGATTCTAAAGTTGAATCCTGAGTGTGGCAAGGGATTCAGGGGCACGAGATGCAGGAAGCTTTGCTCTCGTGTAACACACATAGCTTTTCACTTCAGCGGCGAGAACACTTGAGATAAAATAATAAACAGGAATAGATTTAAATAACTATTAACTTATTCAACTCTTTAAGCCAGCCACGAAATTTTATTCCCACTCTTTTATTTAAACTAAGGCGTGTTCGGAAATTATAGCACCCATGATATTTTATTATTGAAAATATTTATGTAACATTGTTGAAACTAGAAATGGGTATTTACAGGTTAAATATCAGTTTTATTTGCAGTAAATACTTATTTTCGTTTAAATACTACGTATACATATAAGTTTAAAATTCAATAAATTACACTAAGACATAATTATCTTTTTGCAAAATTTCTTTAGTTAGTACAAACCGAGCGTGTTTGTCTATGAGGTCGAATTCAAAATCGGAATTTCGAAAAGGCTGGTCTTTATCCCTCTCTCTTTCTAATAGCAGGAAAGAGAAGGAGTGTAAATGTTTCGAATTGTATGATTAACCCAAGGCTGAATAAGATATTCAGGGCTTTCTGAAAACAAAAATTAAAAAGTTACTTTGTCTCACTCAGTGAGCAAAATCGCAATTTGCTCACTGATTTCAGGCAGCAAAACCTACATGTTTGAGCTACTGAAGTGAAAAATAAATTAGACTATTTCAAACAATCAAAAATTTTCCTTGTAGTGGCTTATAATGCCAAAAATAATGTTCTTATAGCAGCCGTATTATCGCTAATAAAGGTGCGTTTGGGCACAACTTATAAGGGCAAAACCCTTATACTCCTGTTATAGTTGCTGTATAGTTTGCAAATTAAACTTATAATGGCAAGAAAAGTGCCCCAATAAAGCCAATACCCTTGTGAGAATCATATGGAGAGCGTTGATAAGGGCGATCACCCTTATACATATTTTATTATGGTCCGATACAAGGTTATTTAAACTTATTGTAGCAAATTAAAGGCTCATAAAAATCCGACGGCCCTTATAGCCGTCTGCAATAAGTCTTTTTCTCAGTGATTTACATTATTTTGTGCAACAGTTTGGCAAATAAAGAAAAACGCCAACCATATTATTGAAAATAGTGAGGTTCATTAACAATAGTAACTTAACGCCTTACAAAATTGTTAGGACACTCAAAATTGTCCGCAGTACCGAGCAAGTAGGAAAAAGATGGCGTTCTGCGCTGGTCATAATGTAATGAAAATAAATTAAGAAAACTTGAACATTCGTGTAACTGGCGGAAAATTAATTGCAAAGAGAAAAGATCAAATAATAAGTCACTTAAAGCGATATGGGAAATGTTGAATTTCACTACCCATTCTCTTATATCACTACGAATATCAATATTCTCCGACTCTTGATAGCAATATCTATATTATGTCCTTATCACTATCACTACCGCTACAATTATGTTCTTCCTCACTGGTTTCCTTTTCAATCTCATTTTCTATAAAATAATCCTCTGCGGAACCACTAGCTGATTTGTGAGTATCGGCTTGGTCATTTTGTAGTACCATAAGAGTAGAGGTGGTGTGTGTAAACATCATATAACATGCTAGAATTCATTTGTTGGATAGACGTCTTATAAAATGCTCCTATAAGTTTAAAAGCATCATAGTTACCTTGTGCATTACTTTCCTAAGAATAATTGACCATACTAAAAGCCTTTATATGACTTTGAATATTATGTGGCTAAAAAGCAATGTAACTAGCCTCTATAAGAAAAACAATTTCGAGCCCTTATTGTAGCCGTATAAATTGGATTTATTATCTTTTACCCAGCCAAAATATAAAATTAAAGGTAATTTAAGCCAAATCTTCTAATAATGTGCCACTAAAAGTAATATTGGCATAATGAATGCTCTTTTATAATCAGTTTAAGGGTTTAGACCTTATAAACTTAATGTTATGAGCTTAGTTTGTTTGTTGGGTTACTTTGCTCCAAAACAAAGTCGGATTTATGAAAGATACCTTTTCCGACTCACGAAACAGGAGGAAGGAGAACAATTTGAAAGATTTTTATTAAGGTTGAGAAACCATGCCGATAAATCAATTCCATAGTAAAGAAGAGCATATTATCGATCAAATCACGGAAAAGTGTCGATTAATCGAAAAAAAAAAAGAATACTGGGATACAATATGTTTAGACGAAATCATCAGTAAAGCAAATGCTTTAGAAGTTGTAGCCAGGCGATTAGAACAATTTAAAACTGTAAATACAAACGATGCGAATAATTACACTGCATGGTTCCCATATAATTTGAACAATAGGAAATTGTCTGGACTTTAAAAGAGACTGTGACCTCTGAGTTTGTTTCGGATGTTTCTTCTCAGAGTAGTCAGGTACGAAACACCGGCCTCATCTAGTGTAAAAGAGTTTGCCAAAACCAATTTACTGAATAAATAATTATAATTTATCATTTATTACAACAAAGCAAAAATAAATGAAATAGATAAGAAAAAAAAATCAACAAACCGTTCAGACAACGATCATCGAACACAAAATGTAGTAGATGTGGAAACTCCACACACAAGACACAAAATGCCCCGCAAAAGACAAACGATGTTTAAAATGTGGATTCATTGGTCTTTTCCGAGAATATTGCAGGACTCGACAGAAAAGACAATTTTCCAACAACAGGCCAGAAAAAAAACTGTAATTGACTATATTTTCCACCTGGATGACGGCGAAACTATGAAATGCAATATTAAGGGAGTCACCGTTGATATGCTAATAGATTCAAGAAGTAGATGTAATATTATTACAGACAGAATATAACAATTTCTAATAGTCAATAATGTGGAAAGCGTTTTCAAAGGAGTGACTGTCCAGATCCCAAAAGGCCGAACAGTAAAACCAGTCACTCAACCATATACAACATTATTTTTGGTATATGCAAAACCTGAATATAGTTTGTTCAGAATCAGTAACTGATTCGATTCCATTGCACATAGATTCTTTACACAAAAATACTAGACAGGTGAATCGGGTTTTGGCATAGGCCAAAAATAATTTTGTAGAAGAGTTCCCATTCCCTTAGAAGAAAAGTTTGCCAAAAAACTAGAGGAACTGAAGGATGCGGATATTATCGAGGAAGTAAATGGACCCTCTCCGTGGGTGTCGCCAATAGTTCCCGATCTTAAAGAATACAAGAAGAGGCAAATCTCCCTCAGAGTTGTTTTATAAAAGACAGTTTAGAGACAAGATCCGGGCAGCACCAGACATGGAATACAAATCAATAGAAGAAGAAGTGAGAAAGAGATCTGCAAATGAAGGAAAAAGGGAAGGAGCATGGGGATCTCAAAAGTAAAGCGACAGGCTTGGAAATAGGAGAAAAAGTATTGGTGGAAAATTTAATCAAAGATAATAAGTTGACCCCCAATTTCAATCCTGCGCATACAGTAACGGACGTGAGAGGTTGCGATGTTATCGGAATGATGAAACCGGGAAAGAATATCGTCGTAATGTAAAATCAAAATAGTGGTAATAGTGATTTAAGAGAAAATGATGAACTAGCGTAAATAGTAAATAATTTTGTTAATTTTGTACTATAATATTGTTATTTACTGTTATCAACTATGTCTTTAAGATTTGTTACACAGATTTAAAATTAAGTAAATCATTGCTGTTCTGTAAAACCTTGCGGTAAATCTGAAATAATTATATTTAAAACATTTGATTAGTTATCCACCAATTATAGGTGTTTAGGTCGGAATATTAAAACCTAATCTAATATTGTAATTTTGAAACATTTCAATTCAATTAAAATAAAGAAGGGATGTAGTGTATGCGCGGGCGCATTGGCGTTGTCAGTCGAGCACCAACCGTGAGCGAGAGCGGTCGTGCGCTAGACGCATATACTACTTCACCTACGAGATCTATCAAAGTGTGTTTTATTAACGCAGTGAACATTACAATCGCGAGCGACGATGATTTCATTACCGCGCGTGAGTAGACGGATTTGAAAGTCATTTGACTTTCTAATTGGGATTGTCTTTAGAAGATAAATTCATCATTATCTTGAATTAATCATTAATTTGACAAACCAGAACCGAATTTATGTGTCACAAATATTTATTTTTCGGCTTATATCAATCTTTCAACCAAAAAAGCTTTTTAATTTGATTCATAAAATTCTGTTACAATTCTAAAACGTGAACAGGCGCTCAAAGGAAGAACCTCTCAACTTTGAACCCGCATACAATTTAGAATTTCTGTAATACTTACGGAGAAACGACATTGCCTACCTATTTATATGTGTACGTTACGTATACATAGGTTTATTATTTGTATCTTATACCTAATCAGAGATTAGAGCTACTAGAGTATCAGGTTCAAAAGATATGTAATTTTTTTTACAACATATTAAAAATTCTTGTCTTTATAAATCATACGAAGTCAATAAAATATAAATGGATCGAATCGAAAACCTGCTCTTTTATATTAAAAAAAGAAAACTACAGTTAGCTTGTTCTTTCACACTTACTTAACCTTATCTTTTGCGGCTCATCAATCCTCCTCACAGGTTCTATTTACAATAAGTTAATTACATGCGTATCTCTCATCTGATCTGCGATCAAACGGCTCATTGTGTCGGTAATGGCGGCTTTGCGGTACTTACGTGTATTGTTACATCTTAGTGGCTGATCCACACGGCAGATGGATCATCTTGACTCCTTGAGGTACCTAGCGGTTCTATCGCTGGCGATTAGCGGGAAGCGAGTATACCTATATTTGACGCAATGTGAACAATAAGCGATCAGTATACTTAGATAGGAAGTAGCTACTACATCAATCTTATTTTTAACTAGTGACCCACCCCGGCTCCGCACGGGTGCTATCTCTACTATATTATGCATGTTATATACATATAAACCTTCCTCTTTTATGACTCTATCTAATAAAAAAACCGCATGAAAATCCATTGCGTAGTTTTAAGGATCTAAGCGTACATAGGGACAGACAGACAGCGGGAAGCGATTGCTTTATACTATGTAGTGAATAGTGATAAAGTTCTTCCATATTATTTCATTTCGTTGAATAATTGACTCGTGATAGAATCTCTTTAATTGAGACGGCATCTAACGTATGTTTATTGAGAAAGGCAATAATAGTTAACTCCTCATCAGCGGTGGGTGGGACCGATGCCTGATTTCTGATCTCCACAACATTGTTCTATGAGCGATCACATTAGCACGGATTGATTCTAGTTTCAACGTCGTCAACGGAGATACGGATACAGATTAGGCTCGTGAGTTTAGTGTATGATTAATTGTGGTTAAGTGTAGGCAGCTCGACTGTTTGGTTCAATTTTGATAAAGGTGTCATTGCATTGACAAATAACAGGTATTTACCCTGACGCCCTAGTACTTTTTTATCGTGGCACAATCACCAAATGAGTCCTCCCACCCAGGGCGGGGTGGAAGTGACTGCCACTGACTAAAATCCACGTGATCCTTCAATAGCCTTTAACGTTCTGGTTACCTGATAAGACAGTCCCGCGACCCCGGCAGGCTTTGGCCCTCGGCGTACAGCGAACTTAAAGTATTACGAAGTAAATTGGATGGAAAATGAAAAAACTTCTGTAGTGTGCGAGCCACCAATTTTATCTATCAAATTAACGACAAAGTCCTTGTTCATTTTATTACGTCACAAAAATGTGAAATCTCTTAATATGGCCTCAGTTATTTGTCAATGCAATGCCACAAAATTAACAAAATCCTTTGACTGATACGCTTTTAAAGAGAACACACCCGTAACATAATTTTCAGAATTAAGATTAAGAGATGTTTTTCATGAAAACTTCGAATTTATATTTCTTCAAACTTTGCAGGCTTTGCTTGGCAACATTTTTCATCTTCGTTGATCAATCAATAATTTTATAAAAGTATATACAGTAGAGATAATGTCCATATTCTCTATCCACATTAATTGTTTGACTTTCCTCGTCCGTACACACAGCGCTGGTGTATTTCTTGCACAGCAATCAGCGCATCGGGCGTATCTTTTCAAGTTACACCTACGATCTCACGTCATGTAAATATATCCCATAAATAATCCCTTATATAATATACGCCCCCACGTTTTGAGTGGCCCCTCTCTCAGCCCCGTAGGGTTATTTTCTTCTTTTTAGGACATTTAAAAACGTGGGTTTTTAGATTTTTTAAATTATTTTATTATATCCGACAGTCAGATAGCAGCAGCCCTGCTGTGCAGACTATTTTATTGTACAGTGGACAGTACAACGTGAGATAATGACGACACTCACCAACACAAATATTATTTTGTGCAGTGATCATAATATAATACCGATGCATTGGATATGCAGCTGACATGATTATATACGAGTATGTTCATACTATGACATTACAATTACGGTGTCCAATGACGTTTGCGGCGGTACATCAAATGAGCAATACAACAAAATAAACATGACTAAAATAATAAACATGGCAGATATCCTGTTTTGAGTTCTAACGATAAATAAATATCATCATTATCTGCGTAGTCTTTTTTTTTCCAATGAAGTTGGGGTCGGAAAATTTACTGTGATACTTCGGTGCTTTTTATTGTGTTATTCCTGATGGATTAGATACAGATGAACCAGGTCGCAGTACTGTCTAAACAGGTCACCGTGATCCTGGAACGTAAAGGGTTATTGAAGGATCATCGTAGATTTTAGTCAGTACAAGTCTGACAGTTCTTCCCGCTCCAACCAGGGCGGGATGACTCCTTTGATAATTTTAACCCACTAAAAAATGGAACGGGTGATTAGAATAAACTTACATTTCAAACCTTTCAAAAAAAGGGCGAGCCTATAGCCAAAATGCAACTAATCCTGCATAGCCTCAGTTGTACTGCTCCTTAATCCCGCGCGACACGAACACTGTCGTGACAATGTTTGAATACATAACATTACCTTGCATAGCATTGCATCTTGCATTCATTAGCCGCTCTCAACAATAAACACTCCCAGGTATCTCTGCGGGATTTATAATTATGAAATAAAAGTCTATCGCATTAAATAAAATAATGATTCAAACACAAACTACATACTATAACTATGCCTTTAAACCCTGTTGTGTTTACTTTCTAGATTTTCCTCATACGTGCATGAGACAGAATCCGATGCATCCCTGGGGCATTATTTGCCACACGGGTTCTTACAATTTGCGTGGTTTAGTGTAGTGTCTTTGTACCTACTATTTGATATCTCACGGAGAATAAACTGGTGTCTCGTTTAAGCACTTGTATTTTTAATGACATCCAAAAACACATCTTACTTATTTGGATAGGTCCGAAATACGACTATCCCATAAATAAATCAAGTTTGTGAACCAGTATTAACAACTACCAACAACTCAATTGTCTTAAAGATAACTTTGTTCGAAGCTTTGATAGTTTTACAACTCTTTTGATGTTGAAAACTTGCTCAGAAATGAAGCTCGTAACTTTTCAAGCGCTTGAACTCTCAACTTTACGAGTTTAATTGAAGCTTTATTTAAAGCTGGTCATAAAGCTCACGAATCATAAATTGCACAATATTTTATGTGCATATTATCGGTTGCAATAAACGTATACCAGCGGCTTCCAATAAAAATGTGCTTCAGCGAATGATGGCGACCATTTAAATCGGCATCGGCGGCGTCACGCAGTAAATTGGTCGACATTACGCCTGATATATCGTGAACGCACGCGTTCATGCGACACGCTACTGTCGTGATTTGACGCGACACTGTTGTACTTATTTTATAGAACCCATAATAATGTGTAACTATTTGGACCAAAATTAATTAAGGTGCGGTGTTATCTCAATATTCCCAAAAATTGGTTTCTTAGAACGTCGAGTATGACGTAATGTAATAAAAATAAGTAACGCGAAAAATACAGTGAACAGAGAAGGGTATAAAGAAGAATTTAAACCGAACAGAATAATAAATAATATTATGTAGTTTGATATTCCCAATAAAAAATAGGGAAGTTGTAGCACAAAAATAAACTTTGACGTCGAAGATCTCTGTATTTCCAACGATAACAACAGTTTTGTTTTTAAGAATTTAGTAGGTTTTCCATTTTTTTTAAACTTTAACCAAACCATTATTTAATTTTATGTCTATATTTTAAATAATCTAAAGAAAAGCAGTAAAATAAATGCCCATTCGCAGCTTACGTCACATTTCAACACAAATTTCATTTTCAATTTTCAATCTTATTGACGCTCCATAGTGGTGACGTAGTAATCGTAGTCAGTCCGCGCCTTAACATCCAAATATTTCTGTGCAAACCGAATAGGAATGTACACACATTAGTGTATGGAAACGAATGAATATTAAAATGATACGTGCCAGTACTTACTGATAAGACAATTGGTACTGTCGATACAATGTGAAGCGCCTTTGAGAAGCTGTGTCACCGACGACGTCGTGTTCGCTGCCGATACTTCGCTCCATTCGACAGCTTACGGCCTTAAATCCGGTTAATGTATGCCAACGATGGGGAATGTATCGCAGATATGAAGCCATAAAATTGAAAGCGTCCCTTGTTTGTTGAGAGTACAGTCTGACAGATGACGAACAGAAGAACCACTTTATATGTATAAAGTCAATTTAATCTTTGATAAAACAAACAAATCAACATGTAATGTTCCCACTGCTGGTGATACACTCGGTTTCCCCAGAGCAGTTTGGTAATGTCACATTTATCTACGAATTAAAAAAAAAATCGTGTGTTAACCTGGATATTCTAGAATCTAGGACATCCAGGTTTATCCACGATATTTTCTTTCATCCTTTTGAGAATATTTGTCGTGGAATAAGTTATACAAAATAAGTAATGCGCCTGGCTAGGTTTGAATCCACGATCTACAAACAGTAAGTCTGTGCCAATAGGACATCACTGCTCAATTTTAAAGATGGACATAACTCGATATCTTACGCTCAAAGAGCGGAATAGCGATTTGGCCAAAATGAGTGTAGGTAATTGTGAAATGTACAGTTTCACAATTGTTTTTTTATCGATCAATTATTTCTGTCGTCTGGGATAAGTCGTTGAGTGATCCTTCTGAAGTCATTGTTTAGTGTTGTGGGGCAGATAATTGTTGCCATTATTGTTGATGTTTGTTATTTGGCTGAAAGTGGCCCGAATGTAGTGTGTCGGTGTGTCTCGTGAGTTGTCGGCTGGTGTCGGCTCGTTGTGTATGATACGAATACATAGTACCTACTATAAATACGTGTAAAAGTTGTTTTAATATAAATGAAAAACGTTATTTAAACATAATTAATGTTTTGATCCCGGTGATTTCAGCAAACTACCATACGTCGTAACCCTGTACACTTTGGGACGCGTCAACAAACTAAACTTATTCGGTCGTTATTAGCTTTGCTCCGTAATTTTCAGAACTTTGTCACTTAGTTCGGTATGTAACGTCACGAAATACGCTGATAAACGGGTTATTAAAAGCTGTTGAAGTTCAATTTTTAAGCATTTGTTTTTATCCATACAAATTATTATAGTTAAATTCATTTACATCTCAAATACGAGCATGTTTAATATATATCACTTACGCAAGACAGCACAATTCATTCTATTCTTTAAATGAAAGTTCTCGGAGAAACTACATAAAAGCTGTGAACGTTATCAGCGCGCGGCCATCAGCGCGGGCGCCGGCGGGGCGGGACGGGGGCGGGGCGCGGGACGGGGTGCAGATATCCCGGCGAACATTGCTCTACAGATGTGTAGTGTCTGGTAAATGCTCCAATGTGCAGTGAGCTGTACAAAACAACATTTATATTGTTGAGATGTTTTAATGCAAATTGTTGTGGCTATTGGTGGACCATTTTTAACAATAGTAGTTCATAATAGGCTGTGTTCGAATATGCAATTTATAAAATTTGCAATGTCAATTTCAATAGCATCCTTTTTGCCCAATTTTTTGGGACACGTGTAGCAAAATCTTCATCGATACATTAGTTTAGCGGCCATCTTAGTAGGTACAATGTTTATCTTTAGAACGTGTGTTTAAAACACGGTCGATAAGGTAAACACTGAACACAACGAGGTGGTATCTTCAGCAATGACGTAGCTATTATCTGCCATTTGTGGCGGCGCGTCACTTGTCGCCTCTCACGTCACGGCGCGCTGTCGCCGGCCGCGGCCGCAACAGTTGAGCGCGAGTGGAGCGAGTGCATAACTTTAAATATTCATGCTATCACTTAGCGACAGATTATGCGCGATGAATATGCGAGCGCGCGCGTGTCGCTGCGACTTGTCGCGCGACGCCGACCGCCTTTATAAATACCACATTATTATTTATGAGCGACTAAATTTAGTGACTCTTATTTTTCAAGTGGACAAAAGATGGCTCTTGTGTATTCAGCCCTTAGCGACTGAATGTTAATGAGAAGCACTGAGTGGATTCAGACGTAATGCATCCAGTCAAGTTTATATAATAATATGTGAAAACTTAGTTTCCTCCTCTTACCATTTAGTTAATTTCAGGGGAGTATTCAGCTATAAAGATTATGAAAACTAATAATCTGGAATGTCTTTTCACATTTTGCTCTGACGATAGGACCTTATCTCCACATTATCCACAGCCATATTCCTCGGTGCTTACGAGTTCATCTCAAAGTTCATACTTTTCTTGTACAAAGTACTTGTGCTAGGGAATAGGATCAGTGCCTTGCTTACAAAATCTTGCTCAAACTTGAACGGGTTAAGACTACGAAATGTTTACATTAAATCTGTAGCGAGTATCTACCTACTTCTGTGCAGTGTGAACACAAGTTACGAGACACCGCGTAGCACTGCTCGTAGCACATATCTGCTACGACTGCGTAGCACAGTCTACGACGTAGCAGCTTGAGAATGGGTTCGACGAAACTTATCGGTAACGATTGCACTATTAGTACAAATCGATGTGTCAGTGAATATTTCATGTAAATGTTTCCTGTCGGCGCACCTTGCTGGCTCTCAGCGTTATCCCCTGAGTGATGGCCCTCATTCGTCGTCTGCCATCCATCGCATCCCTCCGTCCTTCGCTCCACTTCCTTAGCGACGATAGTAGGCATCATTCACGCACTCGCTGCGATCCACTGCCACTTAGTGCGGATCTATTAATTAATGGCTCGTTAGGGACGCGCCTGAATAGCCTTGTGGCTTGAAGTGGGACGTTGGAAATTATGTCGTAATTGAGGGAGGTTGCTGGATGATGATGAGAATTCTAGCTATAAATTGAGGTAATCACAAGTTTCAAGAATCAGCAAAGCATGTAACAAGTATCTATGTAATGACGAATAAGTATGTGTGAACCCGGCTATAGACGGTGTGATGTCTGAATAATTCAGGCGATCGCTTCCGCTCGTCCCCTGGGGGGAAGTTTCAGGATTTTCGGCTTAGGCACCGAGAAAATTATTAGCAAAGCATGAATAAAACGATTTTGTTTATTTTCCTCTGAGGAGCGCACGCTGTTAATATTTGATGCTCCTTCATTTTTTACTAGCTGTACTAAACTCTACCCGTCTAATATTTATATTTTACGATCGCTTTATTTTGACATTCAACGATAACTTTTATAAAGCTGTTTTATTTATTCATCGGAATACGTTACAATGTGACAACCCTGACGATTTGATTAAAGAAATACCGGTGTTTACTGGGTAATGACTGCACTGAGTGCTGAGCAGTACCGAATTGTGTTGTGTACGAAGTGGTCCTCAGTGCTATGTAGTCCTCTTTGGTCCTTGGATCTTGGCTGTACACTTTTAGCTCGTCCTCGAATCCTTTGTCCGGCGTTGTCGTGCTGACGGTTTGTGGTGTACCGGCTTTTATTTGGTGTTAAACTGGTTGTAAGAATTAGCGGCCATCTCTTAGCAAACACCAAAGTGATAAAGCAGTACTATTTAGCGCTCGCTACGTTCTTTCCTGTTTTCTTTGAAAATAATTATTATCGACATTAAAATATTTATGGTAAAGATATTTTTATGTTATGGTAGCCGAAATTAATGAGATTTACATTGAAATAAGTACTCATAAAGATATTTAAAATTGTACCGTGGCATAATAAAAAGTTCCATGATAGGCGGAGTGGCCGCCGGCAACGCGTCACGTCTACTTTTATGGCGTCATTAATCTGGCTCCAGATCCAATCTGAGAAAATCTTATAAATCTTATCAGCTTCTGGAAATAAGAAAATAATATAATATTACATGAGCTACTTTCCTTCTATTTAAATTATAATAACGAGTCCATCGTTAACGGTCAAACTATTTTTCCATTTCAACTTAAAACAGGAACAAAAACAGGTCTAGTTCAGTTACATAATTAGCAGAGTTTGTCAGTAGTTGGCAACACTGAACACTGCTTGAACACGAGGAGTGTCTAACGTCAGACTAATACCGGCACGAGTGATCAAACTCGCCTCAACTCCAGCTCGCTAGCTCACAGCTTGTTTCGAGCACAAGTTCAACAAGAATGTCAGTGATCATTATTGTAGGTTCCTGAACTATTTGTTCTAAAGATTACTTAGTCGATCTTCAGTGAATTCTTTCAGGCGAGTATTCTTTAATGGATTTATGATCAACACAAAACTATACAGACGTTGACTTAGCGTTACAGTAATCTTGTATGATGTGACATCTCATAACTTAAGTTTCATCACCCATCCACAGATTGATCTCGATAAGCGTTACCTAATCTTCATCACCCGCCCACAGACAGAACTTTGTAAGAGTTGGTTCACTTTGGTCACCCATTAACAGACTAATCTCGGTAAGAGTTGCTACTATCTGACGGCCAACTCTACCACTGTGCGCGCTTATTGGTCACATGAAATAGCGCACGCTACCTCAACTTCCTGTTACACACTTGTCCCACGAAAACACTCGCAGGAGATCGAAAAGAAAGATTTTACACGTCAATATAAAAACTATTAAGTTTTTGCACAGTTGAAACAAAGCGGTTAATATTGATGTACATAATAATATACCGAGGTGGAAAAGACACAATAAATCTAGCATTCAGTGCACACCTCTTGTACGTAAATTAGAAAAGTTCACGTTACATCCCGGGATAAAAACATACAGTAGCAGATAGGATATAGTTCACAATACAATCTAAGTGCAATAACATGCCAGCGGCTGATACACGGCGCGCAACTTCTGGCAATTTACCGCAGTTGTGCACTCCGCGCGGGCAGACCCATCGGAACTACTTGATAAATAGCTGCGAATAGCCACGACCACCCGCTCATCATAATACAGCACATTTCAAACTCTTAGTCGATGGAGCGGTGGGGGGGAGAGAGGTACTAAAACTTCTCTGGACTTTAAAATAGAGGATCGTTCCTCTAAAGACTCCGAAAGTTTCCAGAATGTTGTTCCCTTGTAGGTATTATGCGATCCCAGAAGCTTGGGACTAATCCGCTTTGAAATAATCCTTACTATAGTAATGTTTATGAATGCAAAAGTTGGTGAGTACTGAGAATCGAGTAGATGTAGGACTGTAGGTAGTTGGATCATGCTAGCTTAGCAGCATCTGCATTTTGACAAAGTCTACTGAGTGCCCGACATTATATTATTGACTTTCTAATACATGAAATTCTGTGTCAAGAGTATTCTGCTTAAATGTCTCTCATAAACATTTTAGTGGATAAAATAACGTTGTGTGTTTTAAACAGTAAAAACTGAGTTATTTTTTCTACAACGACTTTCAACAAGATTGCCAAAGCATTCCGGGTAAGTTAAGTTATATATTTTGACCTATCCAACGTCGTTATTGCTATTAATAGACTGCTATTCTGTTTAAGCCCTAAATACAAATCAAAACACAAACATATCCGTTATAATAGCAATGGATAATTACTGAAATGTAATTAACACGAGGCACAGAGCCGATTACGTGTAATTTGTAATTAAAATTAATAACATGGCGAGCGTGACGCGATCACAACGAGATGTATTGATGTTCCGCGTCGCGATAACATTAGCGAGAGAGTTGTGTCGGAGTAACTCGTTGGCTAATGTTATTAGTATTGTTACATGTTTATATGCCAGAAATAAACTAAATGAAAATTCTGACTCTGATCAGAAGAATATTCGTCATCGTTTCATAATAACGATAACATTTTTTATTCATGGATTGTTTTCCTTAAAAAATATGTATTTTCTGTTGTTTCGATTGCTGATTGTAATAAAATATTTGCACTAAAAACTATAATATTAAAGCTGACGAAACTCGAAACAATGAATCGATAGTTAGTAGTCGCGTAGTTGTTTCATGGTTTGTTAACAAGTAAAAAAAAAACTTTGATGTTTGTACCTAATTTGTCGTACATGTCAGAAGTTATTTACCTATTTATTTTCTTATGAAGAATTACTTTGGAACTGTTCAAAACTCTCATAACTAAATTACACAATAGTCATGAGCATAGCTGAGTGATCAACTGCCGTGCTCCGATTCCCACAGGGTGTGTCCCAGCAGTGGGAGCATTATAGGCTGATGATGGTGATCAGTGGTAGTTGCATTAGTTGCAGTTCCTTTATCCAAACTGATTTTCATGAACCTTTTAAAAAACTTGTGCTAGTAGTCGTGAAGGCTGCGACGCGCGTCGCATGGTAAGGATCTCCGTCCCAGTGAGTTAGTGAGAGCCGGTGATTAATGCCGGCGTAGATTAGTGCCGACAAATTAGAGTTATTAAGCTGCGAGCTGATGCCAGCCTCCGTTATCCACTCAGATGTTTTGTTTCATAATCTCTTGTTCTTTATCTTGAGAATCATATTTCGTTACGGTTTTTTTTTTCAGGTATTTGTAAGGTTATTTTTAAACTTTAAGAACCGTGTTAAACTTTATGAGAATAAGATCTATGGTGTATTATAGCATAGTAATGTACATGTATTAGAAGACGATATGTAAAAACGGCTTCTTATGAAAAAAAAATTGTCTTGAGTGTTACTTAAGATGTGAAAGGGTTAATTTATTAGACGGTTGCGTTATTCACAGTAACACTTTGACCCCTCGCCACCGATGCACCAGGCGTCAGGGGGGGTGAGGCGATGCGCCTCCCCGGGAGGAACGGAGGGGACAGGGAGAGGACAACAATTAGGCGACATTCCGGCGCCTGCAATCTAAGTGGAATGCCTTTAGGTGAGCGAACGATTTATCGGCCGCAAGCGCAAATTTGTAGGCGAACCGCGTGAGCTTCCTTGAGGTGCCACTCCACAGCATGCCATAGTATACACGCGAGGGTACATGTGACTTGGAAGTAATCTTTTAGAGAAAATGAAATGTGTTTTCTGAGAAATGTGCGCGTCGACATGATGAAGTGAGGAACTATAATAGCTGTGTCGCATTGCACCGCCTACTGGTAGGACACGGGTATCACGCCGTCCACCGAGATGTTACTAAACGCTATGCCGAGGATGCCGTCGAAATTGGCGGCCACGAAGGCGAGGCCGGCCATGGGTCCAGGGTTCATGTAGGGCACCCTGATGTCGTCCACGGTGACGTCGTCCTCCGAGAGGAAGCCGGACAGGCTGTCGGTGCCGTAGTGGATGGCGAAGTCGGTATGTGTTCGACTTGGAGCTGTCGTACTTTTTGTGTAAGACTTAAGAAAACACAATGGAGGTTATAAAAACGTATATTTACTTTAAATACAATAAAAATAATACTGCAGAACGTGCAGCCGGAGACGTGGTAAAAATTGTGATGAATAAAAAAGGAGTTAAAGTGACGCAATGACAGATTGAAAATTCGAAATACAAATATTTAAATTTAAAAAATCGAAATCTATACATATAATAAAACTGTAGAAAAGAAATTTTTGTACATTAAAAAAAAAATAAAAAAATATAGCCAGGATGTTAAAGGACAACCAATAGAACCCATTTCCAGCATTTTTAGAATTTTTGTCTGTTTGTCTGTTTGTCTGTTTGTCTGTTTATCTGTTTGTCTGTTTGTATGTTTGGTTATTCGGGCATCACGTAAAATGTACGAAATCAATGTAGATAATTTTTATACACAACGATTTAGCGTAACTTGAAGTAACATTTAGTTTTTGTTTCATTGCAATCGGTTCAGTATATCAAAAGATATTTGAATTTAAAGTGATCCAGAAGTAAAATATTACGGTCAGTTCACAGTTCACACCGAGACGCGCAGTTCAGTAGCGCGATCTAGCTTCGAATAGAAAAACTACATATTCAAATAATTCATCTAAACCAACGATAACACGAATAGAGGTGTTGAATTGAAGTAACATTATGTTTTTTATTTCATCGTAATCAGTTTACACCTTACAAACAAAAAATGTAAATTAATTAAAGCGATTTAAAGGAATCGTAGAATAGAATAGGATAGGATGGGATAGGATGGGACAGGATGGGACAGGATGGGATAGGATGGGATAGGATGGGATAGGATGGGATAGGATGGGATAGGATGGGATAGGATGGGATAGGATGGGATAGGATGAGATAGGATGGGATAGGATGGGATAGCATGGGATAGGATGGGATACGATGGGATAATATGGGATAGGATGGGATAGGATAGGATAGGATGGGATAGCATGGGATACGATGGGATACGATGAGATACGATGGGATACAATGGGATAGGATGGGATACGATGGGATACGATGGGATACGATGGGATACGATGGGATACGATGGGATACGATGGGATATGATTGGATACGATGGGATACGATGGCATACGATGGGATATGATTGGATAGGATGGGATAGGATGAGATACGATGGGATAGGATGAGATACGATGGGATACGATGTGATACGATGGGATATAATGGGATACGATGAGATACGATGGGATACGATGGGTCACGCATAGGTACGACCTGTTTCTGGGGCTGCCAGCGCCGGTAAAGGCAGGAACGGGCAGGCTCCGGAGTACGCCCATACTACTCAGGTTCCAGAGGCATTTAAACGTAGATTTTTCACTTGCACGAGCATGCGGGCGGCGAGTATGCCTGGGTCGACGGCGCGTTGTGTTCAACACGCGCCTCAATGTGTCATCACAATGACGGTCCCCCCCTTAGAAGACCAAAGCCTGCCGGGGTCGCGGAACTATCGAATTACCTTGACCCCGGAACGTAAAGGCCTATTATAGGATTTATAGGATATCGAGGATTTTAATCAGTACAAGTCTGACAATCCCTCTTTCCCTGCCCTGGGTGGGGACTCATTTGATGATTTACGTACGCATATTTATGTATGCTCCAGAATGATGGTTTACAGCTAATGTTGTTAATAAAGAAGCACTAAAAAATTACATTGTTAAGTTCCGACATCCACGTGAACGAAGTCGCGGGCACAGCTAGTAGAAAAATAAAAAGGCAAGAGGTTGAAGGAACAGAGGTGGAATACCTACTCTGTTACAGCTGCTAGGTAACAAAATAAGTTAGGTCACCTTTTATGAAAATTTAGGCCAGATCTACTGCAGAAGCACGCGGGCATCCTCTGTTATGCATGTAGATGCGTGACTGGCAATCTAACCGCGGTATAAGTACATGAGAAAATTTTTCTTGCACTTCCTACTGTGGACTGTCGACTTTATAACTCTGCTGTGTGTGGGGGGGGGGAGGCAGCCTGTCTTCTAGCTAGACTATTTAACGAAAGCTAGAAGCGTAGTCTTGTAGTGCACTCGGGGATTGCCGTATCTGGAACCTTGGGAGTTCTTCCTAATTAAGTGTCGTCTGAGCTTCAAAGCTAGAAGTCGGGAACATTGTGCAAAAGCATTATAATTATTGTGCGTGTATATGTATAACTGAATATAATTATAACATAAAATAACATGCTTTACAAACCGCAACTTTCTCCAACCACGCGTCAATTTCATTGGTCTTTCATAAATACCCCACAAACCGTATTTTATACGCGTGAGAGGTCACAGAGTTTATTGCTTCACAAAAACCTTCCTTACATACGACTTGCGGTTAAATTTAACTGGGTCACACAAAGAGCAAAGTTATAAACAAAACATTAGTACAACAGGTACCTGTGTACAGACCCAACAATTATCTCCAAAACTAAGCCATCCGCGTAGCACTCTGCTACGTCGTAGCCTACTATATCGCTACGCTTGCTACGCCGTAGCAGATCCGCTACGTAATAATGTATTCTTTCATATTGCATGTAGGTAGGGTGTTTAGAATGTTACTAGTTTTATTTTAACAACTTTTATTAATGGAAGGGTTTGAAACAAGCATAAACACACCCTACTTAACAACTACACACATTACTAAAGTTATCAACCGTCACGTTAGTTTATTTAAGCGCCGGACACCACGCCCCGAACTATGAAAATAAAATAATCCTAAAATATCTATTATGGGAGCATGTTTTCATTAGAGCAAGAGCGAAGGGTCACATTTGTTAAATATTCATGCGGCGAAGTCCTAAGCCGCTTTATATTAAAACTAGCGCTGGCTCTGTCTACCCTCACTTTACTTTAAATTATTTTCTTTTATTATAATCTGTTTTGTTTATCGGATCGTTACTGACATGATTAGGGTGACGTCACGGCGATGACGTCATGTATTTGTGTTGTTTCTCGTGTGAACGTAGCGTTACGACATACTGTAGCAGCTAAAGGGGTATATGTTTCGGAGAAAATAATATTTTATTATTTTTAGGCACTACAGTGTTATACAATTTATTATTAGTTATCTATAGTAACATTATGAAGGTAACGAGTTTGTTTGTATGCTTATAATGGTTATCAAACTGGTTCTAATAGTATGCATTATTATTTTTAACTTTAAGTATGACTTTGGACGATGCCTTTGACTTTAACAATGAATTTGACTTTGAAATTAAACATTTCATGTTTTACAATATAAAAAAACTTTTTCAAAAAAATGTAACCGCCTTCAAAAACAACCATAAAAATGGTAAAAAAACCTACAAAATCACTTTTCTTTCGGAAGTCGGTGTCTTTGTTTTATTTATTTCATTGTCTTTTTTTTGCCACCGACTTCCGAAAGAGAAGTTATTTTGTAGGTTTTTTTACCGTTTTTTATGGTTGTTTTTGAAGGCGGTTACATTTTTTTTGAAAAAGTTTTTATTTTACTCTTTTTAGTTTAAATAATTCAACCCGAATTCTTGTCAAATACAACATGTGCACTAGAATTTTGTAATCCATAACACCGGTAATGACATCGCTCATGTACACAATAAGCTAATAAAATTCCCTATCTCAAAAACTACTGAACCGATTTTGATGAAACTTGCAATATTCCCTAAGTTAAATGATACCTAGTACAACAAACTGGACTTGTAGTTCCAGACATATGCGAACTCAAACTAAATCAGTCGATGCCTACTCCTTACTATTAAGGAGTTCTACCTTCCATCATCAGTTCAGCTACATGAAATTATGATTACCATACGCAAGTACTTAAATTACTTCATAAAATTTGCGAAAAACGGTGTGTCGGCCTATAAAATTCGAGGGTTGCCCTCGATTTCTCCAAGATCCACTCATCAGATCCCAACTTGGTGACTATGGGACCACTTCAGAAGTACCTCCTTTCGAACAAAAAAAGAATTTAAAAAATCGGTTCACAATTTGGCGGAGGTAATCGCGTAACAAATATAAAAAAAAAACATACCGTCGAATTGATAACCTCCTCCTTTTTGAAGTCGGTTAAAAATGAAGACATTTTCTTATAATTATTTGGTAATTCCACAAGTGACCACCTCAGTTATGTTAAATTCGTCGGCAACAATCTATCATTGAATTTACAGGATTGTTTATCTGGTCCTACGGTAATCTCCGAAGAATCCCATGTATTACCATAACGCTGCCAAAGACGGCAAGTCACGGTCCTGTTAACACCAACATACCTCATTGATTTCTTCCCACTTCTGGCTTTCCTACAGCTCTCTGCATTTCATCATCAGGCCAATGACGTCTCTTCGTGATATAGAAAATGTCTCCCCGCCAGGGTTGGCATGACTAAAACAAGTTGTTTTAAAACCGTTTGAATTTAATCCGCATTTTTATCGCACATTTACTAGATCCATGGAACCACCAGGAAAAAAAAATATCCCATAGTGGAACTAGAGAATGGGACTAGTGGGATACGGTACAGGTATTATTATGTACGCAACATAAATTGTATACAAATAAATTTTCATAAACAAAATCCTGCTTCATAGCAAAAGGTAAACGTTACCACGATTTTATGGGAAACTCTTAGCGGTGGAAATGTGTTTAAATATTTTAGTTAACTAATTAAACATAACGTAGCTCCAGCACAGTCGCAGGCACCGCCCGCGCCGCGGGTATGAACTAGTGCGAGTACAACTAGTTAAAGAGCTGGCGGTAATCTGTGAATAATTGACGCACACTCCCGCTCGGCTCCTGGCTTATGCAGCACCGCTTGTGAACATTGTGAACGTACCTTATAACTAAATCTGTAATTCTGGGGGATTAAGGTGACTTGAAAATGTTTAAACTTTTTAAACTTTACCTTTTAAAAGAATCGGCAACCCAAATGGCTGCAGGCGAATTGTGATATTTTGAAACATGTTAAACGTAGTCTACATATAGGCAAGTCGCGGCCAAACACAAGCTAATGAAATGTGAAAAAAATCTTTATACGGAAATCCACACCAAGACATATAGGAAAAGTAATGCAATGGTAAAGACGAATATAAGTTTCATGACGAATAATATTGGCGCTTGGTGAACTATTGTTTTTTTTACGATGTACCTGTGAACAAAGTGCGTGTCTCTCCCCCCCCTCCCTTCTTGTAAGACATTGTAATAGATTACGTTTCATAAAAGGTTTCCATCGGATTTATCGCAGGCCCTCGCGTGTTCACGCTCGCTATCGTCGCGGGGTGGGCAGGGTGCTGGCAGCCAAGTAATTGAGCGATAACTCAGCGCCACGGGGGGTGTCAGCGCCATCTAGCGGACACCTGCAGACATGCACACGGGCCTTTTACGTCGGTAAGTGCGTAAATTGTGGAAGATAAGCTATCTTTAAAACACGATGTTTCCGAATCAGTCAATATGTTAACACTGCTGGGAGTCTTGAGAAACAGAACTCTCTATGAGAAGAAGTGAACCATCCATCTAGCTGGAACGTGCGAATTGATAACTGACAAAACATGAACAGTTTGTAAAGTTGTATGTACTGTAATAACCTTATATTATAACACATTTTCGATGAGATATTTCCAATGCCGATTAGTTAGTAAGTTAGTAAAATATAAGTAATTTAATTTTTGTAATTGAAAGTGATCGTAGTAAATTTGCATTCACTGAAACGAATATTCCACGAACAAATCAGCAAAATGTCATCGAATTTCCTTTTCTGAAATACAGGAGTATTTTAAGATGTTGTAACAATCACAGAATCAGTGATGTGTGATGAAATCTATCAAATACTCGTGTTTCAATAGAAATTTGAAACAGTTAAAATAATGTCGATTTCTTTTTATGAACACTTACAGGAAACACGCATCTCAAATGATCTGTAATTTAATGTTAGTACATTGTTGCTGTATAGCAGAGCAGCAATGTACTAACATTAAATTAGACCGATTTTAGATTTTATTAACACTGTGTCAATATTAACATGTTGTGAAATGCCTCATGTATGACTGACAAGACATTCACCCACTTTCTAAATCTATAAATACATTAAAATATTTAGTTGATGTATTAATTATACAAAGCTCGTATAGCAAGCTAAACGTCGAAGCCACCTACATCACATCGACACAAACGTTGTACCGTACTCAAACACGTGAGATTTGGCTCTCGTCTCCGATCCCAATTAGGCACGGACGTAGCCAGGAGCGATCACTAATTAACAATTTAGCTATCGGCACAAAGCCAGATTTTAAATTAGAAATCTATGATTAGTATAAAATGATCACAAAGCGGCTCTTGTTTATTATTATCCCACCAGCCCCCTTCTATCATCGCACATCTAGACGCACGGCAAATTACCATCCTTACCTTATTGCTATACCACCAATTCGCACTAAGCGTTTCCAAACGTCTTTTATAATGCGGACAGCGAAGGAGTGGAACTCTCTGCCTGCGTCTGTGTTTCCGAACGCATACAACCCTAATCTCTTCAAAGTTAGAGTGAACAGGCTTCTTCTGGGTAAGCTCGCTCCATCGTCGACCTTGTCTTAGTCATTCTTGACCTAGACTAAGGTCAAGAGCAAACCCATTTTACATAAACAACATAAACATTATAGAACTAATTAGTAGAATTTCACAATGGAACACAATGTAAGGTAAGTACTGCGATACATTTCTCTGTCAAGTTTATCGCCGACACCTCGGGGACATACTTAAGTATAATTATTGCGAGCAAAGTCGACAATGGAGACATAGAGACGAACGTCGCAAGGAGACGGAGAGTAAATGCTTTTATGTGGGAACTCATTTTAATTTCTCATTACTATTTTATGAAACCGAAATCAGAAGTTCATGATACCTAAATAAATAGTCCATATTTTAAGCCTTATTAAATCAGAAAAGCAAGCCCTCAAAACAACCAGATGATTGTAGTAGGCAGTTGATTTTATATAGGAGGAGATATTTATTTTAATTTTATGGAAAGAGCCGACCGGCCGCCCTCCATTGTCGAAAAAATAATGAGACGTCATATAACTCGGCTCATATTATATTTGGCTGAGCGTACCTGTCGTGCCGGGTGAGCTCCATGTATCAGGGGTATTGATACGGAGGACCAATATACCTGATACGGACATTTTACGACGGTATTAAGCTTTTTATGTATGAAGTATTGGCAGGGAGGGACCGCCGCGCATATATTACACGTAAATCACAACTGAATGTTAAGTGCGGAAAGCATGTTTCATATGAGATGTTTCCAAACAAAGATACGATAATGCAGTTATTGCGGTTACGTGCGTCAGCGGGCTGATGATACTTCACATAGTAATATTAGTGTTCTTTATTCGACTCCGGGTAGATGCGTATATAAAGACAGTAAAAGTACATAACCAGCAAAAATAATAGCGTCGTAAAATATTTATGTTATGAGTACTTTAAACTTTTAAAGGTGCCGTTTAGCTGTTTAGTTTTAGTACACAGCGTGTGTTCTCTTGAACATAAGTTCAGCAGTCCCGGCATCTTGTCCCGCGGCTGTTTGAGTAAAAATGCGCCGAATGTCGTCGACATGAGAGCATAATAAGGTGAAACTCTGGGAGCGACCCGAGTAACTTGTAACTTGTTTGCGTCTCAATTTAACTGTTAAAATAACCGCTATTTTGTCGTTTAGCAAGTTGTCCGACACGCTAACTTGTTGCGATGCGCTCTCTTCTCCACGCTGTCCACAAACAAATGTAACTTGTGTCACTTTATGTTTAAGTTGGTCCACGTTTGAAAGAGCTTTTTTATCACGTTCATGTTAATGAATGTTATAATAATTTAAAAGTATTTTTTAATATTGTAAAAGAAATCCAATATGATCTCAAAACCGGTTACATAGCAGTATGTATTTTACATTGTATATAGTCTATCGTTATATTGTGTTCAGATAATTGGAGCAACTATTATTATCAGTTGAAACAATCCAGCGGTCGGCTCGTTCTCACGGGGCCCGCCCGGCTGGTGAGCACCGACAGAATGATACGTGGCCCAACACGGAGTAAACTATTCACTAAGCACTAGCATTATCATTGATTTTATGTTCTTTAATGAAGCTTAATGTATTAAACTGATGTTTTAATCACAAACTGTTAAGTAATTTACTGACTTTGATTATATTTTAAATTCTTTGTTTAGAATTGTAACTGAAAGTTGGTCAGATAATTAGAAAATTCCATCGCAATAAATTATTACTTGAACATAATTACTTTTAGAGGCTTTCAGTATCTAGTTTTGAATTAATTCATTATTCTGGAGCGTTGTCGGATGCCGAGAATAACTTTGTGAATGTTTTTTAAAGATTTAACTTTAAATGCGATAATTAAGGCAACATTGTTGGATGTCAAATAGTTAAGTCGTTGTTAACAGATGAGTCTAATGTTTAACGGGGACATTTTGTTTTAGTTTTCAATTTTCTCATATTAATAGAGTCATTCTTCGTTTAGGAAAATTTACTTTGTGATTATAATATTTTCATAAACAGTTTCGGCCACAACACCTGCAGCGCTCACACAAAGCCTGGCGCGGGCTCGACACCTGCCATCCTACAAGCACAGGTACCTGCTCCATCGACTATCCTTTATATCCCCAAATTATTTCCCTCTTCATATATTTAATGAAACTGCCCGCGCTGAAATATTAAAGGAAAAATTGGTGGGCGGCCATCACGAGCAGCACTTAAATTATATTCGTAATTTATTGGTTATTAAAGTTAATGATGATATCATGTGGGACTGTTTCATGGTGAAGGACTTGCTTCTTTTATTCAGATTAAGTTGTAAATGATGATAATTATAACTCCAGCACGTGATATCTAGAATATTTTGTCCTCCTATAAAGTCCCCACAATCACAGAGTACACACACGCACGATATCCACGAAGCCGTAGACTTAAAATTATGCAACTAATATGAGAAGCTGCCGCACTCAACATCAAACAATGCCGTCATTGCCGGCTTACATAACAACGTGATTGCAACACAAAGCCGCCGCGAGACGCGTGTTACCGACGCTTACGTCACGCTTATTCTAATTGATTTGTATATTTGTGGAGCTATCCGAAATATAGGTACCTATATTTGTAACTCGTGCAGAACCTTGTGTGATGTGTGAACGATGCATGTTTTACCGAAGGAACCGTCGTAAAACGTTTTATGACGAATTTTTGCGTATTTTGTTAGGAATGCGGAATATTGAAGTCCTCTCGGATGTGACCAGTGCTAGTGTGCGACATACTGGTTTGATACTTAAGAGCATAATACCGTGCTTATTAGACAAATATTATACGCTTTTATACAGTTAAAAAAGAAAATACATTCTTTTATTTATACGTAAACTAGCATTATTTTGTCACGCTCCGTTCACATGAATTTAGAAGTTGACAATTATATTATATAAGTATTGGACTATACAGTATACACGTACCACCATCTATTATAAAAAGAACAATGTTATTGTTTTCCTCAGAAACTACTATTTTTTAGGATAGAAGGCATTTTATGTCCGATTCTATATAATATGGATGATTGGTACAGTTGTTTAAGGCCGTATTCAGTGCTCGACCGACGGTCAGTCCGCGCTTGCACTGACCGTCAGTCGGCTTTTTGCATTCAGTGCTCCACTGACCAACGCACGGAACAGCAGGGTTCAGTCGTGATATATCCATTTATAAATTGTCCCGCGTCCGCAACACATTGAATGCTCTGAAGCATTGCATAGCGCGTCAGTTAGACCGACGCGCTCGACCGATCGTCTCTGTCTGCTGCTACGCTGACCGACGGCGACGGTCAGTCCTGACCGTCAGGAGAGCACTGAATACGGCCTAAGTGTAAATGGGTAACAAACTTACTTCGCATTTTAATGTTAGCTTGGATTAGGATTTTTGGGAATCCATGTTAAGCACTTTAAAAAAAAACCGGATATTTTGCTATTATTAATAATAACTACGAGTACATAAAGATGTCATCTCGTCTAACATTAGTAGCACAGCAGTCTCATACAAACATATATTGAACATTTTTCTCTCTCGGCTGCTATTTGCGCGAATGTTTCCGCAACAGTTCATACCTACAGTACCGACACGTTTTATACTCCAACAAGAAACATTCAAACAGAATAGTAAAAAATATATCGTTGTACATTTGTTCGTTCATTCGTATATTACGTTCTAAGCTTATGAAGGGTATAAATATGGGAATCTTACCTACAGCAGCACATTTTACGATTTCAGTTCGGAAGGGTAGGAGAGGGTAGGAAAGGGTTCCATCCCGGATAGTTGTCGGAAGACGAGGACGTCGGCGGCTGTTTACGAGCGCGATATAAAACTGAACATAACACAACTGAACACAAACACTGTGTAATGAGATTAGCACACAATGTTGCCGACTGGATTTGATTTAAAAAGTAGTTCTGTTTGTATGCTGACAGGGAGGTACCTCACGCTGGCGTTAACACCTGATGTTCAAATATTACAGTACTATAGTTTTTTTTAAGGTGGTAAAATAATCAAGTGAATCTTGCCACCCTGGTTACAGCGGAAGGAAAAATTTGTTACAACATTGATTTCACTGTAATGTCAACGTGGTAGTGTAATAGTTTGAATACTCTACAATAGATGGCGCGAAACGCCCCATAAGATGTTAGAAATTAATTTAAGAATTCGACGCTTATTAGGCAAGAACCTCCGTGGCTCGGTTGGAAAGACCGTCGAATGTATACTGACCTGGACGGTCACAGGTGGATGTTCCTGTTCACGGTTAAAACTTTTCACTCCATTGATTTTTTTTTTAATTAGCCGCGCATGCAGATATTAGCAAAGTTAATATTTAAATAACAAGCAATTCCTTACTTGTTCTCCATTAAATAAACAACTACAAACAAATAGACCTTTAAGTAGCTTATTTCATTAAAACTGGTGCGCTTGATGAGTAATTTAATCGTATTTAAAAATATTCCCAAATGCAGCAACTCCTTTGAAATTTTCCGCCAAAAATACTCACGTCCAGTAGTTCGGGCTTTGACATGACTTTGATCGCATAATAAGTATGTAGTGAGTACCGCCCACAGACAGTGGAATATAAGGAGTTATCGTCATCTGCTACATGAATAGAACAAAAGAACCTCCGTCATGTCGCCGGGATCAACGCCCTCACGACACATTACCCTCGCACTAAACGAATAACTGAAGGGTTCCACTTCAACCTTGCCCTGCCAATTAGTAAGAGAACATGATTGCAATCAAGCGGACGCGGCACCTAGTAGACGAGGGACTACAAGAAAGTCGTTATACCCCCCCCCCCCGCGTACATCTGATCGTCCTAAGTTACAGATAGTACCACAAAACCTACCGCCCCACTGATCGCGATCGTAACCAGGTAACTATCGGTCTGGCGCCAGTTTTTGTTGAGATACCATCCTATCCTACCTACTACCATTCGCTTTAATGGACCGATTAAAATGTTCATTGTGATGTAAAACAGGAGATCTGCGGGGGCGAGGAGACGGCCGCGGGGGGAGAGGACGAAAGATTGGAAAAACGCGGGTAATCAAAGAATTAATTGATTCGCGGTACCTTTGTGCCTCGTTGTGGAATGCTCTTAAAAAAAGGGGATTACGATTGTTCCCGAGGGGCTTTTAAGAAATTAATTGTTTTATAATTGTTGAGGAGGAGAGCTGTTTGGATACCTGCGTTTGATTGGGAATCAGACAGAGTTACCGCAGGCGGGGGGGGGGGGAGGTGGGAGACTTTACTCAGTTAGGTTTTTTCATTCAAATACCCTGTTGTCTTGATTGAGAACTATATACCTACTTGAGGAGTATGAGGAAAACTTTAAGAAGCTATAAAAAATGTTTAAAAGTCTATCTTACGTGCCGTGATCGTGTGTCTCCCGCCGCAACACTGAGCAGCATGATGACTGCACGAGCGTGTATTATTGAGTGCGGGAGGTGCGCGCTGCAGCATTAAGCGAACAAAGCATTTGCCATCGCGAATAATTCACTCGCCGAACTAGCAGCGTTTAAGTGCCCTCCAGCCCGATCTAAGCTTTGTTTCCACGCTTTTCTTCATATCTCACTTTGCGAACACAGCAAGTTGCACCGTATGTGCAGCGCAATACAATCTCAATTTCGTTGATTTTATCGTTGTTTTAGTCCGTTTCCGCGCGCCTAGGGAATTTCTTTCGAATGTCTTCTATATATCTCTGCGGGTAGGTATAATCCGCTGTATTCGCGAGAAAAATCTCTATTGCACCGCGTACAGATGCATTTCCAGTGATTTTCCACTTTCACCCCTCCCTTCCCACCCCGCCTCGCCTCGCCTCGTATCTGACCCTCTAGGTTCTCGCCGTGTTTTAGTTTTGTTTCATTAACAGCGCGAGTTAGTGAACTCTTAACACTAATTTTGTTTTCCAACTGAGTGTGTCGCGCTCGCGGATCGGCACAAGAAATGGTTTCTGTCGTGGATGATGGGGGTTCTTTTTTCGGTTGAAGCCATTTAATATGAGGTGGAACTAGTGTAACCAGTGTTACTTAATTTGAACTATTTGTGTACTAAACGATGATTTTGCAATTACATCAACTAGTCTAGACCCTTGAGTTATGAGGATTGATTTAAATTTGTTGAGAAATATGATCTAGGATTATATTATGAAGCGTTTCTCACATGAAAATTATTATATCCAACGGTCTATTGTCGGTGCTTATAATAATGTTTTGTTAAGCACTCATTGATAGTACAATATTGTCGATGTGACCTACAAGGATCCATAAATAATGCGCTCCGCGGTAGTCCCGCGCCCCGGGATCGTCCCGGCATCCCCCCGGGATTGCGGCCGCGGTATTCCTTACTTCCATCTGTTTCGACTTAAACCCTTGCAGTTTAGGGTTGAAATGAGTTTTTTATTGCATTACTGGCGAATGATTAATTACTGTATGGGTCGCTGAGACCCTGTCGGATCGTTGTAGGTGGTTTAAAGATAAGAAAAAAATCGTGACCTTTCGTCTGAAGGTTCTCTGTGTAATTTATAAGCTGGTATTAGGTACCTCCATTTATTATTATAGGGATTCAATTATTGGTTCAATTTGAAACTAGATAGGTTTGCTGGAGGGCCGCGGCCCGGTCAGGTGTACTGACGGTCACAGCAGGCGCGCGGTGGGCACGCGGGGCGGGGGAACAATAACAACGTTAAACGTAATTAGTGAACAGTTACCTACTTCATTGTGACAATAATTTAGTAAGATAGCTAATCATGTTTGCACTGTTCCAAGTAATAAAATGCTTGTTTTCGATGGATAATATGCACATGTTTTAATAAATTGTATTTTATTATTTACTAGCGTTTCCTTTGTTCGGGATATCACCCGATACGATCAGATATTATTTCAAACAGCTTCGTAGGATGTAGCTTCCCATTACTTAGAAGATTACCCCTCTCATCCATACTGACGAATACGAGTATACAAACTTCATCATCATTTTGTTAAAAGTATTGATTTGTTTAGTTATAGGTATGTTGATAGACTTTAATAAAAATTAACTGTTTAAAGTTAATCTTATTATTTTAATTAACTTTTCAGAAGAAGTTATTTGGCTAATAAATTCGCTGTTGTTTCTGCTTTTACAAGTGCGCCGTCCCACTTGTAAGGAATATAAAAATCTGAAAAGAGAGCAGCCGCGCCTGCTAATGCATACAAATGGTCCCGCGCGGCACATCTTGTACAATTCGTCGCCGAGCTGTCTCATGGCGGTGCTTAGCGGTGCCTGCTCGACACTCGCCGCGAACTATCGCGCCGCGCATTACTCTTCGTCAGGGGTAAGCTGAGCTGCCGAGCCGGTGCAGTCGCGCATCTATCTTGAGAGCTGAGGTGAAACAAAGAATTACCATGAATAAGTTATTCCAGGATACTGGTAGCTTTAGATATAACACAGAAAGACATATCATGAACGTTCTAGCAAAAGCTTTTATAATAATTGAATTTAAGTTCTTCTTATTTAAGAGATTTGAGTCTACATTAATCCACACAATACAGGAAAATCCTACGAAGCTTTTAGCTATTTCATAGTATTAATTCAAGGATTCATACTGAATCAAATAAAGAGAAATAACAAAAGATTTTGGTAATGTTATCCGACCATTTTGTCTGAAATACATGTAGAGTTGAGTGCGCTCATTGTTCGCTTTATCGCCGCTGTGCTTTTAAACGTGCTCAAATATGAGCATTAAGTACAATGGCTGAAACCGAACACGCATTTGTTCAGCGCTCGCCGTGTATCGTGAAATACGTGGAGACTCGCGCAAATACGAGTAGTTACCTCCGTGGAGTCAGCGTGGGGAGAAGACTGCCAATTTGTATGATACCTTATATTAAGCAGGTACATATTGGCACATAGTTGTACAATGTACCTTCATTTGACCTGTTAGGTAATTAAATAAACTAAGAAAGACTTTGTCGTGTTTTGATACGGCAATGCACACGTGAAGCAAGGGCAGTTCGTTAGTATTATTACACATCTTGTGGGCAAAAAGATAATAATATATCAGTATCATGTTGTCAAAGAATCCGCTTCAAGTAACCGCTATATGCCACCTGGCAGCTCTAAACCTGCTGAAAAAATACCAAGTTGCTATTAAAGAGTCAAGTTAGCGATATATTATTCAACATTAAAATACAACTAATTAAACTATTACATAATAACTATAAAAATAAGAAATTAGAATATAACTAAACTAAACTATTATAGATTGGTATTGGATATGATATTTGGGATCGATCGTGGCCGTTCGCAACATACAGACGTGCTCGTTAGCAATATTTAATTAACGTAATAAATAGTGACCTACATTGTAAATTTGCTAAGTGTGAAATTTCATAAATAATGGAAACATAAACATTGTGAACTGTTCAAAAATGGATAGCAGCCCCGGCAGTTCAAGCAGCCGAGAGCTACCCTATGCTTCGCCAGCAAAGAATCTTCAGACTGACTTCTCGGTTGAAGTTGCATCCACGCCCGAGATACAAAAATGGATGTCATCCATGGAGCAGCAATTAAATGACGTTTGCACTATTGCCACGGAAGGCAAACTCAACTCGGAGCAGAAACTGAAGGTTTCAAACTTGTGCCGTAAAATTGGATCTGGTATCTCGCAAATGGCTATGCTGTATCAGGCCCTGAAGCAGAAAGCCCACCAAGCCATCAACATAATTGATGAATTAAAAGAAAAACGTGACCTGGCGGAACAAATTTCGGAGCTCAAGCAGACCATCAAGGACTCTGGTGCAGCAAGGAACACTTCCTTTGCTGATATGGTGAAGAAGGGATTAAATGATTACGTGCGCCCGAACAATGTAAGCTCTGTGGCTATTTATCCCAAAGATAAATTTAAGTCGAGTGACGAAACTAAGATTCTCGTACAAAAAATTATTCGCCCTGAACAAATAAAACTGCAAATACGTGGAGTCCGCAAAACAAAAAATGGGGGCGTTATCATCAGCACTGAAACCAAACAGGATGCTGATAAACTTAAGGACGAAATTCATCTGTCGTTGTCTGGACTTACCGTCGATGAACCTAAGAAGCGCAAACCACGGATCTCTATTATAGGAGTGCCGACTTCGTTGCGACTTGCTCGCGCTATAATAAGCCTAATAACCACAAAACGGGAGATGTTGACTGCCCTGCAAGAAAAATAGCAGAATATAGGTACATCAACTCGATCGACTATGAGATCGCATAGAACGTCATTATGGTCACATTTCCGTTGATTCGCCTGTAGCTGACGCAACGATATCGGGCTACTGACCTAAACTACACTTTTATTTTGTTGCTGTATAGGCACATTAGTTACTAGCTGCGAAAATGTAAATTAAGCAATTGTGTGTGTTTTTTGCCACTTGGACTTTAACAAAGTTTTAGACTAGTTTATAATTTATATGATTTTGATGACACTTTTTTTGTTATTATGTGTTTTAGTTTTAAATTAATATTATTTTAGTTATTTCTACAATATCAAATATGTTTATGTTTGTATTTGTTCTAAATATGTTTATCATTGAATAATTTTAAATATTGTTAAAAGAAACTGTACTACAATACTATATTGTTTGATCTATTTACGCCTATGATACAGGATTATCCTAGTACAGGCATCTAACATTGTAAGTTCTACGTAGTTAAATCGAGGCAAATTTTGTTAAATATTTTTTCCGACTTTTCAGTTTGAATAAAGATTTTATTTATTATTATTATTATAGAGCATCAAAAAATTCGTACTCAAGCGGCGTTAATATAGTAACCGAAGTAGTAACTATATTTTTGAGCCGTTTGGGGTTGAAACTATAGGGCCGTGGGGTCCGAGTGCTCACCATTTTACCTTGGTCAGAGGCTAAGTATAGCAATACAAAGAGGCAACGCCGCCAGTCTCTTGGGCACATTACCAGCTGACAGCGTTGAGGATGAATTTTTTGATGCTCTAGAATCAAGTTGCTATTAAAATAAAATCACTTAAAGTCAATTTGACGTCACGGTTGGCGCAGTGGCTGAGACGTTAACTGCGCACGTGTCCGAGGTTCGATTCCTCAATCCTTTGTCACCGATCTGGGGGTCTACTCTCTAAGCAGTGACAGACCTTTAAAAATGAGCCCGAACTAAGGATGAATGATATTTTGAATTGACAGGCTCCTTAGAGTCGCTCCACCTGCGGGAAGTGGTACTATATATTTTTTTAATGCAATTAGGATTAATGATGACACAGACACTAGCGCTGCGTCAAAATTATTATCCGTCCGCAATTTGATTTTGACGTTAGTAACGTTCGTACATCTGTAACGTTCCCGTGTTTTGGTTGACGGTCTTAGAAAGTCGACACCCTGGGTTTTATGTTAGTAAAGGAAGTCACGATACAGGAGAAATCCGGTTTGGACGGCGAGGTTTAAAAAAAAAGAACACCTTACCAATGAGTAGCCGGAATATTAACAGCTCACTAACTAGTACAGTATAATTACGACGCAATCAATCAAAAAAAAAATGTTGATTAGTTGTTTTAGTAGTTGTTGTTGTTTGTTGTTGTTGTTGTGTAGTTGTGGTCATAATTAAAATTTGTGACAAGTAGGAAAAAATACAAAGTGTGCCTAAAAATATCTTCGTATATTGTCAAACCGTTAGCGTAAAACATTTCAATCTCACAAAGGCTACATTCATGAACTGATTACAGTTTGCATGAATATGACGCAACACGTGCCCGGCCTTTGAAACACGATACCATTGACACACAACACGCTTTATGTGTGTGTGTGTGATTGTCCCCCGTGCGGACCAGTGATTGGTGATATCGGTCAGTCTGCCACACAACATTACCGTGTGTTATAATAACTTGAGACATTACACGCACTGATTAAGATGAACAGGCACAGACAATGTTCTGCTAAACAATTCGATGCTGTATAACAGTTGAGTTTAATTATTTCAGTTCAAGTTTTTTATTGTAGTTTTGTATGTGTACTTCATGTTATTTAAGTGATTTTTAAGTTTATTTAAATAGCTCCCAGAATGCTTGCAGAACAATCCATAAATCTATTTGATTTATCACACAAAGGTACGCAGGAAATGAATCAACTACACAAAATAAAGTCCACCACACTCTTTACTTACTTTTACTCCAAATAAATTCCGAGATAATTATAGTAACTGCAGTCGTATATTTTAGAGTATTTTATACGTCATGCGCCGGCCGCTGTTATTACTATTTATTGCTTGGACTTGTTCCAATTGTACTGTTTTTATGTGTTGAGCTTAGTTCCCCTGTGCCGGCAACTATATGTGCAACATGCAACATGCACAGAGGTGAAGGAACTTCGTGCGATGATCTACGGCGTAGCAAAGTGCTACGAGCTACGAGCGCTACGATATGTCGAGCTGGCTTGTGTATGTGTATGGTAACGGGCTTCGGAAACGATCGGTTGACCAATTTGTTGTGTCCGTGGCGGAACTACGTGATGTATTGATACGAAGAGCCCGGCATGACAGCACTAGCTCTGCTTGTACCGGCCGCACACATAACGGAGTTAATTCAATAGCTCAATCAAAAACTTATTTATCATTTACTGGAGAAGCCTGAAAATCCCTGCTATAAAATTAAGTAATATGTGTGATTATTACCTATGTGAACTGAAAAGAAACTGTATAAGTGTCATGAATCATTTCTCGGAAATTCGATAACTTTGCCTATTCACACGGAAAATACTTGTGTAGTATAGTTCAAGTGAGAATCTACTGTGTCATGTGTGTCGACGCACCTACTCGGGAAATTCTGTGCGAGATATTTATTTTGTAAAGAATGACGAAAGAGTAAAAACTGAGAAATATGCGATGCCCAGCTCAGCAGTGAACCGCTCTGCCACTGAGCCAACCGTGAACCGTGAACTTATTTTGTGTAGTGCGTTTTTCGAATATTACTACAACTCATCTACGGATACAAAGCAAACAGTTTCAGAAGTAACAATAATCAGAACGTCAATGTTGAACAATTAATCATAAACCCAAGCAGTTAGTCAAACACTCCGCACTCCGTCGTCGCGTCGTCGCGGACGATAACAAAAACTCATCTGTATCCTGTCTGTCTGTTTGTTTGCTTGTTTGTGCGCGTATTTCCTCTATTTGCTTAGGACGACGCCGAGACGCCGAGCGAGGGGGGAGGTGGGGTAATGAACCTTTTCGCTGCAAACAAATATTGAATAACGTTAATTAGCAGAGCTAATCGCAGTCCCGCACGCGCCCCCCGCGCCCCCCGCGCCCCCCTGACTCGCCCCCCCGCACTGTTTATTTAGTTCACAATAATTATGAGTGTACTTCATCGCGCGGTGTTTGGCTGAAGTGTGGGATGTCGCGAGTGAAGCAAAAAGGCAGCTTTTAATGAGCGTTTCTTATGCCAGTCCACGGGAGACGACGTTCAGTTTATTTTGTGTAAGTTATTTAAACTGCCAACTTTATTTAATGCTTTTCTTAAATTCGTAAACGTAAGCCTTGCTTTTTTAGTAATTTACGACTGAATGCCATTGACATTATGTTTAATAAAGTTATTCTTTTTTAAAGTAATCAACTATGAAATAACTCAAATGCAGTCCATGTTACTAACTGATGATGTAGCTCTTTTTAATAAGTCAATGGATTTGGAAAATTTGAAAACAATTGAATTTTTAGAATTTATTCACTACAGACAAATACAAAATTAAACTTTTGTAATCTATTTTTGGAATGATAAAAATTCAATAAACGAGTTTTTTATTGTGTGCTCTTCAAGAATATTATTGATCAATATTCAAAAGAGCGTCTGTCATTATCCAACTCACTTGTCAGTTTGCTCCAAAAAACAAGTACACGGTTGTAAAGCTGCTTAGCAGGTTCCTCGAAATACTTTATAAATTATAATGTATCTCTCATTTGTCAGTGAAGGGCGCCGCGACCGACCGACGTCTTTCAGAAAACACGTTCAGTCGTTCATTCACTACTTTTAATATCGTTAGGAACACGCACAAAGAACCAGCAGGTTTAGAAAAAAAAACAAATTTAATAAAAACCACTTCTAAGTACATCAAAGTAACGTAATAATGTTTTTATTTCTCTCGCACGACATTCTGAGTACCGTCTCAATCATCACTCAGCTATAAGCTCTACAAATACGATTAAATTTAATATAAAAATACGATAATGTCGTTATTCTGTGCGGCGAGCTGCTTTAGAGGTTATCTATATTGAAGCCGCTCGTGTTTGCTTGGAAGTAATCCGCTTAGCATTATTGAGGAGAAACAAAATCTCACGACAGATACCAGGCACACTTGATTGTTTAGTCTCGCGGAGTCACCTCAGAGCATCATTGTTCAATTTTGGTTCAAATTATAACAACAAATATGCCAAATGTGCCATGAATGTTCACACCATATATCACAGTACATTGCGTCGATCCCCGCAAGCAGTTGAAGTAACGACTCTTATCAACAAAGCATAAACCGCTCCACCCCGCGACACGCACTCCTACGAACAACACTCACACTCCTACGAACAACACTCACACTCCTACGAACAACACTCACACTCGATTAGCTGAGATCGTCAGCTAATCAGTCGCGGATACTTTTCCTCCTCGTATGAAGACAAATCAAAGGCAATGGGCCAACATAACGCCGAGCAAACACTCCGCGAGTGTGCGCAAACATTGAGCCGACGAACTGAATCACACCCACGCATTTATTACTTGCGAAGATTGAACAAATATTGTGAGACTTAGTGATCGTAAATTATTACCAGGATCAAATTAATGGAAAATATAATTTAAACAGTCTCTTTTTTCCTTCTACTCCTAGAACGACGCTCATCAGGACGTACCATTACAGGGTAAGGACATCTCAATATAACATTGTTCGATAGATATAAAGCGCAAGTTCAGTCATGCATGCACACTTCTCACCTTTGGAACAAATCTGCCAAAAACCAACTTGGTGCACTTGAGTCGATTGACAAACGGGCCAAGAGACTTATCTGCAACGATACACTGGTCGATTCAGAGCTTTGAACATCGACGCCTGTTGGTTTTTTAGAGTGTGCAATGGAACTGCACATTTTTACTCTTTTTGAGGCCCTTTTCATTATCGGACAACAAAACGTACGACGACTTACAAAGCGTTTTGAAAATACTTTCATTGTGCGCACAGCTAAGGAGTGGAATTCTCTGCCTGGAGAAGGAAAGGAAGGGACTCTCTTCCCTGATCGCTACCACCTTGGGGTCTTTAAGAGAAGAGTGAATAGATTATAATGTACCGTCGATCACATCATTACTTACCATCATGTGAGTGAGTCAAACGCAAGATTAACTTAAATTTAATAAATAAAAAAAAATGTTAAACATAAACTGAATATAAATTAAAAATATATTAAAATGGAACCATTAATATCCGAAGTTGTGATCTGATAAAATAAAAGCGAGACTAGTACGAGGTGCTCAGCAGGAACAGATTAAAGCCGCCATCGCGGACAAGCGGCGGATATTACAAAATTATCCTCGCGCCAACTACTACATAAATACTAGCAGCGCAGCACGACAACAGATAGATGCGACCTCCACACTGACACTGCTCCCTGGTGCTCGTGTGTTCTACTTGCGAGTGTGTCTATGTTATATTGCCATCACTCAACAAGTCTAGTAACCCATGTATGTAATTAATATAGATTGTTTACTGCAATGTGGTTGCAGTGCTGCTGGAGCGAACCGGACTTATTACTTGTCTCAAAATTATACAAGTTTGCAACTGTGCATCATGTAAATTAATCAGCAACGAGAAGTTGAAGCATTTAAACAGTGATTTTCATGTACAATTTATTATAATAACATAAGTTAACTTATAGCTGGCGTCGTGTTGAGCGCAATAAACCTAGCGCACAACTTGTCCGTCAGTTAGTCGCAGTTGTATTGTGTGGCACAAACCACTCGTTTTTGTCTCGCTCGCACCTGCCACAATGTTATTTGTTCTGTCTCAAACTCCGCGGGAATAGTTTATTTTGCAGCTGTTAGTTGTGTTTTATTGTGTTGGTGTTCTACGACGCTTCCAATATTATATTGTTATTTTGATAATCAATGAAGGAAAACATGAAACAAGCATTACTTAGAAAGGAAAAGTTATAAAAGACATTGACATCCAACACGTGCGGAGACCTTCATGACTAGCAGTTGGAACATTAGACTGATATTACTTTATACATGAGTGTGAGAGCAGCTTAGTGTTACCAGAGCAGTGGGAGCTTAACCGAACAAAGTCAACAAAGTGAGCGCCTGATTAGAACCACTAATGAGACTTTAATGACACTTTTATATTGAAAGCTGTCTTTGTGTTGCGGTATTTATGTCATCAAATTGTTTTTCTTTTGTTACTGCTTCAAGAGAATTTCAAACAAACCCAGGTTAACTTTACTTACGAGCTAAAACCTTTTACTTTTAATATTAATTTATCCACTGACTATGGGTTTTAGTCGACATAATCACTCAATCTATTTATAAACTCAAACGTCATGCTTTGATTTAGCGTTAGGTGTGTGTGTAGTTGTGTTCGTGTATGTATCGGTAAAGTTGTGCAAATCCGCCGACGCGTTATGATTTGTTTCTAATTGTTCCGACGAGCAAACGAACCGTCAAACAAATAAACTTCCTGAGGTTCACATAGATTTCGTGGTTCAATAGTACCGACGTAACTGAAATGTCGTTTAATTTTCAAACGATACAATTAATCAAACTAATTTCAGATAGATAATCCTTCATCACACGGTCGCCGCAGGAGACGCCCAAGGCGACGGGGAGTAGCTCGCCATCCGATCAAAGAACCGAAAGACTCGAGTCCGAGTGAAAGCGTATCAAACGAGCAGACAAACTTACTTTTGCATTTACTACTTAGTTATTATAACAGTAACTGTTCTGTGGATTCGTTTGTCGCATTTGATGGAGCTTATAAGCCAGCTATATCTATCATGCAAAGCCGCCTCAACTTGTCTCCTCGCTCCCTCACATATTGTCAACCAGCCTGCCTCTCTGCCCCTCTGCCCTCCAGCCTCTCTGCTCTCTGCCCTCAGTTCCTGCCACGTTGATCTGATCAGCATGCGGCGCACGAACTTGCTTGGCACTGTTTAGGCTCTTCTTGTTATAATTTATTCGGCGACTTCCTCCTTTGAAGTCAACTCCACAGCTCTGCGATGATTAGATATAACTTCTTGTCGCCGGCGGCGGTTGTCAAACGTCTTCAGTATTATTTGTAGGCAGGTAAGGTAAGCAAGGGGGATAAAAGACTATCTAGTTTTTTAATAGTAGTACAGGTATACTTTGGCGTGTTGCCAATAAAAATCAGAACGAACACATTATTTACACAAATGTAAACATCCCATTGACAATGACAATCAACGTCCACAAAGTTCCTTGTTGGATAATTTATTCCAATATTATTGTTTTTTAAGATTTAAAAATAATGAACATCGTTAAGAAATAAGTCGCTCCGAACACGTGGTTCTAATAAGGATTCGTCGAGATGGTACTTTTTACCGATCGTTACTCACATCGCCTGAGGTCGTGAACAGGGGCTAAGCCGGTAGCCACACAGGCGCGGTGCGGCGCGGCTGTTAGTCGGCGGGCACACAGACGCGGCGCGGCGCTGCCACGAATATTAACGCGCCGCTTATCAACGCACCGCCAGTAATTGGATAATAAAATAAATGTCAGGAAAACTCCACGCAACTTGTTTTCTTGTTCAACTTCTTCGAAATTAAAGGAAAATTTTACCTTTCAAAGTATTCCATAATCTGGTTCCTGTCTTTGAATGACAAATGAAAGGCAGCTTCGCTCCCTCCTCACAATACACAGATTAAGAAACAGACGGTGTTCATCCTGTTTAATATTATAAATGCGAAATTTTGTATGTTTGTATATACGTTGATATGGCTGAATCCCAGAGACGATCACGTGCAAGATACAAAGAAGTAAATCATATTTTAAGTTAATTTTAACGAATGTAATTAATAACTATGATGGTAATAGAATGTTCATTAAATGTTCGGTAGTAAAATAATATTTATTTGATACAAATCCGAGATCCGTCCGTGTCACGAACACGTGCTTAACCGTTGATCCTGGATAACATTATCATGATACTGTTAGTGCTAGTCAGAAAACCAGTCTTACCCAAGGGTAACGCAATAACCAGTAATTAACCGTTAATAACACTAAATAAAATCTCCAACCAGAAGTTTTACTTTGTAAAAAATACAACCAAGATCGTTGACATGGAAACAAAATTACTGCCTTATTACAAATTGGTGATTTCCCAAGACATGAGTGTCCCGTACCCTCGCTGTAGCACAATACTACGAATTTGTTCGTAGCGCTGCTACGGCGTAGCACCACACTACATTATAACTCGTAGCTACGGCATAGCTCACGTAGCGCGGAGGCTACGGCGTAGTAACCTGTTAAACTAATAACTGTGTTCGGGGATAGTTAGGAACACGAATTAGCTTTAATAACGCCTTTACATGTGTACCGCTGGGCGGCGCTTGGTGCAATTTTAATGAGAACATGGCACACTCGCTTAATAAATTGTTGTATACAATTATATTAAAATTTATTAGTTTACTTGGATTTTATCCAAGTGTACTAATAAATTTTGCGTTGCGTTATAACTAAAAGTTTTCCTTTGAGGGGTTTAAATTTAATTTGTAGCTGTTCATTATTATTATTGACTGCTTACCTACAGAGGACTATTGTTGTTAATCTCTAACTGTTAATGTAGATGGCGTGATAATGTGTAGAGATTTCGAGTCTGTATGACTCCCAGTGGAAAAAACTTTCAGTTATCACGTAAAAACGTCAAATATCTTTCAAGGTAACATCGTTTGCTCCCGGAAATAACTTAGGATTGCGATTGACGACGAAAATATGCTTTTCATTGCTAAAATGAAATGTTATTTTCAAGATGTGTAATCATCACAACACAATTTAGGTCCTTTGTGTTGTGTTAACAATAACCAGCTCAGTTCAACGATTGCTTTACTCTATAAAACAAGTTTAATATGTAGGAAGTAATACAAATTAATTCGTTTCCGTTGTTGGCGCCTGTTCTCGTCGTCCTGTAGTAGGAGCAGTTTATTTCATTATTTTATTCCTACAGAACAGTACAAACAGAGTCAATTAAAAGTTTCCACCTGCAGTCCACACACCGGCAGCCTCTAATTGAAAATAAATTCAAGCAGTTCATACTAATACCAGTTAATGTAGATTTAGTTGTGACGCTGCCATTAAGTGGAGGTAGATACATAATATTAATATGTAGTTATTGTTGTGAAAACATTTTCATAATCTAACGATAAGGATTTCAGTATCAGTGGTAGCCAAACTAGTGTGCGTTGACAAACATAGAAGACACATATACAAACATCCAGACCCGAAAAAACAACTTACAGATCATAAAAATATCTGTTCCTTGCGGGGATCAAACCCGCGACACACTGAGCAGCAGTCAATGGCTCAGCCAAGTTTCCTGACGCGCACTGAAAGTACATGAATGACAGTTTTGTGAGACATGTTCTTGTGTATTGAATATCATTTTATAAATTTTTTGTTGAAAGAGCTACCAAACCTATTCCGTTATTCAAACAGTTTTATGTTCTTTTAATTAAACACAAATATCCGAAATTGAAATCGAAGTTCCAATCTGCTGGCAAACAGGTTCTTTGGTGAACGTAATGATTACCTTGTGTGAACATAGCCGCAGTTGGTACTGAGTGAGTCAATGGACTGCACGGACTGAACGGAGTGAAGTTCTTTTCATTCCGTTCTATTTAGACCGAAAATATCAGACGTCTCACTTTCCCTTCGTTTCCCTTCATCAAATGGAGGAGTAATTTCTTAAAAAAATAACTTATATTAGCTAATGGACCTACCGACATTGCGGCACTTGACAACTGTCACTCGTTAAACAAATAATCAAAAAATTAATCAAAGAAGTGTTGTCCATACAGTAACTTTGTCATAGAGGTGATTCACTCGAGTGACCGTCTGATATCGACAACACTAGGTATACTGTACTATCAGCAAGTAATCGAAAATACCTTCAAACAAACCAAAGTAGGTAGTTTAAGTTTCACAAACGCGCAGATTTGCAATATGATAATTATTGTTGTTTCAGAACTGAAATGTTTGTTCGCTTTGTACGAAGTCATGTTTCAGTTCCACAATCTGAAAATTCTCTTCTATTCCATTCATTTTAGTATGCTGTTGAAAATATCCAGGTACAACTTTGAGAAAATCTACAAACATAGGGACGTTTGTAGATAGATATTATTATTGTCTGGGTGTTTGTGAGTGTGTATGAGTTAAAATTTAAACGCACACACGACACACAAGAAATAGCCTAGTGTAGGGTAATGTCTGTGTAAACTGTAATTGATTTGTAATTTCAACAACAAATGTAAAGCATATTCAGGTTGTGTATAACATAGCAAGCAAAAAGTACTGAACAGTATATATTTGGATGTTTAGTACAGTCAGCATCAAAAGTTGTTGACCACATTTAGATTTTCAAAATCGTTGTACACCATTTTATTATGTATTATTACGGTGTACAGCGATTTTGAAAATCTGAATGTGGTCAGCAACTTTTGATGCTGACTGTACACAGATAGTTTATAAACCTGGGTTAACACATAGGATAGGTAGTCTTAATCTTGATTTTATGTTCCCATGAGATAACTTTCAAGTTGTAGCGGGCGATCCAGTGGGCAACAGCTAAAGCTAAACTTTAAAAATAATATTTAATAAGAATTAAAACTGAAGCTAAAAAAGTTAATTCCTTCGACTATTCACTTGTGCACAAACAATTGGCCATCAGTTCTGTAAACCGGTAACCACGCAAGCGGACGAGCTAACTTTCTGTCAGACAATAAATTATAATCATAATTCCAATGGCACAGAACCGGCGGGGGGTAGCTGTCAGAGTCGTGGGGGGGGGGTCAGTGAGACGCGCCGAGAATACAACTGTAGTTGAATTAATTGTAGCGATGTTGTGAGCGGCAGCTTGTCGTGACCCGCGGACACTGGACGGTGCCGGTGACTACAGGGCGCTCTTAGGGTCAGTGATTTATGAAGTATGGGATTTATAAAAGAGCTAGTTTAAGATCACAAAACTGGCCCTTAATTTGTCATTTTGATGACACTCGTGGTGTTCAATTAAAGCACGGTAATACTTCTGTGCAGTGGTGGCCCAGTGGTATCGGCCTCGACTTACGAGTAGTAGGTCGTGGGTTCGAACCCCGTCCGGCGCATTTCTTTGTGTAATTTATTTCAACACCACTGCTCTCAAAACGGTGAAGGAAAACATCGTGAGGAAACCGGCATGTCCTAGAACCAAAAATTCGAAGACATGTGACATCTACCAATCCGCACTGGGCCCGCGTGGTAGATTACGGCCCACTCCCTCTCACAGAGAGGAGGCCTGTGTCCCAGCAGTGGGAACATTTATAGGCTGATGATAATGAATACTTCTGTTAAAGTTAATTACAAACCAGTTCGAATAGTCAGTGTTGATTTTTTATCTTAAAGGACCCGAATAAGTTCTAGTAAATGTAAAATATCCCTGGTTTTCGAAAGTGTTCTCACATCGTGACTTGTACCTTTGTCAATATTATACATCCTATTGATCGGAAGCTTTTCAACGGAGCAAATCATGGAAAGCAAATATATACGAACTCCTTCCTATTGCGATTAATCAATAGTTACAACATACACGCGTATTTATTCGTGCGGCGATACTTGTCATATATATTTAACAAGGATTCGTTATCAGTGGGTCGCGATATCGGAAATAACACTCACAAAATCTTTGTTAACACTTTTAATTACTTGCTAACACACACTGACTACAAAATAATCAAGGATGCCCGAGATATGGCTCGATTAAAAACTTAGGAATGCGAGAAGTTTAGCGTGGAGTAACGAATGTCTACTCAGACCAAAACGGCTCGATTCAAAGTGATCACTTCACTCAACTGTCACCGCGCACGTGGCCGCGGCGCGGTCACGGCGCGGCGACTAGTCGGGCGCCGCGATCACCGTTTGTTATTCAATATTCGCTCTCACCAAGTTGCTCCTACTACGTCCCCGTACCCCTTGCTCCTCCGCGGTACAGTGCACACATAGGGCAGTGTGTTGCATCTCTCTATTGCAATATTTAAACGAACGGTACAGAAGTGCTGTTCTTTTTGTTCCACTGTGCACGATGTACCGACACTAAAAGCCGCGCCGACTAGACGCAGGCGAACCAGCCTGTCAAGCAGCGAAAGCTGAAGTATTTTCAAAATGATGGTCTGTACGTTCATGTATCACATGTATGTTACATGATAAATTAAAAACTTCCAAACGTGAAGCTGCGTGATGTATTGTGTAGAACGATACACTCTCGCACGCGCGCAGTGTCGGACACTCGTCAGATGTGCAGCCACTGACTGACGTCACCACTAACTCACTGAGGCAGGTGACAGGCGAGCGGAGTACCTCACAATACAAAATATTGCGAACATTTCCACCTCGCACAGGACTGCTCATTGAGGGATACCGCTAACTTCCTCAGCAATTGCAGCGCCTTGTGGAACACTTAATAATTAAAAACACTAAAGATAACAGTTCGCGCGAGCGCAACTCATCGACTCACGTAATTATCCGGCAGGTCGCGCGGCAAGCTTCTTTGTGTCCTCTTAATTGGCGCGCCTGGAGGCCCCCGGGCCCCGCAGGCCTCGCCGCTGGGCCTCCGCTCACCCGCACGGACACTTAGGAAGAACCTCGTTAATCTGCTCCTCGGGGCATCCCGCGCCGAATTCTTTTTAATGAACAAAATCATTAACTTCACTATGACTTACTCTTAATTATATAGGCATTTAGTTTCAATTTTAATACTGTTAATCTGTAATAAAACTGTGATATTTGTAAGTTCATACTGCGACTTGCTAATATAAGAGCTTACTTTTATAACAGACAGACGCGTTATGTCACGTGTGCCTTACCGGTGAAACTTTACATAATATCCGATGTGTAGATTTTCATTTCACTAAAAACGGGAACAAAACGAGCTACGCGCTACGAACTGCTACGGTGCTACGAGCTGCTACGGCGCTACGAGTTGCTACGGGGCAGTGCGAGCTCCGGACGCTTCAAACGCTTTCAAAGGGGAGAAAGTTTTCAAAGTAGTTGTGTGGTGTATGCGTGGATTGTCGGTAAGTAATTCACGGTGGCCGTCGGAGGGGTCGCGGCGGTGCGGGGGGCTTGTGGGCCGGAGCACCACGGCCAGAAGTTGGGAACATTTACTTGCGAGCAGATTTTTCCCAGAAAAGTAGTTGGAGTATCTTGTTTGGTTTAAGACGGTTGGTAAATAGAGTGCAGTTTGAACTCGTACGTGCTCTTACGGCGATGCAGTTTATCTGCGAACTGTATTACAAACTTGGATATTATCTAGTCAGGAGCGTCTTTACTTCTCGAGCTGTTGTAATGCGAAAAGTACATTTGTTTGTTCTGAAACTATTTAAATATATCTTGAAAAATGTTTGCAAGTTTCTGCTCGGTTATTATGACACTTCTACAAACAAATTTGTATTACATACCTGTTTACTGTGTAAATATATACGATACATAAAGATATGATAATTATTGTGGTGGCTGATACGTTTTACCTCATTTGCAGGGCTGTCACACTAACTGGCAGTCATATAAAATCTTTAAAAATACAACCGCGGTCCGCAGTCCGCCGCCGCGCCGTGAATCTCGGACTGTATCCATAATGATACAAACACAGGAGCCCCTCGAACGACTTCAAGTCGAAAGATAAACATCAGTCCAACAAACGGAACACTTCCTTATTTGCGCAGCGCAAGAGAAAATATTTTTATCACAATCAATTGAGGGGACGACTGTGTGCGTATAAACGTTGTACCTACACTGTTTGTATACCTTCTTATTACCTTTATATGTATAGCTTTGACTCCGTAAATATGTGTTGAATATAGGTGGCAAACGTAAACACAAACACGATAGATGACACTTTTTATGTCTACTGTGCACCTTAGACACTTTGTCTGAGGAGCTGGCAGTGCTCATCTGCTGCGGTGCTCTCAATAATGTTATCCAAGCGACACTACTTAACATTATCGTATGTAATAAATCTAATTAGGTATTGTATTTGTAACAAGCACAGTTTTCTTTTCATAAATATAAAGTAATAAGCGCACTTTTCTCGCAAAAGCCAAAAAAGTCAAAAGCGACGACCGTTGCCAAAATTAAAAAAAAAATGACAAAGGAAAAGTATAGTAAAAGTAAAGTTTAAAGTTGTTATGTAATCTGATATCCCGTCACATTCACTGCGAGACTGCGTCACGTTCACTGCGAGACTGTGTCACGTTCCCGCCAACACTGCGTCACGTTCACTTCGAGACTGCGTCACGTTCACTGCAAGACTGCGTCACGTTCACTGCGAGACTGCGTCACGTTCACTGCGAGACTGCGTCACGTTCACTGCGAGACTAAGTCAAAAAAAGTCTCATAACGTTCCAGCCGAGTCTGCGTCACGTTTCCACCATGTTCCGTCTTATCCTTGCAGCGTATGCGTTGCTTTACCGCCGCGTCGAGATCGCCGTGTAGAATTATACTTATTTTGATGTTTTGAAGAAAACTGATATAAACATCTTAAAATGTAAAGTAACAAGTAATAGTGGGTGAGTCTGTCATCACATTAGATCCAAGTTTCAAGCCAAGTAGAGAAACCCAACAACCGACCTGAAATTATCAGTAATTTAATTGTATGATTCATTATGATGATGATTGTTAGCGATTATTACAAAACGAGTACTGTCGACGATGGCTCTCAGTTGACCCACAGACTAGTTTCCGCCTCGCTGCGTGTCCCGCGTGTCGGCGCTTTGTTCTCGAGATGATTGTGATAGTGCCGCCTTTGTACGTCACTGGCCGCCGCACACATTAATACCTTTACTTTCCTCGCACACTTTGAACATGTATTTGCTACAGATCAGGTGGTACACTCACAAACAAATAATGATATTGTGACCTGTTCGCAACGTCAGGGATCCAAGGCCCGCTGTTTATCTTTGCACTGTAATTTCTAACCAGCTTACTTTGTCAGATAATGTGCTGAAATACATTTAATTATGTTAACGTCCCAGTTCTGTACTATTACTTTCATACATAGATTTATGATTTTCAAACAATAATACCTAGTAAATAATAGCCATTTGCAGCATACAATATATATATCGCAAATGGCATTCCATATGAATAAAATTTTATGATAATTGTAATGTAGTCTGTCCATCCATCTTCCGCAGTAGAAGTAGGCCCTCGCGAGAGGACGTAACGTTTGAGAGCAGCGAGTTGTGCCGCGAGCTCCCTACATAATAGATAACATTACGTCCTTTGTCTCGCACTGCACACCTACGAGTACTTGAGAAAAAGCACCCAATAAATAATAAATAAATGAGCGCACTCTGTCTTTAGTTAGTCACGGTTACTAAAAAAACTAATGGATGCTGAATCAAGCTGAGTTCTCTTAACCACCGCAATAAAGTCACTCGCATAATGTTTATAAAATAACTGGTTTAAACATCATAATTTGTAAGAATAATAACACATATTTTGTAAACTTTTTGTAAGTCTGCCACCTTGGGGTGCTAAGACAGGAAACCTCCACGTGCGCCCGTGGACTGGAGTTCCCTCTCGGATACGTCCGGGGGGAAGACCAGTTTTTCGGGCCGGTGCACCCTGGGATGCGGGCAAAAACTCTCCTTAGGCACTGTGTGCCTAAGGGGTTTCTTTGCCCGTATGCAAATAGCCTGTCGGGTGGACGCTCCAACGCGTGTCCCTCTGAACAGCAGAGGGCCCAGCGGTGGAGCAGGCTTGCGGACGGTGAGTAATGGGTATGCTCGCCGTCCGACCAAGGACCAAGCCCGGGTCGGTGGCGCGTCGTGTTTCACGCGTCACCGACGGGGCCCCTTATGGGGCCAAATGCCTGCCGGGGTCGCGGATTTTTCTTAATCCAGGACACCGTGGCCCCGGAACGTAAAGGGCATCCGACGGAACACGGGTGGATTTTAGTCAGTAAGAGTCTGACAGTCCCTCCCGCCCCGCCCCACCTTTGCAAGAAAACGCGCAATTTGTTTATTTATTTATTTATAAAAAAACGCCCGACACTATGAATTTCTTCCTGTATCGTGGGTGCGTTTACAAACATAGAAACTCACATACACAAACACCCAGACACCCAGACTACTTGCAGATCATTAATATTTGTTCCGTGCGGGTATCGAACCCGCGACACGCTGCGCAGCAGTCGATGGCTCGGCCACTGTGCCAACCGTGTCGTCGATTGCTGCAGCATAACCCCGAGTGTGGCTGTAGCACAGTGGATTAAAACCTAGCAGCTAGGTCGCAGTTTGTGCACTCTACAGTAAACGATGCCGACTGAGACATCACACAAAGCGCTCGGTGAGCGCAAGCGTTCTATCAGAATGAACTACGTTGATCATGATTACGGAGGCACACAAATTGTGCTTGTGCAATACAAGGTTAAAACTATATTTTCGTCATAACTATGTAGGCATATCTCCGGGCTTTGTCGACCCCGCGGGTTGGCTACCGCAAGTTGTCGTGACTTCTTCGATGGAATGAGTGCCATCCACGTGTAATACTAGTCGTGCCTCATCATCTTTGTGGAAGAAGTCGCACGGCGTCCCCTCGCCGTCGTCGTGTGTTCACGTGCGGACTTGCCCAGCGCTCACATTGGAGAACAAATGTATTAAATACAATCAAGGGTGAGAAATGACGGAGCAACCGATCTTATTGGCGGTTGTTACACAGCTCGGTGTTTGCTCCGTGGTCAGAATTTCGTAAGACGGCGATATATCGCGCGGCCCGGACTTGGGTGCCTGCGAGACCGCGGTGTTCGAGTTTATTAGGTGCGTCCACACAGAGCGCGCAGCCTCGCGAGGCATTTTCCGCGCGAGGAAACTGACAAGCGAGGCTGCTCACTCTGTGTGGACCGTCTATTGTTTTTCGACCGAGGCACGAAACAATATACGCGAGCAAAACAAAAGCCGACACTGGATGGCTCGGGCGCTCGGTCGCTCGACCGCGGCAGCGCTGTCACTTGCTTCGCCCGAGACACGTCCACACCAACCGAGCTGCTTCGCGCGGAAAATGCTTCGCGAGGCTGCGCGCTCTGTGGGGGACGCACCTATTAGCTATTGTCCGTCACCGCTCAACTGCTCAGCTGCTCAAGGCTGTTTACGAGCATTGTTTACGATGCTGTATCGGTTTAGGATCCGATTCTAGTTCCTATCGTATATGATTATTGTTTCTCCTGCGTTTTCCGCTAGATTGCATTGGATTTTTGTATTTTTATTAATATGAAAAAAAGTTCTTAAAGTTGGCTGTCATTTATAAGAAAATGTCTGGAAAGTAATAACATCAATATTACTTTTAAGTCACGGTCGAATGTGGCGTAAAATCTATAATGTGCTACGTACTCGTAACGCGAGAACATCGCACAGCGGGAGCATAAGTAATGCTTCTATAACTGAGTCACTTCGTGAATTCCTAGCAAAATCATTGGTAATAAATAATTATTTGTGTTACACATATACCTATAAGAAGAACATGTTCGAACTTATTCATAACACCAGTACCACACCTGTACCCTGAGCACGAGTTTTCAGTACCCTGAGCACGAGTTTTCACTCTTTTACTTTACAGCGTTTTTCCAGTATTTACAGCGTTTCTTGTATGAAAAAATGGAACAGCGCCTCTGGTGTGCGAAGTAGGAACTAATTTTTTCCTTGAAAATTGTCAATTTGAAGTTGTCAAAGTTCCAGTTTACTTTACGTCTCAAATACTGAAAACTCATGCTCAGGGTACAGTATTTGAGACGTAAAGTAAACTGGAACTTTGACAACTTCAAATTGACAATTTTCAAGGAAAAAATCAGTTCCTTCTTCTTACACCAGAGGCGTTGTTCCATTTTTTCATACAAGAAACGCTGTAAATACTGAAAAGACGCTGTAAAGTAAAAGAGTGAAAACTCGTGCTAAGGGTACAGTACTAAAACCGTTATAGTATGTTTTACTGCAAATAAATTAATGTCAATTTTGTATTTGACACCTTCTGTTTGCTTTTATTCCAATTCCAATACAACTCGAAATTAACCAGCCTTATGTCTTCATTGCTAAAAATAATTTCTAGTTATATTCATTTAGATAGGTACTTTGATTCAAAATTGTGATTCAATTCAAATCTTGGATATTCAATAAACGTAATGAATGGCTCGATCCAGGTACAAAGTAGACAGATTTAGCCGAACTTTTTACAAGATTGCTCGTACATTTATTACTGAAATTGAAGAAACCCAGCTGTAGAAGGCAATTACGTTTTCTAAATCATTCTAGTTTCTAATCCAGACAGTAAGTAGTCGCTTTAGCTGGCTTATGTTCCAAACAAATCGATTTATTTATTTTTGAGCTGAAAGTTTATGTATACTTAAAATTGAGAGTATGAAACCGCAGCGATATTCCCTTCCAAAGGTTAGCAGGTTACATCCACAAGTAGACATTTGTTTTTATCTTCATGATAAGCGTTCAGAGAGCAGTGGTGGCCCAGTGGTATCGATCCCGACTTACGAGATGTAGGTCGTGGGTTCAAACCCCGACCGCATCGATCAGGCGCATTACTTTGTGTAATTTATTTCATCACCACTGTTCTCAAAACGGTGAAGGAAAACATCGTGGGGAAACCGGCATGTCCTAGAACGAAAAAGTCGAAGACATGTGACATCTACCAATCCGCACTGGGTCCGGGTGGTGGACTATGGCCCACTTCCTCTCACAGAGAGGAGGCCTGTGTCCCAGTAGTGGGAACATTATAGGCTGATGATGATGATGATGATGAAGCTAGCGTTTGAGCACTATATCGCTTGATGGTAAGCAATCATTGCGGTCAACAGTGAAACACGCTTGCCTAGAAGTAAACTATTGAAATGCTTTAATTATGAAGTAAGGATTAGGATTAAGATTCAAATATTTAACTGCCTACACTACAATAATGGCAAAGCTACAAGTCCACTCCGTCTCCCGCAGCAGTACGGCAACACCATCAGCATTGGGTCGCCCTCACCTGCTGTCCATCGACCAAGACCGAGTCGATTAAAGGCGAGTCGTAAAGACTTCCACAGTAATCCTTTAAGACGACACTGTTCATAAATCTGAAAGTTCCAGCAGTTGATTAATCATTTCGACATCGTTAATCTGCTGCTGTACTACTTTTACACAAGTTTATCGAAGTTTAAACACTGTCTCATTGGATTGTAGATATTTGTATGATCCTAGTTTTAAATGAAACATCGCGTTTGCTTTTTGGTAAATAGTGACGCGACGTACTTTCAATACACAGCTCATAACTCAGGCTCATAGGTCCAGTCTCACGAAGTACTCCGACCAACACTTTGATAATGACGTGCGGAGCTACAAAACACCGGACTCAGACAAATAATCCAATTTCTTGATTTTAACATAATTACAGAACGGCTAACACTTCCCACAACTTTAAAAGAAACAAGCGTTTCTTAGGAGCTGCTCTACTCTACATCCACTTCTTAAGATTTCATTAAAATAGCTATAGAATGGCTTTCTCGCGGAATCAGAAACAGCCGGCGACAATACCGCAGTACTGTAGCGCAGTAAAGTGTACCGCCGGCCGAGAAACTTTAATATAACGTGACGCTGAAGTGACGACGCCGAGACGAAATTAAAATCGGACTCGTCGCACTTAGATCCGTTTAGAGCTCATAATGCGATACAGCGGGCCGCGTGTTTGTTCCGCTCACAATCCCGCGGCTCCCGCGCTGTCCCGCCCGTCTCTCCCACAATATCATATTTTACTATTTTCATCGCAATGCGAATTACTTTTCATTTTCTGCGTCGAGGCTCTTTCAAATGCTTACTATTATGAACTAAATGTTTATAACTTGTTCGTAAGTTTAAATGAAATACAAGCGATAATGTTTCTACGCGGCGGCGGCGCGTTCTCTGGCCGGCGCGGTAAGGAGCTGGCCGTTAATCGAATGTCTCGTCTGCCAGATATTTGAATGTTTATGAGGAGTTCAAGCGGAGGGCCGCGTAAACACACAACCCCTTATTAATAAACGTGGACTAAAGTTACGCCAAGGTTAATCCTTAAAAAATGTATGGTTAATCCGAAGATTATCCTGATGGTAGTAACTTTAGTCCACGTTTACTTAATTTCAGTTTCATTAGATGCGTCCACACAGAACGAGCAGCCTCGCGAGGCATTTGCCGCACGAATCAGTTGGGTTAGTGTGGACGTGTCTCAGCCGAGGAAAGCGCACGCGCTGCCACGGGCAATCGACCGAGCGCCCGAGCCATTCAGTGTCGGCTTTTGTTTTGCTCGCTTATTTTGATTCGTGCCTCGGTCGAGAAACAATTGCGCGCCCAAACAGAGCAAGCAGCTTCGCGAGGCATTTGCTCAGCCTGTATGGCTGTACCTATTGACGTTTCAAATGTCCGCACATAGCGCCTTTTTCCCACGTTTTTAAACACTCACTTTTCTTGTTTGTTTGTCGTTCCGGTTGGACTTTTGCAACTCAATTTTGAGGCACTTCCCGATAAGCTAGCAGGCTGAAATTTTGTACACGCTTTGAGTTCTGATGACAATACATTATGACTAGTTAAGAAACGTCATAACAAATCCAATATGGCGACCTCCCCAAGATGGCGGACTGGCTGTTTGAAACCCACCCCCATGATATAGGTATCAAATGAAAGTGTTTGCTGTCAGGAATACGAAAAAAATAGTCATGTGACTTAAATCCAATATCGCGGACGTCCAAGATGGCGGACAGGCTTTGAGGCACTTCCCGATAAACTAGCAGGCTGAAATTTTCAGGGTAGCTTCAAACCAGATGAACAATGATAAAAATAATAAAATTATTAATAGATTTAAAAAATCTAAAAACCCACGTTTTTAAATGAAAAATAAGAAAATAACCCTACGGGGCTGAGAGAGGGGCCACTCAAAATGTGGGGGCGTATCTTTGCAAGTTACACCCACGATCTATACACGTCATGTAAATATATCCCATAAATAATCCCTTAAATAATATACGCCCCACGTTTTGAGTGACCCTTCTGTCAGCCCCATAGGGTTATTTTCTTATTTTTAGGACATTTAAAAACGTGGCATTTTAGATTTTTTAAATCTATTAATTATTTTATAACCTGCGTTGATGATTGGGTCCATATTTAAAATGGTTTTAGGCATAAACAGTACGTAAGAGTACCTATTTATATCGGACTGAAGTGACTACTAGATATTATGGGTTGTTTTTTTTTTTTTTCCGGCAATCTTAAAGACATCGTGTCAAAGTATTATAAATGTTGCGATGTTGCATTCAACGTGGTTAAATCGTCAAATGAGTCCTCCTACCCAGCGCTGGACGAAGGAGGCTGTCAGACTAGTACTGAATAAAATCCACAATGATCCTTCAATAGCCCTTTACGTTCCAGGTTCACGGTTACCTGATGGGGCACTCCCGCGACCTGCAATTTTGCATGGCTTTCATACACCTCTTATTAATTGTACAATAAAAGTACTATAATGTACTTTTCTGGCTGAGTCATTTCATCCACGAGATCATCGCGAGTGCTCTCTCCACTCCGCTTGCTCTCGCCGCTCACTTCGCTCCAGCACCTGCTACAACTGCAACACTTATTCACCCAGTTTCTCATGCACACCACACACTTGCTGTCAGTCCGCGTTGAGCAATGGGCGCTGCATTAAGCGGCAATCAAAATGATTTACCTGAATAGGTTAATTTCGTTTTACATTTGAAACATTTTTACTAAACTAGATGAGGTCCCCGCCATGTACTGTTCACTACTCTGAGAAAAAACCACACACAAGTGGGTTAAGTCCGTATTATCTTGGTCAAGTTAAAATGTGACAACTACTTGATTAATTATTTGAAATGCATCAGTAAGTGTTTATGACACCTGTCACAAGTGCTGGTGCTACCCCGCGCGTGGTGTCAAGTACCGCTCCTAATCTTAATAATTTATGTGTGTAATTTGTTCCGTGCGTCTGTTTGTCTGCGACGCTAATCTAGAACATGCATCACGTTGAAACGTTCATTATTTTTTGACGAGGGATCTTTTTTTGGGCGTAACGTATGTGGCGCGCGGAACATGTAAATCAATCCGCAGCGTGAACAAATGGGTTATTTCCTATCGGACAGACTTCGTTTCGTCAGATATTATTTCATCAGCTGATTTTCATTTTCACAGATTTTTGAGGGAAAGATAAAAAGAAAGTTGTGTTTCTTGGCACTAATACTTACAATTAATGAGTAATTTTATGAAACATGGAATGGCATTAAATTGTAAGTTTTTTAATTTTTAATAAGTTAAAAAACTTATGTTTAAGTGCATGCCATGCCGTGCCATGTTTAGAAGATGGAGAATATGCCGACAATGATTATTTATCGGGCAGAAAGCCAACCAGGACATATCACCCGTATGGTCGAAGGTATCTTTCTTTTATTTACAGACATAGGTATCATAGAGAGTGTTTACGACAAGTCTTCATAATACTTAACAATGAGACGTTCGATACACCGTCTGAGGAGGCTCTCGCTTGGTAGCTGGATCAAGCTGATTTAGAAGGCAGTACTTCTGGTCACGGCGCGTCTTGTTGAGGTTTCTCTCTCAGGAGCCCTGACGACCTGTAATCCGGATCCTGTTCCTGATGTTGGTGGACTATGGACTATTTTTTGTAGAAATGTTTAAAAATGTATGAAATAACGTAAGTGTAAAATGTGAATAAAGAAAAGAAACGTTTGGTTAAAGACACCGATTTGTTTCCCCGCGCGATCGCCGCGGGCGTGCTCCCTGGAGCCTTGAGCACCGAGCAGCACTCGCGCGATCTGTCTCCTCGCGAACAATGTGCGGCCACACGTCACGCGCGCTCTCCCGACGGCTGGAATTGTTCGCGTTTTGTTTCGCCATTGTTTGGTGACGGAGACGACTGCTAATGGAAGCAAACGTCGGCTCTCTTCTGTTCGTAGTAAATCACACAATGTTTTATTCCAAGGAAGCATTATTTGGGGTGCTAAGACAGGAAACCTCCACGTGCGCCCGTGGACTGGAGTTCCCTCTCGGATACGTCCGGGGGGAAGACCAGTTTTTCGGGCCGGTGCGCCCTGGGATGCGGGCAAAAACTCTCCTTAGGCACTGTGTGCCTAAGGGGTTTCTTTGCCCGTATGCAAATAGCCTGTCGAGTGGACGCTCCAACGCGTGTCCCTCTGAACAGCAGAGGGCACAGCGGCGGAGCGGGCTTGCGGACGGTGAGTAATGGGTATGCTCGCCGTCCGACCAAGGACCAAGCCCGGGTCGGTGGCGCGTCGTGTTTCACGCGTCACCGACGGGGCCCCTTATGGGGCCAAATGCCTGCCGGGGTCGGAGGATACCGTGGCCCCGGAACGTAAAGGGCATCCGACGGAACACTGGTGGATTTTAGTCAGTAAGAGTCTGACAGTCCCTCCCGCCCCACCCAGGGCGGGAGGACTCGTTTGATGATTTTGCCACCCTAAAAAAAAAAAAAAAAAAGGAAGCATTATTTCTGACCATTCCACTTCATTTCGTACAGGAAACTGATGGCATGACATTGAACTCTCGAATGATGCATAGTGTTCCCTGACATCATTGATCAGCAGTTCCAGTGGAACCAAACCACTGAACTAAAACGTGATTTCTTTAATACCCTACACTATAACGTAAACCCACCCTTCAATAAACTACTTCTCTGATTGACAATCTTTTAATTTCGTTAAGGTATTAGTAAAGGTCGCGGGACTAACGAATATCGTGACCCCAGAACGTAAAGGGCTATTGAAAGACACCTTGGATTTCAATCAGTACAAGTCTGACAGTCCCTCCTGTCCTGCCCTGGGTGGGAGGACTCATTTGATGAATTTTTTAAAAGGTATTAGTAACATTCTAAATTTACAAGATCTTAACTTTTTTGATTCGTCGCAAAACACAACACTATGTCTTCGTCGTGCTGATAAAAAAGTGTAGGTACATAAACGAGCGGTAGCTGGCGGAGTGCGCAAACAAATAAGTGTAAAGTAACAATTGTCGTTGTTCCAACTAGTAATCACAGCCTGGCCACACCCTCCTGATGAAGTAATAACATTACCCCCTCTTCGCCGCCGACGTCCGTAGTGCACTCAGCCCCGGGCGGTGCAGCTGCAACCAAATTGTATTCTTTGTAGTTCTTATTTGAAACCGATACGGGGTTTGTATCTGCGACGCCGCCGGAATACTGATCACGTACACATTATGGACACTTGTACTACAACTGGTCGCTGAATACCCGGAGCACGCCATCTACCTGATATACGCGAAGTGAACGAGCGCCGCGGCTCACTGTAGCCTCGCCCGCCACCAGAACATCGAGCACGTCGAGTGCTGGGAGCACGGTGAGCACACCGACTACTAGTTTCCTCGTGATCACAACAAGCGGCGCTCACTGTGGATGAGATTACATTTTGTGTACACATCTGCGACGCAATTTTTATATTTTTATGGCGCTATTGAAATGTTTAGTGCGTATAGACGCCAAAGAGACATTACGGACGAATTACCGGCGTACGGAGCAGAGTAAAGACCAGCGTCGTAAAACTGTATCGATGTATAGCGCCGCGCCGCGACCAGCCCGCGCCGCGCCGCACCGGTCCGAGTACAGGCTCGTCCATCAATGTTAGCCACAGATCACTTGATTTACGTTGAGACATATTTGACATTATATTTACGTCTATAGGAAGATGTAAATGTGTTTTACATAGTTTAGAAATTCAGAGTTTGTATGTCATTTTCCGGGCTTCTTAACTAGCAATTACAAATGTGAATCTTTGGATATTCAGATGGCAAAACGCATCTTAATGAAAAGTAAGTATAGAGATAGGTTATAGTCTGGAATAACACCTAGTAGGATAACTTTGATCTCAGTATAACGTTCCTTTGAAATCATTTTCGAGCTACACACAGGTAAAGCCGCTAACAACGACTAGGAAAAAATATACTTTATGGCCAGCCCACACAGTACGGCAGGCATGTTCTCACGGCATGCGTCATAGGACTCCAGCGCATACTGTCGCGAGGCTGGGCTTCACTCAGCATACCGCCTTTTTGTACCATTGCATATGTCCACGGGCTTGTCGAGAGTACTCTTCAATACCGCAGAGGAAATGCCCTTTGATGCCTTCGACCTGATCTTTAAAAACTGGAATCTGTTTCTATTTACTATAAGGTAAGAAAGAATTTACATTAAGTGAAGATGCCTGCCATTCCCGGTGTGCGTTGGCCTTAATAACCACTCATCATCAGTAAATTAACTACGTGATATTCTCAAAATCTCAAGGTACAGTATTACATTATAATTATCTTGTACTTTATTAAAGAATCACTTTATTAAGTGTAACCTTCAATCATTAATGGGAACACGTCACAGACACGCACTTAGCGCGACTTGGCGGGCGGCGCGCGGCGTGACCAACCGCGCAATCCGTCACACAACTCGCTACATTACGCGATTAACTGCAAGCTAAATGATTTACGTTGTTCAATAACAAATTAACTGTTTTAACACATTAACTTTACATAATAAGCTGGTGGAACAAATTGTTAAATTCATATCTACTTGTTTCACGATAAAATTGGCTTCGTTTAGGTTTTATTACTTAAACTCTCTCTAGAAGTTAATGTGGCTCTACAAACATAAATCATAATAATGACTAACTCCCCCCAACGGCTTCGCTCTCGTCGAAATTGGAAATAGCCGCATGGAACCAACTACTGGGATAAAAAGTACCCTTTGTCAAAATCCAGGTCATTATCTACTGTTCTAAATCCATTCAGCCGTTTTAGCGTGAAAGCACGAGCGAAACAATCAAAGTAATAAAGATAGCTTCTGACCGTGACTTCGACCCCATGATATTATCGTCGTGCTAGGTATTTCTATTCACCTTCAGGTTAGAAGGGCACGTCCACTACCATCCCCATCGTGGCATTTTTTTAACTACCTACAGTATCTAGTAATAGGAGACTTGTTTGTGTGGACCATTTGTGTTAGTGTTACCACAGAGTGATACTAAATGTTATTAGAGCAAATGAAGGTGATATGAAATAAACATTAGATCACAATAAGAGGCCATTCCTTTTTACCGCGAACTAATAATTCAATCTACCCACTTGACTGGACAGGGGCAGCGGGGTGGATGGGACCGAATTAAATTTATCCTGTGCTATCCACCCCGCTACACGCCGATGGCATCACTCGCGACTCTAGCGGGCACTTTCTACTACTTTTCCCATCTAGCCCGTTGACGGGGCAGGGCAGCGGGTCGGATGAAAAAAACCCCTTCGTACATGCCACAGATTACATAGTAGGGGAACAGTGTATAAGACGGGGACACGAGGTATGATGGGAAATCACACACATAAGGCAAACTTAACACAAAACGTTTATAACATGGGTAAAATACCCACTACGTTTTCTTTTTTTTTGTTACTTGATAATATAATTGATTCGTTACAAAGATAGTTAAATTAATGTGTTTGGGAGTAATTAAAAAATACCTCTTCGTACTATCCTCTCTGAAAAATAAACAGACACCGACATACTTTTTAAAATATCTTAACATTACAGCACATTGATATTTGAAAATGTATGATGGCCGATTATTTCTACGAAATGTGATCGTTAAAAGTAATCTTCCTGATTTTCATAATAACTTAAAATTGAACTAGCGTTTAGTAAAAATATGGATAAAAGTTGCCTTTAACATTTAATCGACTTCTGAGTCAGATATAGTAAGAGCATGTTTTTACATAGAACGAAATTTATCGCAACTAGGCTTAATTTAAATAGGGCCGCTATATAATTATGTTCATATTTTATTACAGTTACGGAAAAAACGGAACCCTTAAGATCACTTGTGTGTCCGTCTGTCCGCACTTCACAGTAATTTTTCACCGAACCTACGTAATGACCCATTAAGATGAAACTTGGTAAACATAATCAGTTCCTATGGCCCAAAGGCAGTACGTTGACTACCCCGCGTTATTAACTACGGATCACTGCATTGTGCGTGGTACGACACACACTTGGCCTGTTTTTACAAGTTCTATTAACCCTCCAGTGGGTTAGGTTAGGAGTAATTAAGTGGAACAATATAAATAAATCTAAATCGATACTGAGAAACTTCCGTAGAAAAACAGCTTTAGGTCGTAAAAATATTGGTCAACATATCAACGCCGTATGCGTTATATCTTCGAATCATTGATCCCACAATCCCTCATAACCAGGGTTTACAACCAGTGTGTCCCACCCGTAATGACTTACGGAGCCAAAACGTGGACACTTACCATAAGCCTGGTCCACAAATTCAAGGTTTCTCAACGTGCAATGATGGAGAGAGCAATGTTCGGAGTTTGTCTGGCGGATAGAATTCGGAACGAAGTCATTCGCCAGAGAACCGAAGTAATCGACATTGCGCATAGAATAAGCACGTTGAAGTGGAAGTGGGCCGGCCACGTCTGTAGACGGACAGATGGAGCAGACAAGTGCTAGAGTGGAGACCGCGAATGGGAAAATGTAGTGTAGGACGCCCTGCGACAAGATGGGTCGATGATTTGAAGAATGTGGCTGGCAGCGGATGGTTGCGGACTGCCCAGGACCGGGAGGGATGGCGCTCTTTGGGGGAGGCGTACGTTCAGCAGTGGACGGCAATATGCTGATATTTAATAAATCAACGCCAAATGCATGGCGAAATTATTTTAGATTCGACCTAGCACTGCTGTCCACTAGCTTTTCCAATTTTCCAAATTCCAATGTTCCAAATTCCAATTTCGTGAGTGATTATAGTTTTAGAATTCACTTTGAAATACATTTTTATGAATGATTCATCACATGGAAATATTGGTTTAACAAAAAAAATGTGAATTCTGATTTCCCCGTAGGCGTACACTCATAACACCCACCTCGGAGTCAGTCCCCGGCTCACCGTCCGGTATGTACTCTTCCAGCTTCACGATCTGTTCACACACAAGTTTTTTCATCGGTAAGATATGTGTAGAGCCGAGAGTAGTGCCGCCAGCCGCGAGCGCTTAAAAACACGTTGTACCCGATGCTGAGATTAATACCGCTCTATGGCACATACTGCTTCACACACAAACTTGCAAGATTCGATTAGTTTCTCTATTCAATATTGATTAAATGAAACGCCGCCGCGCTTATCTTGAGTTAAAAATACAAAAGTCAATATAATGTTATACTAGGCCCGTTATGCTGAAAATGTTGTCGAAAAGAAATGGTTACATACAGTCTATAACTTATAATTAAAGTACGTTACGTTTTGACGACAGACTGTTCGAGTAAGTGCCGTTTTCAGTACCATGTTCTGTTTATAAATGATAATAGCCTCATCAAAAATCTCCTCAATGGTGGTCGCCGGTCTCATGTGCACATCACATGAGAACGGTGACCACGTTGTATGGCAATGCTAAGCTTCTAGCTAAAGTAAAAGTCAGCCTTTGGGTCAAGGCAAAGATCAAATAAAACGATTGTAAGTAAATTATCAGTTGTAAGTAAATTATCATTAATCTCATCAAAATGCATAAGGGCCATCCATTAAATTGCAATGCAAACAATTTTATTATTATTATGTTTAACACTTTCTTTCTAATGACTTATTGGATATACACAACTTTTTAAATCTGATATTTGAGATTACTTGTTACGCTTTTGGTGTTATTAATTTTTCAAAGTTCTTATCGATTCTACTTCGACCATACAGCAAGCGCACACATGCGCGATTTTTATTAATCTTACAATGCTATGTATTCGTAGACATAAAGACGCGTACAACCACTTGGAGTGTCACCTTGTTCCAGGAGAGTCATAGTCAGCAAACGTAGGCTTAATGGTGGTATACTGCCAACGAGTGGTTCAAAATGCTTGGGACCGGCCTTAGGAGGCAGGTAAATAATGTAGCAAAGATTCTGTTATAATTTGGCGACTGAAAAAGAGTGTCCATGGAGTTTCTTGCTCATTCTTCTCCATAGAGATCTACGCTTCGGAATGAGCACCTACGGCACTTTCACAGTTTTTAGGGTTCCGTAGCCAAATGGCAAAAACGGAACCCTTATAGATTCGTCATGTCTGTCTGTCTGTCTGTCTGTCTGTCCGTGTATGTCACAGCTACTTTTTGTCGAAAGTGTAAGAGCTATCCTGTTGAAACTTGGTAGAAAGATGTATTATGTGAACCGCATTAGGATTTTCACACAAAAATCAAAACAAAACAAATTTTGGGGGTGCCCCCCATACTTAGAATTGAAACTCAAAAAAAAATTTGTCACTAAACCCATACGTGTGGGGTATCTATGAATAGGTCTTTAAAAATGATATTGAGGTTACTAACGTCATTTTTTTCTAAACTGAACAGTTTGCGCGAGAGACACTTCCAAAGTGGTAAAAAGTGTGTCCCCCCCCCGTAACTTCTAAAATAAGAGAATGATAAAACTAAAAAAAATATATAATGTAGACCTCAACCAAAACTACCAACGAAAATTGGTTTGGATGAGATACAGTTAGCAGTTTTTGAGATATAGTACATTTTCAAAAACCGCAAATATAACTTTGCCATTCATACAAGTACTATGAAAAACAAAGTTATTTTTATTGTTTGTGTATATTACTTACTAATCTCAATATATGCTTGCTGCTACGGAACCCTTCATGGGCGAGTCCAACTCGCACTTGGCCGGTTTTATGTCTTGTGACTGGGACTGTAGCACCATAACTATTTTTATATTATCTATTTTTTTTTTGTCTTTTGACAATTCAAAAGTGCCTGTAATAGGCCTACTTGAAATAAATGATTTGATTTGGTAATGTCACCAGACGTCGTCATTCAAAAAGAACGTGAGTAAGTGAAGCCGAAGAAGACCATTAGGTTCGTTTAATCGAAGAGAGTAACTTTCTACCGCGCGGACCATGCTAATTGGATTGCGTGAACTGCGTTGTCTTCACGGAGTCTATTCGGAATAGTCTGGAGTTAGCTTTAGGCAAACCAAGAGAACGTAATGAACGTGACGCACGCCTGCAGCCGGCCGACACAGCGCTGCACTCCACTATCTGTTTCCGCCGGGCGTCGGGCGCCGGGCACCAGACGTCGCGCGCCTCATTACAGCAAGAAAGCGTCTGCTTTTGTGCTTTATTTATTTTTGTTTCCTAACAATAGCATTGTAGCATTGTGACGCTGCAGACGCAATCACCCCCACCCCGCTCCCCCTCTGCGTGCACATCACTGCACTAATGCCGGTGCGTTTCATCGTAAGGAATGATGAAGTTATTATAGTCTGTTCACGAACTATTGAATAAAGTTTACAATTTTAAAATCTGTCCAAAGCCCTTGCCAGCCAGAAGGCGTTCAATGGTAGGTAGTCATTCGTAGGATAGAAGTATAGACCGGAGGCTAATAACAGATTGAAACAAGTTCCTTTCGATCGATTTTAAGTAGAATCTGCATCAGAGAGTTGTATCATAGAGCTTTGTAGACGTCAGCTGTGGTTCCGTGTGTGGGGTAAGCAACGGTAGCCTCTCAAACACGAAGAAAAAAAAATGCATTCAGTCATTTCCTTGCAACTGAAAACTTGTCAACTGCTACAGCAACAGCTAACTATACATTACTACATATTACCTATTATATTATTTATTAAATAATCCCTTAAATAATATACGCCCCCACGTTTTGAGTGGCCCCTCTGTCAGCCCCGTAGGGTTATTTTCTTATTTTTAGGACATTTAAAAAAACGTGGGTTTTTAGATTTTCTTATAATCTATTAATTATTTTATTATTTTTATCTTTGTTCATCGGGTTTGAAGCTACCCCGAAAATTTCAGCCTGCTAGCTTATCGGGAAGTGCCTCAAAATTGAGCCTGTCCGCCATCTTGGACGTCCGCCATATTGGATTTAAGTCACATGACAATTTTTTTTCGTATTCTTGACAGCAAACCCTTTCATTTGATATCCATATCATAGGGGTGCATTTCAAAGAGCCTGTCTGCCATCTTGGACGTCCGCCATATTGGATTTAAGTCACGTGACTATTTTTTTCGTATATCTGACAGCAAACCCTTTCATTTGATACCCATATCATGGGGGTAGATTTCAAACAGCCAGTCCGCCATCTTGGGGAGGCCGCCATATCGGATTTGTTATGACGTTTCTTGAATTCATGTATTGTCATCAGAACTCAGAGCGTGTGCAAAAGGGGTTTGCAACTTTTAGTACGGACCTTGGCATCAATTTTTTTTTCTTTCGCCAGTGATGAAACTTTGGGCATAATTAGACTACTACCTAAGAAGTTCATAGAAAAAAAAAATAAGTTTCTAAACCGTAACCAACCAGAGATATGGCGGTTTGAATTTTGTTCCAATCTGTAGTTATTTTTGTAGGAATCCATAGATTTTTTGACGTACTAGCTTTTGCCCGCGACTTTGCCCACCCCAACCGGATTTATGTATAGCCCATAACCGTGTCTAGAGACCCATCTATCTCTGTATCAAAATTCATCAACATTGGTTCAGCAGTTTTGACGTAAAAACGGATTAGACTTGTAGACTTAATTTCGTATTTGTAATACGTTAGTAGGATAACGAGGAATAATGAGTGGTTTATTTATAATGATGTTAAGAGGATCTTATCTTTTAACCGACTTCAAAAAAGGAGGAGGTTCACAATTCGTCGGAACATTTTTTTTATGTATGTTCCCAGATTTCTCAATGACGCCTGGAGCGATTTGGGTAATTCTTCTTTTGTTTGAAAAGGTATCTTAACAGTCAGCTATCTGACGGGGCCCACTAAGAGTCAGCTATCTGACGGGGCCCACTAATAGTCAGCAATCTGACGGGGCCCACTAAGAGTTAGCAATCTGACGGGGCCCCCTAAGAGTCAGCAATCCGACGGGGCCCACTAAGAGTCAGCAATCTGACTGGGCCCGAGTCAGCAATCTGACGGGGCCCCCTAAGAGTTAGCAATCTGACGGGGCCCACTAAGAGTCAGCAATCTGACGAGGCCCACTAAGAGTCAGCAATCTGACTGGGCCCACTAAGAGTCAGCAATCTGACGGGGCCCACTAAGAGTCAGCAATCTGACTGGGCCCCCTAAGAGTCAGCAATCTGACTGGGCCCACTAAGAGTCAGCAATCTGACTGGGCTCCCTAAGAGTCAGCAATCTGACGAAGCCCCTAAGAGTCAGCAATCTGACGAAGCCCCCTAAGAGTCAGCAATCTGATGGGGCCCGCTAAGAGGGCCAAAGCCTGCCGGGGTCGCGGGACTGTCTCACCTGGTAACCGTGACCCTGGTACGTAAAGGGCTATTGAAGGATCACCGTGGATTTTAGTCAGTTCAAGTCTGACAGTCCCTCCCGCCCCACCCTGGCTCATATGATGATTTTAACTCGCAAAAAAAAGGGTATCTTAATGGTTCCATGGTTACTAGGTCATGACGGAATCTTGGAGAAAACGAAGAATCTATTCAATAACGTCCCATGTTTACTTGGTCAGGATCTCATGACCCGATCTTGGACAAAATCGTGGGAACTCTTCAATAAATGACAGCACCTGTACCTACTAAAAAGAGCAAAATATAACCGGCTTCTAAAAACAATACAAAATAAATGTAAAATAACTCTTCTTTCGGAAGTCGGCGGCAAAAAATTCAAGGAAATAAGAAACAAAGTCACCGATTTCCTACAGAAATGATATTTTACACTTGGTTTTTGTTTCTCAACCGACTTCGAAAAAAAGGAGGAGGTTCCCAATTCGTCCCTTTTGTTATTTATGTTCCCCGATTTTTCGATGACGCCTACCTGGACAGATTTGGAAAATTCATCTTTTGTTTAAAAACATTTACATCACAGATGATCACATGGTAATCAGTTCAGGATATGATGACGGGATGTTGAAGAAATCTAGGGAACTCTCTATAAAAATTACAGCAAATCAACGGATATCTAAGCATTATTTACGCAATCTGAAAAAATATATTATGTCTGTACCCACTCGGCGGGAAGAGCTCCGGCGCGATCTCAGGGCAGTATGGAGGGGACGACTGTCGCAACCGAGGTCCGGGCACGCCGCAATCGCGGCGGTAAGACCCCCCTTTGAGGAGTGGCTGGATAGGCGTCACGGCGTCCTAACCTTCCGCCTGACGCAAGTCCTCACCGGACACGGCTGTTTCGGGAGGTACCTGTGTCTGAGAAAGGAGGAAACGTCTGGGTGTCACCACTGCGAGGATCACTCGGAGGACACGGTGGAGCATACGGTGCAGGACTGCCCCGCTTGGGCAGAGCACCGCCGTGTCCTCAGGGCGGCGACAGGCGGAGACCTCTCGCGCCTGGCATTGGTCGAGGCCATGCTGCGGGGCGAGACGGAGTGGGAAGCGGTTGCCTCCTTCTGCGAAGCAGAAATGCTCGTGAAGGAGGAGGCGCGCCGCGTGAGGGAGAGGACAGCGTCCTCGCTCCACCCTAGCCGCAATGGTAGACACCCACGGCGACGGACGTTGCAAGACGATCTCCGGCCACCGTAGGCGCAGGCATGCGGGCGGCGAGTAATGGGCGACTCGCTGTCCGACCATGGATCATGCCCGGGTCGACGGCGCGTTGTGTTCCATGCGCGCCTCAAAGGGTGTCAGCATGATGACGGGGCCCCCCTTTTGTCTCATTACCGTGACCCCGGAACATAAAGGGCTATTGAAGGAGGGCCGTGCATTTTAGTCAGTACGAGTCTGACAGTCTCTCCCGCCCGCCCTGGGTCCCACCCACTCACTCACTCGGACTCATTTGATGATTTTACCACGCTAAAAAAAATGTCTGTACCCACTATAACCTAAAATAACTTTTGAATGGACACGTTATTATTGGAACTGAGTGGTGATTTGTTTCTCATTTTCTCGACTTTTTGTCACCGACTTCCAATAATAACTATTTTTTTTTCAAAAAGCTTTTTATTTTCTAAAAGATTTGTTTTTCGTTTTGAAGTTGTAAGATATTAAATGAGTTCTTCCTCTATGGCTGAAGCGGAAAGGATTGTCAGACTCGTACTAAAATCCACCCATCGCAGGGCAGTTCCGTGGTCCCGACAGGCGCTTGGCTCTCGATATTTTTGTAAAATCATCCAATGAGTCCTCCCACCCGAGCAGAACGAGAGGGACTGTCAGACTTATACCGACTAAAATCCATGGTGTCCTTCAATAGCCCTTTACGTTCCGGGGCCACAGTTACCTGATAAGACGGTCCTACAACCCCAAAAGGGTTTGGCCCTCTGAGGGGGGCCCCGTCAGATTGCTGACAGCGCTTTGAGGCGCGCGTGGAACAAGACTCGCCGTCGACCCGGGCATGGTTCATGATAAGACGGCGAGTCGCGCCTTACTCGCCGTCCGCTGTCGTACGGTGGCCGAAAGTCGTTTTACCACTTCCGATGCCGTCCGGCTGGATTGTGAGATTGAGGCTGCGCTCCCCCTCACAGCGCCCGCCTCCTCCTTCGCTAGCATAACTGCTTCAAAGAAGAAGACGACCGCTTCCCATTCGGTCTCGCCTCGCAATAATGCCGGGCGCGAGATGTCGCCACCTATCGCTTCCTTGAGGACAGGGCGGTACTCCGCCCAAGCGGGGCAGTCCTGCACCGTATCCCCCATCGTGTCCTCCGAGCGATTCTCGCAGTAGTGACACGCACACGTTTCTGCTTTCCCTATCAGACACAGAGACACAGTAACCTCCTGAAACTCCTGAACCTCGGTTGCGACAGTCGGTCCCTCTATACAGCCCTAAGATCGCGCCGAAGCTCTTCTCGCAGTGCCTCGACTTGTCGAGGCAGCGGAGATCCACCCCGGCGTTGCGCCTCCGCGCGCCACTCGTAGACGCGCCAGAGAGCCTTCGCCTCCAGATCCCAAGGTGGCAATCCGGCAATTAGGTTGACCGATTCGCCGGCGATCGTGTGGTATACCCGGATCATCCAAATGGCTATGACCCTCTGGCACGCAGCCAGTTTTTCCGGTCGCGTCCGCATGCACAGGGCCCACACGGGAGCCCCATAGAGGGCCATGGACCGCATGACAACGGCGTACCTACATCCTCCGGCAGGAGGTGTTTGGCCCGCCGAAATTGGGCAGGAGCTGCTTGAAGGCGGCCGCTGCTCGGTTCAGCTTGGAGGCCAAACGCAGGAAATGCTCCCTGAATTTCCACCGGCTGTCGAGGACGAGTCCCAGGTACTTCATCAACCCGACGCCGATATCAACCCCTCCCACTGTTATTTGGGACTCTGACCGTAGCACGTTGGAGATCTGCCCCGCTTGCTCAGAGCTACGCTGTCCTTAGTTACTTACGGAGGCGGTAGATGGTGGCGACCTTTCCCGCCTGGCATTGGTTGAGGCCATGCTGTGGGGTGAGATGAAATGAGAAGCAGGCACCTTCTTCTGCGAAGCAGTTATGCTAGTGAAGGAAGAGGCGAAATGCGTGAGGGAGAGGACAGACTCCACCCCAGCCGCAGCGGGAGACGCCTGGGGTGTTGAACGATGTGAAGCGATTTCCGGCCACTATAGGCGCGGGCATGCGGACGCCGAGTAATGGGTGAGTCGACGCGACGGGTCATATTCCACTTGGATCGGAAATGGAAGTCACGGTGGATTTTAGTCCGTACGAGTCTGACAGTCTCTTCTGCTCCACCCAGGGAGGGAGAACTCACTTTTTGTGTATTTTTCAACGTTAGAAACAAGACGATTTTGTTTTACCCTTTTTAGTGGGTACAGGCGTAATATTATGTTGTGTGTTTACGTAAACAATGAATAGTATGCGATAGCAGCAATCGCAGATGACTTGCAGTCATTTATTGAAGAGTTTCTCCAAGATTCCGTCATGACCTTAGTAACCATAGGACCATCTGTTACGATACCCTTTCAGACAAAAGAAGAATTACCCAAATCGGCCCAGGCGTCATTGAGAAACAAGGGAACATACATAAAAAATAGTTCCGACGAATTGTGAACCTCCTACTTTTTAAAAGTCGGTTAAAATATCTTCTTAACATTATAATAAACAAACCAATCATTATTCCTCGTTAACCTACTAGTATTACAAATACGAAATTAAGTCTATAAGTCTGTTCCGTTTTTACGTCAAAACGGCTGAACCGATGTTGATGAATTTTGATACAGAGATAGATGGATCTCAAGACACGGTTATGGGCTATACATAAAGGCGGTTGGGGTGGGCAAAGCCGCGGGCAAAAGCTAGTACGTCAAAAAATCTATGGATTCCTACAAAAAATAACTCCAGATTAGAACAAAATACAAACCGCCATATCTCTGGTTGGTTACGGTTTAGAATTTTTTTATTATTTTTTACGGACTTCTTAGGTTGTGGTCTACTAATGACCAAAATTTCATTACTGGCGAAAGAAAAAAAAATTTGATGCCAAAAAGTTGCAAACCCCTTTCAGCCTGCTAGCTTATCGGGAAGTGCCTCAAAAATGAGTTGCAAAAATTCAACTGGAACGACAAACAAACAAGAAAAGTGAGTGTATAAAAAAAAACGTGGGAAAATACATGTGTCAATAAAATTTTACCTACCTACCTGATGATAGAGTTTACATCAAATTATGAAAAAAAAATATACGTCAGCTAAAATCATACAGTCACTAAAATATATATAATTTTTAGGGTACTTCAGCTCTAAAAAAATACATTTCACAAGATTACAGCTTCCTAGTACCAAGCGACTCTGAGCTAAGCTACGGACAGACAGGCAGACATACAGACAGACAGACGGACATGGTGAATAATGCTCTGCACTGCTGGGACACAGGCCTCTTCTCTGTGAGAGGGAGTGGGCCATAACATAATCCACCACGCGGGCCCAGGGCGGGTTGGTGGATGTCACATGTCTTCGAATTTTTGGTTCTAGGACATGCCGGTTTCCTCACGATGTTTTTCTTCACCGTTTTGAGAGTAGTGGTGATGAAATAAATTACACTAAGTAATGCGCCTGGCTGGGTTCGAACCCACGACCTACAACTCGTAAGTCGGGGCCGATACCACTAGGCCACCACTGCTCACAAATTGCCCTGCATTTCCATTATTGTTGCGCATTATAAAGAACTTTTCCTAAGTGATGCTAGTCTAAATCGTGTTACGATTGGTCGCCGCGACCCCGTGCACCCGGCATTAGTCGCAGCTGGCAGTGCGCAGTCTCCCGACTTTTCTATCGCTACTATCGTAAATAGGAATAGCTACCCTACTCATCATCACATCTCAGTTTTCGAAATGGATAATAAATAACACAATAATTTCTTTAATCAGTGAATTTTATATTCAGGTATTTTTTTACACTTAAAATGTGTAACGTACACATCTAGTGCCTGGCCCTGTAACTACCGGATCCGGATCCCATGTTTGGCGTCTCGGAAAGAAGGACATGTGAGCAACAGTTCTGACAGGCAGTCCCAGGAGGCGTCCCGCGACCCGACTGTCACCTCGTCGTATTGGATCTGCTTCTAGTTATCATTATTAAGCTCTGGTAAATGTGGCGGCGGATTACTGTCGTCGGCATCGGTATTTTCTGATGGATACCTAATCCGGTAGGTTTGTAATGTTTTCATCCAAATTCTCTTGGAACGGATATTGCGGCACCAAATCTTTTCCTCTTCTTGAGGAAGCTAGGGTTCACAGTTCGGATTCACTGGTGCGTGGTCTTGATCCTGTAACAAAAGCAGCAGTTTAGCACGTTGAGTGCGATACCAGCTCTAAACATCTTGTATTACGCCTCATCTACAATGCGACTAAGAAAAGTATAGACGGTTCGGTGTAGGAAAGAGATGAATATAATATGAGCCAAAAAAGGATTATGTTTTTTGAAGTTGGTTTCATTTCTTTTTTTAAGTTTTTTATTTTATCCTTTTAGTTTAAATATTCAACCCAAATCACTGTGAAAAAAGACGAAGTCGAGGGCTTACCATAGTCACGAGTTTGTAAATACCAATTTCTGCACGTGTGTACAATGTTTTTCAACACTTTTGCGAGAAAACAGTACAATATGTAATTAAACAAACTTTATTTAACAGTGGGAAAGTCGCAACAATTTTTGAAGTTTCTGATGAAAATGGTGCGTATTTCCAAATGGCGCTACATGCACGTGGTGAAAATTAGAACTACATCTTTCGTCTCATTTACTCTTTAGTATTAAAGTGAGACAACGTATTGAGCAAAAGCGCTTCCAAGGAGGTTCGATCAGTCAGGTTGTTTATTATCATAATGTGAAACTCTTTGGTGGAATTCTTATTTTTTTAATGGAAATTAAAAAAAAACCTTAATGAAAACGCACGGTGCTATACAACGACCGGGTATACCGTAAAATAGGTACTTAGGTGAGAGTACCTATTTTACCGCACGTTCCGTTGTATGGTGCGTAATTTTTATCTTTCAAACAATGTATACAGGCTTTGTAAATGCATTTTTCGAGCAAATGTGTTGAAAAAATTTTTTTAAAATCGGTTGGTAAGGGACGGAGTTATGCGCGAACAAATATTAAAAATATATGTATAATTATATTAACATCCGAATAAAATTCATAACTTCCACCTTTTTGAAGTGGTTGAAAAACGAAAAATATCTTGAAATATCACAAAATATTACACTTTAGATTATATTTTAATTGTGCGAAAGTAATCGTGTTATAATCTAATCCGTTCTAATATAATGTAATTTTTTATGAAGTATTTATGTTAATTATTTTTTTTATCTAGTCTCATATCGTTAAATTCAAAATACAAAACTCAAAAGGAGTTTATAATGACGTACTTTATAGCGGCCATACACCATACTGCCTATCGTACAATCGGCATGACGCTGCCGATTTGATCAGTTAGATTTGACCGTGTGTGGGCGTGGAATCCATCAAATTGGCATGATCATGCCGATTTGATCAAATCATCAAACTTCAAATCGGCAGCAGTGATACCAACTTAGCAACTTTATAGCTAGATCTAGCTAATATTCGGTAGCTACTTTTTAACCGACGTAAAAAAAAGGAGGAGGTTCTCAATTCGAAACGTTTATTTTTTTGGAACGAAGTTCCTTATGGCGCGTTGCGAAAGGGGGCTAGGCGGAAAAAATTGTCACGACACTTTTTACAGTGGAGTGGAGTGGAAAAAACTGGTTCAAGCGATTTTCGACCTTGTTGACATTTAAAATTTAGTTTGTTTTTTCTCACATTCTCGTTAGCTAACATTGTTCCTTCATTAAAATCCGGTGTTTGCATAAATGTCAATAAGGTCGAAAATCGCTTGAAGGTCGGAAAACATTTGCTTAACGATAAGCAAATGTTTTCCGACCTTCACTTGTATTACCAACTGATTCCCACCAGTGGGATAGACCGGTAAAAAAACAAGTCGGTAAAACAGTAGCTAAAAAGTTAAGCCACAACTTTTATAAAATTGTAGCTGTCGGTCACCGAATAATAGCTAGATCTAGCTATAAAGTTGCTAAGCTGGCATCACTGCTGCCGATTTGAAGTTTGATCAAATCGATCGTCATGCCGATTGGACGATAGGCAGTATGGTGTATGGTGTATATGGACGAACTGCCAATTTGATCAAATCGATCGTCATGCCGATTGTACGATAGGCAGTATGGTGTATGGCCGCTATTACACACAGTATATCGAAATGAAATTAAAAAATGAAATTATGTCACTATTTCTCTAACAAAACAATGTTATAATATTTTTTTTTTAAATTACGATACAGATTACAGGTCATAGATACATCCATTTGATTTTTTATCTGTGGCTGCGCGCGCTGTGGCCCATGCGCGGTGATAACGGGAATTTTGGCGCCATAATACTGTGTCAATCTTTATCTTTTATTTGATAAATTCGTGTTCAATGAAAGTAGATAAAGTAGTGTATGAAACTGTACATAACTAGGTATTAACACTCGTGTGATACTTTAAAAAAACTCGCTTCGCTCGTTTTTTAAACTCACACTCGTATATAATACCCCTCATTATGTACCAGTTTCATAAACTACTATTAATAAAATTAGAACAAACATCGTTACCAACTACTAACTGGTAAACAAGAAGGGTTACCCTGGGTTTTACCCAGACCAGCGCAAATGAAATGTATCTAATTTTTTTCTTTATTTTATGTACATCAAATAACAGGTTGCTTTTTTTTAAATTTCTGTAGCTAACTTAGTTAAATTGCTTAAATAAGCGATCAGAGAATTAATATTAAAGTTACTAAATGTTCTCCGCGGTTTCATCCGCTACTCGGCTCCTTTTGATCGGAGCGTGATGTTATATAGCTTACAGCCTTCTTCGATAAATGGACTACCTAACACAAAAAAGATTTATAAATTCGAACCAGTAGTTCCTGAGATTAGCACCTTTAACCAACCAAACAAACAAACAAACTCTTTAGCTTTTTCAGCTGGCCGTGTTAAAATCAATAATCCTGGCCAGGAATCGAATCCTCTGATATTGGAAAAAAATCACATCCTGTATTATTGTCACCCGGTGTGATTTTTTTCCAAAATCACCGGGTTCGATCCCTGGCCAGGATTATTGATTTTTCTAAAATCTAATGATGCAGTTTTAGTTTTTGTTAAAATCTGCCTCGAGACTCCTTTCAACGTTTTTCGATATTCCTCATAGTTTCGGACTTAGCCATCCACGCCCAGTTGAAAAAGTTGAAGAGTTTGTTTGTTTGGTTGAAGGTGCTAATCTCAGGAACTACTGGTACGAATTGAAAAAATCTTTTAGTGTTGCATTGTCCATTTTCAAGGAAGACTGTTAGTTACTGTTATACATCATCACGCTACGACGTATAGGAGCCGAGCAGCGGATGAAACTGTTATTTGATGATTAATTCGATGTACATAAAATTACGAAAAAAATTAAATACATTTCACTTGCGCCGGGGCTGGGTCACAGATGACCCTTCTTCTTTGTCATGGAATGAGACCAACGTATTATAAAAAAAATGACAGCGTAGCAGACTCTGAGGCGGTGTCCTGCCTGTCTACCTGCCTGACCGCATTAATGCCGACTTAAATTTATTAAGTAGGTGCGCGTTCTCCGCGGTGGTGAGCTGGTACTCACGTCGAGCTCGCTGATCTCAATCGTGAACCTGTCGGGCTCCACGCGGCGCGTGTCTCGTTCCCTGTGCAATTTAGTGTTCCGTGTCACATACATTACAGTTTTAAAGAATTAACTGTGGTGTGCGGTGTGCGGCGTGTGGTGTCACACCACTAACAACCTTGCAATGAGCTATTATTAACTTTTGAGAGAATTGAAAGCAACGGGTTTCCACTGATAATAAAATATGAACTGGAACCCCTTCAGGGGTTCCAGTTCATATTTTATTATCAGTTATGCTGAAATGAATAAGGCATTTTATCACCACTGCCCTCACACCAGTGAAGGAAAATCATGTGGAAACTAATAGGTCCTTTTATGTCTAGCGATGGATTCACATTATACTAGCTTTTGTAAATGTATCGTCCACAAAAATAGTAACCCGCTAGTAGAGGTGTTAAATTACTAGCAGGAGACACTCACCGATCTGTGAGGAGTCGCACAGCGCCTGCGCGTGCGCGGCCCGCCGAGCGCGGCGAGCGCGGCAGAGAGCGGTGCGCGCATCGTCACGCTGTGCGGCGCGCTGCCGGACTGTGCTGCGGCGTCACGGGCACCGATATTTGGCACCGCTAATTGACCACCGCGCGTTACCACGACACCAGAATATGTAGGCGCAGGACGCATCGGCTCTCCCTATGAGGAGCCACGTCCTGCACGCATACATTCTCATTAGCAAGAACTACGCGTAATTCAACATGGCTGGCTACCCGTCTTGGGCTCACCTCCCCAATTGCGTGTGGCCAGTTGAGACAAACACAACAAACTGATGAGTCTGTGCGGTGTGTTATGGCGACAGACGATGCACGTACAAACATGTCCGTCTAGAGAATTCCCTCAATCATTTAGGTCTTTTTATTTTTGGCAACATGCACAATTTTTTTTTTAATAATAAAAGTCTTTATTTACCAAAAAATACAGATAATTGTTTGTAGAAACTGTAAATTGAAAATAAAAGATATAAAAGAAATTGACAAAGAACATTTACATAAAAACATGGATGCTGCTGGAATCTGTACACAAAAGCAAGCACAAACAATGCGTATTCGTGATAGATAATAATCCATAAATCCAAAAAAATCGTTTTTGTATGAAGTGGTAGTACCTCTGTAAAACGAATTATAATGTGATAAAGAAAATGGAAAATATAAAATTTATACTTAATATTATTTTTAATTCATCTGAAAGTAAAAGTATTATTATGTAACATTTTTCTTATGATATAGCTGTTTTGTTTAATGCTTGTGTTGCGTATTAAGAGGAAACAGCACGGCCGTTTTTCCATACAAACGTAGTCCCCTGTTTTCTCCCTGGATAATGCCAGTAGAGCAATTATTTTTTTACAAAAAAATCTATGACCACTATTACCATGTCTCTATGTTTTCCTTTTTTCTATAAATTAATTATTAAAAGAGATATGAACATTCAAAATCCTAAAAAAATGGCCAGATTTTCCGCTGTGTTCAAATATCCAGAAAACAAATTTGACGAAATTATATAAAAAAAGGAAAACATAGGAACACGGCCAATGCCTTTCTTTATTTTTTAAAGAATAAAGAAAAAAGTAGTGAAATCGGTTAAGTTTTGGAGGAGTAATCAGGGGACTACGAATCGTTGATTTTGTGCCATTTAATAAGGTATTTTCGGTCCAAGCTGCTGTTGTCTCTATCGCGCTCTGCGGGGGAAGGCTTGGGGTTGCGCGATAGCAATAGATTTTACAAATACCTATTTTTCAATTCTCCAGCCCTTGCTGTTTCCTCTTAAGAGCATTAAAGTGTTGACCATCTTACTACTGGACGGAGGAAGATAACTGACACAACATCGAAAGTAGAACATCGCATCTTACGAACATATTTTGACAAGCACACTTAAAAGTGCCGGAAAATCAATAGAGGATGTTGACGCTGTAGAAGCGTGAGCCGCGGCCCGATCAAGTTAAGTGGCCCATACCCCGGGACGACCGGGTACTGCTGGCTCAGCTCATACGTCGGCATCGCACCGAACTGCGGCGAGAGCATGTAGCGTGGAGACTTCACGGCGGGAAGGTAGCGCGGCGGTCGCGCGCCGGGAAGGTAGCGCGGCGGCGGAAGAGCGCGTGGCGGCAAGCGAGGTGGGGGCCGTCTCCACATTCGTGGACGCTTGATGCGTTTCCGAGGGGACATTTCAGACATTCGTGGCGGTGTCTCTATAAACTTGGGCTTCGGCGGTGACATCACTTCATCGGGCTTTGCTTTGTTCGATATCGAAGGCAGCTTTAGGGCGTTTGATACTGGTGCAGCTTCCTTTGCGGATACTGGATTGCCTGGTGTAATATTAATAGTCACTTTCACTGATTGTGGTTTTTGATCTTTGGGATGGACCATCTTATACGGTGGAGTTGTTACCAAGGCAGCCGGTGTTGTAAGTGTAACCTGCGTGCTGGTCTCCTGCGGAGTCGGTGGAAGCGTTGAGCTCGCAAATGGCTTCACTGTTGTTGTCAGCTCGGCCGACGTCGACTCTATTGATTCCGATTCTTTCGAAAACTCTTCGTTTGAACTCATTTCTTTCGACCACATCTCATAAGTGGACCTCGAGTCCGCCGGAGATGGGGGTGGCGGTGCGGGGGGAGCCTCAGGTGGCGGTGAGGGGGAAGCCGTGGGGGGCGGTGTGGGGGGCAGGATGCAGTACACGGTGACGTTGACAGCCGCGAAGCCGGCGAGGGTGCCGGTGCGGTGCACGCGCGCTGACGTCGTGTCACTCAGCGACACGTCGGGGGGCGCGTCACCGTCGCACACACGCATGCGCACGCCCGTTACCGGCGCCTTCGCGCACGGTGGCGGCATCTGCACACCGACCAAAACTAATGCCACTGTTTCTCAATATATGCTCGCGTCCACATGTTCGCCGCCGTGATTCGAATAGAATCGCAAAAAGTCGTTTTTTTTACATTTACTATGAAATTGCGTCCATTAGAGATGAGCCACAGCTGATGCGATTCGATTCGACTCGACGTGGTCCACGTAGATGCACGCAATATTTTTAAATTGGTCTATTTTCACCCGACTACGGCAAAGCCAAAAGGTTATGATTTTGACCGGTATGTATGTTTGTATGTATGTTTGTCTGTTCCCTCATAACTTCTAAACTACATAACATTACATGACAAATGAGGTGTTGTTAGAAGTGTCTTAGTTGTCCGCTGGTTATAGGGTTGGTGGTGTGTCACCAAATCCAAGATGGCACCCTCTAGGGGATGTAAAGTCGTAACCGAAAAAAATATTATTTTCGCATTCGTATCGATGAAAAGGCGTAATGATTGCATTTGAAATTCACTCGCTACTTTGGTTTTTATTATTATATCTAATAATTAATAATATAACCCCAAAATAGTGTACCTACTTAAATAATAAAAATAAGTTAAAAATAACTAAAACCCGAATACGAAAAAAACGTTGTTTTATACTTTTCAGTGCGCGTTTTTTTCGTAGTCGGGTTTTTTTTTTTTAAATTATTTTTATTGTTATTATTTAAGTAGGTATCGGATACATAAATTATTATCACACATTACGACAATTAAATTATTATCTTTTACATTTACATAGGTACTACATTGATAAAGAGTTAAGGAGAATGTACAATTCGAATCGTTTGAGATGTACAAACAAGGAATGAATGAGATTCGAAGCGTTTTTGCTACAGTTGACGTCAGGTTTAACGCTCCGAAAACTGATTAGTCGGTAGGCAGGTAACAATAGTCAGTATGTTACTTACAGGCACGACAATGTTCCAGTCGGCGACCCCGGGCGAGAGGTGCGTCTCCACCAGGCGCTGCGCCGAGCCCGTCTCGCTGCCTGTCCGCACACAATACTACATGTAGCTACTACAACATGCTAATGCTACGCCACCTCATTCCACTTCACATCGACGAATCAAAAGAATATCAAAGCAAAATAGAAAGTTATCAGAAATTGTTTTTTTCATTTATTTTCCAATATCATTTACAAATACATTTTGTTCAAAAACAACATACCGCACAAACCATCGCGGGTTTTCAGCGGCATGGGCAGACACGGCAACTCGGTGCCATAACATAACGTTTTCAGATGAAAGGTTTGGTACTTGTACACAAATATTAAGACGTCACTTAAAGAGACACTTTCTAGATCGGCTCACAATCTAGAAATTATCTCTTCAGTACTTTAGAGCAGTTCTTTGCATTAAGATTAAGTGCATTACAGGTCTCAACCGGTAATTCATTCATGTACGATGGTAGCGTGCATTCCCATTGACGTGTTATTTAGTGGATCGAAATATTGTATGTCGTTGTTCAATGTCTCTGCACGAGTAAGACCGGCTACGGATCAGACGAACGCGAAAGCACGTCCCACGGTGGTGCTCAATAGTGGGCGATAAAGTGTGGAATTCTAGACAAGGAATGCTGCACACATCGAGAGCGAAGTCGATTAGGTGTCTAACTGTACTTGCTTAATAACAAGTGAAAACTAACCGAAATGGGCAAATCCACAACTGCTAGGCGGTTCTTCCCGAAGACTGTAGCGAAACGTGCGCTGCCCAGCAACGCTCGCCAGGAGCACGAGAGCCACGAGCCCCGTGTGGGCCAGCGCGAGCCCCGTGCGGGCCGTCGCGAGTCCCGTGCGCGCCGGCGCAAGCTTCATGCGGGCCGGCGCGTGCCCTGTGCGGGCCGACACGTGCCCCGTGCGGGCCGGCACGAGCATGAATCGTGAAAGCGGTAGGGCAGAGGCGGCGGCACCGTGCTGCTTGCAAAAGCCCGGCTATCTAACACAGAGGCGTTTCACCACTTCGCCGATTTATTGTTAAGAAACATATTTTATATTCTAAACATGTTTCGAAAATTGTTTTGTATGCAAACAATTTATATACAGTGTAACTAAAATGTGAAGCGAATTTTGACAAGGTGATTGACGCAAATATATGATATAATTGATGTTTGAAAACGACGTTTTGATGTTAATTTATGGTCCGCGCCACCACTCATTACTTGCGGGTAATTCGATGTATCAGGTACTTACCTACTAATTTTTCCCACGTTTTTATACACTCTTGTTTGTTTGTTTGTTTATTTGTTTGTTTGTTTGTCGTTCCGGTTGGACTTTTGCAACTCAATTTTGAGGCACTTCCCGATAAGCTAGCAGGCTGAAATTTTGTACACGCTTTGAGTTCTGATGACAATACATGACTAGCTAAGAAACGTCATAACAAATCCAATATGGCGGCCTCCCCAAGATGGCGGACTGGCTGTTTGAAACCCACCCCCATGATATGGGTATCAAATGAAAGGGTTTGCTGTCAGGAATACGAAAAAAATAGTCACGGGACTTAAATCCAATATGGCGGACGTCCAAGATGGCAGACAGGCTATTTGAAATGCACCCCTGTGATATGGATATCAAATGAAAGGGTTTGCTATCAGGAGTACGAAAAAAATAGTCACGTGACTTAAATCCAATATGGCGGACGTCCAAGATGGTGGACTGGCTGTTTGAAATCCACCCCCGTGATATGGGTATCAAATGAAAGGGTTTGCTGTCAGGAATACGAAAAAAATAGTCATGCGGCTTATGCTACGCTAGGCTATTAATCCAATATGGCGGACGTCCAAGATGGCGGACAGGCTTTGAGGCACTTCCCGATAAGCTAGCAGGCTGAAATTTTCAGGGTAGCTTCAAACCCGATGAACAATGATAAAAATAATAAAATAATTAATAGATTTAAAAAATCTAAAAACCCACGTTTTTAAATGTCCTAAAAAGAAGAAAATAACCCTACGGGGCTGAGAGAGGGGCCACTCAAAACGTGGGGGCGTATCTTTGCAAGTTACACCTACGATCTCACGTCATGTAAATATATCCCATAATTAATCCCTTATATAATATACGCCCCCACGTTTTGAGTGGCCCCTCTCTCAGCCCCGTAGGGTTATTTTCTTCTTTTTAGGACATTTAAAAACGTGGGTTTTTAGATTTTTTAAATCTATTAATTTTTACTACAATTCACACATCTCAATCATTCAATCTACGTGAGTGAAGGCGCGGACTCTATTCACTCGGTATATTTTATGAAGTCCTACACACATTAATGCCCATGTCGATACTGTGCAAATTTTATTTTCGGTTACGACCTGACATCCCCTAGAGGGCGCACCTTTTGGCTTTGGCGTAGTCGGGTAAAAGAAATATTTTATTTGAATTTTGACTTGAACTTTAAATAAAGCATAAGGGTCAGTTCAGACCGAGACGCGAAGCGACGCGACGATGCGCGCACTCTTTTATGAGTCAATCAAAATACGACTTTATTTTCTACACTAAAAGATACACATTTCGTTGTGAGAATTTGAATACGTTGAGATGCACAGCGATGCGCCGCGCGACGCCTCGCGGCGCAGCGAGGCGCATCGCGGCGCATCTCGACGCAGCCGCGTGTGCCGAGGCCTCTTGACGCAGCGAGACGCCGCGCGGCGCCGCACGACGCAGCGCGGCGCCCCGTGGTGACTTCTCGACATATTTCAGTTCAGATTTCGTGTAGATTTCATGCAGTTCGGTCGAGCGCTCTAGTTAATAATGATAGACTGGAATTTAATTGCTATCGGACTTATCTTCTCCCATGCATATTTTTTTTGTGTACCTGTCACAATAGTGTTTTGCTCTTACATTGTACAGGCATTCATAGCGCTGAACATAAAAAATCAACTTCTCCTCAATCTCCATGATCTCCGTCAAACATAAATGTCATTGTCATGCGCTTCTACGCTTGCAAATCGACTATCACAATGAACAGGATCGAAACTGCAAAACACGGACTTTATAAGAAAGCAATTTAGTCAGCTCAGACCGAGACGTGACACTGCGCGCTCATTTCAATAGAGCTATTAAAAATCTAACTCTATTTCTTACACGAAAAGATACACCTGTCACAAACAAGCGCGGCGCCGCGCTGCATTTAAATAGCGGCGTAGCGGTTTAAAATCTAACTTTATGTATTACACGAAAATATACACATTTGCAGTATCGTTACGTCACGTCGCGTTGTGTGACGTCTCGATGCTGAACTGACCGTAAAAAAAAAGTTTTATTTTGCCCTAGAATGCATTTTTGCAGTTTCGATTTTGTTCGTAGTCACAGTCGAAATGCGGGACGCGGGGCGGGGCGGGACCACGTGGCGAATGTAAACAGATTCCGCTGCGCCGCGCGGCGTCCCGCTAGGCAGCGCGGCCTAGTGAAAACTGGATGCGCCTCGCGACGTCGCGATGCGTCTCGCGGCGCAGCGAGGCGCATCGCGGCGCCGCGAGGTGTAGCGCGACGCAGCCTGAAATGACAGGCCTCTTCACGCATCGTCGCGTCGCTTCGCGTCTCGGTCTGAACTGACCCTAAGTTTTTATTTCAACGTTCTAAGCGACAAAATTTAGAAGGAACCCGTCAGTGAGTGTCATCGTTTACTTGAAAATTAAGTTTCGCAATAATTTGTACAAATATTTTATTATCCATACTTAATAATAATATTTTTTACTTTGTCAAAGTTATTCCTCATGAGAAATTAGGAATAAAGTTGACAAGTCATCATTCTTATTCCTCATCGTACTCCGCATTATACTCCTGATCGTGCTCTTCATCGTATTCGTCATCGTACCAGTCATCGTACTCGTCATCATACTCGTCATCGAACTCCTCGCCGTACTCCTCTGTTGACGATAACGACGGTTCACCCAAGTCCTTGAATCTGTTTGGTAGTGCAGGCAGCCGGTAGGGGAACGTGCAGTACACGGTGAGTTGCACGGTGGCGTACCCAGCGAGGGGGGGCGCACGGCGCACGCGCACCTCGCCGCGCCGCCCGCGCACCCGCGGCTGCGCACCGTGGTCGCACACCAACGCCTCGTGCCCCGCCACCGCGCCGCCTGCGCACTCCACTGGCATCTGCGCCACAACAAAATAATAAAGTGAAGCTAGATGTGTGACACACACCTGGAACACTTTAGTTGAAAATATAGGTACTGTATAATAAACCAATAAAAACACAAAATAACTTTTAAGCCAAATTGTACTACCTATAAAATTATTACCTATCTCCAGTTATGGGTTTGATTTGAGTATAAATGACGTTAATTTTTTATTACGAAGTCTGCACTCGAACATAATGACTTTCGACAATGGGGTTGGCAACTGGGGAACTAATGGCGCTAGCATAGCTTGTTCCAAGCATCGTCATTGGTTCAAATCAGTGCAAATCTTAAAGGTACTTTAAAATAGTAGTACGTCATTGGTCGGATTAGGACTAACCTATGGTGGCGCCATCTACAATTAGCTTTGACTGGCCTTCCCCATTGGGCACTTCGCAATCGCGGCGGTGAGACCCCTCTTTGAGGAGTGGCTGAACACAATAAGAAACATAAAATTAAAAAAATCCAAGATTTGATCCCCGGACCTAGTAAAGCTGCTGTTTTAATTACGATTGGTTGGTTCGCAGAAAGTTGCATTTAAATAGCCGTTAAAAATATTCTCTGGTTAAAAAAAATGCGACACGAATTGTACAAACAACTAAATTATCTTGCCTTTTCTGAAAACTTAAAAATCATTTTATGATCAATTTAAAAAGGCCATATTTCGTATATGCCATAGCATTGTGGATGGAGTCAAAAAACCCTTTAAATTCCAATATATCACAATCACAAACTATTAAATTTCAACCGGGTTCAAATTGTTGCATTTTGGCTTCAATAAATCGAATAACAAGTATATTTTAGTACATTAACAACAAGATGGATGTCCTGAATAAATAGAAACAATCTTATTGGCGGTGCACAGCCGTTGTAGCAAGAAACTGTTGTCCGTGACTGTAACAAGTGTGTTGATGCTCACCGGGATGGCTACCTTCCAGTCGGCCAGGCCTGGGGTGAGGTACGTCACGGGCAGCCGGACCCGCAGCCCCGTCAGGTAACCTGTGCCGGTACGAACAATCATTGGCTACCATGTGACGGCTGACGTGAAATAGTACATTGTTAGCCTAGCGGTGACTTAAAGTTCCAAAGGTAAAAAAATGCTATTAAATACGAATAAATACGAGAATAGTACAAATTAAATTATCCCAATGAAAGAATGAGCAATTTAATAATTTTTATTACGACTGCTTTAATTAGTCTTTGCTGCGTCCAGTATTACGTATTATGTTTTCAGGATGTTGTTAGGACTACCTCGCTACTACAGTGCGACCTTTACGTAACTTGTGCAGGTCAAGACTTCCGAAATAAACGTTTTTTTACACCTTTTTTGTGTTTTTTTTTCTTAAAAAACGTTGCCCACACAAGAATTTTCTCCTGTGTCGTGGGTGCGTTTACTAACATATAAACTCACATACACAAACGCCCAGACCCGGAACAACTACTTGTAGATCATACAAATAATTGCTCCGTGCGGGAATCGTACCCGCGACACGCAGCGCAGCAATCCAATCGCTCAGTCACTGTTTTTGAAGTCGGTTCCTTTTTTAAGAACATTTATTTTTTATTTCAGCATAGATTCGGCTTTCTAAGGCGTAAATATGTTTTGAATGTTCAAATTGTGTTAATAACTAGAAAACCTTAAATAAACAGCATTATAAAACTAAAAAAACAAAACTTTTACGAGTATGAGCAAATATTTATTAATAAAATTCCCTATCAAAAACTGCTGAACCGATTTTGATGAAACTTGCAGTGTTCCCTAAAGTGAACTATTCCTCGTACAACAAAAAACGAATTTTGAAAATCGGTCCACAATTGGCGGAGTAATCGCGTAACAAACACTCAAAAAAAAGTAAAAATCATCACATCATCCATCAATAAAATGCTCACAAAATAAAAAGTACTGAACCAAATTGGAAGAAAGTTTTATGGGACCAAACTGCAAGTATACTGCATCGAACGAAAAAAGAATTACACTAATCGGACCAGAAACCTCGGATTAATCGGTGTAAGGACATACATAAAAAAAAAAAAAAAAAAACATACCGACCGAATTGAGAACCTCCTCCTTTTTTTGAAGTCGGTTAAAAATACAGTCGAATTGAGAACCTCCTTCTTTTTTGAAGTCGGTTTAAATTGACAAGCTCGTCTTATTTTCAAAGACGGTTCATTAATCACTAAGGGAATGAAGCAGTAGATCGCCCGGAGGACATGGATAGCCCGGAAGACACGGTGGAGCATACGGTGCAGGACTGCCCCGCTTGGGCAGAGCACCGCCGTGTCCTCTCGGCGACGATAGGCGGAGACCTCTTGCGCCCAGCATTGGTCGAGTGCCATGCTGTGGGGCGAGACGGAGTGGGAAGCAGTCGCCTTCTTCTGCGACGCAGTCATGCTCGCGAAGGAAGAGGCGGGCTGCTTGAGGGAGAGGATAGTGTCCTCCGTCCACCCTAGCCACAGTGGTAGACGGCCACGGCGTCGGACGTCGGCAGACGATCTCCGGCCACCGTAGGCGCGGGCATGCGGGCGGCGAGTAATGGGCGATTCGCTGTCCGACCATGGACCATGACCGAGTCGACGGCGCGTTGTGTTCCACGCGCGCCTCAAGGAGTGTCAGCATGATGACGGGGCCCCTCTCTAGAGGCCAAAGCCTGCTGGGGTCGCGGGACTTATTTCATTACCGTGACCCCGGAACATAAAGGGCTATTGAAGCACACCGTGGATTTTAGTCAGTACAAGTCTGACAGTCCCTCCCGCACTGCCCTGGGTGGGAGGACTCATTTGATGATTTTACCACGCTAAAAAAAAAGGGAATGAAGTAATAACAATTCCTTGTTCAACTCCCTATCCGCACTGCGTCTGCAAGGGAGTTTTAAGTTAACTGCTGACACAAGAATCCGGAGAGCAACGAGTGATTGAAGTCCAAGAAACTTTTTTATCAAGAATAATACTTCTGATTGCGTTAAAAAAAGTTGAATGAGAGTATCACCAGAGGGCGCGTAAGTACAGGCATCCTGCGCGTGCGATGCCAGCGCCAGCAGAGCGCCGCACGCCGCGAGCACTGCTCCCGCGCCGCGCCGCATCCTGCTGTAAGTGAGGCGTGCAGTGAGAGTCCGTGAACGTGAGGACCTCGATACACTGCACAATGCACGCTCCGATTGTGATCCAATTATCTCTGCTGAAACGAGAGCGCGTAACAAACATAGCGTGAAATATCTTGTCAATTAAGTAAGTACTATCGATGCTTTCATTCATATTAATTACGGAAATAGCCATTTCAAAAATGTTGCTATGTCACACAATCTACTTCATGCCTGTTCAATGTTACTCGAAAAACACAATAGACAGCAAATTTTAAATAAATTTAACCTTTAGCCATCTCTAGTCATAAATATGAGTGTACTACATTGGCATTGAGTGTACCCTTCCCGAATCTGGACCTCCTGTTTATTATGTATTATTTTAGGTCGCATTAAGCACACATTTTCAGGTTCTTGTCGATAGTCGTCAAGTCCTATTGTAACAAATGGATAGCCATTATTACAATAGGATTGTCGTCACAGTTACTCAAATATATTAGGGTGTGGGTGATAAGGAACTGCGAACAGTGTATCGATCGTTTCTGGTGCAGAGACTGTCTCTCAACTATCTCTTGCATTGTATAGAGTGTATCAATCTAGTATTATATAGCGTCATAGCCAGCATTGTGTGAGTACCATTTACTTCAGAACTATCTTTAACTAGAAACCTACGTCTTTCATTGACTTGAATGACTCTGGTGGTTGAGAGTATGTCATGCTGACTCAAAAGTCTCGCTGATGGTGGCGTGTGTCTCGGATCATTTAGTTCCCTTCAAAATGGTTGAGCTGAATGGTGCTGATATATGTGTCATGTTCGTGAACGGGCGCTGCCAGTTGGGACTGGTCATCTCTTAGCTGCCACGGTCTATTTTAATTATTAATACTTAACTTTATTTTTGAATTGTCTTTTTTATATTTACTATGGACACTATTAACTTGCCACATCGTTCTCACATAATGTACCATCTGATGATGAATGATGTAACAAAAGTTCTGTAATAATTTTGGCGATTGAAAAAGAGTGTCCAAGGAGTTTCTTGCTCATTCTTCTCCATAGAGATCTACGCTTTGGAGTGAGCACCTACGGTACTTTCATAGTTTTTATGTCTTGTGACTGGGACTGTAGCACCATAACTATTTGTGTAGGTACTAGTTTTATTTGATGTCTTTTGACAATTCAAAAGTGCCTGTAATTGGCCTAGTTGAAATAAACGATTTGATTTGATTTGACTGGCAATTGCCATTCAGCGTGGTAATGCTGCAAGTATTTTAGGGTATTTTGTGCCAGGAACGTTTCGGGGTGGTTTAATTGGTTTGGGCGGTTTTTATTATTATTATATTTAATTTTTTATGTCAATGTTAATGTAATAATTTATTTTTATTTTAATATTGTTTTTGTATTTTAATCGTTTTTTTAATGTAATTTAATTTTAATTTGAAATTGATATTGTAAAAATGTTATTACGACGATTTTTAAATACCTACCTGCGCTTCAACTGGTTTCAACCAATGGGTTACATCAGGCATCCATAAGAGTCGAGCGAGATTGTTAAGCGCATCACACACACACGGCTAAGATACTATAATATTTTATCTTAAGATGTTATCTTACGATATATTTATATCTGATGTGCCTGTAGCAAAACCCCCCGCGGTGTGCGCGTGTGTGCGTGCCGTTTTATACCTACACCGCGTAGTGACACATCTGTAGTAATCTGTGTCTAATGTTATCTGAAGATATATTTTGTATCTTACGATATATTTTCTATCTTAAGATGGATACAAATATCGCACTCTATCTTACGAAATATGAAAGATATATTATCTTCGTCGTGTGTGACGGTCGATTGAATAGTATAGCGAGCGATATGGTATCTTAAGATAAAATATTATAGTATCTTAGTCGTGTTCACATGGATATATTATGTTTCTGCGAAACATGGTTAAAACCAGATAGGATGTTGTTTAATGTAAATAATTTTTCAGTAGCCAGTGCGTTCAACAGATCCACTATAGGTGGTGGTACCCTGATACTTTGCAATAGCTGTCTTAGATTTAAGGAACGAAAGGATATCACTGCTTGCTCTGTTGATCGCTTATGTGAGGTAGCATGTGCAGAGGTTGAGGGCCATATTATCTTATGTGTCTATAGACCACCAGCAGCTAACTTGTCATTGTTCTTAATAACAATGGAGGAGATATTATGTAAACTCTTTAGAGATAATAAAGTAGTATTTGTTTGTGGTGACCTGAATATAGATCTGTTGCATAATTCACCAGAAAAAAGTAAGCTTCTCTCATTATTCAAATCATTTAACTTAACTTGTTTATTTAACGAAGCTACTAGAATAACCGCTACTTCAGCGTCTTGCATAGATAATGTATATACTAACTGTAAAGTGAAAGACTCTTATTTAATTAGTGGCGTTAGGTCTGACCATACTGGCCAACTTGTATCTTTTGAGTCAAACAAAAAGATTTTTTTAAATAAAACTATTAAAATAAGACCTCTTCCAAAATATAAATTAAATTCTTTTAATAATAATGTTCATAGTCACCTTTCAAACGCTAGTTTTGATTCACAAGACCCCAATATTAACTATGGCATATTATTTTCAACAGTCTGCCAAGAATTCAATAAAACCTGCCCTGTAAAAAAAGTTAAGGTCAATAAAAAGTCTAAGTTTAGTGAATGGGCTACTGCTGGAATAAGAAAAAGCAGAGATGTTTTATATAATTTGTACAATGAAAAATCATTGACTTCAGATCAATCCTTTCACAACTATGTTAGAAACTATTCGAAAATTTTCAAAAAAGTCTGTGCTCAAGCAAAGTCTAAAATAATTAGCAATAAAATTAGCATTTCAAATAATAAAATTACAACTGTATGGCAGGTAATAAACAGAGAAACTGGAAAGACACAACAGCGAGATCAGAATGAATTGTCCTTAAAAATAGACGATTAAATCATTTCTGATAAGCTAGAAGTTGCCGAGACACTAGAACACTTCTTTACTGACATCCCGTTAAACGTTACGAAATCTCTCCCCTCTTCATCTAATTTAGCTGAAGAACTTCTAATAAAACATTTTACTAAAGACATACCATCCTTTGAATTTAAATATATTTCTATTTCTACCATTATAAATGCATTCAAAAGTCTCAATATAAAAAAATACTGAAGATCTTTGGGGAATATCAGTCAAGGTTCTTGGCGAAATTATTGTTACAATAGCTCCTGTTCTCACAGACATATTTAATCAATGTTTGGACAGCGGCAAATTTCCTGATTTAATGAAACATAGCAAAGTAGTGCCAATTTTTAAAGCGGGATGTAAGAATGATCCCTCGAATTACAGGCCTATATCTGTGCTTCCAGCATTGAGTAAAATTTATGAAAAAATCATGTTGGACCAGATGCTGTCTCACTTTAACTCAAATGGAATTCTGCATAGCCAGCAGTTTGGGTTCACAAGAGGTAGGTCGACGACTGACGCTGGTGTAAAACTCATCAGTCACGTTTTGGAATCCTGGGAGAAGTCCCAGGATGCCATTGGCATTTTCTGTGACCTCTCAAAAGCGTTCGACTGCGTTGACCACAATACACTCATTTGTAAATTACACCATTACGGAATTCGTGGACGAGCTGCTGGCCTTGTTCTTTCCTATTTATCCAACAGGCAGCAAAAAGTAAATGTAAGTGGGGCGACGTCCTCTGGGTCTTTAGTGAAGATGGGCGTGCCTCAAGGGTCAATTCTCGGCCCTTTTCTTTTTCTAGTTTATATTAATGATCTTCCGTACATGATGGCTAACTTATCGGATATAATATTGTTTGCCGATGACACATCGCTTATTTTAAAAGCTGGGTACTCACTTAGCAGTGTTGCATGTAACGTATCAGATACGGTATCAAGTGAATACGTCAACAGGAACCCGCTGCGAACCGCTCGCTGTAAGCTCGCAGTGACCCGCCGAGTGGCGGTATCACTGCGAACACAAATACAACTCGCAGTGTGCTCGGACGAGCCGTACCCACTTGCAGGTTGATACAGTATCTGATACGTTACATGCAACACTGCTAAGTGAGTACCTAGCTTAAAGTAGATAGAAAAGATACGGATGTCTTACACGTAAATGAAAGTCTAGCTGTTCTCTCGAAATGGTTCGCAGCTAACAATCTATTACTGAATGCGAACAAAACAAAATGTCTGAAGTTCTCACTGCCAAACGTACCGCAGGTTGGTCTAAATTTAAAACTTGACGGCAAAAAACTTGATACTATTGCGGAAACTGTATTCTTGGGTATTACGATTGATTCGAAATTACAGTGGGGCGCCCACATTAGAACTCTTTCGAGCAGATTAAGCTCCGCTGCGTACGCGGTAAGGAAAATAAGGCAGCTAACTGATACGGCCACAGCTAGGTTAGTATACTTTGCCTACTTTCATAGTATTATGTCGTATGGGATTCTGCTGTGGGGATCAGCAGCAGACGTAGATTCAGTTTTTATATTACAAAAGAGGGCAATCCGTGCGATATATAAAATGGGTCCCCGTGAGTCACTTAGAGAAAAATTTAAAGAAATCGAAGTATTGACACTGCCGTCACTTTACATATTAGAGAGTATCGATATATTATACGTACGAAAAAACCTAGGAAATTTTAAGATTAGAAGCGATTTCCATAATATTAATACACGGAGTAAACACGAAATTTTGATACCCAGATTCAGACTAGCAAAGACAAGTAAGTCGTTCGTTATAAACAGCATACGTTTTTATAATAAATTGCCCAAGTCAGTCATAGAACTAACTGACGGAAAGTTTAAAACCCACATCAAACGTGTCCTTATTAAAAAACCGGCCAAGTGCGAGTTGGACTCGCCCATGAAGGGTTCCGTAGCAGCAAGCATAGATTAGAGATATAATTATATTGAGATTGCGGCTTCCCTGGTTCTTCAACCGTGATTCAGAGCAGTTAATAGACAATATACCTACCTAATTTTTAATAAAACTGTATTAAAAATTAGGTAGGTATATTGTCTATTAACTGCTCTGAATCACGGTACTACCTTTTTATTTTTTACTTTTATACATTTTTTTTTTCTATTGTTTTTGTGTTTGTTTTGTCTCTTTTTACCTTTTTTATTTTTTCTTACAATGTTTTAATTTTACAGTCATTACCTACCGTACACAAAAGTTATTTTTAATTAATATGTAGTTACCTTTGGCTAATATAGCTTCTTTTTACCCGACGGCGCGACGCAAAGGAGGGTAATGTGTTTATCAGTCTATGTATGTATGTATGTATGTATGTTTGTTTCTATGTGGCGTTCTAGAGACCAAACGCGTAGGCCGATTTTGATAATTCTTACGTCAATCGATTCGTCTTAACCTTGCGAGTGTCACTAAAGATATGACAATATTCAAAATTGACCACAGCGACAACCAGACGCCATATTGTCAAAATGAAAAAAATAAAAGTCGATGAACTATGTCAAGTGGGGTGTCGTTGAATAGGTATTTTAAAATCATCTTTAGGTTTCTTTTTCATTTTTCATTTTAAGTAATAGTTTAGGATATATAACGCTTTAAAGTTGTTTAACAAAACAATCATTCTCGCTAATTTTCTTACTTATTGATTTAAGTTTTTATTTCAAGTATAAACGATATATAAACAAAAAAAAAACAGTGAACAATGAATCGTAACTAAAAAGTGAAAAATAAAAAAAATAATTTAAAGAAAAACAAAAAACCCGACTGCTTAAAAACTAATTTTGAAAAATACGTGAAAAAGTTAACTTAAATAAAAACTAAAAAGAAAGAAACAAGCCCAACAGAACAGCTGCAGGAAGAAGCAGAACAGAACGACTCACAGTCGGGGCCCCTTGGGGAGATTTGATTGGTAAAATTTGAATGGGGCCCGACTGTGAGTCGTTCTGTTCTGCTTCTTTCTGCAGCTGTTCTGTTGGGCTTGTTTCTTTCTTTTTAGTTTTTATTTAAGTTAACTTTTTCACGTATTTTTCAAAATTAGTTTTTAAGCAGTCGGGTTTTTTGTTTTTCTTTAAATTATTTTTTTTTTACTCCAGAATTGTGAATGCGAGAACATTGTTGGTTGTGTAAATTCCCAGATGCCCATTTTATCTCAATCGTCTACTTACTTTATTACGTATATTATATTAATATACTTTTTTATTTTATTATTATTATTTATTTTTTTTTGTTTTGCTTTTGATAAGAAGTTCCCTCTTCTTATTATGCCTACGATGTTCTCTCGTGTTTATGTATTCCAAACTGTAACAATGACATTGTAAAAGCAAATATTTTAAAAGAGTAACCATGGAGTTTCTTGCCGGTTCTTCTCCATGGAAACGACCAACCCGAACCGTGCCAATTTTTTTTTTCTCTCGACGTTTTATAAGTGCCCATTGAGGCCCATGTAAAATAAAATATTTTGATTTTGATTTTTTGTGTGTGATGCGCATTAGAATCTTTTCTTCTAGAATATGTTAAAAATTATTTAAAATATTTTTACATTTTGGTATTGCAAAATCTAAATTCTGAAGGGGCACTCTTTTTTTTATCGTGGTTTTATCTCAAATGAGTTCTCCCACCCATTACTGACAGACTCGCACTGACTAAAAGCGACGGTGTCCTTCAATAGCCCTTTGCGTTCCAGGGTCAAGGTTACCTGATAAGACAGTCCCGTGACCCCCGGAGGCTTTGGCTCTCTAAGGGGGCCCCGTCAGATTACTGACGGCTGTTTATTACAGCATTACTCGTCATCCGCATGACCGCCCCTACGGCGGTGGCCAGAAATCGCTTCACGATCTCCGTTGCCATCTCCCGCGGCGGCTGCGTCGTATGGTGGAGGCTGTCCTCCCCCACACGCGTTCGCCTACTCTTCTTTTATTAAAAAAAAGAAAACGTTGCCCCCCACTAGGAACTTCTCATGTATCGTGTATCGCGGGTGCGTTTACAAACATAGAAACTCACATACACAAATACAAAAACCGGAACAACTATTTGCAGATCATACAAATATTCTCTCTCACTAGCGTGGCCGCGTCTCAGAAGGAGGCCACTGCTTCCCATTCCATCTCGCCTAACAACATGGCCTTGATCAATGCCGGTTGAGCGAGGCCGCTGCCTATCGCCTCCGTGAGGGCTCGGCGGTGGCCAAACGGGGCATATCTGTACTGTATCTCTACCGTAACTTAGAGAAAGTCTTAGATTATTATTTTTTTCTTAAAACAAACTTTAACTTTTCTGAGAAAAAAGGTGTTGATCGACGGACAACATAGTGATTCTAAAAGGGTTAAAGGGAAGAAAGAAAAAATACCCAACTCCGTTTGAAATTTGGCATCGTTTAATTATGTACAAGTAAGCTCGACACAATACGACCTACCTAAGCCATACGACCTCTCCACGCTTCGATGTTACTGGTTTTGGTTACTCCGTTGTTTAACATTTTGGTGGTGGAGGACATTCTGGCGTTGGTGGCTCTGAGCGCTGCTCTGACTTCGGTGGTATTGGTCGCTGCGTCGTGGGTGGTTTTAGAAGCGCCGGCGTCGGTGATTCTGGTATTAGGCGCTCTGAAGCTGGCAGTATTGGGCGCTCTGATGCGGGTGGTAAGGGCTTGGGTGCTCGGAAGTGGGAGGGCGCGAGTCGGCGCAGGGTGGTCTGCAAGCGTTCGATGTCCTGCGTCTGCAGCGCCAGCTCGCGCCGCAGCTCCTCCAGCGAGAGCAGCAGCGCCAGCCGCCGTGACTGCTCCTCCAACAACTGCAGCGACATATAGCACACACGTTTACATTAAGTTACTATCCTACGGCTGATATGATGAGATTATGACAAAAAATAAAGAGTTGTGTTTCAAAAAAAGACTTACCTTCCCCTCCTGTTTTTCTGCTTGTCTATTCATTTCAAATATCAGAATAAGTCCGCCCAACCCGAATACGGTGATCTCACCTATAAAATAAACGAGCAAGCAAGGTTTATACAGGGAGTCCTTGGAAGTATGGCTCCAATCGTACGGGAGATTAGAATTTCGCTGTTTTGCAAAAGGTCAAAACAAAAATTAACGAATGTCTAAACGCAACAAATGCCTTGTTGAAGAAGTCGCCAAATATTCTTACCGTCATAACCGAAGCAAGCCGTTTCTAAATTAAGTAGATCGATGGTCCCTACGTACAAACGGACATGTCAAAAACCGAAGTTTACAGGATAGCGTTTTAATGTTCAAACCGCTCTAGAGATTCTATGTGTACATAGAATTGAACTAAACCCCTCTAGCAATAATTCTATGTACGAGACAAAGAATTATATATCTCGAGCGATTTGAACATTAAGAACGCTATCCTGTAAACCTTGGTTTTTGACATGTCCGTTTGTACGATTTTGGTAGGCATCGGTTACATAAGTATTTTTTCTGTAATTTACTGTGGTTAGGTAGCTTGCTATAAATCGTCGTTCTCTATCACGTTACGCGTTATTCTCAATAAGGTTCTGATAGACTTGAGCATTCACTTGTAAGGGTGCTCCCACATTTAACGACGCGGAATCGGCTTAAGCCAGTCGAAAAACCTTTATGTCAACGTATTAAGGGTGTTACTAACACCATTCGCATCGGCTCGGCTTGGACGACGCGAGCCGATGCGAATGGTATTAGTAACACCCTTATTGTGTATACTACGATTTCTGTGGTGATGTAAAAAGTGTTAATTTTTTTTTTATGTTTGATGGGTTTGCTCTTGACCTTAGTCTAGGTCAGGAGTGACTAAGACAAGGTCGATGATGGAGCGAGCTTACCCAGGAGAAGCCTGTTCACTCTAACTTTAAAGAGATTAGGGTTGTATGTATTCGGAAACACAGACGCAGGCAGAGAGTTCCACTCCTTCGCTGTCCACATTATAAAAGACGTTTGGAAACGCTTAGTGCGAATTGGTGGTATAGCAATGAGGTAAGGATGGTAATTTGCCGTGCGTCTAGATGTGCGATGATAGAAGGGGGCTGGTGGGATGAGGTCGTGGAGTTCTTGGGCACACTCACCGAAGTACAATCTTTAGAAGACAGGCAACCTTGCGGCGTCGAGTCAAGCTATGGAGCTTGGCATCAATGATATTATAAGTAAAAAAGGTGTAGATACGTTATACGCGCTCAAAAACAGACGCGCTCAAATGTGGTTGATTCACAAACCTTGACCTCAGTCCGACGTTGCCAGTGACAACGGATGCACTTCACGTACTACAGAGTGAGTCAAAAGTAAAAGTGACTCAAAGCCACCGGAAATGCCGTCGTGTGTGATGAGATATTGTACAAATTATACAAGCAAGACTTCTAAAAGTCAAAGAATCACTTATCATTCGTAAATATATTATTTATCTTAATATTTTCACAAATAAAACATTACGTTTCTATAATATGGCGTCGTAAAAGAAAGAGTGCGAGTGAGAGTGCGAGTGAGATAAAAGACAGAGCGACACCATCTAGCTGTCACTTTTTTTCATATTGGTTTTATCAAGCTGTCCTTTTTACTTGTAGTGAAATGTAATGTGTGTGAATAAAAAGTGTGTATGTGTGCTGCCTCTCTGCGCGGTACGCTTTTTTCTGTTGTTTTGTACGTGTATAACATATCTATGACTTATAATATCATTGCTTGGCATTCACCAGTTTTACGTCGCCAACGAGCTTCTTAGCTCTGCGTTCCACTGAGTCAAGTGCGGCAAGTTGGTATTTAGCTGAGCCATCCCAAAGGTGGCTACAATACTCCATACAGGATCGGACTTGTGCTTTTTAAAGAGTTAAAAGCTGTCCAGGCGTTAATATTTTTATACTACCATTAAACTTAAACATTGGTGAGAAGTCCTTTACAGACACCAATTAAGTTTATTGTTGATCAATATAAGACTTTTTCAAAATACAGCTTTTTTTTTATTTGGGAAATTAAATCTATATATATAAAAGAAAGTCGTGTTAGTTACACTATTTATAACTCAAGAACGGCTGAACCGATTTGGCTGAAAATTGGTGGGGAGATAGCTTAGAACCAGGAACAACATATAGGATACTTTTTACCTTTTTTATTTTGTTTTATTTTTTCCCGTTTCCGTGGGACGTGACATAAAACGTGGTATAATAAAACGCACCTGACATGGAATGCCAACAAAACGAAAATCAAAACATCAATTGACCAATCGATGTGTTTGTATTGAGTTTCTAAGCTTATTGTGCCGATATTATCATAATTATCAATGCCATGCAGCCACCAAGACGATCAAATTTTTATCCTGTTTCCGTGAGACGTGACATAAAACGTGGTAACATGATCACGAAGAAGGTGTTGGTGCCGAAATTGAATAAGGGATCTGAAAAAGTACTAGGAAAACATGAAGAAGAAGAAGAATGTTCATGCCACCCAGCGCCCACCGGTCTTCAATGCTAAAAAAGTATTTCGGTGAATACCTACTGAATACCCAAAAAATCTACTAGAACTGCATAAATTCAATACAACCATACGACGAAAAAACGCTTGGGTGTCACCACTGCGAGGATCGTCCGGAGGACACGGTGGAGCATACGGTGCAGGACTGCCCCGCTTGGGCAGAGCAGCGCCGTGTCCTCACGACGGCGATAGGCGGAGACCTCCCGCGCCTGGCATTGGTCGAGGCCATGCTGCGGGGCGAGACGGAGTGGGAAGCGGTCGCCTCCTTCTGCGAAGCTGTGATGCTATGGAAGGAGGAGGCGCACCGCGTGAGGGAGAGGACAGCATCCTCCCTCCATTCCAGCCGCAGTGGTACTACACACTACAGCCTACGGTGACGGAGGTCGCCAGACGATCTCCAGCCACCGTAGGCTCGGGCATGAGGGCGGCGAGTAATGGGTCACTCGCTGTCCGACCTTGGACTATGCCCGGGTCGACGGCGCGTTGTGTTCCACGCGCGCCTCACAGAGTGTCAGCATTAAGATGGGGCCCCCCTTTAGAAGGTCAAAGCCTGCCGGGGTCGCGGGACTTACCTACGATTTACCGTGACCCCGGAACGTAAAGGGCTATTGAAGGACACCGTGGATTTTAGTCAGTACGAGTCTGACAGTCCCTCCCGCTCTCTATATATATAAAAGAAAGTCGTGTTAGTTACACTATTTATAACTCAAGAACGGCTGAACCGATTTGGCTGAAAATTGGTGGGGAGATAGCTTAGAACCAGGAGCAACATATAGGATACTTTTTACCTTTTTTATTTTGTTTTATTTTTTCCCGTTTCCGTGGGACGTGACATAAAACGTGGTATAATAAAACGCACCTGACATGGAATGCCAACAAAACGAAAATCAAAACATCAATTGACCAATCGATGTGTTTGTATTGAGTTTCTAAGCTTATTGTGCCGATATTATCATAATTATCAATGCCATGCAGCCACCAAGACGATCAAATTTTTATCCTGTTTCCGTGAGACGTGACATAAAACGTGGTAACATGATCACGAAGAAGGTGTTGGTGCCGAAATTGAATAAGGGATCTGAAAAAGTACTAGGAAAACATGAAGAAGAAGAAGAATGTTCATGCCACCCAGCGCCCACCGGTCTTCAATGCTAAAAAAGTATTTCGGTGAATACCTACTGAATACCCAAAAAATCTACTAGAACTGCATAAATTCAATACAACCATACGACGAAAAAACGCTTGGGTGTCACCACTGCGAGGATCGTCCGGAGGACACGGTGGAGCATACGGTGCAGGACTGCCCCGCTTGGGCAGAGCAGCGCCGTGTCCTCACGACGGCGATAGGCGGAGACCTCCCGCGCCTGGCATTGGTCGAGGCCATGCTGCGGGGCGAGACGGAGTGGGAAGCGGTCGCCTCCTTCTGCGAAGCTGTGATGCTATGGAAGGAGGAGGCGCACCGCGTGAGGGAGAGGACAGCATCCTCCCTCCATTCCAGCCGCAGTGGTACTACACACTACAGCCTACGGTGACGGAGGTCGCCAGACGATCTCCAGCCACCGTAGGCTCGGGCATGAGGGCGGCGAGTAATGGGTCACTCGCTGTCCGACCTTGGACTATGCCCGGGTCGACGGCGCGTTGTGTTCCACGCGCGCCTCACAGAGTGTCAGCATTAAGATGGGGCCCCCCTTTAGAAGGTCAAAGCCTGCCGGGGTCGCGGGACTTACCTACGATTTACCGTGACCCCGGAACGTAAAGGGCTATTGAAGGACACCGTGGATTTTAGTCAGTACGAGTCTGACAGTCCCTCCCGCTCTGCCCTGGGTGGGAGGACTTACATGATGATTTTACCATGATAAAAAAAAAAAATTACAGTTGCGTTTAGCCACCAACTTTCTAATTGAATAAAAACTCCTTGGATATGCCTGCTTACCACCGCACAATCCCGTTCGATTCGGTTCGATCCCCGCTCGGAACAAATATTTGTATAATTTGTTCCGAGCGGGGATCGAACCCGAAACACGCTGCGCAGCGTTCGATCGCTTAGCCACAACGCCAACCGTTGAAACTATTTTAAAAATGTGTTTTGAAACAAATTGCTATAATCATGCCAACTCTGGCCTGTATAACTATTCCGTGTAACTGACTACCTGCCTTATCAAATGTTAGTATACCTACACCTGGCATGTTTAGGCAGGCCGTCAGCGGCCGATAGAACAGGCTACTTTATTATGTTTGCAACACAAGTGGACGTTAGGCGAGTGTGTGTGGTGCGGTTATACCAAGGATGTCAGCGCCGGACTGCAGCGCGTCCTTCTCAGAGATGGGTGGCAGCGTGCGCGGCTGGCGCAGCGCCATCGTCCACAGGCGCAGGCGCAGCTGCAGCACGTGGAACATGCGGCCCGTGCCCGCGCACACCCAGCGACGGAACCACGGCCGCTGCACGGCCACGCCCTGCGGAACAAGCAAGTGTCAGCACCGCCGCCTGCCCCCTACACGGAAAGCGTCATGTCACCGCTAGGAGCAGCACCTTGATCTTGTCGGCGACGGGTTTGCTGAGCTGGCGCGCCAGCAGCGTGCACAGCCGGAACAGCGGGAACTGCGTGGCCATGCGCGGGCACCGCTGGCGAGCTTCCCGCGCCGCCTCTGTTCATGTCAAGTTCGGCGCAGACAGCACTCCGACAACGCTCCGAGGCGCCGTGCTTCAACGAACTACACTTTGGATCGCACTTGCTGAAGCCATTAGATACCTAGGTAGGTACTTAATTTAAACAAGGATAAATCACGTGAAATTTTAGTTTTTAGTATTTTTTTAATTTAGTATGTTTCAAAAATAAAATATAAATCAACCTTTCAGGTCACAGGTCACCCATCTGTTACCCAGGTGTCACACCATGTCACACAGAGTACAAATACAAGGGTTCGTGTGACACTTTTCAAACCACAGAGAACATAAATAACATGGTCCAAGTAGTTTTGACGATACCTAAAGTGTTGAAAAGGCGAAGAATGAAAAACTCAAGATAAAAACTTTTTCAAAAAAAATGTCTAAAACCGACTTCAAAAACGACTACCTACCGTACGAAAATGGAGAAAATTACCTTCCAAATAACTTTTCTTTCGGTGGCTTTGCTTTTTTTTTTTCATTAAGACGCGGACTGACTACGATTTTAATCGCTTATGACCGCGTAAACTATTGTCACCACTATGGAGCGTCAATAAGATTGAAAATTGAAAAAATGACATTTGTGTTGAAATGCGACGTAAGCTGCGAATGGGCATTTATTTTACTGCTTTTCTTTAGATTATTTAAAATATAGACATAAAATGAAATAATGGTTCGGTTAAAGTTTTAAAAAAATGGAAAACCTACTAAATTCTTAAAAAAAAAAACTGTTGTTATCGCTGGAAATACAGAGATCTTCGACGTCAAAGTTTATTTTTGTGCTACAACTTCCCAATTTTTATTGGGAATATCAAACTCTTATTTATTATTCTGTTCGGTTTAAATTCTTCTTTATACCCTTCTCGGTTCACTGTATTTTTCGCGTTGCTTATTTTTATTACATTACGTCATACTCGACGTTCTAAGAAACCAATTGGTAAATACCCTTGATGGTATTTGGAGAAATTTGACCTTAAGGTACACTAGCGAGAATTGATAAATAAAACCACTGTGCACTGTTCTGACCTGATAGCTCATATGATATATATTCACATATAAAAAAAAAACATTTGCCTTATATGCTAACCGCGGTAACCAAACGATAGCGACTTCTAAAAAGACTACAACGCCATCTATCGAGCACGTGTGAACTATTACAAATAACTTAAGTCGTTAACATACCGCCCACCAAGGACGTTACTGACGGAATGTCCTTCTTAATTGAACTTACATTTGATTGCACATAGCAAACGCAAGTTGAGCTAATATACATTTTGTACTAGATCTAAATAAAAACATAATTTAAACTAAAATCTACAAGCTATGGTTCCTAGATATACATATAACTATAACACTCATTAATTGACAGCTTACAAGAATGTTTCAATGACTTAGAGCTAAACATGCATTATTCTAGGTTTTAAAAACAAGAGTACTGTAAATCTACATATACCATAATTGTAAATAGTGTAAATAGCTTAAAATAATGTACAATATTTGATTTGTTCTCATTTGATCTAAAGTTTAAAGTGTAAAATAGTTGTATAATTTGATTCGAACAAGATAAAATAATTATGTAAACAATAAATACAATAAAATCTTATTCAACTACGCTGCCGTCCATTATCTAAAAGGCCGTTAAGCCCAAAAAGTATTTTTCGAGAAAATGCAAAAATAAGTGGGAATTGATGTCTCTTGAAAAGTATGCTACCTAGGAACAAGGTTGCAATTTATATATGTAGGCATAGTCTTTGTGCACAATATGTGATATATTTCATTCATTTATATTTATTACATTTTATTTAAATTAATTTTCTAACATTTAGCTATGCATTTTTTTTTTCATTTTTACGCAATATACTGCACTATAAGGCCGCTAACCACACCTTAACTGCTTTATAGCAAAGCAATTTATTGTTGCCGCCACGTCTTGTACTTTTAGTAAAAGTTATCAAAATATACTTAGTTATAAAGCAGTTAAAGGATTTTAACTCACTTATAGCCTAGTAACTAACGCTTGGAAGACTAACTTTGCTAACCTAGAAAGCAGTTATGGGACTTTAGACGCCATTAAGCTCGGTATTGTAAAACATATTTTTATACTAGATCTCCTATTGCTTAACTAAAAGGCAGTTAAAAACATCTCGCTCGCAATTAACTGCCTTTTAAGTAAGCACTTACAGGTAAAAAGTTGAGATGTTTAAAATTATTTATGAAAATCAGACCTTTATTTATTAAAAAAGAATAAGTAATCAATCAGTACGACTAATTAAATTGTGTAGGTAATTTTATAAAATTATGCCATTAACACATTGAACTTCAATTAGCACCTCCTGCAACAGTACCGTTAATATAGAAAAAAAAGAAGGAAAGAAAAACGTGAAAAATAAATAATAAACGTAAAGGGAAATATCCTGTTCTAAAATCATCTGTTTTTGAGACAATCTCAGGAAGGAGTGACAAACGTGCGCGTCTACTCATATTTCTCTAGTTGTGTATGTCTCAGGAAGCCACCCTACAGCCACTCAAGTCACTCTACAGCCATTAACATAAGCATAGGACTCAAGTGTCTACTCTATGAGAGGGAGTGGGATCTTTGTTATCTCATATGAAATAAATAAATAAAAATAAATTAATCCACCACGCGGTTCCAGTGAAGATTGGCAGATGTTACATATCTTTAAAGTTCCTGAACATGCCTGTTTGCTTACGATGTTTTCCTTAACCGTTTCGAGACAGGCGATTAACTGGCCACGCATTCAACTGTTATTGAAAAAAAAAATCCTAACTGCCTGATTACTATTCGAGTTCACTAACAGTTAGCGTCACATTTAGGTTATTCTCTTCACTGTGATTTCGTAATAAGTTGACTCACACAATGAACAAAATTGGTTATTTTGTAGTTGGTTATTCCGCTACGAGCACCCGAGGTGAAAACGAAAAGGATTAAATGAAATCTTTCTCAAAAAATTAAAAAAGTACCCGACTTCAAAAACAACCAAAATAAATTTAAAATATCCTTTTAGTTTAAATATTCAACACAAATTCTTGTCAAATACATAATTTTCTTCCATGTGCGAGATGGATGTTGTACCTAATCTGTAGCACCGGTAATGACATCGCCCATGTACACAATAAGCTAAAAATGCTCATAAAATAAAAACTACTGAACCAAACTCATTAATTTTTATAGGACCAAATGGCAGGTATACCGCCTCGATCAAAAAATCACACAAATTGAACCAGAAACCTCGGAGTAATCGGTGTACACAATTTTGATAAATTTTTAGAGTTTTGTTGATTTTAGTTTTTTGTTGAAAAATCTTTTTTCCAACAAAAAAATAAATTTTCAAATAGATTGGTAAGCGACGGAGTTATGCGCGAACAAACAGAAAAAAGAAATGTAAACATCGAAATTGAGAACCTCCTCCTTCTTGAAGTCTGTTAAAAAGGAAGAAATTATAGCCTGAGCTAGTCAAACGCAAACGCAAATCACAAGCGTTTAACTGCTATTTAGTCTAGTATCGTCGTTTAGCTGCTCTCTAGCGATTGATATTTAGCTAATACTAATTTCGATACATAACTTAAAAGCCGCTATTGGCGTATAACTGCTTTCTAGTGTAGTTTTTCTTTATAGTTAAGGTACGATGAAGGATGTTAAATACTCTTAGCTGCTTTTTAGTCAAGCATGACTAGATAAAGTACTTGTATTTTTGGCGTTAAAGTATGTTAACGTCTTTCTAGACAAGTATTGTGGCTTAGCCGCTTTTTAATTAAGGAAGTAACGAAATTTATGTGGTTTAACTGCTCAGCGATGTTCTGTATCTCTAAAACTATTAATCATAGAAAAATGAGTCTTAGCCCAAAAGATAGAGCATCAAAAGTTGTATAAGACTGCATTAAAAAGTGAAAAACGACAAACTGTGGCTTAACGGCCTTTTAGATAAAGGACGGCAGTACGGGTAAAATACATATTTTGGATGTTGGCCTTTTGATTGTCGAGGATTTGGTGCGTAACGTGACGACACGGGTGATGTTATCATCCCCAGGATGTTTTTCTATAATCCTACCCATTAACCAACGACTTGGCGGTAGGTCGTCTTCTTTGACTAACACAATGTCTCCAATTTTTGGCTCAGCAACTTGGGAAGACCATTTGTATCGGTTCATCAAAGTCACAAGATATTCATGAGACCAACGTCTCCAAAACGACTGAAGCATTCGTTGAATGAATTGCCAGCGCGATAAATAATTAATATTGGAATCAGAGTAATTGTTATCTGGTACATTCACTACGGGCTCGCCAATTAAAAAATGTCCAGGTGTTAAGGGTAACGGTTCACCAGGATCATCAACCTTAATTGTGCTCATAGGTCTCGAGTTCAGACACGCTTCTATTTGACTGAGAAGTGTCGTCAGTTCTTCAAATGTGAGAGTCGCTTCACCGATCACTCTTTTCAAATGGAACTTTGTGGACTTCACTCCTGCCTCCCAAAGTCCGCCAAAGTTGGGACTGTGAGGAGGAATGAAGTGCCACTCCGTACCATTCGCTGCGAGATGTTCAGCTATGGCAGGTTGGCTAGCTGTCAACTGCTGCAGCTCTCTGGAGGCACCTACAAACGTGGTGCCATTGTCACTCCACAGTTTCGCACAATGACCTCGTCTAGAGACAAAACGTCTAAACGCTGCTAAACAGGTTTGAGTGCTCATGTCACTCACTGCTTCTAAATGCAGTGCCCGAGTGACCATGCATACAAACAGGCATATATAGCCTTTGTATGAACGGTGGCCACGACCTTTTGTTGTCCTCACATTAATTGGACCAGCGTAATCAACCCCGCTATGCAAAAATGGTCGAGCTGGGGTGCATCGTACAGCTGGTAGAGAACCCATGAATTGGTTTTTAGTACTGGCTCTTTGTTTGGCACATGTCACACACTTAATGACATGATGTTTGACTACATTTCTGACCCCTATAACCCAGTAGGCTGTTCTCAAATAGTTAATCATGAGCTGAGGACCCCCGTGAAGAGTTTTATTGTGTGCGTCAGCCACGATTAGCCGAGTTAGATGACTGGAGTGAGGCAGAACAACTGGATGCTTCATTTGTTCGCTCAGTTCTGATTTCTCCAGTCTACCTCTAACTCTCATAATGTCCTTATCGTCGAGGTAGGGGCAGAGTGACTTTAATGGACTATTTGTTGATTGTAAATAGCCTTTATCCTTCAGTTCGCTATATTCTTTTGTAAATAGTTCTTCCTGTGTTTTTCTAATACAACATTCGAGTGCAGCGTCTAATTCAGCCTTTTGTAAATATCCCTTTCTGTATATTTTGTTCTCCTTTAAAAACCTTCGGCAGTATGCAACAATCCTTGTCAATCTTCGTAATGTAGAAAACCGATCGAAGAAGGAACAGTTTGGAATGATGGCTACATTTGACTTTGCTAACTCTTCTAAATCTGCACTGGAATCATTATTTGGCCTATTGTAAATTACATTTTGTACTTTAAGAAATGATGGTCCAGAAAACCATAAATCGTTTTCTAGTAGTGCACTGGGAAGTATTCCTCTAGAGGCGCAATCCGCTGGATTATCTTTGGTGGGAACGTGAAACCACTGCGACGCTTTCATCGAGGTCAATATTTCAGACGTCCTATTGGCCACAAACGTCTTCCATTTACTGGGGTGGCTATTTAACCAAGCCAACACCACAGTAGAATCCGTCCAAGCTTTGACCTTGTCTTGGGAGATACTCAAGACTTCAGAGGTTTGAGCCAGTATCTGAGACAGCAAGACTGCTCCACAGAGCTCTAACCGAGGAATACTGATCTGCTTAACTGGTGCAACTCTGGTCTTAGCAAACAGTAACGACACCTGAACCTTGCCATCTGCGTCTACATTGCGCAAGTAAATCGCAGCCGAGTACGCTGTTTTGGAGGCGTCACTAAAACCGTGAAGTTCCAGATGATCATTCGACTTAGTGCCAAGCCAACGAGGAATCCGGACTTTGGTGAGTAGTAACAATTCCTCACGATATGATCTCCATTCATTACTTAAATTGGTGGTGAGCTCCTCATCCCAACCAACACCTGCGAGCCACAATTTCTGGATAAATACTTTCGCTAGGATCACACTAGGTGCTAACCAACCTAATGGATCGAAAAGTCGTGCTATCACAGAAATAATGGATCTTTTAGTCATAGGTGCGGTCGTCGGCGGTGGGAGATTCACCGTGTACTGGAAGGTGTCTGCGTTACGGTTCCAGGTAAGTCCTAGGATTTTGATTGTATCGTCTAATTTTATTTCTACTTCTTTGTCCTTGTGTTCTAGTTCCTTAGATCTGTTGTACTGTATTGTTTGGTTTGTGTCCTGTATGATTTTGTGATTACTTGTGTTGTTCTTTTTCATGTTGTCCTTTGTCCTTATTTCTTCTATTTGTCCTTTCAATGTATTATTTTCAATTTCCTGTACTCTATCTACTATTTCTTGTTTGTTGCTGTTCCATTTTTGGAGCGTGAATCCACCTTTTCCTAATAACGCTGTCATTTGCTTATATATTTCCAGGCCTTCTTCTACGCTATTACAACCAGTCATCAAGTCGTCCATATAGAAGCAATTAAGAACCCTACCGGCAGTAAGATTGTAAGTTTTGCCTTCATCGTAGGCTACTTGATGTAAGGTTCTAACTGCTTGGTATGGTGCTGATGCCGTACCAAAGGTAACCGTCACCAGCTCGTAGTCCTTGATTTCAGTTTCAGGATTGTCTCGCCATAATATGCGCTGAAACATTGCGTCTTCTTCTGAAATCCTGACTTGACGGTACATTTTGACGATGTCCGCTACCAGTGCTATAGGATGAAGTCTCCATCTTAACACTGTGTGTCTCAAGTCAGACTGCAATGTAGGTCCCACCATCAACGTGTCATTGAGTGAGACTCCATTGTTGTTCTTCTCGGACGCGTTGAAAACCACACGTACTTTCGAGGTAATTTTGTCCTCCCTGATTACAGCATGGTGAGGCAAATACACCGCTATATCCTTCTTATTATCACTCTTGTCTATCTGTCGCATGTGTCCTAGTTGTAAATATTCATCAATAACCTGCTTGTACTTTTCTTTTAGATCTGTATCTCTTCAGTCTTTTTTCTAATGACTTAAATCTTTTTTCCGCAATAGCACGAGAGTTTCCACCTTTGCAGGAAGGATTTTCATCGCGGAAAGGTAGTCTCACCACGTACCTTCCACTGCTATCTCTTACTGTCGTTTTAGAATAGAACTCTTCACACTTCTTTTCTTCAGGTGTTAGTATTTTCTTTGAACTATTTTGCTCTTCTAACTCCCAAAATCTTCTTAATATTTCGTCTTCATTAACTTGTGCATGCAATACATTAACTTTAGGTGAAACTATAGATGCGGCCTTACTAACTGTACCGGACAGAACCCACCCTAACGTAGTGCTCTGAGCAATCAGAGTGCCTGATGGACTCTTAAATATGCCTGCCTTAATAATGCAGCTGTATGCATCAGCGCCTAACAAAACATTTATTTTATTGGGAGTGTTAAACCCTGGATCTGCGAGCTGCAGAGTGTTAACGCTTAACCAATCTAAGGTGGTGTCGATTCTACTCTCAGGTAAGTAAGATGTAATTTTACTAAGTACGTAAGCGTTAACTTTAAGCTTAAAATTTGAATCTACCCGAGACTGGATATTCAAATGTACCATGTACCGTGCCATGGTTGAACTATTACCACCAAGACCTGAAATAGTTCCTTGAATAGGGGTCTTCTTCAGGTTGAGTAGCTGTACTACGGCTTCCGTCACAAAACATGCCTGAGAACCCTGATCTAACAAGGCTCGGACAGTCTGAAATTCACCAGAGCGTGACTCGGCTTTTATTAGCGCTGTGGCTAATAAAACCTGTCTGGGCTTGGGAATGTTACCTGTCGACAAGCACGAAACAATCGGACTAGTATTAGGTGAACTTATACTATCGATGGACGATGATGTCGAAGGTTGTTCACCCTTGTCGGATTCCTGACCTAAATGCAACAGCGAATGATGTCGTTTTTGACAGACCTTACAAGTGGTAGGTTTTCTGCATTCAGAAACAACGTGATTGCCACCTAAACAGTTGAAGCAAATTTTCCGTTTTGCCACAAAATCACGTCTAACTTCAACTGTCTGCTTTGAGAACTTCTTGCAGAAACAAAGCTTGTGACCTTCTGAGCAGAATTCGCATTGAATTGATGAACTCGTTGCCAACATTGCCTTTGGCGAATGACCAGATGAACCTTTGTTATTGTTGCTCTGCTGAACTGGTGCCCTTTTTGGCTCTATACATTCTAACGCGCGAAACCGATTTTCCATAAAAGTTTTAAATTGGTTGAAAGTTGGTAAATCATTGTTGGAGTCATTGTTGCAAATACTAAGCTCCCATTGTTTACGCGTTTCATTGTCTAATTTAAAGGTAACAATGTGTATGATAATAACATCCCATGTGCTCACGTCAATCCCCAAATTACTCAACGCATTAAGAACATCACATGTGGTATCAAGCAATTCTTTCAAAGCTGTAGCCGATTCCACCTGCGTACGTTTTTGACCGAACAACCTCCTGAGAATACAATTTGTTAAATACTTTTTATTGCTATAACGCTTCTCTAACTGAGTCCAGCATTGAATATAATTGGCATCGGTTATAGGAGTATGACGAATTAATTGCTCTGCTTCCCCAGAAAGGTGACTCTTTAAGTAATGGAGCCTTTGCACATTATCCAAAGTTTTATTTTTGTGTACCAAGGATGTGAATAGGTCATGGAATGTTGTCCATTCATCATACTTTCCTGAGAATGTTGGAATGGTAATTTTGGGCAATTTAACAAAAGAACTATTTGATTTATTTACATTAATTGGATCATTATCAGTTGTTTGTTGTACAGGATTTTTAGCCAATAAGATATTATTAAGAGTTGTTTTCATTAAACTTTTATAAATTATATAAGTATCTTCCGTCGCGTCATAGATATCCACCACTTTCTGTCCTATATCTTCTACTTTAAAACGTTCATATAATTTTGTGTTATTTTCTTTAAACAATGCCCAATCCCTTTCCAATAATTCTTGTCTTGTTTCGATATATTCTAGCGTTAATCTATCTTTACTACATTTCTTAAAATTAGTCAATCCTTTTGTAATAACATTCTGTTGATCTTTTAAAACGTTAATTAATCCTTCCATTTTGTAATTGATTTATATGTAGTTGTAAATAAATAAAATATTTTAATTGATTTTCAATTTGATCGTCTTAAAACACAACAAATGTATAAGAGATAAAATCAATGTAAATATGTATAAAACTAATAACAACTTTCTCAAAGGAGATAAAATATGCGAACTGTCTGTTTTGCAAATAAAAGCAGTAAACATATAAGTGAAAACAAAAGACAAACTTTTCTAAGTTACACTGTTTCACAAAAAAACAAAAAATAATACAAGTCCAAATCACTTCTTAAAATTTTACAAGTGTTTGGGAAACACACAAAATCTGGTAGAAATCGGGTATAGGTTCCCCGTTCCCCCGTTTTCTATAAAATATTCTAAGTCCTAATTCTAACATGCACACAAATTGGTAAATACTAAATAAAGTTTCTAAGTTAAAAAATGTTTGTAAAATTCTACAAGTCCAAATACGTCACTAAAGTTGTAAATGTTCTAAGTTGAAACTTTTTACTAATTGTCAAGTTTAAATTGTCTTTGAAATAGAGTTCAAAATCCTTTGACTCGAATATGTTCGTCCGATTCGTGACGTGAACAAAATAAATATATAAATTGTACTCACAAAATTGCACTTCTCACTATCACCGATTTCAACCTGCAAGTGGCGCCCTCTGTGGCCGCTATACGCACTACGCGTGGAGTCACCTGAGATGTCGCGTGATGTCTGCACCTGCTTCGTCTGCAACGTCGCGTGATGTCTGCACCTGCGTCGTCTGTGAGGTCACGTGATGGCTGCACCTGTGTCTCGTCTGAGATGACACGTGATGGCTGCACCTGTGTCTCGTCTGAGACGTCGCGTGATGGCTGCGTCACCTTGCTGTCTTCCAGTGAAGTGTTGATCTGAGAGTGGCGCCCTCTGTGGCCACTCTTTGAACTAATCCGCCAATGCTGACTCAGCTCACCGCTTATGCTGGGTGATGCTGTCGCCGCTGATGCGGAGGAACGTGTACCTTTTTGTAGCGACCCACTACAAGTACACGGGACGGAGAAGCGGGCCAGCGGTGGCTCCACTTGAATAAAAACTGTCCAAATGATCCGGCTCGAAGGACCAATGGTAAATACCCTTGATGGTATTTGGAGAAATTTGACCTTAAGGTACACTAGCGAGAATTGATAAATACACATAAATTGATAAATACCACTGTGCACTGTTCTGACCTGATAGCTCATATGATATATATTCACATATAAAAAAAAAACATTTGCCTTATATGCTAACCGCGGTAACCAAACGATAGCGACTTCTAAAAAGACTACAACGCCATCTATCGAGCACGTGTGAACTATTACAAATAACTTAAGTCGTTAACACCAATTTTTGGGAATATGAGATAAGACCGCGCCTTAAGTTTTTTGAAGTTGGTTACACTTTTTTTAAAAAGTTTTTTATTTTACCCTTTTTACCCGACTACGGCGAAGCAAAAAGGAGGGTTATGATTTGGACCGGTATGTATGTATGTTTGTATGTATGTATGTATGTATGTTCATCTGTTCCCTCATAACTTCTGAACTACTTATCACTACTTGACAAATGAGGTGTCGTTCGAAGCGTCTCAGTTGTCCGCTGGTTATAGGGTAGGTGACGTGTCACCAAATCTAATATGGCGCCCTCTAGGGGATGAAAAGTCGTAACCGAAAAAAAAATGTTTTCGCACAGTATCGACATGGGTATCAAATTAAAGGGCTTGATGAGCACATTTGAAAAATATATACATTAATATAGCTTTTACTAGCTACTTTGCCTGTTTCTAACAGTGTCAACATGGGTATCAAATGAAAAGGCTTAATGAGTACATTTTAAATTCACTCACTGCTTTGCTTATTATATCAAATAACCCCAAAATAGTGTAAACAAAAAATAAGTTAAAATAACTAAAACCCGACTACGAAAAAATCGCGCACTAAAAAGTATAAAACAAGAACGGTAAAAATCGGTTCATAAACGACGAAGTTCTGCGCGAACAAACATAAAAAAGCATAATATTATAATTATGTATACGGTCGAATTGAGTAACCTCCTTTTTTAGAAGTCGGTTAAAAATACATACAAAAGAAAAATTCCGAACTCATCTTCGAATTCGAGTGCGCGCCACGAATCAAGGCTTTTTTACCGACTTCAAAAAAAAGGAGGTTATCAATTCGACCCGTATGTATGTAATATTATCAGAACTGCCCAGTTTTCATATATGTTAGTCTATATCAGCGTCTGAACAAATGTGCCAAATTTCATAAGTGTATGTATGTATGTATGTATGTTTTTATGTTTGTGCACGCATATCTCCGGAACTATAAGTTCGATTTAAGTAATTCTTTTTTTGTTGTACTAGGTATTGTTCAACTTAGGGTACACTGCAAGTGTACCCTGTTCCCCTTTCATCAAAATCGGTTCAGTAGTTTTAGAGATACTTATGGATTTTTTTTATGTTGTGACGGATTACAAGATTAGTGCATAATTATGTAAGAAAATTTTGTATTTTACAAGAATTTGGGTTGAATATATAATAAATAAACTAAAAAGGGTAAAATAAAAACTTTTTTTAAAAAAAGTACCGACTTCAAAACAAATACAAAAAAGTTTAAAATAACTTTTCTTTCGGAAGTCGGTGGCTTTGTTTTGTTGTGTCATTGACTATTGCCACCGATTTCCGAAAGTAAAGTTATTTTAAACTTTTTTGTATTTGTTTTGAAGTCGGTACTTTTTTTAAAAAAAGTTTTTTTTTAGCGTGGTAAAATCATCAAATGAGTCCTCCCACCCCGGGCAGGGCGCGAGGGACTGTCAGACTCGTACTGACTAAAATCCACGGTGTCCTTCAATAGCCCTTTGTGTTCCGGGGTCACGGTAATGACATAAGTCCCGCGACCCCGGCAGGCTTTGGCCCTCTAGAGGGGGGCCCCGTCATCCTCTCCTTGAGGCGCGCGTGGAACACAACGCGCCGTCGACCCGGGCATGGTCCATGGTCGGGTGGCAAGTTGCCCTTTACTCGCCGCCCGCATGCCCGCGCCTACGGTGGCCGGAGATCGTCTGCCGACGTCCGACGCCGTGGGCGTCTACCACTGCGGCTGGGGTGGAGGGAGGACACTGTACTCTCCCTCACGCGGCCCGCCTCCTCCTTCACGAGCATGACTGCTTCGCAGAAAGAGGCGACCGCTTCCCACTCCGTCTCGCCCCGCAGCATGGCCTCGACCAATGCCGGGCGCGAGAGGTCTCCGCCTATCGCCGCCCAGAGGACACGGCGGTGCTCTGCCCAAGCGGGGCAGTCCTGCACCGTACGAATGAAGGCTTGCGAAAAATTCGTACTACTACATGTGCACGCGTGAACGCCGCGCGAAGGGGGCGCGAACCGGAGAACAGGACAGAACAGAACCCCGCGAAAACCATCCACATTCACGTTCACGCCTGTTCACAGGGTTTCACGGCACTAATGTCGAGCCGCCATTCGCGCGGCGTCCATAGAAAGTTTGAAATGAATTTTATATCTACACTAATATTATAAAGAGGAAAACTTTGTATTTTTGTTTGTTTGTAATGGATAAACTCAAAAACTACTGGACCGATTTAAAAAATATTTTTCCGGATGAAAGCTGCTTTGGTCCTGAGAGACATAGGCAGTAAGGGGGGGGGGGAGTGAAGTCGCTGGGACAAGCTAGTAATTAATAAAGACAGTTTTAGTCATATACCTACTAAGTAAATTCAGTATCGTTTCCCAACGGGTCGGCCTTAAAATGAACATGGACAAAACGAAAGTCATGCAAATGTCCATGTGGCACCCGTACCGGTTGTTGTTGGGAATGATACTCTCGAAGTTGTAGACCATTATACTTACCTTGGACAGATTGTTCAGTTAGGTAGGTCCAACTTCGAGAAAGAGGTCGCCCGAAGAATCCAACTCGGATGGGCAACGTTTGGGAAGCTACGTGATATCTTCTCATCGAGAATCCCACAGTGTCTCAAGACAAGGGTGTTTAACCAGTGTGTGTTGCCAGTGATGACATATGGCTCTGAAACGTGGTCTTTGACTGCTGGCCTTTTAGAGAGACTAAAAGTCACTCAACGAGCAATGGAAAGAGCTATGCTCGGAGCTTCTTTGCGGGATAAAATCCGGAACATGAATATTCGGCGAAGAACCAGAGTCACCGACATAGCTCATAAAATTTGCAAGTTGAAGTGGCAATGGGCAGGCCATATCGCTCGTAGAACTGACAACCGATGGGGAAGAAAAGTTCTCGAGTGGCGACCACGGACCGGAAGACGCAGCGTAGACAGGCCTCCCACAAGGTGGACCGACGACATCGTGAGGGTCGCGGGCAACCGATGGATACAAGTGGCGAATTGTCGTTCGGCGTGTCGGTCTAAGGGGGAGGCCTATGTTCAGAAGTGGACGTCTTCCGGCTGATGATGATGATGATGAAATTCAGCAAACAAAGTTATTGCAGCATCAGCTTCCACGTCCATTTCGCGGCAGGTTTCACGAACGATTGAAAGCATTCCGTGAATGTGAAGGCCACGACTTGTGCCATAAATTCACGGTGAGAATTCGCGGCGTGAATTCACGGCACTAATGTGGAGCCACCATTAAAAAAGCAGTAAATTCTCTTTCGAAAAATGCTATGCGGCACCCCCTATATACAAATGTATTCTATGGTTTAAAAAAAAACAGAATTGTCAATCATTTATTTTACTTTGAATAATTATTTATTTTATTAATGAATTTTATACCTTGAAGTGTACTTTACAGATAATCATTTTGTATTATCATGGACTTGCATTACGTGTACGCGGTGCGGCGCTGCAACCTAGGCAAACAGCCGCTGTACAGCGTCGCCCCACCGCAGCTGCTGGACAGCATCCTGCCGAACCCGCTGGAGGCCAACAAGTACATACTGCGCAACCCCGTGCACCAGCCCACGCAGAACACTTCGAATTTCTCGCAACACCACTTCAATACCGAGCGGTGCGTGACCCCCGCCCACGCGTCGTGAGGCCCCCATTGCGTGACTCCGCTGGAACACTGTGCTAGCCTCTAGTTGCGTGTTGTTGCAGAGTGGAGCACAGCGATTGCGGCATTAACCACGCAGAAGGTGGCTGGCCGAAGGACGTGAACATCAACGACCCCGATGCCACGCAGAGGTACCGCCGCAGAGTTGAAAAAGATGATTTTTACATAAACTGCGTGATGAAAAATGCGGGCGTGAGTCCTTCCTTACCTACTAACAGTCAGAACTGACCGCGGAATGTACCATCTATGACTACTATAATTATGATGTGGTTGAATTATTTTTTACTAAACGTTGCACTAGGAATTTCTCCTATTGCGATCAAAAACATATTATAAGCTACGTAAATAAACACTCAGACAAGGAACAAATATTTGTGGATCATACAAATATTTGTAACGTGCAGGAATAGAACCCGCGACACGCAGCCGTTCAGCCGTGCCGTTATTACGAGCTGGAAAGGGATAAATAAGTTAACATCAAGTAATCTATATATCTATATTATATAAAAGAACAGGGTTTTTTATTAAGACTCGACTACAGCCAAAACCGCTAAACGCAATAACTTGAATTTTGGACAGCAGTTGCAGTCTACCATGTAGGGAAGCAATAAGACGGGATTTTGCGAAAATCCTCCTCTAAGGGGGTGAAAAGGGGTGAAAACGTTTGTATGAAAAATCTTATTCCTTGGGATTATAAATTTGAACCTTGCCATGAATAAGAACACAAGTAAATAAAAAAGATTGGTTCTATTATTTTTTTGAAACTACCCTCCATTGGTAATCTAGACGATGTTGAAGTTTGTATGGGAAAATCATAACGCGTGGGTTAATTTACGTGAAAATCAGTATTTATATACTAGATCAGAAATAATTAAACACGTGTTTTTGGATTTTTCGAAAATCACCCCCTAAGTTAGTGAAAAGGGGTATTCAAGTTTAAAGGGAAACGCTTAACGTATAACCTGAATTTTGGTCAGTAGTTGCAATTTATTATATAGATGAGCACTAAAAAGGGATTTTGCGAATATCCACCTACAAGGGGTGAAAAGGGGTGAAAAACTTTGGATGTAGAATCTTATCCCTTATGTTTATAAACTTGAAACTTGCTACTAATATGAGTATTTAAGTAAATAAAAAAGATGAGCATTATTAGTTTTTTAAAACTGCCCTCCATTGGCAATCTAGACGATGTTAAAGTTTGTATGGGAAAATCATAACGCGCTAACCGATAAATGTGAAACTCAGTTTATAGAAATGATATCAAAAATAATCAAACACGACCGTGTTTTTGGGCTTTTCGAAAATCACCCCCTAAGTTGGTGAAAAGGGGTGATTAGGTTTTAAGGGAATGATTTTACTGCTTGCTTCGATAAACTCAAAACTGGGCATAAATTATCTCGCAATCGAATGAAGGATGCGTATTTATTTATATTTCAATAATCAACCCCTAGCAGGGTGAACATCTACTACAAACTAATAGACCATTTTTAGATTTTCCAAAAGTATCCTATAAGGAGGGTGACCGGGCATTAAATTCACTAAGTTCGAAGTTAGAAACACGAGCAGACGAAGTCGCGGGCGGAGTGCTAGTTATCCATATTAATTCACTATCACCTATTAATACAATCACCAACCGTCTTACTACTGTTACGCTTTCAGATAAGTGTTCAACAAATTAACTGTTTTTCGTACGAGTAACGATGGTAATTCTTTACTGGTCACTATATTTCTTTTTGGTTCTGTTATAAATAACAAGTTTCTGCCCGCGACTTTGTTCGCGTGAAGTCCTCGACTCGAGCCACCGCCTCGCCTCCGAGCTCCGCCGGTTCGGCAACTGTGCTCAAACACACTGCGAGCCTAGCGCGGTGGCGGCGGCGGGCGCGATAATATTGAACGTGAAATCGCCGCTCGTGGCCACACTGGAGTGACTAAGTCGGGGGCCTAGCGCGATGGCTACAAGCGATTTTGCGAGCCTAGGCGTTGCTAGGCAACAACAGATATAACGGGTGGGTGGCAGGTGTAGCAAACCATTTCGGTCTTATAGTTACCCAAGTAACACAATTGTGTCTAGAAACGTACTACTAGATAGCTTATAGAATATAATTGAATTGTCTACCATAATTGTAAAATATCTACAAGCAATCTTCTAGAACGCTTATAGACAGAGTTTAGTAAAAGTGGGCACATTCTTGTACCCTCTCTTAAGAATGAATTAAGAAAACATGACTAGATAGGGTTAAGATCAAATTGACTTAATAAGATGTTTCTAGTGTCTCTCTAAACCGTTTATAGACCACAAGTTTTTCTAGTAGCGTACTAGTAGATAGTTTATAGATAGAGTTAAGACCTTTAAAGGAATCACTGATCGTCAAGTTTTAAAACCAAATGATCTTAAGACTAACAACTTTAAGTAACATTTGACTAGTGATAGACAACGACGCATAATGGCGTAGAACTTACAAAAGTTATTTTACTTAATATATTTTGCATCATGGCGTAACAAATTTATTACTTTTTATTAACTTGTATTTTAATAATGGGTAAACAAGCAAATCAATATGCGATTGAAATTCTATCGTTGAATATTGTAAAACTCTTGTAAAATAAGAGCGCCCGCTGTAATATAACATTTAACTTATTTTTTTTCAAAATATGAATATTATTTGGTATAGCAAATTTACAAATTTGGATTTTAATGCTTAAAATACTCATTTTATTTAAAATATAGTAATTTAAAACATATCAAATGTTTAATTAGACATAAATTAAAGATAAAACAATAAAAGTAATCATTAAAATACGTAACAAAAATTATATGAAGCAAAAATAAGCAATAAAAATGGCGTCAAGATAAAATTTACTAGAAAACCGATTTCTATAGAACAAACAGTCTAGAGAATTTGTTTGTAGTATGGCTCTAGAATAATTTCACTTACTACATACTAAATTATCTAGTGAGAGAATAAACAGATTTAAGAGTGGTTTAAGATTATCTAGTAACTGTCACTCTGTATTCCTTTTTATCTAGTTACAGTATTTCTATACGTTCTTCAGTGCATAGGTAATTTCATGTGATATGAACGGAAGACCATTTTATGCAGTAACAAACCAATATAATTAATCAATTAAAATATTTCTGATTTATTTAAATATACAATGGGAGAATCGCCGCGGGCGCGGCGGCGGTGCCATAGTGTTTTCTAGGTAATGGATCCATACAAGTGGATTAATCATGGAGTATTCGTATTTAATTTGTTATAAGCATATTCGCAGATTTTTATACAAAGCCCGTAATTTCACCGAGTAATAGATGAGTAACGCACGTTTCGAGATTTTGGTTGTACTGCATCTGCGCGGCCGCTTCGCTCGGTTTCAGTTTCAACGTGTTGTGTTCTACCTCATCACTCGTAGATCGGTATAATATTAGAAACGGACCGTTCGCTCGTCGTCAGTCGTAATACACAGTGTTGCATTGATACCTTAATAGTCAACAAAGGTGCTCGAGCTGCTGCATGACCTTTTTCTATTCTATTGGATCTTCTTTCGTAGAAAAAATCCCACGTTTTGGAGGAAGTTACTAGGAAGTTTCGGTTCTTCTTCGATCGACTCTTCTTCATTTTTCTTTCTTTTCGACGAAAGTCGAAATTCTTTCACGGGAACACCCAAATACTCCGAAACATTTTATATTTTTTATTGATATTCCGATTTTCAAAATTCCGATAATCATAATACCTAAAAATTACAATATCTATTATTAAGAAACATGAATTTATTTAAACGAAATTCGGTAGTAGGTATATCCGATTTCTTCGTTTTCCGATTTTCACATATTCGAGAAATGTAATGCTCGATGAGTTCTCTTTCCGAAAAACGAAATTCTGATTTGAAATATTCCGAATAAACTTATTTTTACTACCAAGGTAGGACGACGCGATCTACCTTGATAGGTGGTAGTCAACAAATTGACCAAGGATGCAAGAGCGAGCGAAGTGAGCTCGGAACTAGGGGCACAACAACGCGGACAGGTTAAGTTTGAAGGGGATGGATTCTTTGTGGTAGTCAAAACATTGAATTAAAACATTAAATTTTAGTAATTCATATTAATCGGAATTCGTGTTTTTGATGTTTCGGAAAATTCTTAAGTCGGAAATTTTTGATATTCGGTCTATTGAACCTCGGTATTTTGAAAATAATAATTATAAACGTTAGGAATAATGAAATTTCCGAATTATGAAAATAGGAATAATGATCAATCGGAGTTATATTAGGAATTTTGAACCATTTGGAATTATGAAAATCGGTATTTTGAAATTCGTATTTATGAATTCGGAATAAAGTTTTTCGTATTATCGGTAGTGTACCCTTTTTTCACCTTCTCCATTGCATAAACTCATACAATTTAATTTTTTAGTACAAATGCACTTAACTAAGCCACTTTTAAGGAAAAAAACACTAAAAACACGACTTCTCTATCAGCTTTCTAGACAAACTCAAAAATATCTATTAAAGTATTTTATCTAGACTGAATTCTCTATAGAAAAAAAGAAGAGTACCATTAGCTAAAATAGAATATTTGTAGAAAGTTTTGTCTTAAAATATATCATCTTATCTATAAAATTACTACAAATTAGGTACCTTTAGGCTTTTTTAACTATTTGTAGAGCATTTTATCTTAAAACATTCGATATACCTATAAACGTACTTAAAATAAGTGTTCTATAGAACAAATGCTCTTAAAATAATCCAACTTTAGATAAAAAACTCTATAAGATTAAAATGTTCTATATTAAACCCATCTTTAGAAAGCCCTTATCTAAAGATTAACCCTGAATAGACAGTCTATAGACAGATCGGTTTTAAAACTTCAAGACTGTGTTACTTGGGCAGCGCCATCTAGTTATCAGGACATGCACTAAAATACTACCGTAGGAGGTATTTGTAAATATTTAAATTATTTTTACTGTACTTGACTAGAATCATGTAGAATGGTTGATAATTTACTTGTATACAATCTTAAACAACCTATAAAACATTTTAAAATGAATTTCTTTAAACAAGATTTATAGAAACTACTTTGTACCACCGGTTTGCAACACCTGAAGTCGCCGCTACAAAAACAAACGCTTGATCGGCAGTGTGGACACAGATCGCGTACGCCGTCGCGCCCGCCACCGCGCCCGACGCCGCCGTCGCGCTAGGCTAGGCTTCCAGTGTGGACACACACGCCTTCTATGTCTGTTTACTTACATATGAAACTGGTTCTCATCGAGGCTTGATTTGTATGGAACTGCTGAACCTCGCTCGAGGGAGAAACGCTTGACACGAAGGTCGTAACTGTCCATGTAGTATTTGTAGGTATATATTTTTGCCTGTGCATCTTTACTTATGTTCTTTACTTATGTTTTAGGAGTTGGAGCACTTTGTCTATCAAAATAACGCCATCGACATGTACCAGACGTATTATGTAGAGCTTGAACAACTTCCTAAACAAACGCAGAGCGAGTGCCGCACGGTGAACATGTACCGCGACGACCCAGCTAGCCGCGGCCGCCCCATCAGCTCCATCTGCTGGAAACCGGACGGTAGCCAACTGTTCGCGGTCACCTACGTGCAGGTGGACATCAACAGGGTCTCGCAGGCCCCGGTCGTCGCCAAAATTTGGGATGTTGATAATTCGAACGACCCCGTGATGACGCTGGTGCCACCGTGTCCGATGCTAGACCTGCAGTACAACCCCAGGGACATGAACGTGCTGGCGGGTGCGCTCTGGAACGGCCGGGTGGCGGTCTTTGACGCGCGCACTGCCTCGGTACCCTCGCTCGTCAGCCCCGAGCATGTCGCGCACCGCGACGCCGTGCGCAATGTGATCTTCCTCAATGCCAAATCAGGCACGGAGTTCTTCTCGGCGGGCACGGATGGCGGCCTCAAGTGGTGGGACATGCGCTACATGCAAGCGCCCACGGAGGAGCTCTGCGTGGACATCGTCAAAGCCAACGAGGAGCAGTCTATGTCCCGCGCCAAGGGAGTCAGCGCGCTCGAGTTCGAGCCGACCATTCCGACGCGCTTCATGGTGGGCACTGAAGATGGAGTTGTCATCATGGGCAATCGCAAAGGGAAGACTGTTGCGGACAAACTATCGGGCAAAGTATGTTTGTGTTGGTTTAATTTTAAAGCATTACTAATTGCATAATTATTCTTTGGAGTAGGTACACAGGATATTTATGTTGGTCGTTTGAGATGGCCGCGGTCGTGACTTCCACCTACTTTATTTACAGCAAGTATAGATATTATTTTTAACCGACTTCCAAAAGGAGGAGGTTCTCAATTCGGATGTTTATATATTTTTTTATGTTTGTTCGGGCATAACTCCGTCGTTTACCAACCGATTTGATAATTCTTTTTTTGTTGGAAAGGGTATACTTCCCGAATGGTCCCATTAAAATTTTATCGAAATCGGACTAGCACTTTTTGAAAAATCAGCAAAAACCTAAAAAGTTTTCAACATTATCTACACCGATCACTCCGAGGTTTCTGGTCCGATTTCGATGATTCTTTTTTTGTTCGATACAGTATATCTGCCATTTGGTCCCATAAAATTTTCATTTAGTTTGGTACAGTAATTTTCATTTTTAGCTCATTGTGTAAGAGTACATACATGGGCGATGTTATTACCGGTGCTACGGATTACAATATTTTAGTGTACATGTACGAAAATAATTTGGGTTGAATATTGAAACTAAATAGGATAAAAGAAAAAACTTTTAAAAAAAAAATTTTTTTTTGTATTACTTCTGCTCTTCCTTGTCACATCTATACTAATATTATAAAGCTGAAGAGTTTGTTTGTTTGTTTGATTGTTTGTTTGTTTGTTTGAACGCGCTAATCTCAGGAACTACTGGTTCGAATTGAAAAAATCTTTTTGTGTTGAATAGACCATTTATCGAGGAAGGCTATAGGCTATATAACATCACGCTATCACCAATAGGAGCGGAGCAGTAAAGAGAAATGTTTCAAAATCGGGAAAATGTATTCCATTTCGAGAGCTTCCGTGGCGTGCGCTGCGTAAACGGTTAAAGATACACAAAAATTATGTACTACGGAATTATTCCTGATAAAAAGTTCTAAAATAAAGTCCGCGAGAGCATATATTCATCTTTTATGGTTAAGTCATTATAACCTTTTTTATGGAAATCTAATTTGATTTTAAAGTAATGCATTATTTGCGAAGGTATTTTCATTAACACGATATTAATCCTTATCCAAATAAATACGATCATCACAAGCATTTAATTTTGAACAAAATTGCCCTTGACATTGTTTGATTTCAATGAATATGTTAGGAGATATCATAGTTTCAAAATAATACCACAACAAAATTAATACCTAATGACTGCCTGGTCATAGTGGTCATGTCATAATTGCGGCGGTAAGATCCCTCTTTAAGAAGTGGTTGGAGATGCGCTGCGGCGTCCTCACCCTCAACCTGACGCAAGTCCTCCCGGGCACGGTTGTTGCGGGAGGTGCCTCAGGGATTCGCTGGCAGGCGAGGGAAATGGGGAGCAGTTGGAACGCGTGATTTTTGTTATACTCAAAAAGTAGGTACTGGGGGGGTATTACAACTTTTTTTAATTCCGGGCAGTTTTCGAGCAGTTGAATTTACGGCCATAAGCAGGCTTGTTCTATTTCGTATTATGGCGCACGTAATTCTGCAAGGAATCATCCAGGATTATTTTTGTCTCTGGATGATTAAGACGGGCTAGCGAATTCGTTCAAAAATCGAATCGACAAGTTACCGATGATTACCGGTTTTATAATTGTGGGTGAAAAACTTCTTTTTCATTGTAAATTTAGGAGACATTTGAGTTAAACTGTATTTTAATAACAATTTAAATATTTATAATCAACTTGAGCAATATTTACTGTTATTTTATGCAAAAACTTAATACTAAATATTCAACTCTCGCAAAGGGGTTTGTTTCTGAACGATCGTGTTGCAATATTTTTTTAGTCTGTGACGGTTTTGGGATTCTGGCGGGAATTTGAAAAAAGCGCGGTTCAAATTTTTTTTGAAAATTCATTTTAAACAAATTGCTGGGTTTTTTAAGTATAAAAGTGGTAACAAACTGTCAATTTATATAAAGTAATCCGTCCAAATGGTGGGTAACGAGGGGGGCGGGGATGACCCGCCCACCCCTGTTAAGCGTCCTTGGACTGAGACGCTGCGAGGAACGGGAGAAACTGACTGTGGCGATGGCGGCGGTGGTGAGCGTATTGACTCTTTTTCGCCTTTCGTTAAGCCAAATTATAAAAGACTATATCCAGAAAATTCGCACAACATAGACTTTAAAGTTTTCATTGAATCTAATGGAAAGGACAAAATAGGCAACAAGAGCCCAATATATTTAAACCATATTTTCTCAACTGAAATTAAAGGTGTGACGGCAATTCAACGAGTAAATGCCAATAAAATAGCCATTTTATTCAAGCAATATAATACGGCAAATAATTTCATAATGAATACATCTTTTCTAAATAAACACAATATGAAGGCCTTCATACCAGCTGCACAAATAGAAAAAACTGGCATTATAAGATTTGTTCCTGCTAATATATCCAATAAAGAACTATATACAAAGCTATCATCTATTTATGAAATAATCGCAATAAGAAGATTCACAAAAAAAGTTGGTCAAGAGCGTGTCCCATTATAAACAGTGAGCATTACTTTCCTTTCCAACAATCTTCCAGACAATGTACAATATGATTTATTTTCCTATAGAGTTTTCGAATATGTATCCCCTTTACAACAATGTTTTAGATGTTTTAAATTTAATCACTCTGCAAGAATTTGTAATAGTAAGCAAAGATGTTCAATTTGTGGAGGTGAGCACTTATATAAAGAATGCGATAAACCAACTGAGATCTGTTGTATAAACTGCAGTGGGCCCCATCTTGCAATTTCAAAATTATGTCCTATTAAAATGAATAAAATCATTGAAAAGAAAAATAAAATAACTTATGCTAGTGCTACCCTTACTAAAAACTTAACTAACATGACTGAATTCCCTCCGCTATCGCCGCCAAAAAGGCAACTTGTACATAATCCTGTAATTAAGTCTATAAATAAGAATAATAAAACTGTAAATAATAGTGTAAGTGATGTTGTAAATAATAGTGTAAATGATGTTGTAAATAGTAGTGTAAATGATGTTGTAAATAATGTCAATGACCTTAAAACTCAAATAATTGCCAACAATGATGTACTTATGGCCCTAGTACAGACATTGGTGGAGTTGGGCAATAAGGGGGATAAAACCCCTACTACCATTAAAACGATTACAGATACATTAGTTAAAAACCTCAAATAATGGATCCAAATTTCACTCAACTTAAATTACGAATTGCTCAGTTTAATATTCAAAGTGCAAATAGTAAAAAACCCCTACTGATACAATTTTTAAAAGAACAAAATATTGATATTTGTCTACTTAATGAAACATGGTTTAAAAACAATATCTTTAGAATACCTGGATATAATATTTATAGTAAAAATTCCAACAATACTCATAATGGTGTAGCAATTTTAATTAAACCATATTTAAGGTATAAAGTTTTAAACACTAGATTTTATGAAGACATTCAAACTGTTGCTCTGTCCTTGTCTACTGTGCATGGTAGTTTGACTATTCTTTGTGTATACTGTCCTCCTTCTAGTGGGCATATACGAATTAATAGACTACGTAATATTATTAATGATCTTCCAAAGCCTATATTCGTCAGTGGTGACTTTAATGCGCACCACATTGCATTTGGTTGTCTATCCACTAAAAGCAGAGGTCAGGATTTATTTAATATCATTGATGACTTGGATTTATGTATTTTAAATGACGGTCGTTTTACAACTGTTAACAACCCAAGACGAAATCCGTCTGCAATTGATGTTAGCTTTATTAGTGCTAACCTCGCATCATTATGCGAGTGGTCTGTACATGATGACGCCATGGGCAGCTATCACTACCCAACAATAACAGAGATTTCATTACATATAGATAAATATCATATTAATCCCCCTATTGATAGGTTTACATATAAAAAAGCAGATTGGGAGAAGTATAAAACTATTTCCAAAACAATATTTAATGATTTAGTCTTAAAATTATATGATCCTATTTCAACCTATAATGATTTTTGTTCTCGATTGGATACTTTAAAAGATATGACAATTCCTAAATTTTATAAACCAAATCATTTTAAAACCAGACCTCCAACTCCTTGGTGGAATGACATTTGTGAGAAAAGTGTAATTGCCTCCTACAATGCATTGAAACTTTATAGAACTGGGGGCGTATTACAACCTCTTAATTCCTGTCAATTTACGCCTTAAAGTGAACTGCCTTGCTTAGTCGTATTACGAACACACATTGACGGCCAGTAAACAGTCACGTGACCTCTTACCGACTTCTGCCTGTGCTTGTGCCTGGAAATGGCGTGGAAATTTCGTATTACAAGCTACATAATGACATTTCAAGGCCGGATTAACTGTCAAAATTGATATCTCCAAAATCATTCAGTTTACGCCACCTTTAAGTAACTTTTACTGACTTGTTTCTTTTCATTTGTCTTTAAACAGTTTAAACTACCTAAATTAAGCTTTAGAATTAATAATGGAGGCACTACCGAATATCTGGAGAGTGAATACACGATATAATGTCGGCTGACGAGCTTTTTATAGACGACAAAGTTATTACATTAATTTACGACACATATTCCTACACTCATTTGCTGAACGATAAGCCATAAATAGATTCATATTCGTAAACATTTACTTATATAATAATATACTGTTCTAAATAAAAAACATGTTTCTCCTGAAAAAAATGTTTTATTCTGTCGTAGTTCCATCAGTGTAACAAAAAATTATCAAGAGTTTAGATTTGAGACATGGTGACTGAAATAAGTAATCTTTCGTAGCAATGGACTTAGGGTTGAATAAACCTAACAAAATGTATGATAGGACTCAAACACAGTGTTAAAATTAATAGCCTCAGCATCATTCCTGAAATAGTACAGTCCAATGGAGCCAAAACTTGTGTTCAATTTTTATTTGGGTACATTGGGCAGTCTTTGATGTATCAACAGACATTTTAAGTTCACTTCCTCGATTGCTTCTGGAACCACAATTTCACAGCCAAATTCAGGAGCACTAAATATGGTAAGAACTAGGTACACTGTCTTTCGGTTTGAATAAACGTCCTAGGTTTTATCATTCCTTCTCTTGCTGAAACATTTTCTAGCTTCATATCTTAGGCGCCTCTTTGATTTTGGAGCCTCTTGCTTTAAAAATAATAACAACGTTGGTACAGCTCCGTTTTTCAAATTTTTCCGCTCGTGACTTAGTCCATTGTTTTCTTACTTTCTCTGCGGCAGGAAAACTGTACTCCTTTATTATTGCACTAAAAAGCACTACATAGTGGCATGATAAATGAATAGAAAACGATATTATTATTCTTGTTTGTTTTGGCAATCAAAACCGTCACAGACTAAAAAAATATTGCAACACGATCGTTCAGAAACAAACCCCTTTGCGAGAGTTGAATATTTAGTATTAAGTTTTTGCATAAAATAACAGTAAATATTGCTCAAGTTGATTGTAAATATTTAAATTATTTAAAAAAAAAATACAGTTTAACTCATATATCTCCTAAATTTACAATGAAAAAGAAGTTTTTCACCCACAATTATAAAACCGGTAATCATCGGTAATTTGTCGATTCGATTTTTGAACGAATTCGCTAGACCGTCTTAATCATCCAGAGACAAATAATCCTGAATGATTCCTTGCAGAATTACGTGCGTCATAATACGAAATAGAACAAGCCTGCTTATGGCCGTAAATTCAACTGCTCGAAAACTGCCCGAAATTAAAAAAGGTTGTAATACCCCCCCTGAACCTACTATGGAGAACTATTTAGCTTATAAAAGAAAAGATGCACTTAAAAAAAGAACCATATCGGAACAAAAAAGAAAAGGTTGGGATAACTTATGTAACACTTTTAATAGAACTACTCCTATTAGTAAGATTTGGAATCTTCTTAAAATGTTCAAAGGTATAAGAGCTGGCAATAAATCATATAAAGATGAGTTTATTCCCCAATTTCTAGATAAATTAACCGATAATAGCAACTTAATTGATGTTAATAGTTTAGGCAATATTTTCGAATTAAATAATGATAATCTAAATTCAAAATTTTTGTTAGATCCTTTCACATGGACCGAATTTAAAATGAGCTTGTTATCTCGGAAAGACACAACACCTGGTTTAGATGATTACCCTTATTGTATTATTAAAAATTTAGATGAATCTGCACAAAAAATATTTCTTAATGTTCTTAATTTACTTTGGCATTGTAAATGTATTCCACAATCATGGAAAACACAATGTGTCATTCCGATTCTCAAACCAGATAAACCTTCAGAGCTTGCCAGCTCTTATAGACCAATATCACTGTCTTCATGTTTAGGTAAATTATTTGAGAACATGATTAAAAATCGTTTGGATTGGTATATGGAATCTAATGGCATCATTCCACATGTACAATATGGATTTCGTCGAGGGCGAAGTTGTGCAGACAGCTTCACTTCCTTAGTTTCAGACCTGAAACATGCAAAAGAGAGAAAGTTACACACTGTTTGTGTATTTTTAGATGTTCAAGGTGCTTTTGACAGTCTAGATCCAGCTATACTTGTACAAGTTATGTCTAGGTTAGGTGTGCCTGGTCAACTATGTAAATGGATATACAATTTTTTGAATACAAGAACACTCTATGTAAGACACAATAATATATTACATGGTCCAAAATGTGCATCTAAGGGTACAATGCAGGGTGCCACACTATCTCCTTTGCTTTATAATATATACACAAGTGAGATTTGTAAATTTGTAAATAGTAATGTAGATATTTTGCAGTTTGCAGATGATATTGTTTTGTACAGTAGCAATTATAATTTAGAATGTGCAATAGACAATGTTAATAGAGCCTTATCCCAACTATTTCACTATTATAATGATGTGCTTCATTTAAAAATTAATCCCTCTAAAAGCAGTGTTATGATATTTGGAAAAGATAACACTAATTCAAAAATAGTTTATAATGGAGAATTTATAAATCCAGTAAATTCAAAGAAATTTTTAGGAGTAGTAATAGACAGAAAATTAACTTTTGACGAACATATTAAATATATATCAAAGAATGCTCTCAAAGGATTAAATATAATTAAATGTCTTGCAGGTGTCTCATGGGGAGCTGACCCCAAAATTTTGTCAATGCTTTATAAAAGTATAGTGAGAAGTCATTTTGACTATAGTTCACTAGTGTATATAAATAGTACTCATGTAAATAAACTAGATTTATTGCAGAACAGGGCTTTGAGAACAATTTCTGGTGCAATGTGCTCTACTCCCATAAGGGCCATGGAAGTGGAGACTAAAATTATGCCCCTAATTTTGAGACGTATTCTACTTGCAGAGAGATTCTGTCTTAAATTAATTGCAGGAAATAACAGGAAAATAATTAACAAAATTATACCTTTTGCAAGTGGAACTCCTGGGCCTCTAACAACAGGAGAGGATCTCTTGAACGGCAAATCCCCAACATTGTCCAAAATATTGTCTGAAATAATAAGTAATTTTACTAGTATTAGAAAACAGTGTCCATGGCCATGTTACTCCTTCTCTTATCATTGTATTACACATCCTGTAAAACAATTGCAGAATTCCATTAATAATAATTTAGATATGTTACAGTTTTTGGCAGATAACACAAATTATTATGTTATTTACACTGATGGCAGTAAGGGGAATGATCATGTACACGCTGCTATATATGATACACAAAAGAAAATCTCTCGAAGCTTTGTTCTGCACAATACATGTACCATATTCACTGCAGAGGCATATGCGGTTTATCAGGCATTATTACATATTCGCCAAATTAATAATTGTAAATACTTTTTGATAGTTTCTGATTCATTAAGTTTGATAAAAGCCTTAACTAATCTTACAGTATCATTTAAGTCAAATCACATTCTGTATTTTATCAAGGAAATAATTCATCAATATTACCGTAAGGACATCCAAATAGCTTTCCTGTGGGTTCCTTCTCACCGAGGTATCTCTGGCAATGAAGCAGTCGATAAAACCGCATATGAAGGTAGTAATGCTGTTGATATTAGAAATATAATGGACATTCCTATGACTGACTTCCTGCAATGTATAAATGAAAATATATGTAAGTTATGGTTAGAAATGTGGAAGAAAGACCAAGACGTCAAAGGAAAGTGGTATGGAAGTATTCAAGAAAGATTACCTGTTAAGCCCTGGTACAATAAATTGAAGGAAGCAAGCCGAGACTTTATCACTACGATAAATAGATTGCGCTTTGGCCATAATACTGCACCGTCACACCTTGCTAGACTTGGTATTATTAGAAGTAATACATGCACACATTGTGAATCCCAAGAAGGAACCATGGAGCATCTTATCTTTGACTGTCAAAACTTCATACTGGACAGATTAGTGTTGGCTAGTGAACTCAGTGATGTGATCAATAAGTGCGATTCTTCATCCCGCCCGCCGCCACTTATACAACTATTAAAAGATAAAAACAGTTTCAAACCACTATATAAATATATTAAAAACACGATTGAATCAATTTAAAAAGTGAAGTGATACACAGTGCAGTGTTTTGGAAAATTAAATAAGACTTGACTTAAAGGTCCGAATGACCAGGTCATTAAAATACAAAAAAAAAAAAAAAAAAAAGACGGTTTTGTTTTGATTGCCAAAACAAACAAGAATAATAATATCGTATTCTATTTATTTATCATGCCACTATGTAGTGTTTTTTAGTGCAATAATAAAGGAGTACAGTCTTTTCCTGCCGCAGAGAAAGTAAGAAAACAATGGACTAAGTCACGAGTGGAAAAAATTGAAAAACGGAGCTGTACCAACGTTGTTATTATTTTTTTAAAGCAAGAGGCTCCAAAATCAAAGAGGCGCCTAAGATATGAAGCTAGAAAATGTTTCAGCAAGAGAAGAAATGATAAAACCTAGGAACCGAAAGACAGTGTACCTAGTTCTTACCATGTTAGTGCTCCTGAAATTGGCTGTGAAATTGTGGTACCAGAAGCAATCGAGGAAGTGAACTTAAAATGTCTGTTGATACATCAAAGACCCAATGTACCCAAATAAAAATTGAACACAAGTTTTGGCTCCATTGGACTGTACCGTTTCAGGAATGATGCTGAGGCTATTAATTTTAACACAGGGTTTGAGTCCTATCATACATTTTGTTTGGTTTATTCAACCCTAAGTCCATTGGTACGAAAAATTACTTATTTCAGTCACCATGTCTCAAATCTAAGCTCTTGATAATTTTTTGTTACACTGATGGAACTACGACAGAATAAAACATTTTTTTTCTGGAGAAACATGTTTTTTATTTAGAACAGTATATTATTATATGAGTAAATGTTTACGAACATGAATCTATTTATTGCTTATCGTTCAGCAAATGAGTGTAGGAATATGTGTCGTAAAATGTAATAACTTTGTCGTCTTTATAAAGCTCGTCAGCTGACATGACATGACTATGACTATATCGTGTATTCACTCTCCAGATATTCGGTAGTGCCTCCATTATTAATTCTAAAGCTTAATTTAGGTAGTTTAAACTGTTTAAAGACAAATTAAAAGAAACAAGTCAGTAAAAGTTACTAAAATGTGGCGTAAACTGAATGATTTTGGAGATACCAATTTTGACAGTTAATCCGGCCTTGAAATGTCATTATGTAGCTTGTAATACGAAATTTCCAGGCACAAGCACAGGCAGAAGTCGGTAAGAGGTCACGTGACTGTTTACTGGCCGTCAATGTGTGTTCGTAATACGACTAAGCAAGGCAGTTCACTTTAAGGCGTAAACTGACAGGAATTAAGAGGTTGTAATACGCCCCCTGGACGGATTTGAATGATTTTTTTTTCGCTGTATAGTTATTATGTCTGGCCAGCATATAGGCTATAATTTATCTTGGAAACTTGAACAACAGGTGCAAAACCGCAACGGACCAGCTAAACTATCGAAATGGTGCCAAAGCAAAAATTGTTCCACGTGATATGCATTTTCTGCTGAGATAATAAATTTGAAGATCTGGAACACCTGATGTGGAACTCCAAGAGCCCAGTTAAACTACTTATAACATATACAAAAATGAGGTCTTAGCAAGAGTTGTACAGCCTGATGAGCACTCTCTGTTGATGTATAAAAATTGAAGATCTGGAACACCTGATGTGGAACACCAAGAGCCCAGCTACACTATAACATATATAGGAATGACGTCTTAGCAAAGTTGTTCAGCCTGATGAGCACTCTCTGTCGACGTATAAAAACTGAAGATCTGGAACACCGGATGTGGGACACCAAGATCCCAGCTACACTATTACATAATTATATAGGAATGATGTCTTAGCAAGAGTTGTTCACCCTGATGAGCACTCTCTGTTGATGTATAAAAATTGAAGATCTGGAACACCTGATGTGGAACTCCAAGAGCCCAGCTACACTATAACATAATTATATAGGAATGACGTCTTAGCAAAGTTGTTCAGCCTGATAAGCACTCTTTGTTGATGTATAAAAATTGAAGATCTGGAAAACCTGATGTGGAACTCCTAGAGACCAGCTACACTATAACATATACACCGTGACTTTTTAGTCGTCTTACAAAAGTCGTCCACTTAATGTATCCGACCTAAAATACCTCTAGGCGAGTTTAATTTTTTTTAAATCGTTAATAATAATTTTTATTTTTAATAAATAGGTACATTAGAAATATGAAACACCCTGTTAAAATGTTTACGTATCAATTTGTAGAGTATACCTACCCAGCGCAATAGTCGGGTAGATCATTCCATTTCCATTTTCTATGAGACAAGGGCGTTTATAACTATGCCTTGTGTCATAATAACCAATTAAAGTTTTATTATTAAATTTTTCAAATCTCTTAAATACATATTTTTTTATTATAAACGTGTTCTAGTCATTGGATACATGAACTGGGCTGCTTTTGTAAGACGACTAAAAAGTCACGGTGTATAGGAATGACGTCTTAGCAAAGTTGTTCAGCCTGATGGGCACTCTCTGTTGACGTTTCAAAATTGAAGATCTGGAACACCTGATGTGGAAATCAAAGCTATCACTAATTTCACTATATAATTTTAAAATACTTAACATAAGCTGGGAGTACCTCCACGCAGTAAAGGCGGTAACAGCTTGGAACTAATTTTTAATGACGATGAATAATTATATTATATGAATAAAAATTTGACTCTACAGGCCAAAACTCCCATTTATTTTTTTACCCGGGCTCTTGGAATTGGACATCAGACTTATCAGATGTTCGATTTTGACGACCCCGTGTTGCTGGCATAAGCAACAGGATCCGCGTACGAAGTCGCGGGCAGAAGCTAGTACATACATAAAACTCACGCCTCTTTCCCATGGGGAAACAGACCGCTACGATCCTTACAAACTCTCTTCACCTCATCCACATTCATACATCTAGTCAAACACGCACGCCGATTGCGAGTTCCTAGTTGCGGTATCAGTGAACCTGGAATGTAAATTGCTCTTGAAGGAACACCGTATATTTTATTCAGTACGAGTCTGACACTCCCTTTTGCTCCACCCAGGGCAGTCACATTAATTGATGATAGATATTTTGGATCTTGAAATAGGTGATACTAGACAATTTGCAACAATTTTAAGTTTAACAACAACATAGGTATGGGTTCAAGCGAACTTGTATTTGAGACATCAAACTTTAACGTTTTTTCGAAAAAAATCCACATCTCCCTCATAAACTGCTTATTGTGCGAACTTAAAGACGGTGACCATTTTGAATTGATACTTTTCTGGTAGCATAAGAACAACTAAATCCAAAGAAAACAAGTTTTTTTTTTATAAATCTTAGAAACTACAAGTACTAGCTGGAGTTTGGCTGGAGTTAAAAAATTTGCATAGGGGTTCTTTTTAGGACGTAAGTGCTCACTTAGACGGGTTTTTGCGAAATTCAATATTTTCTTATCTTCGTTACATTTTTTTTGGATATTTATTTAAGTTTTCCAAAAGTACCCCATTAACAGTGCTGGGAGTAGAATCTCCCAGAGGGAAACATCGAAGTTCGCGCGGAAGAAGTCGCGGCCGGAGTGCTAGTATTAAATACGCTATTTACATGATTGACTAACATAACGTACATAGATTGGCTTCTTGCAAGTCCTGATTCATGCAAGTTTGTCAATCTAATAGTAGATAATTATAATGTATTTCAGAGTACCATCAAGTACTTACAATAAACTAATGGTTATGTTCAGTTCGAAGCGCACTTGGGCCCTGTGTGGACGTTGCAGCGCAACCCCGGCTTCTTGAAGAACTTCCTCACGGTTGGCGACTGGACGGCGCGTGTGTGGAGCGAGGACTGCCGCGAGTCTCCCATCATCTGGACACCGTCGGACCGGCACCGCATCACTGACGGCAAGTGGAGCCCCACCCGGTAGGTGGCCGCGGGAAGCGCGCAGGGCGCGGGTACCGGCGGGGACACCTCATGACGGTACTCTGTGCAGGTTGTCGCTGATGCTGCTGGCGAAGGAGAATGGTGCGCTGGCGGTGTGGGACCTGCTGCGGCGGCAGCACGAGCCTGCTCTCACCGTGCACGTGTGCGACGACCCGCTGACCAAGCTGGCCACGCACGAAGCCGTTAGTATACTTTATTGTATCACTAGCATTTCGCCCGCGACTTCGTCCACGCAAATTTCGGACTTTGTCTATAAATTTTTACTCCCGGCCAACCTCTTTATGGGATATTTTTGGAAAATCTCAATCATTATCCATCAAAAATTCTGTCAACTCCAAAACAACCCCTCGGTGATTGAATTTCGCAAAATACCGTCTGAGTGAGCACCTACGTCATAAAAAGCAAAATTCGAAACTCTTAGCTCTTGTAGTTAGGTACCTACTATTTCATACAAACTATCAACTCCAAAAACAACCCGTTAGGGATCGAATTTCACAAAATCTTGTTTTAGTAAGTACCTACGTCCCAAAAAGAAAACCCTATGCAACATTTGAGACTCCTAAATATCAACCCCAAAAACAACCCCTTAAGGGTCGAAATTCGCAACATCCCGACTTAGTGAGTACCAACCTAAAAAGAACCACCATGTTATATTTCAAACTCCTAGCACTCGTAGTAATGTACTCTCATACAAACTATCAACCCCAAAAACAACTCCTTTGTGTTTGAATTTTCAACATGCCATCTTAGTGAGCACCTACATCCTTAAAAGAATTCCCATGCAAAATTTGAGACCCTAGCACTTGTAGTAAGGAAGTTTCATTCAAACCCAACATTTAAAACAACCCCTTAGGGATCGAATTTCGCAAAATCCCGTCTTAGTGAGCACCTACGTCCTAAAACGAACGCCTTTGCTAAATTTGAAACTCCTAGCACTTGTAGTAATGTACTTTCATACAAACTGTCAATCCCAAAAACAACCCCTTAGGGGTTGAATTTCGCAACATCCCGTCTTAGTGAGCACCAACATCCCCAAAAAGAACGCCCATGCTAAATTTCAGACACCTAGCACTTTGTAGTGCGAAGTTTCATACAGACTATCAACACAAAACCAACCCCTTAGGGGTCGTATTTCGCAACATCCCGTCTTAGTGAGCATCTACGTCCTAAAACAAACCCCCATGCAAATTTTTAGACTCCTATCACTCGTAGTAACAAAGTTTCATACAGACTATCAACACAAAAAACAACCCCTTAGGGGTCGAATTTCGAAAAACCCCTTTCGTAAGTAGCACTTACTTCCTAAAAAGAATCAGCATGCAAAATTTAAAACTCCTAGTACTTGTAGCAACAAAGTTTCATACAAACTGTCAACACCAAAAACAACCCCCTAGGGGCGTAATATTGCAAAATCCCTTCTTAGCGAGCACCTACGTCCTAAAACGAACCCCTATGCAAAATTTTAAAGCCCTAACACTGATATTTTCCGAGATTTCGTGTCCTATGAGTAAGTGACCTTTTGCTTTTATATATATAGATTTACTAGCAGTTCGCCCGCGACTTCGTCCGCGCGTATTTCGAACTTTTCCTCTGCGAATTTCTACTCCCGGCCACCATCCTTATAGGACACTTTGGAAAATCTATAAATATCAATATCCAACAAAAATTCTATCAACTCCAAAAACATCCCCTTAGGCATAAAATTTCAGAAAATTCCGTCATAGGTAGCACCTACGTCCTAAAAAGAATCCCTATGAATTTGAGACACCTATCTATCAACCCTAGAAACACCCCCTTAGAGGTCGAATTTCGCAACATCCCGTCTTAGTGAGCACCTTCGTCTTTAAAAGAATCCCCATGCAAAATTTGAAACTTCTGTCTCTCAACCCCAAAATAACTCTTTATGGGTTGAATTTTGTAAAATCCCATCTTAGTGAGCATCTAGGTCCTAAACAGAATTCCCGTTCAAAATTTGAAACTCCTAGTACTTGTAGTAACAAAGTTTTATACAAACTGTCAAACCCAAACACAACCCCCTAAGAGTAGAATTTCGCAAATTCCCGTCTTAAGTAGCACTTCGTCATAATAAGAACCCTCATGCAACATTGTGAACTCCTAGTACTTGTAGTAACAAAGTTTCATACAAACTATAAACCCCATAAACAACCCTTTAGAAGTGAAATTTCGCAAAATCTCGACTTAGTGGGCGCACTTACGTCCTTAAAAGAATCTATGCAAAATTTGAGACTCCTATTTATCAACCCCAAAAACAACCCCTTAGGTGTCGAAATTCGCCAAGTCCCATCTAAGTGAGTACCTACATCTCAAAAAAGAACCCCCATGCTAAATTTGAAACTCCTAGCACTCGTAGTAATGAATTTTCATACAAATCAACCCCAAAAACAAACCCTTTGAGGTCGACTATCGCAACATCCCGTCTTAGTGAGCATTATTGTCCTTAAAATCTCTATGCATATTTTGAGAGTCCCAGCACTTGTAATAATATTAACAAAGTTTCATGCAAACTAACAACACCAAAACCATCCCCTTAGGGATAGAATTTCAAAAAAATTAAAATGAATCCCTATGCAAAACTTGAGACTCCTTTCTATCAACCCCAGAAATAACCCCTTACGTGTCGAATTTTCAAAATCCCTTCTAAGTGAGCACCTACATCCCAAGAAACCCCATGCTAAATTTGAAACTCCTAGGAATGAAGTTTAATACAAATCAACCCCAATAACAAACCCTTAGAGGTCGAATTTCTCAACATCCCGTTTTAGTGAGCACCATTCTTAAAATAATCCCCATGCATTTGAAACTTCTATCTCTCAACCCCAAAACAACCCTTTAAGGATTAAATTTCGTAAAATCCCACCTTAGTGAGCATTTAGGTCCTAAACAGAAATCCCATGCAAAATTTGAAACTCCTAGTACTCGTAGTAAGAAAGTTTCATACAAACTATCAAACCCAAACACCTACCCAAACGCTTAGGGGTTGAATTTCGCAAATTCCCATCTTAAGTAGCATTAGGTACGTCATAATAAGAACACTCATACAACATTTTAAACTCCTAGTACTTGTAGTAACAAAGTTTCATACAAACTATCCATGCCGAAAAACAACCCCTTAGGGGTCGAATCTCACAACATCCCGTCTTAGTGAGCATCTTTGTCCTTAAAAGAATCCCCATTCAAAATTTGAGACCTCTATCTATCAACACCAAAAACAACCCCTTAGGGTTCGAATTTCGCAACATCCCGTCTAAGTGAGCATCTACCTCTTAAAAGTATTCCCCATGCATTTGAGACTCCTAGCACTTATAATAACGAAGTTTCAAACAAACTATCAACACCAAAAACAACCCCTTAGGGGTCGAATTTCGAAAAACCCCTTTCGTAAGTAGCACCTACTTCCTAAAAAGAACACACACGCAAAATTTAAAACTCCTAGTAATTGTTGCAACAAAGTTTCATACAAACTGTCAACCCCAAAAACAACCCCTTACAGGCGTAATATTGCAAAATCCCTTCTTAGCGAGCACCTACGTCCTAAAGAGAACCCCTATGCAAAATGTTAAACCCCTACCACTGGTAGTTTCCGAGATTTCGTGTCCTATGAGTGAGTGACCTTTTGCTTTCTAAATAGATGCTGCGCTCAAAGCCAGAAAATACGGATTGAAAAAAACAGCTCACAACGCGTTGTGGTAACCTACTGTAAATCTTCCAGATCGTGAAACTGATAGTACTTAATTTGTTATGTATCACGTACGTCCTAAAAAGAACTCTCATGTATCATTCGACACTCTTAGTACTTGTAGTAATAAAGTTTCATACAAACTATCCATGCCGAAAAACAACCCCTTAGGGGTCGAATTTCGCAACATCCCGTCTCAGTGAGCATTGTTGTCCTTAAAAGAATCCCCATGCAAAATTTGAGACCTCTATACACCGTGACTTTTTAGTCGTCTTACAAAAGCAGCCCAGTTCATGTATCCAATGACTAGAACACGTTTATAATAAAAAAATATGTATTAAGAGATTTGAAAAATTTAATAATAAAACTTTAATTGGTTATTATGACACAAGGCGTAGTTAGAAACGCCCTTGTCTCATAGAAAATGGAAATGGAATGATCTACCCGACTATTGCGCTGGGTAGGTATACTCTACAGATTGATACGTAAACATTTTAACAGGGTGTTTCATATTTCTAATGCATCTATTTATTAAAAATAAAAATAATTATTAACGATTTAAAAAAAAATAAACTCGCCTAGAGGTATTTTAGGTCGGATACATTAAGTGGACGACTTTTGTAAGACGACTAAAAAGTCACGGTGTATATCAACACCAAAAACAACCTCTTAGGGGTCGAATTTCGCAACATCCCGTCTAAGTGAGCATCTACCTCTTAAAAGTATTCCCCATGCATTTGAGACTCCTAGCACTTATAATAACGAAGTTTCAAACAAACTATCAACACCAAAAACAACCCCTTAGGGGTCGAATTTCGAAAAACCCCTTTCGTAAGTAGCACCTACTTCCTAAAAAGAACACACACGCAAAATTTAAAACTCCTAGTAATTGTTGCAACAAAGTTTCATACAAACTGTCAACCCCAAAAACAACCCCTTACAGGCGTAATATTGCAAAATCCCTTCTTAGCGAGCACCTACGTCCTAAAAAGAACCCCTATGCAAAATGTTAAACCCCTAGCACTGGTAGTTTCCGAGATTTCGTGTCCTATGAGTGAGTGACCTTTTGCTTTCCAAATAGATGCTGCGCTCAAAGCCAGAAAATACGGATTGAAAAAAACAGCTCACAACGCGTTGTGGTAACCTACTGTAAATCTTCCAGATCGTGAAATTGATAGTACTTAATTTTTTTTTTTCATCTGACAGGCTCGGAAAGATTATTTTTAATACACTTGCTCAAAAAGTGGCATATTGCAGGGACGTATAGCGTTCGGAAAGTGGGCTATTACCTCAGAACAAGCTATTACACACTAGTGCGTTCTCTTTCCCAACTGTCAAAATAAGTCTGTTAAAAAGAAAAACCAACCATTAAGTTTTTACTAAAGAGTTTTTATGATTCATACAAAAACGTATATTTCTAAAAAGAAGCTACTAATTTATTTCAATGTCAGATTTAATGTTTTAATTGAATGAGTTAGGTTAGGTTTCTAGAATGGAAGAAGAAAACGTGTTGCGCCGACCCCAAATAGAATGGGATAAGGGCAGAAAGAAGAGGAGTTAGGTTAGGTTTCATTTCATTTCATCTCATCTCATTTTCATTTCATAATCAATAAAAAAATCTACTGAAGCTGTATGCGTTCCCTTTGCCTACCAAAATGGGTGAAGAAAAAAAAACTCTGCTTAAATTCTACGGACCTGGCTGTATGGGCTTGACTCTTTGCCTGTCCTAACGGACGAAGAAAAAAAAATCGGTTGGCGTCATTTCCAGAAATTTTCTTTGCGAGTTTAGTTCATTATGTTTTATTATTTATTAAATTGCTTCATTTTTTCGCAACTGTATTAAAAATAGTCGTTCAGTACACGTGCGGAACCGTCATTGCAATTTGTTCCGACTGTCAACCCTCGCCTTCGGCTGCGCCTTGGCTCGGGTAGACATTTGTCAGAACTCTTTGCAATGACAGTCTTTCCGCACTTGTAATGAAATATGAAAGAAAGAAAGAAAGAAGAAAGAAAGAAAAATTATTTTATTTTTCTACAGAAGAGCATGCAGATTACATAATATTAATAACAGAGAAATTAATAACTAACTATATCTAAACATAAAAATATATATATATATAAATAGTTACTTAGCAAAAACAAAATTTGACAGCTGCATGCCATGTCTGTAAAAAGAAAGGTGACCACTCAGCATAATGCTGTGCTGTGAGAAACCCACAGTACAGCGCTGGTTTTCAGTGGTCACCCGAAGAACAAGAAGAGAAAGAAAAGAAGAAACAAGAGTACGGATATCAAGCTGGCTATTAATACATAAAACTAAATAAAATAAATATACTATTTTTTCATTCAAAATCTGAGCACAAAACTCCATATCGCGCGCTAGGGCGCAAAGTGTTGTTCAAAATTCGAACACGTCTTGCAGTCAATTATTTTCTACACTGGCAGGCGAGCCAGGGTCCACTGCGTTTCCTCGCTGTAGTGAGGTGAAAAGTTGTGTGTTGCACTCGGCAGCAAAGTTTTTCTGCGTTTTTCTTCGTCCCTTTGAAAACTTCGCTACGCTCAGGATTCTATAGTTGAACCGTGAGCGAATCCTTCCCTCGTTCAGTTTTCTATCCAAGTACTCGCACCAAAAATCAACTTTGCAGCCTTGCATAACAAATAACTATTTTAATTTGATATCAGCTTTCATAAAATCTGTAAACAAGATATTATAACAACATTTATTATTATAATAGTTTGTATTCTTTTTCGAATCCTTAAATAATAATTCAAGTAATTTTTAATAAATTTTCCCCTTTACTCAAAATTCCAATCATATTTTTGTATCGAGTCTGAAACGTTTTACCAACGGTCGTTTGGTCCATGAACTGTTGGTCAACATTATTTTCAACTCATGAACTTTTCATCCAAAGATCTTATGACCCACGAACGTTTCACCAACATAACTTTACGTCAGTGAATGTTTAACCAACAGAATGTTTTGACCAATAACTTTTCACCCAAAGAACAATTGGCCAACAGACACCGGGACTGCTGAAAGTAAATAAAACATATATGAAAACTAACTAATATGTTAACTTTGTCGGTAAATTTTTTAAAACCACCATATTAGTTGGTTTTCATATAGGTTTTATTTACTTTCAGCAGTTACGGTGTCTGTTGGCCAATTGTTCTTTGGGTGAAAAGTTATTGGACAAAACATGTTCGGTAAAGTTTAGCACGCCAAAGCTTCGCTTAGGTTTCCCACACCTCAGCTTCGCTTAGTTTTTCCACGCCTCGCTTGCTCGCTAGCCGGCTGTGTCAGCTGTGTGGCCTGCGCATAATGGTCCCAGCAAGAAGTTGTATTCTCTCATAACATCCATAAATATGAACACTAATTTTCTACACAAATATTTATAGTAATGGAGTGACACGGTTGCGCACTGTTCAGGGCACGCTGGTGACGTGCGGCAGCCGCAAGGGCGACGTGTTCCTACTGGAGTTGTCCGCCCACCTCGCCGCCACCGACAAGTGCGACAAGCTGCTCATGACACAGATTCTGGAGCGCGAGGCCAAGCGCGAGCGCATCCTGGAGGCGCGCACGCGCGAGATCAAGCTGAAGCAGCGCCAGGCCGAGGAGGGCAGCCCCGTGCCCTCCGCCTCCGAGACGGACGCTGCCGTCGGCGACCGCGACCTGGACGCCACTTCCGCCGAATACCACGCCGCCGTCAAGAAGGAGCTCACCTACTTCTGAGTGCAGCCCCGCGGCCGCCCCGCCGCCGCCCCGCCGCGGCCGCCGCACTGTCTGCCCAACAGTGGACTCGTATTCACCTTTTTGGTCACTTTTCGAGACAACTTATTTTATAAGAATATAACGTGTAAACAACCGTTAGGTATACGTTAATATTAATTTGTTTTATGAATATTTTATGTGTTCTAGTTTTTTTGTAGAATTATCATGATGTTTTAATTTTTACTACAAGTTTGTTACTGTTAGTCTTTTATTTTTTTATAACTAACTTTCAAAGAATAAATACATAAATATTCAGAATGCACTTTAAGTTTTCAAGTTAGTATCGATAAATAAAAATTATGGTCTTTGAGCAATATAATATTAACACAGGCTTAGCCGTGCGACGAAGTTCAACCGTCTAATGCACTAACGTTTAAATTCTATAGTCCGGTCAAAATAGACATTACCTACGAATGAATGTCATACTTTATCCCAAGACTCACCATTCTTGAAATATCACTATTCTTAAAGTACTCGTAGGAGTTACATTGTACATGTTATACACATAAGTAATTATTTCCATTTCCACCTGCAATCACAAAAATCAATGCATTCAACTGATGGGCCCCTTTTACAACTAAACCAAAGAATATTTAATAGTATGACCAAACTCCTATCGAGGTCGCGGCACCTTCTTATGAGAACATCAACTGATGGCTCCTTTTACAACTAAACCAAAGAATATTTAATAGTATGACCAAACTCCTATCGAGGTCGCGGCACCTTCTTAGGAGAACGTCTTGGCCCTGGAACGCAAAGGCAACAGGTTGGTTTTTAGTAAGTAGAAGTCTGATTCACTAAAATGAAAGTTTTAAGGCACATTCACACGCAGATGTTAATCAATTTTCCTGGTGGGAGGTACTGGATGAGGGACTGTGTTTCTTGTGTGAAAAAAATATTATTAATTTTTATCATGCACTTCAATTATAATAGGCAAATGATGCATACTTCTCAAGTAGGCACATTTATTAGTATAGGTAAGTACATAAGATAATGCCAGTTGTTTGTCCTGACGGCAATTTCAGCTTTTCATTTTTCTGAACAAAATCTCACATCAAATGTTAAAATTCATGGTCTTCCTTTTATTTCTGACACTATGTTATTCAGCATAAAGTAATCCTTACGTTGAAGCCTTTCGATCGGTATGATAAAGCTACAAGATTTTTTTTGTCGTGTAGCAGGTTCGACTCCCGGTCCAAACATGTAATTGTGGCGTCTACATAATCCCGAGTCCGGACCCTTGAGTACGGCCCTGTACAGCGGGGGACAACGCGGGACGCGGGAGTGGAGGAAGCCTGGATATACCGTTAAAGCGTTTTCGCACTATGTCCGATCCGAGTCCGATCCGAACCCGTGAAAATACGGTCCGTCGTAGCCGTAGAACTATTTCTATGGTAATTTACGCACTAGATCCGATCTCCGTCATCCGATTTCTTTCCGTCATTCTAGAATTTCCATTTCGGATAAGATTTTTGACGGACCGAAGTAGCCATAGTATTATTTGTATGAACGCTCGCGCACTGCGTCCGAGTTGAATCCGAGCTGGGGACGAGCAGAGAGGCAGCGGGGCGTGCGGGGTATGCGGCTGGGTGACGTGAAGCGGCAGGCATGAACCTATATTTTATTTATTTATCAGTTCATTGCGGCAGCGAGCGCATGTGCACGTTGTTATTTGCATAATGTTTCCCTACGATGGCGATGTTTTAACATTAATTGAAATTGTAGAAAATAAGCCCTGCTTATGGGACAAATCTATAGACGATTACAAAAACACAATATTGACAAAGAATGCATGGATTGAAGCTCAAGATTGAAGTATGCAAGTTCTTTGAGCCATTAATAATAATAATAATATTCCACAACTATCACACAACGCCATCTAGTCCCAAGCTAAGCAGAGCTTGTGTTATGGGCACTAGACAACTGATAAACATACTTATATATTTCTAAATACATACATATTATAGATAAATTACACCTAGACACAGAACAAACGATCGTGCTCATCACACAAACATTTGTCCTTTTTTTTTTTTTTTTTTAGCGTGGTAAAATCATCAAATGAGTCCTCCCACCCCGGGCAGGGCGGGAGGGACTGTCAGACTTGTACTGACTAAAATCCACGGTGTCCTTCAATAGCCTTTTATGTTCCGGGGTCACGGTAATGAGATAAGTCCCGCGACCCCGGCAGGCTTTGGCCCTCTTGGGTGGGGCCCCGTCATCGTGCTGACGCTCTTTGAGGCGCGCGTGGAACACAACGCGCCGTCGACCCGGGCATGGTCCATGGTCGGGCGGCGAGTTGCCCTTTACTCGCCGCCCGCATGCCCGCGCCTACGGTGGCCGGAGATCGTCTTGCGACGTCCGACGCCGTGGGCGTCTACCATTGCGGGTGGGGCGGAGGGAGGACGCTGTCCTCTCTCTCTCACGGCCCGCCTCCTCCTTAACGAGCATTACTGCTTCGCAGAAGGAGGCGACCGCTTCCCACTCCGTCTCGCCCCGCAGCATGGCCTCGACCAATGCCGGGCGCGAGAGGTCTCCGCCTATCGCTGCCGTGAGGACACGGCGGTGCTCTGCCCAAGCGGGGCAGTCTTGCACCGTATGCTCTACTTTGTCCTCCGGGCGATCTTCGCAATGGTGACACCCCGGCGTTTCTTCCTTCCCCATCCGACACAGGTACCTCCCGAAACATCCGTGTCCGGTGAGGACCTGCGTCATCCGATAGGTCAGGACGCCGTGACGCCTTTCCAGCCACTCCTCAAAGAGGGGTCTTACCGCCGCGATTGCGGCGTGCCCGAACCTCGGTTGCGACAGTCGTTCCCTCCAACAAACATTTGTCCTGGGTGGGAATCGAACCCACGACCTCCGGCATAGCAGTCAGGGTCACTAACCACTAGACCAACAGGCCTGTCATTCTTTGAGGTATACATTATCTAAATGTTGTATCTTGTCGCAAGATGTTATCTTATAAGTGATGTAAAACGAAATCGGAAGTAGACACACTCATACGGTAATAATTGTATTTCATGTCGTATCGACGTAACACTGCGTGATGATTGTAAACAGCTCAGAATTCTTTACGTCTTATTGAAAGGACTCATGATCAACGGCAACGACGTGAACACTTTGCTGTGGCTCCGCGTAAAATCACGTAATCCAAAAGATGGCTACTAAATTGCTTGGATTTGTATCAGAGATGGGAGTAGTGCGTAAGCAATATCCGAATTCGGTCCGTGATTTTTAGACCAATTTTTTCACGGGTTCGGATCGGATTCGGATCGGACATAGTGCGAAACCGCCCTTAGGGGCAGTGCGCGTGCGATGCCGCGACAGTACACCCAAACCGTCCTAGCGAACGCACGTACTAGCTTGTTCTAGCCGCCCGTGCTAGTTATTTCGCTAGAAATTGCTATTGTATTCTTCCTATCCTAGTCTTGTCTTAGTTTCAGTTCTTTCCTATCACTCTGTATCGTTCTTCATCCTTCTAACGTCTGTATCTATCGTCTATCCACATTAAATTCCATCTCTTGATCTGCTTGCTGTTTTCATACAAATCACCGTCGCACATAGGAGTATTTGCATCAAAAACCTGGCCATAAGTCGAATTTTCAAAGTGTGGCTTAGTTCAATGCAAGCATCAATTTCTGACAGCTAAATAACCTGTTCATAACGTACTGCAACCCCCGTGCCCTTATCCCTTCACTGCGCGGCACACAAGTAGTCGGAACTCAGTCGTTGTCCAGTGCGGTCCATTGTTTTCTTGACAACCTTATTTTTTATGCTCCAACATTTGCTGTTTTAGTTGTTTTGGTAAGAGTTGGTGAGATAAACACTTCGAATATGGAAGGACAAGGTATGTAACATCATAAATAATATCATTTCATTAAAGTTGTAGACTCACAAATATTTTTTTTGTAAATTTGCAAAGGCTCCTAAAAAAATCTCTGTGATTATTAAAAAAAAATATTCAGAAGCGATTTTGTTTGTGTTCCGGGCATTTCCGAGTAATGATCTATTGTTATAAAATAAAGCTTAGACCTTCCTAAAGAGAATTGTGAAAGAAAATATTCCGCTTTTTTCCGCCATTTTGTTTAGCATACTTTCAAACAAAATGTACTATTAATTTAAAACTATTTTTTTACAGTAAATTCTCTTTATATTTTTAGATTCCATTGGGAATTTCAAGAACATGCCAAATAAGCAATTATATGACATCGTTCAAGAATGCCATGACAAGAAAATTGATTGTAAGGTGCTACTTTCGGAAAAAAATTCAAATTTTGCAAAAAGTGAGCTGGAGATATTAAAACATACGTTGAGCCGTTTTAAATGTGAATTTAAACGAAAATGGGGAGCAACAAACTACAAGCATAACCGCTTTCTAAAAAAATGAACATTGAATTCAAAATACTCTCAAATTACGCTCTGTGGACTATAGGAAAACCGGGACGTTCTTCAAAAAGTTCGGAAACCATGAGGTTTTTGGTCCCTGGCGCAGCAAATACATCAATAGAAAGCAGTGACGAAGAACACAATACAACAGCACCCGATGAAAACGATGAATCTGATTCCGAAGTTTAAGGACGCGTTTACGAATCTGACAAAAATAAGCAGTTTTTCGGTGCATTTTGCGGCAAAATGATACAAAACCAAATGTAACTAATAATTACCACAGATAAATTACTCCTTAATCTTCAAATGGTAGCAATTTTTTATTCGAAAATTTTGGTTTATAATATTGTAAAAAGTAATTTCCGTTACCTCTTCACACAAATTTGACGACATCGTACTGACTTTAGGGACATTTTTCTTTTATTTAATAACATAAATTTATGTATTTAAAAATATTTTATGTAAGCAGACATGTTCAACTCAAAAAGGTAGCAAAAAAAAAACTAACAAAATGTTACAATACGCTCAGAAAACAAAAAAATTGAGTCTTATTTTTTCACATATTTAGCGGTAACACGTGATTTTTATTGGATAAAAAAAAAATAAGGATTATTTTACTGGTCACTGTCTTGATTTTTTTTTTTTTTTTTTTTAATAGCCTGTTCTGTCCCACTCCTGGGCAAAGGCCTCCCTCCACTCCTTCCATTTTCCGCGACACTGAGCGTCCTCCTTCCAGTTTGGACGGAACCTGTCTAGTTCGTCCCGCCATCTCCTACGTGGCCTACCACGACCTCGTCTCACCGTCTCAGGGCACCAGTTTTCTGCTATTTTTGCCCACAGTTTGTCCGGCATGCGGCAGACATGTCCTGCCCAGTCCCATTTCAGTTGGGCAGCCTTCTGAGCCACGTCAGCTATATTTGTTTTGGAGCGCAGTATCGTGTTTCTTACACGGTCTGTTAATTTAACACCTAATATACTGCGCTCCATTGCTCGCTGGCAAACCTTGAGTTTGGACTTCTGGATGTTAGTCAAAGACCAAGTCTGTGCACCGTAAGTTAAGACGGGGAGGATACACATGTCCATGAGTCTGCGCTTCAGTGCCATAGGCAGCTCACCCTTAAACAGTTCCTTCATGGACCAGTAGCTCTTCCAGGCGTTTTCGGTCCGTCTTGCGACTTCTTTGTCTTGTCTCGCCTGGAAAGAGACTACTTGGCCCAAGTAGAGATATTCCTGGACATGTTGTATTGGCTCCCCATCCACTTTTATGGTTTTTGGTGTTTCATTACACATAACTTTGGTCTTCGACATATTCATCTTCAGTCCAACTTCAAGGCTTGCATCGCTCAGATCTTGAAGCATCAGCTGAAGCTCCGTGGCTGAGGATGCAAAGAGAACAATATCATCGGCAAAACGTAGATTTGACAGTCTCATCTCACCGAGGACAATGCCCCTCTCCATCCAATTGGGTGCTAACTTTCTGAATATTTCTTCGAGGGTACTGGTAAACAGTTTAGGAGATAGCGGGTCGCCCTGTTTGACCCCTTTCTCTATTTTAAATTTCGGACCTGTGGTTTGCAACTTAATTGCGGCTGTACTGTTTCTGTAAATATTGCGTAGCAGATGTATGTAAGTAGGGTCAATGTTTTGTTTGTCCAAAGCATTAAAGATGGCTGAGTGTGAGATGCTGTCAAAGGCCTTGGAATAATCGACAAAAGCTAGGTATAGCGGAAGTTTAAATTCTTGATGTTTTTCGATGAGTTGATTGACTGCATGTAAATGGTCTGTTGTACAAAGGCCAGGGCGGAAGCCTGCTTGTTCAGGAGGTTGATGTTCATCTAATTTAACGGAAATACGGTTTTCTATTACTTTGATGAACATTTTATATATGTGTGAGATGAGAGACATGGGTCTGTAATTATTAATGTCTGACTTATCACCCTTTTTATGGAGCAAAATGATATTTGAGTGACAGAAATCTTTAGGGAAGCTACCGGTCTGTAAAATGCTGTTAAAGAGTTTGTTAATGTAAGAGAGGAGGATGGGTTCGCCTATTTTCAGAGCTTCTGTGCTAATGCCATCTTCGCCAGATGATTTATTGTTCTTCATTTTTTTGAGTGCTACGTGGACTTCATGCTCAGTAATCGGCGGTATACTCTCAGGACAGTAGTATTCCGGCAGAGAAGATGGTTGGGTGTTGTCGGAGTAAAGCGATTTATAAAATGTTGTACAAATATCTAATATTTTTGCTCTATTCGATTGTTTTTTACCATTGTTGTCTTTTAAATGTGTAATCCAGGACTTGTGGTTTGAAAACCCTTGTTTGGCAATTTTTAGAGAGCAATTATTTTGAAGAGCATCTTGGACTAATCTATTATTATAATTCCTGATATCTTTCCTGATACTTCGTTTGACCTGTTTGTCTTTAAGTCTGTATAGAAGATCTCTGTTTGCATACAAATTTTGCCTCTCTTCTATTAATTTTACAGTTTCATCTGTTAGTTTTTTACTCTTACGTTTTATTTGTGTTACTGCTCTACTGGCTCTTGTTAAGCTTTGTATTATTTCATCGTATTGTTGTTGAACATCTTTTTCATCGATCTCTGAGTCAAGCATATCAAAACTGTTCCTTAATTCAAGTTTAAACTGTTTGCTTCCTTGCGTAAGTGACTGTTTATTTAGTTTTCTTATACGATTTTTCATAAATTTTTGGCGATTAATTTTGGTGTCGAGTTTAACTATTGCGCGTACCGGTCTGTGATCAGAACTAAATTTAATTTGATTGATGAATTGTATATTTTTAATTATGTGCATATTGGAGGTAAGGATGTAGTCTATTTCGTTTTTTGTTCGGTTGTTAGGAGATATCCAGGTCCACCGTCTATGGAGCTTTTTGTAGAAGAAGCTGTTACCTACACTAAGGTTCTGGCCGAAGGCAAATTGAAGAAGACTTGTTCCACGTTCGTTACGGGCTCCGAGGCCGTAGGGACCCAAGATTTTAGAGTTGTCTAGATCTTGTCTTTCTCCAATTTTTGCGTTAAAGTCTCCCAAAACTATGTTCCAAGTACTCCGATGTTCGTCACAGGCTTTGTTGAGTAGATCGTAGAACTCTTCCATTTCGTCATCTGGATGGGATGATGTGGGAGCGTAAACTTGGACAATGGTCAGTGTTTGGGTGGTCGAAATTTGAAATTTAAGCACTGCAATCCTGTCGGAATAAGACATGAACTCTAAGATGTTATTTTTCCATTTTTTTGCAACTAAGAACCCTACTCCATATAACCCTCCACTCTGTCCGTTATAGTAGAAAATAGTATTCTCTCTCTCTATTGTGTCTTCACCGCTTCGTCTTACTTCTGATAAACCAACAATATCCCAGTTAACTTCAGTCAATGCGTTTTCCAACTCAACTAAACGATCTTCAGATTTCAGAGTGCGAATGTTATAGGTAATGACGTTAAGAAATTTATCGGTATCCGGTTTTTTGTTTGCCATGGTCGTTGCACGGGGGATCGATCTCGCCCGGGGATTCTTAGCACCCCTGACTCCAGGGCGAGACTGCCCACCGTCATCAGCAGCCACACCACTGGAGCCGCCGAGCACTTGGGGCCTGTTGTTCTTCTTCGTCTTCATAATTTGTGGAGGGGATTAGACATTTAACCCATCACGCTTGTCTAATGCGGGTTGATGGGTGAACAGTGAACCTGCTCATCGGTTCGTGTATGTTGCTGCGGTTAATATTAACATTAATATTCACCGTCATTACTCTAGATTGGCGCGCTGTTCTAACGCCAATTGTATGTACAACTTAGCAGTAGTTGGCCTGTCTTAAGTTGGTTGTTAATTACTAGAAGGTGTTAAAGTAAACCTTTCCCTTAGTCGACTTTTACGACATGCGCGGGATGATATGCAGCTGATACATTCGACGTTTTTCTATTGCTCCCAGACCAGCATGGAAGAAGCGTCTTGATTTATTGCACAAAAATTTGTAATGAAATATTAGTCTGCGCTCGGCCGCCGTCGTGAGTGGACACTGTGACGCTTGTAAGCAGCTCCTCGTATAGGAAAAGATCGCTGTACGAATACAAAATATTTGACCTAACAAACTTGATCCTTCACGCATTCTGCACGGACTACGGACAACCAAGGTAAGATTTTATTCACAGTTTCTTATACACCGTGTTCCGGACGATATACATAAACTTCGACCAGATGTTCAAACCACGGAAGTAAGCATTTTTCATTATGGACACATTAATAAATTCTTATTTTTTGTTAATTTTCATACAAACTAAATACCTAGACGTAAATAACCCGATATGCATGCCTCTTTATCCGAATTGGCAACGTCATTCATAACATTTGGCGGGCTGAAACAAATGAAATGCAAATAGTATTTGATAGATTTCAAATTAAGATACTTTCTCACTGCATAGCTCAATTAAATTTCATTAAATGAAATTACAAATATCTTTGTAACGAAGCCTTTTTAAGTACTACTTCCTTTTTACCGACTTCAAAAAAAAGGAGGTTATCAATTCGACCCGTATGTAGGTATGTAATATTATCAGAACTGCCCAGTTTTCATATATGTTAGTCTATATCAGCGTCTGAACAAATGTGCCAAATTTCATAAGTGTATGTATGTATGTATGTAATATTCTCAGAACTGCCCAGTTTTCATATATGTTAGTCTATATCAGCGTCTGAACAAATGTGCCAAATTTCATAAGTGTATGTATGTATGTATGTATGTATGTATGTATGTTTTTATGTTTGTGCACGCATATCTCCGGAACTATAAGTTCGATTTAAGTAATTCTTTTTTTGTTGTACTAGGTATTGTTCAACTTAGGGTACACTGCAAGTTTCATCAAAATCGGTTCAGTAGTTTTAGAGATATGGATTTTTTATGTTGTGACGGATTACAAGATTAGTGCATATGTAAGAAAAATTTTGTATTTTACAAGAATTTGGGTTGAATATGTAATAAATAAACTAAAAAGGGTAAAATAAAAACTTTTTAAAAAAAAGTACCGACTTCAAAACAAATACAAAAAAGTTTAAAATAACTTTTCTTTCGGAAGTCGGTGGCTTTGTTTTGTTGTGTCATTGACTATTGCCACCGACTTCCGAAAGAAAAGTTATTTTAAACTTTTTTGTATTTGTTTTGAAGTCGGTACTTTTTTTTAAAAAGTTTTTTTGGATTTGATTTGTAAAAGCCATAGAAGTATTTGCTAAAGTTTATGGATAACGTGAAGAACACGGTGTATATGTACTTATAAATTTCATATTTAGTTTCTTGATGTAGTGACCTGAAATGTACTTCGAAGACTGCTACTGGAACTAATAGACGAGTAGAGCTAGGTGTGTCGAGTTTGGGCTCGTTTTGTTAGTTATGTTGTGACCTTACCTCCGGACTTGATGGAGAGACCTGCTGGTGTACTTCGAAGACTGCTACTGGAACTATTATACGAGTAGAGCTAGGTGTGTCGAGTTTGGGCTCGTTTTGTTAGTTATGTTGAGACGTTACCTCCGGACTTGATGGACAGACCTGCAGGTGTACTTCGAAGACTGCTACTGGAACTAATAGACGAGTAGAGCTAGGTGTGTCGAGTTTGGGCTCGTTTTGTTAGTTATGTTGAGACCTTACCTCCGGACTTGATGGAGAAACCTGCTGGTGTATTTCGAAGACTGCTACTGGAACTAATAGACGAGTAGAGCAAGGTGTGTCGAGTTTGGGCTCGTTTTGTTAGTTATGTTGAGACCTTACCTCCGGACTTGATGGACAGACCTGCAGGTGTACTTCGAAGACTGCTACTAGAACTAATAGACGAGTAGAGCTAGATGTGTCATGTTTGGGCTCGTTTTGTTAGTTATGATGAGATCTTACCTCCGGACTTGAGGGACTGACCTGAAGGTCTACTTCTGTGACTCCGACTGGAACTCCTCGACGGATCGAACTAGATGTGTCGTGTTTGGGCTCGTTTTGTTAGTTATGATGAGACCTTACCTCCTGTCTTGATGGAGTGACCTGAAGGTCTACTTCTGTGACTCCTACTGGAACTCCTCGTCGGATCGAACTAGATGTGTCGTGTTTGGGCTCGTTTTGTTAGTTATGATGAGATCTTACCTCCGGACTTGAGGGACTGACCTGAAGGTCTACTTCTGTGACGCCTACTGGAACTCCTCGATGGATCGAAATAGATGTGTCGTGTTTGGGCTCGTTTTGTTAGTTATGATGAGATCTTACCTCCGGACTTGAGGGACTGACCTGAAGGTCTACTTCTGTGACTCCTACTGGAACTCCTCGACGGATCGAACTAGATGTGTCGTGTTTGGGCTCGTTTTGTTAGTTATGATGAGATCTTACCTCCAGACTTGATGGAGTGACCTGAACGTCTACTTCGGTGATTGTAACTGGAACTCAGCGACGGATCGAACTAGATGTGTCGTGTTTGGGCTCGTTTTGTTAGTTATGATGAGATCTTACCTCCGGACTTGAGGGACTGACCTGAAGGTCTACTTCTGTGACTCCTACTGGAACTCCTCGATGGATCGAACTACATGTGTCGAGTTTGGGCTCGTTTTGTTAGTTATGTTGAGACCTTACCTCCGGACTTGATGGAGAGACCTGCTGGTGTACTTCGAAGACTGCTACTAGAACTAATAGACGAGTAGAGCTAGGTGTGTCGAGTTTGGGCTCGTTTTGTTAGTTATGTTGAGACCTTACCTCCGGACTTGATCACGTGACCTGAAGGGCTACTTCTGTGACTCCTACTGGAACTCCTCGATGGATCAAACTAGATGTGTCGTGTTTGGGCTCGTTTTGTTAGTTATGTTGAGACCTTACCTCCGGACTTGATCACGTGACCTGAAGGGCTACTTCTGTGACTCTTACTGGAACTCCTCGATGGATCAAACTAGATGTGTCGTGTTTGGGCTCGTTTTGTTAGTTATGATGAGATCTTACCTCCGGACTTGATCACGTGACCTGAAGGGCTACTTCTGTGACTCCTACTGGAACTCCTCGATGGATCAAACTAGATGTGTCGTGTTTGGGCTCGTTTTGTTAGTTATGATGAGATCTTACCTCTGGACTTGATGGAGTGACCTGAAGGTGTACTTCGGTGATTGTTACTGGAACTCGGTGAGATCTTATCGCCGGAATTATTGAGCTGATCTGAACGTATACTGTTTTATATACTTTTGATAATTAGTATGAATTCCCTTCGTCAATATTATTTGTGCATAGTGCCAGTGGCATAACTTTCAGAGCTAACGAGCTCAAACTCGACACATCTAGTTCGATCCGTCGTCGAGTTCCAGTTACAATCACCGAAGTAGACGTTCAGGTCACCCCATCAAGGCAGGAGGTAAGGTCACCTCATAACTAACAAAACGAGCCCAAACACGACACATCTATTTCGATCCATCGAGGAGTTCCAGTAGGAGTCACAGAAGTAGACCTTCAGGTCAGTCCCTCAAGTCCGGAGGTAAAATCTCATCATAACTAGCAAAACGAGCCCAAACACGACACATCTAGTTCGATCCGTCGAGGAGTTCCAGTAGGAGTCACAGAAGTAGACCTTCAGGTCAGTCCCTCAAGTCCGGAGGTAAGATCTCATCATAACTGGCAAAACGAGCCCAAACACGACACATCTAGTTCGATCCGTCGAGGAGTTCCAGTAGGAGTCATAGAAGTAGACCTTCAGGTCAGTCCCTCAAGTCCGGAGGTAAGATCTCATCATAACTAACAAAACGAGCCCAAACACGACACATCTATTTCGATCCGTCGAGGAGTTCCAGTACGAGTCACAGAAGTAGACCTTCAGGTCAGTCCCTCAAGTCTGGAGGTAAGATCTCATCATAAATAGCAAAACGAGCCCAAACACGACACATCTAGTTCGATCCGTCGAGGAGTTCCAGTAGGAGTCACAGAAGTAGACCTTCAGGTCACTCCATCAAGACAGGAGGTAAGATCTCATCATAACTAACAAAACGAGCCCAAACACGACACATCTAGTTCGATCCGTCGAGGAGTTCCAGTAGGAGTCACAGAAGTAGACCTTCAGGTCAGTCCCTCAAGTCCGGAGGTAAGATCTCATCATAACTAGCAAAACGAGCCCAAACACGACACATCTAGTTCGATCCGTCGAGGAGTTCCAGTAGGAGTCACAGAAGTAGACCTTCAGGTCACTCCATCAAGTCTGGAGGTAAGATCTCATCATAACTAACAAAACGAGCCCAAACACGACACATCTAGTTCGATCCGTCGAGGAGTTCCAGTAGGAGTCACAGAAATAGACCTTCAGGTCAGTCCCTCAAGTCCGGAGGTAAGATCTCATCATAACTAGCAAAACGAGCCCAAACACGACACATCTAGTTCGATCCGTCGAGGAGTTCCAGTAGGAGTCACAGAAGTAGACCTTCAGGTCACTCCATCAAGACAGGAGGTAAGATCTCATCATAACTAACAAAACGAGCCCAAACACGACACATCTAGTTCGATCCGTCGAGGAGTTCCAGTAGGAGTCACAGAAGTAGACCTTCAGGTCAGTCCCTCAAGTCCGGAGGTAAGATCTCATCATAACTAGCAAAACGAGCCCAAACACGACACATCTAGTTCGATCCGTCGAGGAGTTCCAGTAGGAGTCACAGAAGTAGACCTTCAGGTCACTCCATCAAGTCTGGAGGTAAGATCTCATCATAACTAACAAAACGAGCCCAAACACGACACATCTAGTTCGATCCGTCGAGGAGTTCCAGTAGGAGTCACAGAAGTAGACCTTCAGGTCACTCCATCAAGTCTGGAGGTAAGATCTCATCATAACTAACAAAACGAGCCCAAACACGACACATCTAGTTCGATCCGTCGAGGAGTTCCAGTAGGAGTCACAGAAATAGACCTTCAGGTCAGTCCCTCAAGTCCGGAGATAAGATCTCATCATAACTAGCAAAACGAGCCCAAACACGACACATCTAGTTCGATCCATCGAGGAGTTCCAGTAGGAGTCACAGAAGTAGACCTTCAGGTCACTCCATCAAGACAGGAGGTAAGATCTCATCATAACTAACAAAACGAGCCCAAACACGACACATCTAGTTCGATCCGTCGAGGAGTTCCAGTAGGAGTCACAGAAGTAGACCTTCAGGTCAGTCCCTCAAGTCCGGAGGTAAGATCTCATCATAACTAGCAAAACGAGCCCAAACACGACACATCTAGTTCGATCCGTCGAGGAGTTCCAGTAGGAGTCACAGAAGTAGACCTTCAGGTCACTCCATCAAGACAGGAGGTAAGATCTCATCATAACTAACAAAACGAGCCCAAACACGACACATCTAGTTCGATCCGTCGAGGAGTTCCAGTAGGAGTCACAGAAGTAGACCTTCAGGTCAGTCCCTCAAGTCCGGAGGAATGATCTCATCATAACTAACAAAACGAGCCCAAACACGACACATCTAGTTCGATCCATCGAGGAGTTCCAGTAGGAGTCACAGAAGTAGCCCTTCAGGTCACGTCATCAAGGCAGGAGGTAAGGTCACCTGATAACTAACAAAACGAGCCCAAACTCGACACATGTAGTTTGATCCGTCGTGGAGTTCCAGTAGGAAGTAGATCTTCAGGTCTGTACGGAACCGCACATTATTTTACAGACTCACGCGCCGTGCATTCTGTGCGCTCAGCATTTCGTTAATAAGGTTGATTTGTATAAGCAACTTAATTCAATAAATCAGTGTTCAACGGACATTCGCGGTGGTCGGTTTTATTTCATCATCATCATCCCAATAGAATCGCCCCGGTATCATCAATAAGTGCAGGGATCCCCTACATTTATTTTTTGGTCCTTCGAAATTAGCAGAAGCACCTCGTCGCGGTACTTTTGAGCTAGCGCGCGCACGGCTCAGTAGTAATCTCTCGCGAACGCGGTACTGTGATCAAACCAGTAGACTTTTTTAGTGTGAGACTCTTTTCTCATTCGTTCATCCTAGGCTTGAGCCAATTAGCTTAGGTCGTCAGCACGATTGTGGTAAGCAGAACTCGGCGTGACATCACCATCAGGCTTCGTGGAGCTCATCATCGAGTCGCGTAAAGGTTCAGCGTCCGCAGTCAGCGTCATCATCACGTGGATCATCATATTTCCAAGTAAGACTGTTCCTTTTACCTACTTGCATCATGGAAGATCTTATTGTCCGTCAATCGGAAATCATCGCCAATTTTACTGCCATCAAGATCAACTTCAGCAAGGACTCGGATTCTCGCAAAACTACGGAATACCTCAGGAAACGTTTAGATACGCTAGACGTCCTCTGGGGAGAGTTCGAACAAAACCATAAGAAAATATCGGAGCATAAAGATGTGGCAGTCGACTATTTCCTCGACAATACGTATCAAAAGGGCAAAGATCAATATCAAACTGTACGGAACCTCATAGCGTCTTACGGAAAATCAACTCAACCCGATGGCAAGTTAGACGAACTAATATCACTGCAACGCACTAACTTTAGGGCATTCACTAGGCTGATCAAAGGTATAAAAATTGATCAGATATCAGACAAATGGGAACTTGAGGATGAACTCAAAAACATCCAAACAAAGTGGAACGTGATCGATGCGCAACATTTGCAAATTGATCATATCCTTGCTGGAGGTGACTTATCATACGACGAAGAATTCAACAAACATGAATTAGCCTACAAAAACATCAAAAGAGAGTTGAATAAGAAAATCTCCTCAACAACTCATTTAGAACGATCCACCCCGCACATTGACATACCGTCATTTAGCGGAAACTACACACAGTGGCCAACATTTTATGACTTGTTCACCGAGACAATTCATAACAACAATTCCATCACGAAAGCTCAGAAGATGCAGCATCTTAAGGGAAAACTTAAGGGTGAGGCAGAGCGTCTCATTCACCACCTCCATATATCATCGGATAACTACGATGCCGCGTGGGATATCGTATTACACAGGTACAATAATACTCAACTTCTTTTCACCAACCACATTGAAATGTTTCTAAACCAACCCAACATTCAAAGGCAAACATCATCAGACATCAAAAGGTTGTATGATACCTCAACAGAATGTATTCACGCGATACACAATCTCGGTGTTGATACGAATACATGGGATCCGTTGTTGGTTCACCTAATATGCAAAAAATTGGACCCAGAAACTTATGCTGGATACAAAGAAGCACGCAGGAATCCTCGTGACTTACCAAAGCTGGAGGAGTTAATGTCTTTTCTCGAGAGTAAATTCATTGCTCTTGAGCCCATTAAATCGAATAAGGAACCTTCATCATCGAGCAAACGGAACCCAAATCAATCGCATAATAAGCAAAACAATTATAAAAGTTTCGCTAATAGAAATTATCAGGCCATCATTACGCAAACTTCGAAATGCACGGTTTGCAATTCAAGCCATGCCCGCAATCTGCTATCGTGCAAAAAGTTTATGAATATGTCATCGGATGTACAATTGAAAGTGGTATCGAAATCAAACATCTGTCGAAATTGCTTATTCAGTCACGATGAAAATCAGTGCACTTCGACGAAACGTTGTAAAACCTGCCAAGGTGATCATCACACAATACTCCATGAAGCGTGTGTTTCATCATCAAAATCAGCTCCTCAAGTAGTTCCATCATCATCAATCCCGCTTCATCATCAAAATCGTCAAACAAACACCCTAACGTTAATCATGTCGCAGGGGATGACGAAGAGTTATTGTTAACCACTCTTTCAATCAATGTCAAATGCTCTGACGGCAGCTACGTAACCCTTAGGGCACTTCTAGACCAGGGATCACAAATTTCATTAATATCGGAAAACGCTGTTCAGCGATTAGGGTTGCCGCGTCAACAATACAACGCATCAGTATCAGGGATAGGGGCTGGTGCTAGGCAAAGCAAAGGACGGGTATCAATCGACTGTCGATCTATCTATGACGACTATCATTTTACCACAGAAGCGCTGGTTCTGTCCAAGGTCGCCAATCGCTTGCCTGGTGCACCATTCAAAAAACAATCATGGCCTCATATCCAACATCTTCAATTAGCAGATCCTGAATACAACGTGTCTAAGCCAATAGATATACTCTTAGATGTGAGTATTTATTCTCAAATCATCATGGATGGTCTCATCAAAGGTCCAGCGCAGGCTCCAATTGCGCAACAGACCGCACTCGGATGGATCCTATCGGGCAATGTTCGCACATTTAATTGTCATGTCGCAACAAATAACTTATCAGGTCTATCAAAATATTGGGAGATAGAGGACGTTGAATCATCATCATCATCAACTCCTACCAGTGAAGAGAAGTACTGTGAAGAGTTTTATCAGCAAACCACTCGTCGTTTGGATAGTGGTAGATACGAGGTTGGAATACCCATGAAACCCGAATATGAAAATCAACTTGGATCATCTAAATCAAAGGCTATTGCACAATTCAAACAGTTGGAAAGAAAAATGTGCAATAACGAAGCGTTTGCGGAAAATTATAAAGCATTTATGTTTGAATATCAACAACTGGGTCACATGTGTAGAACTAATGTCGATGAATCAAAACGTGCCTTCTTCTTACCACATCATGGCGTGATGAAATTAGACTCGACTACAACCAAACTTAGAGTCGTTTTTAATGCGTCGGCGAAATCAACATCAGGAAAAAGTCTAAATGATCTCATGTGCTGCGGACCAAATCTTCAAAAGGATCTTATGTCACTCATTTTAACCTGGAGAACATACAGTTACGTTATCACCGCAGACATAGAGAAAATGTTTCGACAAATTTTCATTAGGCAATCAGACTGCCATCTTCAGTCAATCGTTTGGCGGCAATCACCTCAAGAAGTTCTCGATGAATATCGTCTTACTACCGTAACGTATGGTACTAAAGCCGCTCCTTACTTAGCGATGCGAACGCTAAAACAGCTGGCCATAGACGACGCCGAAGGGTATCCTCTAGCTGCGTCAGCCTTAAGTCAATCATTTTACATGGACGATCTGTTCAGTGGCGCAAACACCATTCATCAAGCCAAGGAGCTTCAGCATCAACTCATTGAGGCGCTGAAGGGAGCTGGTATGAACCTCCGGAAATGGTCGAGTAACGTACCCGACCTACTGGTAGATCTAACACCAGATCAATTAAACGACCCCATACACTTCAAGTGCTCGGAAACAAGAAAAACGCTTGGACTAAGATGGAACTCATCAACGGACTCCTTTAGCTTTGAAAATCAATTACTTTGTCATGATAAACACGTCACAAAGAGACAGCTACTTTCGGAAATTTAAAAGCTTTTTGACCCTTTAGGCTGGCTGTCACCATTATCAATCAGGGCAAAACTGCTTTTCCAAAATGCATGGTCATTGGATTTATCATGGGACCAAGAAGTTCCGCAACCAATTCAAAACGACTGGATTCAGATCAAGAATGATTTCAACATCATAGATCAATTCATCATACCTCGTTATCTTGGTAACACAAACCAATCATATCAAATCCATGGATTTTGTGACGCATCCGACAAAGCATACGCATGTGTTGTGTATGTCGTAGCTAGAAACAATAAAGGCGAGAGTACATCAACGCTCGCTGTAGCAAAAACAAAATTGGCACCACTGGCGAAAAAGGTATCACTACCACGACTAGAGCTATGCGGTGCGCTACTACTGTCTCAACTTATAAAGAAGGTCATGGAATCATTATCGAACCAAGAGCTGGAGATTTATGCCTGGACAGACTCCATGATAGTTTTAGGATGGATCCAAGGCGACGTGAAGAAGTGGAAACAATTCGTAGCGAACAGAATAATTAAAATCATTAGTATCATTCCATCATCAAGTTGGCATCATGTGAAGTCAGAAGAGAATGCAGCAGATTGTGCTACTCGGGGCCTGACGTCACGGAAGTTATCAAATCATTCGTTGTGGTGGCAGGGTCCGAAATGGATAACTAATTTCGAACAAGGCACCCTTCCTACCACCTCATATCAATCACCAGAATTGGAGATTAAGAAGCTTAGTGTAAACACGACATTATATCAAAATCATATTTCATTGATACACGAGTGTTTACAAAACTACAGTTCCTTAACTCGCATTGTGAAAATCGTCGCTTGGATATCGCGTTTCATTACGCAATCACGAGGTAAACACACATCAAAGACAGCTGTATTAACGTCATCAGAAATGGACAATGCATTGAATATAATTATCAAAAATGACCAACTGCAACAATTTCATGAAGATATATTGTTTATTAATCAAAAGGGACATGTGCATCCTAGAAGCAAAATATCATGTCTTAATCCATTCCTCGATGAACACGGTATCCTTAGAGTGGGTGGACGACTGAAAAACGCACGCATCAGCGACTCATCAAAGCACCCTATCATATTATCAAGCCATAGTCGTCTCACTGATTTAATCATTGATCAGGCTCATATCACAACATTACACGGCGGCCCACGGCTGACAATTTCATATATCAGAGACAAGTATTGGATCATCAGTGGAATCCGTACCGTCAAAAGGAAGCTGAGGTCATGTGTCAAGTGTCGGCGCTTTAGTCAAACACAATATCAACAAATCATGGCCGATCTTCCACAGCCACGAGTCACCCCATCACGACCTTTCTCTCACACCGGTGTCGATTTTACCGGACATGTTGAGTTGAAGGCCAATAAGGGACGTGGAATCAAGACCGTCAAGGGCTATGTTGCCGTATTTGTTTGCTTGTCTACCAAGGCTGTTCATCTGGAACTCGTTTCGGATTTAAGTACTCCTGCCTTTTTAGCAGCCTTTCGTAGGTTTGCTGCTCGACGTGGAACACCAAGCCACGTTTACAGTGATAATGGCACGAATTTCGTAGGTGCAAACCGTGTCATAAAAAAGGAGTACCATGACATCATAGCCACAATCAACACCGATTTCTTCAATAACATCAATAATATGAATATAAAGTGGCATTTCAACGCTCCTGCGTGGCCAAGTGCAGGTGGACTTTGGGAGGCTGCGGTAAAGAGCCTAAAGTATCATCTTAAGCGCATCATCGGAGATCAGAAACTCACTTACGAGGAGTTTACTACGCTACTGTATCAAATCGAGGCATGTCTGAACTCAAGGCCTCTCTGTCAGTTGACAGAGAGCCCTGAAGATGAAGTTCTTACGCCAGGTCACTTCTTGGTAGGCGGCCCACTTCTATCTAGACCACAAACTGATCCAGATCACATGAACCAGTCAACCAGATGGCAACTCGTTCAATCAATAAACAAACAGCTTTGGAAAAGGTGGTCAAGCGAATATCTACAGCAACTGCAGGCGAGATCAAAATGGCGTAATCCAAGTAGTAACTTTGAAATCGATGATGTCGTTCTTATCAAGGACGAAAACTTGCCACCAGGCAAATGGGCGCTAGGGCGTATTCAAGCTGTCCATCCTGGAAAGGATGGCTATGTCAGGGTTGTCAGTGTTAAAACCAAAAATAATATCATTCAGCGTCCTGTGACTAGACTTGTGTTGCTACCAGTAAACGAAGATACAATACAAGATCACAATGACAACCGTCACGACAAATCAGATGAGCAAAATAAGAGAAAGCGAATTCCTCGCAGCAAATTTTCAGTGTTGAACGTATTCACCAGTATCCTATTACTAATATTCATGCTGCTATCATCTACTTCAGCGCAAGCGTTACCTTATCATCAATCGTATAATCTGACGTCATTAGAACAAAATCAAGCCATTTACTTCGATACAATATCCAACCTTCAGTACATCCAGGACGAATGGCGCCTAGTTGTCTACTACAACATGACGACGTACTGGAAAGGCTTAGCAGACATCAAGAGTTACGTCAATCATATCAAGTCATTATGTATCACTCATTCAAGTAAACAATATCAGAGTATCACTCATCAATTAGAGCAAGAAATAAGCGAAATCGAACATTATGATATGTTACTTAAATATCAAAGTCCGAAGAGGCTGAAAAGAGGCCTCGTAGACGGCGTGGGTTACATTGCCAACTCGTTATTTGGTGTACTAGACGAAAGGTTTGCTGAAAAATATAAGGGTGACATCGAGCAGATTAGTCACAATGAAAAACATCTACAGAGCCTCATAAAAAATCAAACAAGCATTTTAGAATCAGAGTTTAACATCGTACGCCGAAACGAAGATATCATGAATAAGCAATTTTCATTTATTAAAAAACGACTTCAAGATATATCCACTGTGGCGAATAAAGTACGTTTCGAAAATGAAGATAACCTTTACATTACCTCATCAGCACTAGCAGCATCAATAATTCTCTCAAATATTCGTTGGATTCAGCAAACGCTAATCAGTACCGTAACAGATATCTCACACGGGCGTATTGACAGTCATTTGCTGTCACCAGAGCAGTTATCGTATCAGCTGAGCACTATCTCCAGTCAACTGAATGGTAAACTGACAATCCCTGTGGACTTGAAGAATGTCAAAGATCTGTACCGCTTACTAAAAGTGTCAGCTAGAGTTTTCTCTAACTACTTAATCATCGAAATCAAGGTTCCACTCCTAAGTAACGAGTTGTTTGAGTTGAACAAAATCATACCTATTCCACAAAAGAGAGGACTTCAATATTATAACCTCATTCCATCAGTACCTCTGATAGCCTACAACATGCGCAAGGATACAGCACTTCTTCTATCAGAAGCAGATCTACAATCATGTACCCATGTTCCCAATAATATCTTGTTATGTTCATTAAACATGCCCATCTACGATCTAAACATGAAGCAGTCTTTCTGCGATAATAAAATATTCGAAAAACAATTATGCCACTCCGTAAAATCATCATGCAACGAGCAATGGATCAAATTACACCGGCCAAACAGCTGGTTGTATACGTGTTGTTCGAAATGCCAGACTCGCATTATTTGCGCTGATGGAGTCACTATGGTGAACCTTGTTGATAGTGGGATTATTACCCTAGGTCAAGGTTGCACATTGAAAGGCGAGACCTATAGTATTTATGCCCATAACAATTTCTTTAATCATGTAAATATTCATCATGACATCGAAGTCCCAGAGGTGTCCGTACTAAACAGAATCATGAAAACGTCTGCACCAGAGAATTTCAGTGAGGCTGAAGATCATCATCTCATTTGGGATCAATTAAGAGCTCAGATTGACGAGGTAAAGGAACAGTCGTCTACGGATCTCAGCATTCACGACATTCATCACTACACTGTGTTGTACATCAGTGTAGCTTCGGTCATCATCTTGGCTAGCGTCGTCGTGTACCTCATCAGAAGACAACGCAGTTCAGGCACAGCACCAGCGTCGCCGGCCCCCCAGGGCCAGGAGGCTCTTGGGGCGGGGCCGGTGACAGTCGCGCCGGCTGACACGGCGCCGGTGGCATCGCGTTTACCGGAATCAGTGCAAAAGTGCAGTGAAGTGTTCACAGTTAGTGGTGTAAACAGGGCTACATCGCCCACGTTTTTACGATCAGTGCATTTACAAGACCACGATGATTAAAGATATATGTGTATTTTAGGATAGTTGTGTTAGTTAGTTTAATCGCACTTGTATCATTAGTAATCTTTATTATCATTTCACTATTCAATATTATTTTATTATTTTACGTGTTTCTAACTTTAACTATCTGCCAATCAATCATGTCAATCGTATAATTTGGTCGGGCAGGATGTACGGAACCGCACATTATTTTACAGACTCACGCGCCGTGCATTCTGTGCGCTCAGCATTTCGTTAATAAGGTTGATTTGTATAAGCAACTTAATTCAATAAATCAGTGTTCAACGGACATTCGCGGTGGTCGGTTTTATTTCATCATCATCATCCCAATAGAATCGCCCCGGTATCATCAATAAGTGCAGGGATCCCCTACAAGGTCACTCCATCAAGTTTGCAGGTGAGGTTTCATCTTAGCCAACAAGTACATATTACTTAAAAAAAAATTACAATTTTCATCGTATCAAAATTAGTTCACTTGACTATTTATTCCCGCAGCTAACACGCTAACGCTTGTGTGTGTGACTTGTGTGTATGTAGTAGTTCAATTCTCAACTTGTCATTTTTGCATATACGTCCTTAATTTTTTATTTATTTTTTATTTTTTTATGTTATATACTAATATTATTATTTAAACGTTTGAAAACTGTCTTAATTTATTTATTTAGTAGTTTCCACGTCAAAAATGTAACAAAATAATATTGGCCAGGTTTTTAGTGCAAATACTCCTATGTGCGTCGCCTAACTGGCCGCTTGCTACACACCATACACGCATACATCTCCATATAATTATTTAAAAATCTATGAATGCAGTTCAAATTGTTTTTTACATTAAAATAATGTCTTCTTTCATTTCAGTAAAACGTTCCATCTACAATATATTCAAGGTACTTTCCCTCCATGTGGCATAGCCGTGAGACGCCCTGTATAATAGGAATGACGTTTTAGCAATAGTTGTTCAAACTGATGAGCACTCTCTGTTGATAGCATGTATTAAAATCGCAGATCCGGAACACCTTTGAGACCAAAAATAATAAACATCGTTTTTAAAATAGATATTGTTAATCCTAAGGGTACAACGGCGGTCTTATCGCTGATAGCGATATCATCCATCTAAACCAGCAAAAAAGAGGGTAGTTAGTAGTGCACAACAAATACATGCACAATTAATGCGCCAAAATAACAAATTACCTGCACAACATACAATAGACACAAAAATACAAAATGGTGATTTGTAATTCGATGCGGTCCTTGAAATGAGTGATACTAGACCTTATTTGCAACAATTTTAACCCCGAGAACATGGGGTCCAAACTGACTGGTTTTGGAGATACGAGTATATCGAAGTTTAAAGATTTTTCGAAAATTTTCCTTATTATTAGAAATTAACGATGGTCACCACTTAGAATTGATACTTTTCTGATAGAATATGAACGACTAGGTAAATCTAGTGAATACACATTTGCTTGAGGCACAACACAAAAAAACCGGCCAAGTGCGAGTTGGAATCGCCCGTGAAGGGTTCCGTAGCAGCAAGCATAGATTAGAGATATAATTATATTGAGATTAGTAAGTAATATACACAAACAATAAAAATAACTTTGTTTTTCATAGTATTTGTATGAATGGCAAAGTTATATTTGCGGTTTTTGAAAATGTACTATATCTCAAAAACTGCTAACTGTATCTCATCCAAACCAATTTTCGTTGGTAATTTTGGTTGAGGTCTACATTATATATTTTTTTTAGTTTTATCATTCTCTTATTTTAGAAGTTACGGGGGGGGGGACACACTTTTTACCACTTTGGAAGTGTCTCTCGCGCAAACTGTTCAGTTTAGAAAAAAATGATGTTAGTAACCTCAATATCATTTTTAAAGACCTATTCATAGATACCCCACACGTATGGGTTTGGTGAAAAAATTTTTTTTGAGTTTCAATTCTAAGTATGGGGGGCACCCCCAAAATTTGTTTTGTTTTGATTTTTGTGTGAAAATCCTAATGCGGTTCACATAATACATCTTTCTACCAAGTTTGAACAGGATAGCTCTTATACTTTCGACAAAAAGTGGCTGTGACATACACGGACAGACAGACAGACATGACGAATCTATAAGGGTTCCGTTTTTGCCATTTGGCTACGGAACCCTAAAAATTCAAATAGCTCTTACGCCAAAATAATTATGAAGTAGAAACTAAAAATTTTTTGCACAAACTACCATAGTAGATTAATATACTAATAATAACAAACCTCATTCGAGCCAAGTCTCATGTTAACTCGTCCCCAAATGTAGGTACTCTATGCTCGTCCCAGAGTGGTCCGAGTATTATGGGCGTCGTTTAAATCAATGTCATCAGGATTATAAGAAGTCAAATTGAGTTTATCATATTTTACTTTACAATAATTATTAAATGTCCTTGGTATTTGTAAGGTTTACAGGCATTATTTGTTGTTAATTAATCATAAGTAAATATCGAATTACGTAAGATGGCATTGACACAAGTGTACAATAAAACACGGAGCAGTTTCGGTCGACAGCCGATGTTCTCGGTGACGCGCGTGGACATGCTCGACAGCATCGCGTGCAACCAACTGGAGTGGCGCCACTACATCCTGCGCAACCCCGTGCACGCCATCACGCAGAACACACCCAACTACTCGCACTGCGAGATCAACACCATTCGGTAGGTATATACGAACCACACATCACATCGTCGTCAGGCACCGCGCTGCGCCCCGCTCCTCAGCCGCACTCATCTGCCGTCTGTTGCAGGGCAGAGTTCACCAACAGCGGCGCCAACCACGCGGAGGGCGGCTGGCCTGACGGAGTGAACGTGAATGACCCTGAAGCCACGCAGCGGTACCGCCGGAAGATCGAGAAGGATGACGGCTACATCCACTGCGTCATGTCAAACGCCACGGTAAGAAGCGCGACCCGAAACATCATACAGTATTAACGCCATCGCTCACCACTTTCTACTCGGTATACATCTTGTAATTGTTTTACAGGGAATAGAACGCCTTATATTACAAAATAATGCCATTGAAATGTACCAAACGTATTATGTCGAGTTACGAAAAATGCGAGATGTGGAGCACAACAGCTGCCGCACGGTGAACGTGTACCGTGTGCCCGGGCAGGCCCGACCCATCAGCTCACTGTGTTGGCAGCCCGATAGCGGCGGCCGCTTTGCCACCACCTATGTGGACGTGGACTTCAACCGGCTGTCGCGCGCGCCGCTGTTTGCCTTCATCTGGGACTTGGAGAACGCCAACGCGCCGGAGAGAAGCATCACGCCACCGTGCCCGATGGTAGACCTGCAGTACAACCCCAAGGACGTGCACGTGCTGGCAGGCGGGCTCATGAACGGCAACGTGGCGACCTGGGACACTCGCTCGGATAGCGCCGAACCCGCACTCACCAGCCCGCCACACGTGGCGCATCGTGACTACGTGCGCAACGTGCTCTTTATCAATTCCAAAACTGGCATGGAGTTCTTCTCAGGCGGGCCCGACGGCGTGTGCAAATGGTGGGATATGCGCAAGTTCGATGCCCCCACAGACGAGATGATCATCGATGTGGTCAAGTACAGCTTCGATGTGCCGAGCATGGAGAAGTCTAACGGCATCACCTCAATGGAGTACGAAGGGACGATACCGACGCGCTTCATGGTCGGTACGGAGAATGGATTTGTCATTAATGGCAACAGAAAAGGAAAAACACCAGTAGATAAGTTGCCTGCGAAGGTACTGTTATATTTTTAATTAGGTATTGTTATTCAGGTTTTCTTAAGACTAGTTTAATTGGGTTTTTGTAAATATTAAACGCATGCGTAGCAAATTTTTAAAGATTTTCTTTGGAAAGAAAAATTCCTATATTACTACATTCGTTGGGTTTCAGTACATCCGACGCTCATTTCCAACCGAGCTACCGAGGTTCTCTCCTGCCGCGGTGAATTCTTCATTCCATTTCTACCAAAGAAAATCTTGACAATTACCTATGCATGCGTTAATGCGTTTAATATTTATAAAAATCTTTAGTTTAATTGGGGGTCTACTCGTATCAGGTTATTAACTTTATCTACCTGCTTGACGTCCGATAAATCTGGTCTTGTCTAAGGAAATAATAGGACCGTTACAAACCCGGTGCTTTTGTGACTCGCCTGCGGCTTATTAAAATAACCTGAACATTATGAACTCGAGTTAAGTTGCACATTAACAATGTGTTATCAACTTGCAGTACAGCGCACACCTGGGCCCGGTGTGGCGCGTGCAGCGCAACCCTGGCTTCTTGAAAAACTTCCTGACGGTGGGCGACTGGACTGCGCGCATATGGAGCGAGGACTGCCGCGAGTCCGCCATCATCTGGTCGCCGCCCGGGCGCTACCGCATCATCGACGGCACCTGGAGCCCCACGAGGTGCGCCATCTGTACCGCCCCCCGCCCGCTTCTGTTTCTGTCCGTCACTCACCCCCGTGCACTTGCAGATTGTCGCTGATGCTGCTGGTGCAGCAAGACGGTCAGCTGTGTCTGTGGGACCTCCTGCGCAACCAGCACGAGCCCGTGCTCAACGTGCAGGTGTGCGACGAGCCGCTCGTGTCCGTGCGCGCGCATGAAGCTGTCAGTGTCTACTTGCTCCTTAAGTTTTCTTCTTACAGCAGCTGTCAAACACTAATCAATTATCAATGTTTAATGAATTCCCTGCCGGCATCTGTATTTCCCGACAGCTGTACACCGTGACTTTTTAGTCGTCTTACAACGGCAGCCCGGTTCATGTATCCAATGACTAAAACACGTTTATAATAAAAAAAGGTAGGTATTTAAGAGTTTTGAAAATTTTAAAAATAAATTTTTAATTCATTATTATGACGCAAGGCGTAGTTAAAAACACCCTTGTCTCATAGAAAATGGAGATGGAATGATCTGCCCGACTATTGCACTGGGTAGGGATACTCTACAGCTTGATACGTAAACATTTTCATATTTGTAATGTACCTACCTATTTATTATATATTTAATAAAACTTATTATTAACGTTAAAAAAAAAACTCGCCTAGATGTATTTTAGGTCGGGTACATTAAGTGGACCACTTTTAATTTGTAAGACGACTAAAAAGTCACGGTGTACCTATAACCTCGTGGTCTTCAAGTCAAGAGTGAACGGGTGACTTCTAGGCAAGCGTACTTCACCGTCGACTACTTCTTCGCTTACCATCAGGCGAGATAGTAGTCAAACGCGAACATATTATCTATAAAAAAAAAACATGAGTCCTCTCTTCATCCCCTTTTCCGTCCCGTTCTGCAGTAGTCAACAAGGAACCCTTGTTTAACCAGATCCGTCTGTATCGCCTGGATGTCTGGATGTCAATTTTTATAATTCTTTCATAACATACTATTATATGTATTTTTAGGGTTCCGTACGTCCGAATACAAAAACGGAACCCTTATAGGATCACTCGTGTACGGTTTGGGACCTTACACCTTGAGTTGATGCTGATTGATACACTGATAGATGTGATTGATATTTATTGATAAAAGTATTATTGTATGATAGATGAGTGCACGCGGTATGAATGCTATTCGTGTACTAAATTCACCGGCCCAGCGCAGGTAAAATGCTGACTTACTTATTGATACAAAACTGTGCTGTGCTTGCACTGTACATGCTCCAGGCCCGGAGAAGATAAGGGTGCATAGGTGATATGATTTGTGATAGTGCTAGTTAACAAGGTGATAAAACATAATTTCTTATAATATAAGTAACTTAAATAACACTACATTGATCTGTATTGGCTTTCAAAACGTGGTGACGACGCCCTGTCAACTATGCGAGTGTTGCTATGGCTGTTGTCGACAGTAGCGATGGTCTGTGACGGTCTTCTTGCAGCAGTCGTGTAGTGCACGTTGGGTTCCGGACGATCTTGATCTTGTTGGACGGTGTCCCTGCTGGTTCGCAGCTGTCGCCACACGTAGAGGAGGACAATGATTATGATCACTGCCACTACAGTGTATATGGCGACGTAGTGGTGGATGTCATGGGATGAGACTTGATCCTTCAGTACGTCAACTTCCTTCTCTCTGGCATTCTTGATGGCGAGACTGATGAATTCTAAATCTTTTTGACGTTTGATAGTCTCTTCGGTGTCGTTCAGTGTGGCAGTAGATGGTACAGTTAAATTGATGATGTGATTTATAGACGGAATCTCAATATCCATGACGTCTGTTTTTGTATGGATTGAGTTGCTTAAGCTTTGGTGCGAATAAATCGTAAATGTTTGACCTTTGATTACGCATCCTTCACCGAGTGTCAGTACCCCGGCCTTGCTGAGTCGTTCAGCAGTAATATGATCCTCACATATGACTCGCACGGTGCATTGTCCGCAACAATAATATAAATAAGTGTTGACGATGCTTAATTCCGTCCACTGGTCTATGCATTCTTTCGCTTCTGTTTGACATTGATTTGCAACTTGATCCTTAACACACAGATTATTGTCTGAGGTCATTTGATAAATAGGCTTTTCCAGGGGACAAATGAAGTCGTCATGATCGTAAGGCGTACATCGTTCCCAATCGTCTTCCGACATCGGGATGAACGAGTCCTTGTGTATATTTATCGCTAAGTGATGTGCGATAGGTGTGATGGTGACCATGCTTTCAGCTACTTGCAACGGAATTGGTATGAGGTTGTAGAGCTCATAATCTTCTCTAGTCACAAGAGGAATCTTGACTTCAAAAAAAATCATGTACTGCTTGGTTGTTCTAGCTTTTACTTTTAGTAAATGATATATTTTAGCAAGATCCGTTTGAATATTATTTATGGGTATGGTCAATTCCTTTGATAGTTGTCCTGTTATAGTGTTGAGTTCATCTCTCAGCTGTGTTGGTGTTAAAAGGTGAAAATTGAATTTTTCATAAAAAATATTCGCCACTGTATCCACCAGCGTTTCCTGGATATCTTTCAGGTTTGACAGCATATGGGATGCCACCAAGGCGGATAAAGTAAAGTCACTTCTGCTATCTGTCTTTTGAATTTGCTCTTTTAGTTTGTTTATACCCAGGTTGCAATTGATTATGTGTTGATTAATGAGTTTATGTTGCTTTTCCAAGGCGGTTTCAACTCGTTTGATGACATTCAATTCTGCTTCTACGATTGATGTCTGGTTTTTCCACAATAAGGTAAGATGTTTTTGATTCTTCTTGATAAGGTCGATATCTTTTTGATATTTTTCAAATCTTCATCCAATATTCCAAATAAACTGCGTGCGACGTTGCCTACACCGTTGATAAGGACTCTACGTCGGCGCAATCGGTGCATTTGCTGACCAAGTAAAATGCTGTTATAATGTTCGAGTTCCTCGTACCCATGACGTAATTGCAGTCGAACTACGTCACATTGTGCTATGTGATCTGATGAGCATATGTTTTCAAGGTGATTCATATATTTGTTGAGTACGTCTATTCCTCGCCAATATGGAGCCATATCGCAATAAACTATTAGCTTCCATTCTTCGCGTTGTAACCGCATATTGGCTACCTTGTCAAAATATATGCTTTGGTTACTGCTCAGGCTTGTGAACTTATACTCGCTTCTTACTGTAGATAACATCATCATAATTATTATGAGTATGGTATAAATTAAGTTGCAAAATTTTGATGACGATTGTCGTGTTCGTTGTTTTGGTACGTTAGTCGCCGATTTTTGATGCTCTTGCTCTTCTGTTTGATTTTCATTGATGGGCAATAAATATGATAGTTTTGTTATTGGTCTTTTTAGAGATCCATTTTTCGTGCGAATTGTAACCACTCGGGCATTTCCATCTTTTCCGGGATATAGTTCCGTGATTCTTCCCATGGCCCATTTTCCTGATGGTAATTGCACATCGTGTATGATGACAATGTCGTTGATCTTTAGATTTGAGTGCGATTGCCGCCATTTACTACGCACTGACAATTGAGTTAAATATTCCGCTCTCCATCTTTTCCATAGATCATCCACAATTTTTTGGGTAAGTTGCCACCTCGTCCGTAAATCTTTTTTTGTTTCGATTAATGTCAAGGTTGGTCCGCTTGCTAAAAACTGGGATGGCGTGAGGTAATCCAAATCTTCTGGATCTTCAGTTAGAGCGCACAGTGGTCGTGTGTTCAAATATGCTTCGATTTGTGCTAACACTGTGGAATATTCTTCAAACGTCAGCCGTTGTTCGCCAATCACTCTCTTTAGATGGTACTTTAAGCTCTTCACAGCTGCTTCCCATACACCTCCAGCGTTCGGCCAGGATGGGGCGTTAAAGTGCCAATTGATCTCCATGTCGGTGATTGCTTCGTAAAATTCCACGTCTAACACTTTTTGCATGTTGACAAATTTTTCGTTTAGGATTCTGCTTGCTCCTACGAAGTTTGTACCATTATCGCTGTATATATGTCTTGGGGCGCCTCTTCTTTTGACATTCTGCGTAATGCTGATAAAAATGCTGAGGAGCTCAGATCCGAGACTAGTTCGAGATGCACAGCTTTTGTGGCCATGCATACGAACACAGCGATGTAGCCTTTTGATGTCTTCACTCCGCGGCCTTTGTTTGTTTTTACGTACACAAAGCCAGTGTAGTCAACCCCTGAGTGATAAAAAGGGCGTGCTGGATTACTGCGTGCTGCAGGCAAGTCTCCCATCAACTGCTCTTGTTTGATTGGGTTGTGACGTCTGCATTTGATACAGTTTCTAAGGCGCTTCTTAACTGCTCGGTTTCCACCTACGATCCAGTATTGCTGGCGAAGCCAAGCTCGCGTGATTCGAGCTCCACCATGATACGTCATGTTATGTCCTTGGTCAATCAGCAAGTTACTGAGGTGAGAGTTTTTAGGTATAATGAGTGGATGTCTCATATTTTGATGGATGTTCGCGTTAGAGATCCTCCCGCCAACTCTCAACAAGGCTTCTTGATCCAGGAACGGGTTCAGCTTCAACAGTTCACTTTTTGCGCTGACTTGTTTGTGATTCTGAAGACTGATGATGTCTTCTCTGAATTCTGAATGTTGTACTTGCTTAATGATGAGATTTCTTGATTTCTTCATTTCGCCGAACGTTAAAAACTTTGGTTTGTGCTGATTATTGCGTGTTATTGCGCGCAAAGTCCAAGCTAGAACTCGCGTCGCTCTGTTGAAATTGCTACATTTATTTAATAAATTTTGAGCTATGTCATCATTTTGTTGAATGATTCCAGTTTGTACTGATTTTTTAATTTCGTCTTGCGTAACATACTTTTGTTGTTTATGTTCATTTTCATTAAATGACGATAGCCACCCTGGTCCATGCCACCATAGTGAATGTTCTTTGAGTTGTTCTGCTGAACATCCTCGGCTTGCACAATCAGCAGGATTTTCAGCTGACTTTACATAGTGCCAGTTTGTGGTTGGAATCACTTCCGTGACTTGTTTCACTCGATTTGTCACAAATGGCTTCCAGCGATTCGGATCTCCCTGTAGCCAGCCTAGGACAGCTGTTGAATCTGACCATCCGTATACTTTGATACTGTAGTTCTGTAAAGTTTTTTGAACTACTTGCATCAAAACTGATAATAAATGCGCTGCGCTTAGCTCCAATCTTGGCAATGAAATCGCTTTATTGACAGGAACAAGTCTTGATTTTCCTGCTAATATGGTCACAGGAGTTGGATTGTTTTCGTTGTGTTTGATGATTCGGCAATATATTACGCATGCATACGCTTTTGTAGATGCGTCACAGAAACCGTGAAGTTCAATTTCTGCGTTTTGCTGTATTTGTAGCCATCGTGGTACATTAATCTGCTCTATATTTGGTAGATCTTTCTTGATCTTCTGCCATTGCTCGTTGATATGTACTGGTACTTTGTCGTCCCATTGTAGGGTGAGCGACCAGACATTTTGAAAAAATAGTTTTAGTTTGGTTGAGACCGGTGCCAACCAGCCCAGTGGGTCAAATATTTTTGATATATCTGATAGTAAAGACCTCTTGGTAGCTGCAGCTGTTGATTTGGTGTCAATTTTCATTTGGAACTTGAACTGATCGTCCAGTGGGTGCCAGCGTAGTCCCAATGTTTTTGTCGACTCTTGATGTTTGAATTCAAATGATTGACGCTCTGTGTTTGATGTGAAGTCATCTAATAGCTCTATTTTATTAGACGACCATTTTCTCAAATTAAATCCGCCTGATCTGAGTAATTTGATAAGATCAGATTTTAGTTGCTTTGCTTCTTCGATGCTATGATGTCCAGCCAATAGGTCATCCATGTAGAAGCAGCTGTCAACAACTGCTGCAGCAGCAGGATACCTTGAGCGTTCATCTTCTGCTATTCGCTTCAGAGTCATCATGGCGAGAAAGGGTGCAGATTTAGTGCCGTATGTGACTGTTGTTAGCTCATATTCACGTAATTTCTCTTGAGGTGAGTCGCGCCATACGATTTTTTGATATTGCAGATCATCGTCATGACAGTAGATTTGTCTGAACATTTTTTCGATGTCCGCTGTGATTGCATATCTATGTTGTCTCCATCTCAAAATTAACGTAAATAGGTCTTGCTGAAGATTTGGGCCAGTGTACATCAAATCATTTAAACTGTAGCCAGTCGATGTTTTTGCTGACGCATTAAACACCACACGTAATGCTGTTGTTGTTGATTCGGGCCTCAATACACATAGGTGAGGTAAAATGCAATCTGGCTGTTTTTTATTCTTGCACTCGCGCATGTGACCTAGTCCGATGTATTCATCGATAAATGATTTGTAGTCTTGCTCAATCTTTGGGTTTTTTCCAAACTTTTTCTCCAACTGATAAAATTGTGCTACAGCCTTGGGTTTTGACTCTCCCAACTTTTCCTTTATTTCTGGCTTTAACGGTAGTCTTACAACATATCTGCCATCCTCCCGTCGCGAGGTTTCAGTCTGATATTGCTGAATGCACTGATGATCCTCTTTGGACATGTTGATATTGCCATCTGCTATGTCTTCAATGGCCCAGTACCTTTGTATGTCCTCAATGTTGTTCATCACGACGTTGCAGTGATATGATTTGACGTTTCCGCTTAACATCCACCCAAGCTGAGTTTGTTGTGCTACGGGTAATGACTCATTTTCTTTAATAATGCCTCCCATTATTATTTGAGAATATACGTCGGCGCCTAGTAGTAAATCTACAGGACGGCTCGTATAAAATTCTGGATCTGCTAGTTGTATGTTCTGTAGGTATGCCCATTGTGGTTTTGAAAATGTTCTATTGGGCAGGTTATGTAATAGTGTGTTCATTATCAACACATCTGCTTGAAAAGTAAAATCAGTATGCAATGATGCTGCAGTAATACTGATCTCTCCCTTACAGTTGGCTTGATTTGTGCCGATACCAAATATGACGCCCTTGAATGGTTGTCTTGCGAGTTCTAGTTTTTGAGCTGCGCATTCTGATATTAGAGAGACTTGTGAGCCTTGGTCAATAAGAGCACGCAGCGTGTAGTATTTCCCGTTTCGTGCTTTCACTTTAACGAGGGCTGTTGCTAGCAGAATCTCTACAATGCTTCCATTTCAAACATGGTTGACAATGTCCCGTTTCCTGTTTTCTCGTGAGCTGGACTGTTGTTCTTCTGTAACCGACTTCGTATTTGTTGCTATGGCGTTGCTGTGAAACGTATCGTGTAACAATGTGTTATGCTTTTCCTGGCATACTCTGCATTTTGTTTCCGAGTAGCATGGCTTGTCTTTGTGATCATGGAGACAATTTTTGCATAGGTTTAATTGTTTCACAATATCTCTTTTGGCTTCTGGCCTAGATTCTAAAAATTTTTTGCAGCGGAAAAGTCCGTGGCTGTCATTGCAAAGTGGACAATTTGCTTTGTTCATATCTGCTGTATGTTTGTTCATAATCTTCATCTTCCTCGTACACCTCACTGTCAATTTCCCAGTGCAACGAGTCTATATTTGACCACCTTTTTTGTACATTACGCAGTAGATCTTCGAGTTCCCATTTTTCAGAAATGTTCTCTAATTCCACGCTCTTGATCGTACGCGACAACGCTTTGAAGTTGCTTTTTTGTTTACGCAGCATTTCTTCCAGTTTGCTTGCGTTTCCTTGAGAAACAATTTTCCACAGAGATGTAGACTTACTGTTACAAGAATCGCTGTTTGCTTGATCGGGGTCAACTGATGAAATATTTGCAGTTTCTTGTTCGTGTTTTCCAGATACTGATGCTTGAACTGATGGATTTCTAACACCTTCACTAGGAATTTTCGACTCGTAACGTTCGATAGTGTCCCGTGCTTCAGTGTAGAAGAGATTCGTTTTTTGATATAAATTGTCGGTGAAATATCTGGCACTGCGAGTTTCACCTTCACATAATTTCAAATGATTAGACTGAAACTCAGACCAATAACTATCTAGAGTTTGCAGTCGTTTCTTGATATTGGATGGAGTCTTACGTTCTGCAGAATCTTTCTTGAAGTTCCTTAATAGCTGCTCCATAGCTTGCATGATTTGATCTTGATTTGCTAACAAGTTCTCCTTCGTAGAACTCATGATTGATAGGTTTCTTGATAATGCTCCTGACCGCTATTCCACAGAAAATGCTCTTGCGAACTCTCCGCGATATTAGCGCCTTCTCAATCCAACCAGTGAGACCCGCTTGTGGGAGGCCGGCTGAACCGATTCGCAACCACGGGAAAATAAGCAAAGCACCTTCTTTGGCGATATTGCAGCAGTCGAGGGCTTGGTGACGTTGGTAGACCGTTGACTGTCGGCCAAAGGTCGTATATACAGGAACCACCACTATTATATTCGCAACGTGATTGAATCCCGCTTATCCGGCTCGAAGGACCATTAAGATGTACGGTTTGGGACCTTACACCTTGAGTTGATGCTGATTGATACACTGATAGATGTGATTGATATTTATTGATAAAAGTATTATTGTATGATAGATGAGTGCACGCGGTATGAATGCTATTCGTGTACTAAATTCACCGGCCCAGCGCAGGTAAAATGCTGACTAACTTATTGATACAAAACTGTGCTGTGCTTGCACTGTACAACTCGTGTGTCCGTCTGTCTGTCGCTTACAGTCAATTATCTCCGAATCTACTAGACCGATTAAGTTGAAATTTGGTACATATATCAATTCTTGTAACCCAAACACAGAGGTGTGACGTGAATAGAAGAAATATGTAGGGGGTAATTTTTTGGGGGGAAGGGAAAAATTAAAAAAAAATGAAAACTGCATCGTGTGTCATACCAAATGAAAGGTCTTGTTGAGAAGATCTTAAGTGTATTTTTTTGTAATTTTAAAATAAATAGTTTCCAAGTTATTCAAGAAAATAGACGAAAATTGACCATTCCCCCCTTTATCTCCGAAACTACAGCTGAACCTAAAATTTTGAAAAAAATACAGTAATTAGTTTTCTACTTATACACCGTGACTTTTTAGTCGTCTTACAAAAGTGGTCCACATAATGTACCCGACCTAAAATACATCTAGGCGAGTTTAGTTTTTTTTTTAATCGTTAAAAATAATTTTTATTACTAATAAATAGGTACATTAGAAATATGAAAATGTTTACGTATCAAGCAGTAGAGTATACCTACCCAGCGCAATAGTCGGGCAGATCATTACATCTCCATTTCCTATGAGACAAGGGTGTTTTTAACTACTCCTTGCGTCATAATAATGAATTAAAATTTTATTTATAAATTTTTCAAATCTCTTAAATACCTATTTTTTTATTATAAACGTGTTCTAGTCATTGGATACATGAACTGGGCTGCCGTTGTAAGACGATTAAAAAGTCACGGTGTATATTGTAGGATAACCTATAAGAAGTCCATGATATTAAAATAACATGGTAAATCACTCAATATTGTGCGTACCAATCTTCAATTTATATTCGTAAATTTCAATTCATCTATTATTCGCGGTTAAAATTATAGGTAGGCAAAAAATAAATCGTACGGAACCCTCTTCACGCAAGTCCAACTCGCACTTGGCCGTTTTTTTTTTTAAACTTGTCGACTCTTGTCACTTTTGGAGATAAGGCGGAATGGTAATTTTTCGTCGATTTTCCTGAATAAATTTGAAACTGATAATTTTTGTATTACAATAAATACAACACTGCTTTCGGGCCACAAGAATTGATATGTTTACCTTTCATCTTAATCGTTCAAGTAGGTTCGGAGGAAATCGACTGTGAAGGGCGGACACACGAGTAATCTAATGAGGGTTCCATTTTTCACTCCAACGTATAGAACCCTAGAAAAGAAAGAAAATTGAAGTTGAACAGTGTTTTCATCATCACATAAATTAATTGTCGCTGTGGTAACGCAGGGCACAATCGTGGCATGCGGAAGTTCCAAAGGGGACATCTACATGCAGGAACTGTCAACGAGTCTGGCGTCCTCTGACAATAAAGACAAGTCTCTGCTGACAGTGGTAAGTTAGGTAGCACAGGTTTGTTCCAACGCGCAGCCCGTCGCCCGCAGCTTGCTCACCCAGTGGCGTGTTCAACTGTTCAGATGCTGGAGCGCGAGTCCAAACGCGAGCGCATCCTGGAGGCGCGCATGCGTGAGATCACGCTTAAGCGGCGCCAGGCCGAGGAGGGCAGCCCCGTGCACTCCGCCTCCGAGATGGACGCCACCATCGGCGACAAGGACCTCGCCGACGCGCAGCAGGAGTTCATGCAGATCGCCAAGAAGGAGCTCGCAGCGCTCTAGTTGGAGCTACACGCAAGGCAGAGGCACTATATACATATATTGCTGACAATAGTCCACCTCGAATGCAATAAAAAGTATAAACTTTTCCCACTGGCTCTTATCGCACTACTATAATGTTATGTTCAATATTTAAGACCCCTCGCGTAGCAGCCAGACGTTGAAACATAATTATGACGTTGTATGGGAGGCCGCGCACTAGGCAGCCACGATTTTCTGGCTGTGGCAACCAATACAACGCGCCCGATAGCACGGCTGCCACCTGACTGCGCGCAGCCAGAGCATAAGTGAGCGAATGTATGTGGCTGCCGTCAGTGTCCGCGCACTAATTGTAGCAGCCAGACGTATTTTGGGTTAGGCCCCCCGCGCACTAGGCAGCCTAGCTGCGGCAGCCAGGCTGCAGCAGCCAGTAAAACATATGACGTTGTATGGGAGCCCGCGCACTAGGCAGCCACGATTTCCTGGCTGAGCCTTTCAAGCCGGAGCGTGTGTAGGCGAATGTATGTGGCTACCGTCAGTGTCCGCGCACTAATTGTAGCAGCCAGACGTATTTTGGGTTAGAATTTAAAGAAGAAATAACGAATAGTCGTGGATTGGCTGCTATAACTGGCTGGGTAAATATTCTGGCTGCCGCAGCCTAGCTGCGTAGCCAGGCTGCCTAGTGCGCGGGGGGCCTATGGGTACCCTAGTCAGCGGCACGAACTCAAACAATGTAATTATATACAGGGTGAAATTGAAATCATGGGCTATATTTTAATCTAAGGCTAAGGCTCTACTCACGATGCTGATTGCATTACGGCTAGTATATCGCAAAAAGACACTAAAAGTAATAAAAAAAACCGGCCAAGTGCGAGTTGGACTCGCGTGAAGAGGGTTCCGTACGATGTTACCTTTCACGTTTTTTTTTAAATCTGACCCAAATTGGTACGCACAATATTGAGTGATTTACCATGTTATTTTAATATCATGGACTTCTTATAGGTTTTCCTATAATCTATAAGTAGAAAACTAATTTCTGTATTTAAAAAAAAAATAGGTTCAGTAGTTTCGGAGATAAGGGGGGGAATGGTCAAATTTCGTCTATTTTCTTGAATAACTTGGAAACTATTTATTTTAAAAATACAAAAAAAAAATTTAAGATTGTCTCAACAAGACCTTTCATTTGATATGTCACACGATGCAGTTTTCAATTTTTTTTTTAATTTTCCCCTTCCCCCCCAAAAATTACCTCCCATATACAGATATGGACTTCTTATAGGTTATCCTATAATCTATAAGTAGAAAACTAAATCCCGTATTTTTTTCAAAATTTTAGGTTCAGTAGTTTCGGAGATAAGGTGGGGGGAATGGTCAAGCTTCGTCTATTTTTTTTGAATAACTTGGAAACCATTTATTTTAAAATTACAAAAAAAATACTTTTAAGTTTGTCTCAGCAATACCTGTCATTTGATATGTCACACGATGCACTTTTCAAATATTTTTTTTTTAAATTTTCCCCTTCCCCCCCCAAAAATTACCTCCCATATACAGATATGGACTTCTCATAGGTTTTTCTATAATCTATAAGTAGAAAACTAACTCCTGTATTTTTTTCAAAATTTTAGGTGAAGTCGTTTCGGAGATAAGGGGGGGGGGAATGGTCAAACTTCGTCTATTTTTTTTGAATAACTTGGAAACCATTTATTTTAAAATTACAAAAAAAATACTTTTAAGTTTGTCTCAACAATACCTTTCATTTGATATGTCACACGATGCAGTTTTCAAATATTTTTTTTAAATTTCCCCTTTCCCCCCCCAAAAAATTACCTCCCATATACAGGTATGGACTTCTTATAGGTTATCCTATAATATATAAGTAGAAAACTAATTTCTGTATTTTTTTCAAAATTTTAGGTTCAGTAGTTTCGGAGATAAGGGGGGGGGAATGGTCAAATTTCGTCTATTTTCTTGAATAACTTGGAAACTATTTATTTTAAATATACAATAAATATATATTTAAGATTGTCTCAACAAGACCTTTCATTTGGTATGTCACACGATGCAGATTTTAAATATATTTTTTTAATTTTCCCCTTCCCCCCAAAAATTACCTCCCATATACAGATATGGACTTCTTATAGGTTTTCCTATAATCTATAAGTAGAAAACTAATTACTGTATTTTTTTCAAAATTTTAGGTTCAGTAGTTTCGGAGATAAGAGGGGAGGGGGAATGGTCAAATTTCGTCTATTTTCTTGAATAACTTGGAATCTATTTATTTTAAAATTACAAAAAAAATACATTTAAGATTGCCTCAACAAGACATTTCATTTGATATGTCACACGATGCAGTTTTCAAAACTTTTTTTTTCATTTTCCCCTTCCCCCCCAAAAATTACCTCCCACATACAGATTTCATCTATTCACGTCACACCTCTGTGCTTGGGTCACAGGAATTGATATGTGTACCAAATTACAACCCAATCGGTCTAGTAGATTCGGAGATAATTGACTGTAAGCGACAGACAGACGGACACACGAGTGATCCTATAAGGGTTCCGTTTTTGTATTCGGACGTACGGAACCCTAAAAAATCACAAAAGTCCCAAAGATCCAAAATTTTAATGTACAGTACACCGCGCGCCTTCGATCGTAGGTACTATTACTGATCATTAAGCCTCCTGCAGACACACGCGATTAATCGCGCTGCGACAACGAGCCAAGCTAATTTCCACTCTAAAAATACTGCGAATGGACCGCGACACGTCGCCCCGCGCGATTAATCGCGTGTGTCTGCAGGAGGCTTTAATCAATACTGATATTATTCCGCGCGCGGAACAAATAGAAAACAAACATCAAATAATATTAAGCGAAGATACTTGCATTAATAATATTTTTTGAGTTCCGTAATACGATTAGTATCGTTAGTAATGCCGAGTTTAAAATATTGCTCATTCATAAAATTTCACCCTGTATACATAATTAAACTAGATGTAAACCCGGCTTCGCTCGGGTGAAACAAGTCTCATAGGTAATACACATCTAGTACAAAATGTAGGCAGATATTTCTGTAGTCATCGGTTCTCAAGGAATATTAAAGGTAAGCAAGGCATAGATCCGTATAGCTTCATTCATTGTGTTTAATAAAGACAGTAAATAAAACCGGCCAAGTGCGAGTTGGACTCGCCCATGAAGGGTTCCGTAGTAGCAAGCATAGATTAGGGATATAATTACATTGAGATTAGTAAGTAATATACACAAACAATAAAATTACTTTGTTTTTCATAGTGTTTGTATGATGAATGGCAAAGTTATATTTGCGGTTTTTGAAAATGTACTATATCCCAAAAACTGCTAACTGTATCTCATCCAAACCAATTTTCGTCGGAAGTTTTTGTTGAGGTCTACATTATATATATTTTTTTAGTTTTATCATTCTCTTATTTTAGAAGTTACAGGGGAGGGGCACACATTTTACCACTTTGGAAGTGTATCTCGTGCAAACTGTTCAGTTTAGAAAAAAATGATATTAGTAACCTCAATATAAGATACCCCACACGTATGGGTTTGGTGAAAAAAAATATTTTGAGTTTCAATTCTAAGTATGGGGGGCACCCCCAAAATTTGTTTTGTTTTTATTTTTGTGTGAAAATCATAATGCGGTTCATATAATACATCTACCTACCAAGTTTCAACAGGATAGCTCTTTACTTTCGACAAAAAGTGGCTGTGACATACGGACGGACAGACAGACATGACAAATCTATAAGGGTTCTGTTTCTTGCCATTTGGCTACGAAACCCTAAAAACTGCATGCTTTTGCCCTCGAAGGTGGGCCCCGTCATTGTGCTGACACTCTTTGAGGCGCGCGTGGAACACAACGGGCCGTCGGCCCGGGCATGTTATGGAACATGCCCGGGCACTGGCTGTCTGATCATGGGATCAGACAGCGAGTCGCTGCGGCTGGGTCGTGAGGTGCAATCCTGCACCGTATGCTCCACCGTATCTATCTCCTCACAGAGTGGTCTTACCGCCGCCATCGCGGTAACCGTACCCCTTGACGAAATCTATACTAATAATAATTATTATTATAAAGCTGAAGAGTTTGTTTGTTTGTTTGTTTGAACGCGCTAATCTCAGGAGCTACTGGTTCGAATTGAAAATTATTTTTGTGTTGAATAGACCATTTATCGAGGAAGGCTATAGGCTATATAACATCACGCTATCACCAATTAGGAGCGGAGCAGTAAAGAGAAATGTTTCAAAATCGGGAAAATGTATTCCTTTTCGAGAGCTTCCGTTGCGTGCGCTGCGTAAACGGTTAAAGATACGCAAAAATTATGTACTACGGAATTATTCCTGATAAAAAGTTCTAAAATAAAATCCGCGAGAACAGACATCATTAAGTCACTATAACCTTTTTTATGGAAATCAAATTTGATTTTAAAGTATTGCAATATTTGCGCAGGTATTTTCATTAACATGATATTAATCCTTATCCAAATAAATACGTTAGTCATCACAAGCATTTAATTTTAAACGAAATTGCCATTGACATCGTTTGATTTCAATGAATATCTTAGGAGATATCAAAGTTTCAAAATAATACCACAACAAAATAATGACTGCCTGGGCATAATTGCGGCGGCGCGGCGGTAAGATCCCTCTTTGAGAAGTGGTTGGAGATGCGCTACGGCGTCCTCACTTTCAACCTGATGCAAGTCCTCCCGGGCACGGTTGTTGCGGGATGTACCTCAGGGATTCGGTGGCAGGCGAGGGGAATGGGGAGCAGTCGGAACACGTGATTTTTGATAAACTCAAAAAGTACTGGGCGGATTTGAATGTTTTGTTTTGCTGTAATTACTTATATGTTAAGTCTGGCAAACATAATTATAGGCTATAATTAATCTTGGAAACTTGAACACCTGGTGCAGAACCGCAACAGACCAGCTAAACTATAAGAGATGCAAAAATGTTGCCATAGCAAAAATTGTTCCACGTGATGAGCATTTTCTGCTGAGAGAATATATTAGAAGATCTGGAACTCCAAGAGCCCAGCTATACTATCACATATATATGGGAATGACGTCTTAGCTTAGAGTTGTTCAGCCTAATGAGCACTCCCTGTTGACGTGTGAAAATTGAAGATCTGGAACATCTGATGTGGAACTTCAAGAGCCCAGCTACACTATAACATATACAGGAATGACGTCTTAGCAAGAGTTGTTCAGCTTTATGAGCAATCTCTGTTGACATATAAAAATTGAAGATCTGGAACAGCTGATGTGGAACACCAAGAGCCCAGCTATATATAGCTATATATAGATATACAGGAATGACGTCTTAGCAAGAGCTGTTCAGCCTGATGAGCACTCTCTGTTGACTTATAAAAATTGAAGATCCGGAACACCTGATGTGGAACTTTAAGAGCCCAGCTACACATAATATATACAGGAATGACGTATTAACAAGAGTTGTTCAGCCTGATGACGATGAGCACTTTCTGTTGATGTATAAAAATTGAAGATCTGGAACACCTGATGTGGAACTCCAAGAGCCCAGCTACATTATAACATATAAATAGGAATGACGTCTTAGCAAGAGTTGTTCAACCTAATGAGCACTATCTGTTGACGTATAAAAATTTAATATCTGGAACACCTGTGGAAATCAAAGCTATCACTAATTTCACTGTGTAATTATAAAATAACACAAGCTGGGAGTACCTCCACGCAGTGAAGGCGGTAACAGTTTAGGACTGATTTTCGATGACGACGAATTAACTATACGGGCCAAAACTCCCGTTAATTTTTTTACCCGGGCTCTTGGAATTGGGCGTCAGACGTTTCAAATCTTCGATTTTGATGATATACATATAAGCAACAGGATCCGCGTACGAAGTCGCGGGCAGAAGCTAGTTATTAATATAGAAGTAGGTACCTGGTTGACCGAGCTTAACTCGGGAAAAACAAAAAACATAGAAAATTAAAAGTGATTATTAGATAAAAATCAATGAGACTGTAAACTTCACTGATAAACAAATTAATAAATAATTTTGCTTTGACAGCCCATTCGTTATTTTTTTTAACGTTTTAAACAAAACGAATAGAAAAAATTAAAGTATTAGATAGAAGTTAATAAAAAAACTTTTTTTTTTAAAAGTACCGACTTCAAAACAAATACAAAAAAGTTTAAAATAACTTTTCTTTCGGAAGTCGGTGGCAATAGTCAATGACACAACAAAACAAAGCCACCGACTTCCGAAAGAAAAGTTATTTTGTAGGTTATTTTACCCTTTTTTGTGGTTATTTTACTCTTTTTAGTTTTTATAAATATTCAACCCAAATTCTTGTCAAATACATCATTTTCTTACATGTGCACTAGAATTTGGTAATCCTTAGCACCGGTATTAACATCGCTCATGTACACAATAAGCTAATAAAATTCCCTATCAAAAACTGCTGAACCGATTTTGATGAAACTTGCAGTGCTCCCTAAAGTGAACTATTCCTCGTACAAGAAAAAAAGAATTTTGAAAATCGGTCCACAATTGGCGGAGTAATCGCGTAACAAACACTCAAAAAAGTAAAGATCATCACATCATCCATCAATAAAAATGCTCACAAAATAAAAAGTACTGAACCAAATTTGATGAAATTTTTATGGGACCAAACTGCAAGTACTGCATCGAACGAAAAAAGAATTACACTAATCGGACCAGAAACCTCGGAGTAATCGGTGTACATACATATAAAAATAAAAAATAAACATACCGACCGAATTGAGAACCTCCTCCTTTTTTTGAAGTTGGTTAAAAAATATAATTAAGTAACATGATTTTTATTTGATGAATTAGTAATTAGGTACCTACTCTAATGACTCCTACACAGTGCCGCCGGTACTGTCGCCGGCTTTAGCCGAGCAGCTGTGCTGTGCCGCTGGACGTGCCGCCGCCATATGCGGCTAGCCGCAAAAGAATAATAACTTTGATTAAAATAAAATAGCGGTAGATATGTCACTACACGATAGCGCATGGACCGCATAAATTAGGCTAAATTGGCCTAACAGTCCTCAATCGCAATACGAGTAGATTTCGGTTGAGACGTGCGTGCGTGTTTATTTCAATTTTGAAGAGCGGGATAGAATAAAAACATACAATGCGATAATGTGCGACACGTTTGGCTAAAACAAGGCCGCGCCGCCCGCTCGCCGCCGCTCGGCGTGGCGACTACTAACGAACTAATAGGTACGAAGAGCGGTGATGCTCCGTCTTGGTCGTACGATGGTCGTACGCCACCTTTGTGCATTATTCTGTCTCTTTCTTTGTTGGCGTGTAATAACAATGATTGTTTGTGCGAGTAAATGTGTCTGTGTACGTATAAGAATCACTGTTTGAATACTTAACGTAAGAACGTAACATATCTACCGTTATTTTATTTTAATCAAAGAATAATAATCGATGGTCACCAATGGTCACACAGTGCTGGAGGCTCATTTGTGCGGCGTGTGTGATCCCGCTATCGGACAGTCGAGCATTATAGTTTAGATAGTTTGTTATGTTCTGTAAAGTTTTTGTTGTTATTATTTCGTTATTGTTTTTTATTTTACTGTTGACCTTGACTGGTTGGACCGAGCCGCCATTTCATTTGGCTACACTACATCTTATACTTATACCATAATTAAAAAAAGGTACATGATTTACTTGCGCGTTACCAACTTCGATAGGGTTACCAATGAGCTTACGCAAGTGTGCGGCACGACGGATACGGTATGCTAGACGCAATCGTTTCTGTGTGTGCGCAATAGTTTCGTACTGTTCATCGGCTGGCGCTATCCTTTTCTCGCGTGCCGCTTGATGAAATAGCAAGCCTTTAGGCCGCGCCAACCGTTGTGTTCGACCGAGCGGCCTGTGTACTGCTAAGGTCAAGGTCAAGTGCCCTTAGAGTTAAGGTAAAATGACTTTGAAATTAAAATCAAGTGATCCCGAAGAAAAGTTCTCGAGTGGCGACCACGGACCGGAAGACGCAGCGTAGGCAGGCCTCCCACTAGGTGGACCGACGACATCGTGAGGGTCGCGGGCAACCGATGGATGCAAGTGATCATCAATGAGATGAATTGTCAACATTAGCTTAAGAACGCATTATAAATTGTAAATTAAACTCTCAAAAAACATTATCGGCTTTATTACAAAACGTGGTTTAACTTAGACCAAGGTTTAAATCAAAAATCAATTTTTGAATTTCGAACTTTATTCCAACTGCTATAAAATTCTAAAATGCACATTGACAACTTAGACCGGGATCTAAACTCGGTTTCTGTATTAATAACTTTACGACAGTAGAAATAAAGTTCGAAATTCAAAAATTGATTTTTGATTTAAACCTTGGTCTAAGTTAAACCACGTTTTGTAATAAAGCCGTATGTACCCTATAATGTAATGTAAAAATATTTGCATGCCATAAACAGGCAAAATATGGTTTGTGCCTAAACCACCACTTGTAACAACCGGTAGTACCTATATTTTACGCAAATAAATTATTCTTATTCTTAAGTGGCCAATTGTCGTTCGGCGTGGCGGTCTAAGGGGGATGTCAATGTTCAGCAGTGGACGTCTTCCGGCTGATGATGATGATGATCCCGAGGGCATTATTTATATACCTCGAAGGTCAAGGTCGAGTGGAATTGATGGTCAAGGTCAAGTGACTTTAGAGTTCAGGTTCATGACCTTGAGACTCACAGTCAAGGTACTGGAACTCCAGTATGTATTTTCTCTTCTTTTGTTTAAATCTCCAAAACTTTTTCAAAAAAGAAACCGACTTCAAAAACAACAACAAAGCAAAAAAGAGTGAAATAACCTAATTAATAACTTCTTTCGGATGTCGGTGGCTTTATTTTTTTTATTGTTATATTATTAATATAATTAGGTAATTAATTAAATTTAATTAATTTTAATTAATTAACTAATTATTATAATTAGGTTATTTCACCCTTTTTTGTTTTGTTGTTGTTTTTGAAGTCGGTTTCTTTTTTGAAAAAGTTTTTATTTTACCCTTTTTAGTTTACATATTAAATATTCAACCCAAATTCTTGTATAAATAAAATACAAAATTTTCTTACATATGCACTAATCTTGTAATCCGTCACAACATAAAAAAATCCATATCTCTAAAACTACTGAACCGTTTTTGATGAAACTTGCAGTGTACCCTAAGTTGAACAATACCTAGTACAAAAAAAAAAGAATGACTTAAATCTAACTTGTAGTTCCGGAGATATGCGTGCACAAACATAAAAACATACATACATACATACACTTATGAAATTTGGCACATTTGTTCAGACGCTGATATAGACTAACATATATGAAAACGGGGCAGTTCTGATAATATTACATACATACGGGTCGAATTGATAATCTCCTTTTTTTTTTTGAAGTCGGTAAAAACAGTGTGTCCTGTCGCAAAAATAATGAAAAATCCAGCCAAGTTATAGCGGGAAAAATCTTGTTCCAGAATCTTATGGTCACCCTACTAGAAAGAGACGGTATTCTCCAAAGTTGCTCTCTCAGGTGGCACGTTTTTCGGCATGAGTATTGAGTAAGTACTCGGTCCAGATTGATGTAATAAGTCCGTGTTTCTACCAATAGCTACTGGCAATTGAGGAAAAGAGACAGCGTTCTCCAAAGTTAACCTCTCATTTCTCTCGCTATTATTGCCAGATAAAAACCGGCCAAGTGCGAGTTGGACTCGCCCATGAAGGGTTCCGTAGTAGCAAGCATAGATTAGGGATAATTATAATTTAATGGGGATGGCAACTCAAAGCTATTCGTAGATGTCGCTGCGATCGTTGTACCATATGTCAGATTACTGTATAGCTTGTACAAAAAACAAACACGTATTTTGTTATAAAAATTGAGTTTATTTTAAAAAACAAATATGGGAAATTATTCGTCAATGCAAGTGCATACACTAAAACAAGAACTAAGACGCCGCGGTGCATCTACAAGAGGAAAAAAAATTGAACATGATTTAGTTGAAAGGCTAGAAATTTGATTCTACTACATTAAACACACATTTACTTGTAGTTAGGATTTAAAATTGTATTTTTTAAGTAGTTATTACATGTGCTAGCCTCTACAAAGAATATAGTACTGCTTCTGACATTCTATATTGAGAAAAATGTCATCAAGTTTTGTGTTTGTCTTCTTCATCTAATTTTACGTCTATTTTATAGATTGGAGCAATATGATAAAAATTTTAACTTTCTAACACCACAACTATCACAAATCTCGGTCCCGGTGATAATTCTTCCACCAGAAGAACCATTTCATGAAATAAAGAGTGATGCAATACTTAACCTCCAATAGAAAAGTAGATATTATTTTCAAAGGTGTATTCGATTGTTTAGTTATGGTATAATCATAGAATTTCATTAATAAATTCAACTAACGGCCTGTCCCGGCTTCGCAAGGGTAGATTTTTGTTTATTGTATAGCTTTTCCTTACTGATAATACAATTTTTGTTCTCACAGCAGTCTCAGCAGCTACCCATTATTTCTTGATAGTGTGAATTGTCGGAAATTTATATGTTCCACAATAAAACGTGTTAAAATACTATAATCGATTAGTCCACTCACATCCCTATTTTGTGTGTCGCATCACTACCATTGCGTCTGTGCTCTGTGGTTCATAATCTTAAAAATGTCTGCCTTTTTGTTGTATCTGAAAATATGTTGAAATACTAAATAAAAGATCTTATCGTGTCTCAAGTAGTTTATTTAAAAACACAATTAACTGCGTTACACTTTGCGATCAAAACGCTTTTTTTCAGAAAATTCCTTTGATTTGACAGTTCTTTTGGGACACAGATGTCACTTTTCACTTTGACACTTGCCTTCCCCATTGAGATTAGTAAGTAATATACACAAACAATAAAAACAAAGTTATTTTTATACAAACTTTGTATGAATGGCAAAGTTATATTTGCGGTTTTTGAAAATGTACTTTATCTCAAAAACTGCTAACTGTATCTCATCCAAACCAATTTTCGTTTGAAGTTTTTGTTGAGGTCTACATTATATATCTTTTTTAGTTTTATCATTTTCTTATTTTAGAAGTTACAGGGGGACACACACATTTTACCACTTTGGAAGTGTATCTCGTGCAAACTGTTCAGTTTAGAAAAAAAATGATATTAGTAACCTCAATATCATTTTCCCACGTTTTTATACACTCACTTTTTTTAAAGACCTATCCATAGATACCCCACACGTATGGCTTTGGTGAAAAAAATTTTTTTGAGTTTCAATTCTAAGTATGGGGGGTGGGGGCAACCCCAAAATTTGTTTTGTTTTTATTTTCGTGTGAAAATTCTAATGCGGTTCACATAATACATCTTCCTATCAAGTTTCCACAGGATAGCTCTTAATACTTTCGACGAAAAGTGGCTGTGACATACGGACGGACAGACAGACAGGTAGACAGACATGACGAATCTATAAGATATATTTATCATATATGTCTTATTTTAAGATTATATTTGATCTTTTATGTTTTTTAGTTTGGTTTATTTTTGGTTAAGTATATTTTTGTTTTTGTCTATAACATCGTTTTGGAATTTTGCTGTAAGATGTTGTAGTTATTGGTGTAAATAAATAAATAAGGGTTCCGTTTTGCCATTTGGCTACGGAACCCTAAAAAAGGAAATCTAAATCGAGATAACTAAGGTTCATTTTTGTGTAGCAAAAAACTTGAAGAACGCGGTCTAGATTATTTTTCTAGTATCTTTAAGTAGTCTGTGACACTCAGCTGATGATAGCTTGTCAAGTTTGGCATAAAGGCCTCGTAGCCATGCCATAAACATTTTAAAAAAATGTTTGTCATTTTTGTCAAGTTGGTTGGTCTGTCTGTCACATAGACATATAATCCTATGGACTGGAAATACCTACACCAAAAACGTGTATACCTACAAGTTCGCCGGGCACATAAAATGGCGGCCTATGCTAGGGTTGTGCCAATCAAGAAACATAGTGTTACTGTAACGAGTAATGGATACTAGTATCCCTAGTACTTTTATGATTACATAATAGTATTACGACTAGATACCATGATTGAATTATAATCCATGTAGTTACGTAAAAAAAATGTAAATTTTCACATTTGCGCTATTGCTTGTAATTAAATATTATACATATATTTATGTGTTAGCGTTAATTTAAAATTTGACGATTAATTTGGATTGTACAGGTAAACCTTTGGACTTGTTAATTTGTCTTTTTAAAAAGTCTTTTGGTCCCGCCAAGTCTTCTATCACAACAGCCTTCAAATCAGCAATTTTTTTTCCTTCGTATTCTTTCATTGAGGCGTTTAATTGTTTTCTGTTGCTTGACATATTTTTCTGTATAGGCTTTAATTTTTCCAGTTTGTAAAACCTGTAATAGAAAAGATAAATAGTTAAATCAAATCAAATTTATTTTAACTAGGCCAATAATTACAGGCACTTTTGAATGGTCAAAAGACATAAAAATAAATCAGTACAAAATTGTTATGGCGCTACAGTTCTAGTCACAAGACATAATAACTGTGAAAGTACCGTAGATGCCCATTCCAGAGCGAAGATCTCTATGGAAAAGAACGGACAAGAAACTCCATGGACACTCTTTTTACACTCAACGTAGCAAGTTAAGTGTACAGTTAATATTAAAAAAAAGTTATTGAAAAATTAAAATAGACCGTGGCAGCTAAGAGATGACCAGTCCCATCTGACAGCGCCTTTTCACGAACATGCCAAATGTAGCAGCACTATTAACCAATAACTTAATTATGCACTGTTAAAAAATAATTTATTGCATATTGCATTTTATTGCTAAAAGTTATTTTCAAGTGACAGTTGACAAGTCTTTGACAGATTGCGGCGCTTGATGTGCTGCCGTCTGTTTGTCAGAAAACGGTTAAAAATTCAACATCTACATACCTCTTTGTGCACTGTTCCCACAAATTGATGGGTCAACTGCAATGGTGCCTCCATTACACTAGATGGTTCATATATTACGGTAGATGGTTCCTTTATTACAGTAGATGTACAAGAAACATCAGATTCTTGAGTGTTGCTTGTTTCACAGAATACAAATGACTCGAGAAGTTGTTTTTTGTTGGATGTCTGAAAAAAAAAATGAAAATTGCGTTACTATCCATATAACTTAGGCTAAAAAACCAGGCTGTTATTTAACAATGATTTTAATACACACTTACTGAAAATATTGTAGGTACAGAGTTCAATCAAAATCAAAATCAAAATCAAAGCGTTTATTTCAAGTAGGCCAGTTACAGGCACTTTTGAATTGTCATAGACAAAAATATAATTAAACACTAAAAAGTTATGGTGCTACAGTCCCAGTCACAAGACATAAAAACTGTGAAAGTACCGTAGATGCCCATTCCAAGAAGTAGATCTCTATGGAGAAGAACGGGCAAGAAACTCCATGGACACTCTTTTTAAATCGCCAAAATTATTACAAAACCTTTGTTACATCATTCATTTTGAGATGATCCATTATGTGAGAACGATGTTGCAAGTTAAAAGTGTCCATAGTAGAAAATTAAAACAAAGACAATTCAGAAACAAACAAAATGATCAATAGATAGTTAAAATAAACCGTGGCAACTAAGAGATGACCAGTCCCAACTGACAGCGCCCGTTCACGAACATGACACATGTATCAGCACCATTCAGCTCAACCATTTTGAAGGGAGCTAAATGATCCGACACACGCGCCACCATCAGCGAGACATTTGAGTGAGCATGACATACTCTCAACCGCCAGGGTTATTCAAGTCAATAAGAGACGTAGGTACTCAGTGAATGATAGCTCCGAGGAACATAGTACTCACACAATGCTGGCTATGAAACTATATAATACTAGGATGATTGAATCTATACAATGCAAATACAGTTGTACAATCTTCATCAGCTCCAACAAGAATATTAAATAAACGCTATCAATATTTATCCTACACTGTCAGGTGGAGCAGGACCAGCATGGAGCCAAGCATTATCATCAGCAATATAATCGCTTAGTTTATAATAAGCCAGCTTACATAGTGTGCGTTTAATACATGATTTAAATTTAGTCTCATTCAAATCAAGAACATTTTGTGGTATTTTATTATAGCACTTTAAACAGTATCCCATGAAAGAATAGTCCACTTTGGCGAGTCTGAAGCCCGGCTGAACTAACTGATCCCTATTTCTAGTGTGATAGTTGTGTCTGTCACCTCTCTTACTAAAAAGATGCAGATTTTTCCTAACGTACATTATATTTTCATAGATGTATTGACAAGGTACTGTCATAATGTCAATTTCCTTAAACAGTTCTCTTAGAGAATCGCGTCTACGGAGATTGTATATGGCCCTGATGGCTCTCTTTTTAGTTCTCATGTAACCTAATAACATCAAGTGTTCTGTTAAAACATTTTTCTTCAAAGTGAAGTGAACACTTATGCCACATAATATCTTTACTTCGAGGACAAATTTTTTTGTCACCGATAGAGTCCAACCATTTTTCTTCAATCTTTCATTTTTGGGAAACCTATAAATGATTAGTATTTATTTATCAATATATCATTTGGTAACAGTTTCAGTGTAACGAAGGACTAGTATCGGGAACTATTACAGCAACGGTACAACACTATTATTATTGTAAACAAACGAACGAAAAAACTTTTTAAAAAAAATGTAACCGCCTTCAAAAACAACCACAAAAAAGGGTAAAATAACCTACAAAATAACTTTTCTTTCAGAAGTCGGTGCCTTTGTTTTTTTTTTTCATTTCATTGTTTTTTTGCCACCGACTTCTGAAAGAAAAGTTATTTTGTAGGTTATTTTACCCTTTTTTGTGGTTGTTTTTGAAGGCGGTTACATTTTTTTTTAAAAGTTTTTTATTTTACTCTTTTTAGTTTAAATATTCAACTCAAATTCTTGTCAAATAAATCATTCTCTCTCAAGTGCACAAGAAGCTAATAAAATTCCCTATCTCAAAAACTCCTGAACCGATTTTGATGAAACTTGCAGTATTCCGTAAGTTAAACAATACTTAGTACAACAAAAAAATAATTACTTAAATCGGACTTGTAGTTCCAGAGATATGCGAACACAAACTAAATCAGACGATGCCTACTCCAAGCCGTTGAGGAGTTGTACCTTCCATCATCAGCTCATCCACCTGAGATGATGATTATCAGATGCAAATACTTGAACAGCTTTAGAAAATATATGAAAATGGTACTATGTGCCTATAAAATTTGAAGGTTGCCCTCGATTTCCCTGGGATTCCATCATCAGATCCTGACCTGATGATCATGGGACCAATTGGAAAGTATACCCTTTCAAACAAAAGAAAAAATTTCCAAATCGGTCCAGGCGTCTTCGAGAAATCGGGGAACATACATAAAAAAAAAAAAAAAAAAAAAAAGATTCCGACGAATTGAGAACCTCCTCCTTTTTTTGAAGTCGGTTAAAAATAAGAAATGAAAAATATTGTCTGTAGGACGGAAATAAACCCAAATATTAATACTCTAACCATGAGAACAAGGTCACATAGCGATTTCTTTACAGAAATTGTTCTATTTCATGAAGTTTTGCATGAAAACCTGTTACTAACCTGTACAAAGTCAATTCAGGCTGATTTTTCTTTTCCTGGCATGACAAGACACAATGGAACATCCAGGCATATTGAATTACTGTTTCTTAATGGTAACACGCACTTTTAAAAGAAAACACTCCGTAATTTACTCAAAAATCTAAATCCAACAAAAAGTAAACAACTGTTTGACAGCAGAACTACCACGAAACTCGGCACATAAAATGGCGAAATGGGCACGTTTCTGTAACTGTGGGAAATATCCCAACAAAATATTCCATTTTGAGCAACAACCGAAATATTGTTGTCTCTTTTGTCAAATATGATTACTGCAAAATATTGGTTTGTCTCTTTCTTTCTAAAAAGAAAGAGCTAACCAATATTTCACTCTCTGACTCATGTGTGACTCATATTTGTATAAGCAAAATGTATGTATAGAACATCGGGGCGTCTCCATATAATTTTATCTCAATGGTCTGTCATAATAATAGATTCGCTCTACTGTGTGATAAAATTAGTAAACAGAAGCCAAAAACAGACCTGGTATATTATAAATAGATCTCCAGTTTCATTTTGTTTCGTGGTCACGGTTTTATTATACCAAATAACAGAACAAACCATTTAATTTATCAAGTTTATTTGTCACTTGGAGCAAGCAACCCATCTAGAAAACTGTACGGGTTTAGGTAGCAGATCGAGAGGAATGTCTGACTGGCAGAACGAAGAGCGGCGCTGCGCGGTAGTGCTGCGCGAGGTATTTGCGTGGCTAAATGCACGCGAGTTGGCGTGCGCAGGGACCGCGTGTCGCGCCTGGCGCCACGCCGCTGCTGAGCCCGCGCTTTGGTGCCGTCTGCTGCGCCCACACCAGCCCCACGGTACCTGCTCACCGTGTGCATAATCCGCTCTAACTGCATGCATGCACTTAACTGCTGTACCTACTTAGTGCAGGTGAGTTGAAGTGTGCCTAAACAAATGTCTGTTACTTTTTGTCTTTACTAAAATTAAAGGACCTCAACCAGTTTGTATGGCGTTTGGGCTTGAACATGAACATAAAAATATTGCACTATTTGTTATTTTATTGAGTGGCTTACAGCACAAGGAAAATAATACCTATGTATATAGGGTATAGGTAAAAACGAAGTACATTCCAAAAAACTTTTTCAAAAAAAAATGTAACCGCCTTCAAAAACAACCATAAAAAACGGTAAAAAAACCTACAAAATAACTTTTCTTTCGGAAGTCGGTGTCTTTGTTTTCTTTATTTCATTGTCTTTTTTTTGCCACTTGTTTGGTGTCTTTGTTTTCTTTATTTCATTGTCTTTTTTTTGTCTTTTTGTTGAAGGCGTTGGTGATGTCTAAAGACACCGCCACGACGACCCTGCCCCGGGCCACTGCATCCCCCGTCGTGAGGGCTCTCAAGCGCATAATGGCATCCACCGTCGAGCGCCCCCTGCGGAAGCCGAACTGGCTCTCCGCAAGGTCCGGACCCACCCGATTCAGGTGCCCGACGAGGCGGTTTGCAATTACTCTTTCAAAGAGCTTGCCCACCTCATCGAGCAGCACGATGGGCCGAAATGCGGACAGAGAGTCCGCAGGGCGCCCGGGCTTCTGGATCAGGACCAGTTTCCCCGTCTTCCAGCGAAGCGGGAACTGGCCCCTCTCCAGGCACGCGCTGAGGAGCCCCCCCAGTCCAGGCCCGAGAGTCCCGGAGGCCAGGACCCAGGCTTTTCCTGGCAGGCCGTCAGGTCCTGGGGCGATATTTTTGGACTTGAGCCGTAGCACGGCCACTCTCAGGTCTACCTCGGTCACCTCCGGAGCGTCGTAGACTTCGTCATCGCTGTGGTCCGCGTTTGCGCCAGCTTCACCGTCAGGTTCCGTCGGAGACGGAGCCACAGGCGGGGGAGTATGCTTCCCTCGCGATGGGAACAGGGCGCTCACCACTTCCTCCACGAACTGAGGCCGGAGACTCTGCGTCAACGGGGGAGTCCAGGGGCGGAGCTTCTGTCTCGCCCACTTATAGGGTCGGCCCCATGGGTCCCCGTTCAGACTCCAGGATCTCCTTTCAGGCCAATTCTTTGGCCCGCCAGATCTCGTCGCGGAGGACGGTCTTCGCTGCCCTGTAGCCTTCGCGCAGCTCCGCCTCTACAGTCGCCGCATCCGGAGGTCGGGTGCGGCGCCTGCGGAACCTGGTGTACCGGCGTCGCGCGGCAACGCACGCCTCGTGCAGCGCTGCCAGCTCGTTCGACCACCAGTACAGCTGACGCCGGGCGCGTCCTTGCCGGACCTGGGGCATCGTTGATGTCGGCAGACCTGTCCGGTGGTGACACCCAGGCCTGCACGATCGAGGCTTCCAGGAATAGCTCCCGGTCCAGCTGCTTCAGCGCCCATCGCGGACCACTTGGGTTCCGTCAACTTGGGACCGGCGCGTCTGAGGTCTGGGCGGAGACGTCAAACCGGATATACCGGTGATCGGAATAGGTCTCCACCTCCTCCACAACGCGCCAGCCGGTGACGCGCGGCGACAGGTCTGAGGTGGCGAACGTAACGTCCACCGCCGACTCGCCCGCCCACCGCACGCACGTGGAGACAGAACCCCGGTTCTCGATGTCCAGGCCCTGTGCCAGGGCCCAGTGCTCGAGCCTTCTGCCCCGCACAACGTCCGTAAACCGGGAACCCCAGGCCACATTTTTGGCATTGAAGACCCCGAGGACGAGCGCGGGGAACTTTGTCAGTACTTAACGAAAATTTTCGTTATTGACATGTCGCCCCGCGCGATTAATCGCGTGTGTCTGCAGGAGGCTTTAAGCCTCCTGCAGACATGTCGCGGTCCATTCGCAGTATTTTTAGAGTGGAAATTAGCTTGGCTCGTTGTTGCAGCGTGATTAATCGCGTCTATCTGCAGGAGGCTTTACAGTAATTTTGTTTTTATTAAAGCGATTAATATACTCGTACCTTGGTTCAAATCTATATTTTCAGATTTTCATTTATTCCCACCCTTTTATTCATAAAACAAATAAAAACCCGTGAAATAACGGAATTAAAACTGTAAATAGTTTTTATCCACTGTTTTGAGTAAATACTCGAGAAGAAACGGATATTTATTGAGTATTTATCCATTTTGAGTATTTATCCGGATAAAAACCCATCACTACTCGCGCGTAACCATTCAGTACATTTTTGCTTGCGCATGGGCAATTTAGGCTATTATAAAAGTACGTGGGTGATGCCGATGCTAGTAAAAATGTACTTTATCCTCTCGAGCCTAGATTTTATATTTGTTTGGATTGTTTTTGGGAAGTGACCCATCTGTAGTAATCTGTGCAAAAGATATAAATATATCGTAAGATAAAATATTATAGTATCGTATCTTCGTCGTCTGTGATCGCCTAAGATATATTAATTATAGTCTTATAAATAAAACATTAAAAAACATAAAAAATAATAACTTTAATGACAAATTACAAGAATTACACGATTATAAATAACGAATGCCCATTTTGTGTCTTGAAATGATTAAAAATAACGAATTTCAAGACACAAAATGGGCAGAGAAATAATGTAGGTAGGTCTAGGAACGCAGACAAAATGGACGAGTCCACGCAGGCTTCTTCCTTTTATAGGGGTGGCAGCGTAGTGGGGGACCTTCCAGTGTTGTCATCTAATACGGCCTCTCCTGACATGGCAGCGTCCTCGCAGCCTTCATCAGCTCTCGGTGATGGACCAGCACCGTCCTCCTCATGGTTGAATGCTTGGTCTTCCTCACAATCTGTAACCACAGAACACAAACATTAAAATCACAAAGGTACTAAAATTATTACACAAGATAGCAAGAGCTGAAATTAAAATAGTAGCGACTTTATGTACCGAACAACACAAACACTTTGCATAGCGACAAACCAGTCGTACACAACGACTATTCTCACCACAAGTAGGATTTACTCAGGTCATATTCCCACACCAAATACCATGCGCGCATCAGGATTTACATTGGTTACAGCAGGTCAACCATGAGACCTACTTAAGGATTTACACTTGGTCTATAGTCAGCATGGGCCCCACCGACATCAACCTCGATACCTTCACCATGAACTGCACTCTCAATAGTACAGTCCAATCTATGCCGCTCAAAACCATGTGCACTAAGGATTTACATGAGCCTCGGCACCCAACAACACAAAACAAACGCAACCAGTGATTGTTTGGTACATAAAATCTAAGTGTAAGCAAAAGCTGGGTATCATCATATGACAAAAATAAAACCAATGAAAGTTCTCTACCAACTTTCAAAAAAACTAGCGCATGTGTCAGGAGTCCACTCCCCGCGCCACAACACCATGAACCCAGCAGCTGCTTGACTGGTTTTCCTCGATCTGATTTTTCTTCGATCCTGACCATATTCAGTACAGTACGGCAATATCGTTCAACTTGGCCGTTCTCCTGATGCATTTCAGGCGTAATGAAGTGTAGTTCAATACCGAAATCAGTTGTCCATTGCACAAAATTATGATTATCAAACATACGACTGCGGTCGCATACCAGTCGCTTGAATGTACCAAACAAAGATATAATTTGGGTCATGACTCGCTTTACCTCATCAAAGTCCTGTCGGTACAGGCTGTACAACAAACAATATTTTGTATACGCATCAACTATTATCAGTACATACTTAAATCCATTACATTCTCTAAGTGGACCGAGTACGTCAGCATGTATTGTATCAAACGGTATTGGGTTCTTTGCCAAGAGGATATCGGCTGGAATGGAGCACGGGGTACCTGTTTATGCGATATACATACGACACAGTGTGTTATGTACTTAGTAACAAATCGCCTCAAACCCGGAAACCAAAAGTGTTTAAGAATCAAATCAATAGTTTTGTCTATACCTAAGTGTTCATGTTCGTCGTGGAATACACGGCACAAGCTCAAACGAAACGCTTTGGGAACATAACATAGGTAACGCTCTTGCTCGCCCTCAACACAGTACTTACAATACAAAAGATCGTTACGTTTTACATAGCGAATTGAATCCAACTCACCGTTATTTAACTTATCTAGTAGTGACAAGGTTTCCTCGTCACCCGCCTGTGCTATCTGTGCCCAATTAAGAGGTTTCTGAATTGCATTTATGACATTAACGGGATTTCGACTCAAGTAATCTACATGAGACATTAAACAACCCTTACGGTATTCTAAGGTAAAGTCAAAGTCCTGCATTTATATCCACCAACGCGCTGCTCTCGGCAGAAGATCTTTCTTGCGTTGAGTCATTTTTAACGCGTTACAGTCGGTTATTATCGTAAAGTGTTTTCCTACGAGGTATTGGCGAAAATGTTGCAATGATTTCACAACGGCTAGGGTCTCGAGCTCATAACTGTGATACTTTGATTCCGCACCTACCGTTAGCTCACTAAAATACGCGACAACATGCTTACGACTGTCTTTGTGTATTTGCATCAAAATACCGCCATAACCTATCGCACTCGCGTCAGTATGTAACTGCGTGGGTAGATCGGGATCAAATATCGCTAATAAAGGCTCGTTACTTAAATACGAAATAATTTCCTGCCTAGCTTTTTCTTGTTCATCGCCCCAATTAAAAACAACGCCCTTTCGAGTTAAAGCAGCCATGCAGGCAGTCTTAATTGAGTAATTAGGAAATATACCGCCGAAAATAGCCAGCCAGGCCCAGGAATTGGCGAACTTGCTTAACATTACTTGGTATTGGTGAACTAATCAACGCTTCAACTTTATATTTGCTCGGTCTAACCTGACCCTGACTGATTATTCTGCCTAAGTACTCTATTTCGCTAGTTAGAAAACTACATTTTTTTAAGTTTATAGAAAACCCGGCTTTTGTTAAAGTTTCTAGGACTGCGTCTAGCAAAACAAGGTTTTCGCCTATTGTATCAGATAGTAACAAGACATCGTCCACATATACAAGTACTTTACCCGAATCAATAAAAGATTTCAAGGTTTTACAGATGGTTTTCTGGTAAATAACAGGAGCGTTAGCAAGACCATATGGCATTTTACGTTAATACATAAGTTAGTACAGCTTGGCCAGAACGTCTTGAAACGGAACTAATATTTTTATTTGCTGACAACGTTTTAAAATATTTGATGTAAACAAAGACGCAGGTTTGTAAGATTTATTATTGTGCCATAAAACTAACGTAATAAGTGAAAATAAATAAAATATAATCATTCAAAGTGCTGGTAGCGAGAAGACAGTGGCGACTTCCGGTTTTCTACTGTTTTTTGCCAAGCTGTACTCATAATGTCCTTCAGGGGTTATGAATGCAGTCTTGTGAATGGAGTCCTCACTGACCTTCAGTTGGTGAAAGCCTGACACCATATCAAGTGCACTGAACCATTTGGCCTTGCCAAGCATGTCTACGTGATCATTAATCAACGGAAGAGGGTGTCTGATTTTAACTGTAATTCGGTTTAAGGCTCTATAATCAACTACCATTCTATCCGATCCGTCTTTCTTTTTACCGACTTACAAAAAAAGGAGGTTATCAATTCGACCCGTATGTATGTAATATTTCCAGAACTGCCCAGTTTTCGTATATGTTAATCTATATCAGCGTCTGAACAAATGTGCCAAATTTCATAAGTGTATGTATGTATGTATGTATGTATGTAGGTATGTATGTATGTTTTTATGTTTGTGCACGCATATCTCCGGAACTACAAGTTCGATTTACGTAATTCTTTTTTTGTTGAACTAGGTATTGTTCAACTTAGGGTACACTGCAAGTTTCATCAAAATCGGTTCAGTAGTTTTAGAGATATGGATTTTTTTGTTTACTTGGATTGTGGATTTTCTAAGTCGCTTGAATGTTTGCTCGCAATTATCTCGCGTTTGGCTGAACCGATTTTGATGCGATTTTCAGAAAAGTGTTTTGTTACATTCTGGGGAAGGTTTTAGTATATAACAGTAATGAATATTTCGTGACGTTGCCCGCATAGATCCGTTTTTGTTGCTCACTTGGATTATAGATTTCTAAAGACCCGATTATACGGAGATCTTTGTTGAATATCTGAACTAAAAAGGGTAAAATAAAAACTTTTTTAAAAAAAGAACCGACTTCAAAACCAAACACAAAAAAGCGTAAAATAACTTTTCTTTCGGAAGTCGGTGGCCATAGTCAATGAAATAAAAAACAAAGCCACCGACTTCCGAAAGAAAAGTTATTTTACACTTTTTTGTGTTTGGTTTTGAAGTCGGTTCTTTTTTTAAAAAAGTTTTTCACGAGCAAGATCGGGCTAGCATACTCGGACTCAGATTCACGGATTATGCCTTTCTCTAATAAATCATTGACTATAGCACGCACTCGTATTTTCTCGTCATAAGACAATTTGTATGGTCGGTAATAAATTGGAACATCACTAGTCAACTTAATCTGCATTTCGCTATCCTTAACTGTGGTGGTAGACGTACCAGTTAGAAAGTAATCTGAATATTTTTTTAACACGTTTAACAACTGTTCCCTATCTTGTCCGGTAATATGTGTCGAAATATTTTCGAATCCCAATGGTTGATTTATCTGCGTAATATTATTCACGAAATCACTATGAACGATACATTGCGAATCACCGGTGCGAATGTACGCAACACCTCTCCTATTTAAAACATCGGTACCAATAAGTATACGGGCACGTTTAAATAACTTTTATCCACAATATAAAAATCAACTTCTAACGTAATATTATTCAACTAGCTGTGCCCGCGACTTCGTTCGCGTGGATGTCGGAACTTAACAATCTATATTTTTAGTGCGAAGCGGTGTTGGAGGATACCGATACAATCTTTTATATAAGCTATAGTCCCCGCCAAATAAGTGTGGAATAAAGGTCATTGATCCTAATAATGCATCGTTCGAATTTCATACCACCATCGTTCAAACAAAATAAAATATAAGGTCAAATCGCGTCTTACCACGATGCGTTGCTTATGGTCGTTCTACATTTTTTCGAATGGTTTTGAAATATTGCAAAATACGGGGGGTCAACGTATCTTATTTTATTTTATTCCATACTTATCTGGCGGAACTATTAATAGTGCTTATGTAATATTAACAATATTGTGAACAAATTAACACAGCTGTGAACCATCATTCTGGAGCGTACATAAATATCCTGTCCCATCCTGTCCCGTCCTATCCCGTCATATTCCGTCCTGTCCCGTCCTGAACCGTCTTGTCCCGTCCTGTCCCGTCCTGTCCCGTCCTGTCCCGTCCCGTCCCGTCCCGTCCCGTCCTGTCCCGTCCTGTCCCGTACTGTGCCGTCCTGTTCCGTCCTGTCCCGTCCTGTCTCGTCCAGTCCCTTCCTGTCCCGTCCCGTCCCGTCCCGTCCCGTCCCGTCCCGTCCCGTCCCGTCCCGTCCCGTCCCGTCCCGTCCTGTCCCGTCATGTCCCGTTCTGTTCCGTCCTGTCCCGTACTGTCCCGTCCTGTCCCGTCTTGTCCCGTCCTGTCCCGTCCTGACTATCCTATGATTCCATAAAATCGCTATAATTAAATTACGTTTTTTATAAGATGTTTTTGTTTTTACATTGTTTTTTTTTCCATACTTACTATTTTATTTTATTCCATACTTATCTGGCGGAACTACTAATAGTGCTTATTTAATATTAACAATATTGTGAACAAATTAACACAGCTGTGAACCATCATTCTGGAGCGTACATAAATATCCTGTCCCATCCTGTCCCGTCCTATCCCGTCATATTCCGTCCTGTCCCGTCCTGTCTCGTCCTGTCCCTTCCTGTCCCGTCCCGTCCCGTCCCGTCCCGTCCTGTCCCGTCCTGACTATCCTATGATTCCATAAAATCGCTATAATTAAATTACGTTTTTTCAAATTCAAATTCAAATTATTTTATTTAGGACAACTGGATCCACGGGTTAGTGTACAACAAAAACTTACAAAAACTATTGTTAGTATTAAAAAAGACATAAAAAAGAAACATAAGTAGGTAATAATAATGCCCCTGTGCCGAGACATCCCGCCCGCCAGACTAACCAACAGGGAGATACCTCGCTAATAGATCACCAGACGGACGAAATGCCTCAACACAGGTGCGCGCACATCTTCCGCTATTGTTTTCAGGATGCTGTTGTGACTCCCCCGCACCCTCCTCATCAGTGAAACTACTTTTTTCCGGATGACGGCATAAAAGTCGTCCGTATGAGCCTGTGCAAACATCTCAGAGGCACTACAGAAGCGAGGGAGTCCCAACATCATCCTGAAAATATTATTGTATTGGATGCGCAGAGTGGCCAAGGATTTTTTTGTATGACTAACCCATAGACCACCCGTGTACAGACCCTGACAATTATGCTTTAAATAGCGTGATTTTGACTTGCTCCGTACAGCGGGCGAATCTACGGGCCAGCATGTTCCCTCGGACTGACAGAGCCCTGCGCTCCCTCTCTTTATAAGATGTTTTTGTTTTTACATTGTTTTTTTTTTTCATCATCAGTAAACTGATTACGATGAAAAAAAAAACAATGTTACTTCAATTTAAACACCTCTATTTCAGGTTTTATTTTAACGCCATCTACCGTTTTATCGTTGAAGTACATATGTTTAGATGAATTATTTGAATTATGTAGTTTTGCTATTCTAAGCTAGATCGCGCTACTGAACTGCACGTCTTGGTGTGAACTGACCGTAATTTTACTTCTGAAACACTTTAAATTCAAATAACTTTTGATAGACTGAACCCATTTCGATGAAACAAATCTAAGTTAAACCTCAAGTTGCGTATAATTTTTGTATATAAACATTGTCAGCATTGAATTCGTAGATTTTACGTGATGTGCGCACAAACAAACAGACAAACAGACAAACCGACAAAAATTTCAAAAATGATGGAAATGGGTTCTGTTACTTATCTTTTCACACGCTGGCTATTTTTTGTTTCAATTTCTTCAATGTACAAAAATGAATTTTCTACAGATTTATTATATGTATAGATGGGGATGGCAACTCAAAGCTAATCGTAGATGTCGCTGCGATCGTTGTCTCATAATATGTCAGATTACTGTATAGCTTGTACAAAAAACAAACACGTATTTTGTTACAAAAATTGAGTTTATTCTAAAAAACAAATATGGGAAATTATTCGTCAATGCAAGTGCATTATATACTAAAACCAGAACTACGGCGCCGCGGAGCATCTACAAGAGGAAAAAAAAGTGATTTAGTTGAGAGGCTAGAAAGGATGATGCAATTTTTGGGACCACCCTCCAAGAGCAACATGTAATACGTCGTTGGATAGGTATTTTTAAACTGAACAAAAAATACTATGGCACCAAGTCTGAAATATTAGTCCGTTCTGAGATATCTTTGATTTAATATGGCAGTTTAAGATAATATAACCAAATAATGTTTTTTTCGTAACATATTACATTTTGGTGCAAAGGAGGAGGAGGAGAAGCTCGGTTCTAAATAATGACAGCCGCACAGGTCGATCTCCCATGTCAAGCCGCGCTTGCCGAGGTCGGCTTATGGATGGGTGACAATCTATCCAAGTTTTCTCGGTGCCTGAGAAAGCACTTAAAAGCCGTTGATTACGGCTGGCATTTGTAGATCTATGACAGTCGTTACCGAATATAGAAGCTCGCTTTGCCGTTAACCACCTCCACTACGGAGATGGTTAATGTCTTGTCGCATTCAGTCACATACACATAAGAGATAGGTTTTTTTTTACATGATAAAATCATACAAGAGCTAGTTAGTAGGTACAATTACTAAGGTACTTACCTACTATTTATTTCACACCAACTATGGTATTCAAAACTATTGTACCTGTAAGACCCGACGTTCTTCTGAAGGCACCTGTGCGCATCATTTGTGTCAATTCTTAGGGTAGTAGGGTCAGATGCCATACCGTATGTCATGTGATCTAGAGGCGAAAGCCTTCCAGCACTATAAGTGGCGTGTGGAGCGGAGGCACAATGCCGGGGCGGATCTCCGCTACCTCTGACAAGTCGAGGCGCTGCGGGAAGAGCTCCGGCGTAATCTCATGGGGTATGGAGGGTACGACTATCGCAACCGAGCTTTGGCAACGCCGCAATCGCGGCGGTAAAACCCTTCTTTGAGGAGTGTCTGACGCAGGTCCACACCGGATGTTTCGGAAGGTTCCTGTGTCGAATTGTGCGGTAAGAAATATGTGTGCCCGGGTGTAACCATTGCGAAATTCGCCCGGAGGTGCACATGATCGACCATACAGTGAAGGTATGCATAGCTTGGGCGGGGCACCACTGCGGAGCCAGACGCTACCGTTTATTGAGAAGTGATCACCTCCTCCTGCTCCTCCTAAGCAGTGATGCTAGCGAAGGAGAAGGCGGAATACGTGAAGGAGAGGACAGCCTCCATCTCACGACACAACCGCTGCGGGAGATACCTACGGTCACGAGGCGATTTTTGAACCACAGTAGTCGAGGGCATGCGGACGGAGTAAAGGATGACTCGCCGTCATGGACCATGCTCGGGTCAACTGCGCTTCGTGCTGCACGCGAGCTTCAAAGAGTTGTCAGCAATCTGACGGGAATCAAACGCCTGCCGAGTCGGCGAGACTGTCTAAACAAGTAACTGTGACCCTAGAACGTAAAGAGCTATTGAAGGGACACCGTGGATTTCTGTCAGTGCATGTCTGGCAGTTCCTTCTGCTCCACACTGGGATGGAGGACTCATTTGTAAATTTAAAAAAGGCCCCCCTTAGACGGCCAAAGCCTGCCGGGATCGCGAGACTAACGAGTAACCGTGGCCTCGGAACGTAAAGGGCTATTGGGACACCGTGGATTTCAGTTAGTCCATGTCTGACAGTCCCCCCCGCCCTGCCCTGGGAGGGAGGACTCATTCGATGATTTTGCCATGTAAAATAAACCTTCTAGCTCTTATGTGTAAAAGCTTAAAATCGCTCTTCAACCTGCCGTTAACCAACTTCGTAGTGGAGGTGGTTAACGGCAAAGCGATCGAGCTTCTATAGTAGGTAACGACTGTCAAAGATCTACAAATGACAGCCGTAATCAACGGCTTACGGTGCATCCACACCGCCGGTAACATTTGTGGAGCAACAAAAGGCAACACGGTAACATTCGGCAACATTCGGTAACTTTTGTGGCTCCTTGTTACTATTTGTTGATTGTTACTCATCCACACCGCAGTAATATCCGACAACAAATGTTGCCGTGTTACTGTATGTCGAGTAACGTTGCTCGACAATCGGCAACATTGTTAGATAATGGGGGTAACATTGTTACCGAATGTTGAGCAACGTTACTCGACTTACAGTAACACGTCAACACTTAGTAACATTAAATAACATTTTGTTGGCGGATGTTACCGAATGTTGAGCAACGTTACTCGACTTACAGTAACACGTCAACACTTAGTAACATTTTGTTGGCGGATGTTACCGAGCAACATTTGGAAACGTTGAGCTACAAATGTTACCGGCGGTGTGGATGCACCGTTATAAGTGATTTCTGAAGCATGGAGAAAACTCGTATAGATTGTCACCCATCCATAAGCCGACCTTGGCAAGCGCGGCTTGACATGGAAGATCGACCTGTGCGGCTGTCATTATTTAGAACCGAGCTTCTCCTCCTCCTCCTCTGCACCAAAATGTAATATGTTACGAAAAAAACATTATTTGGTTATATCTTAAACTGCCATATTAAATCAAACATATCTCAGAACGGACTAATATTTCAGACTTGGTGCCATAGTATTTTTTGTTCAGCTTAAAAATACCTATCCAACGACGTATTACATGTTGCTATTGGAGGGTGGTACCAGATTTCATAGAAATCCTGGCATCATCCTTTGATTCTACTACATTAAACACACATTTACTTGTAGTAAGGATTTAAAATTGTATTTTTTAAGTAGGTATTACATGTGCTAGCCTCTACAAAGAATATAGTACTGCTTTTGACATTCTATATTGAGAAAAATGTCATCAAGTTTTGTGTTTGTCTTCTTCATCTAATTTTACATCTATTTTATAGATGATGGAGCAATATGATAAGAATTTTAACTTTCTAACACCACAACTATCACAAATCTCGGTCCCGGTGATAATTCTTCCACCAGAAGAACCATTTCATGATATAAAGAGCGATGCAATACTCAACCTCCAATAGAAAAGTAGATATTATATTCAAAGGCAATGATATTATAAGTAAAAAATGTGTAGATACGTTATACGCGCTCAAAAACAGATGCGATCAAATGTGGTTGATTCACAAACCTTGACCTCAGTCCGACGTTGCCAGCGGCAACGGATGCACTTCACGTACTATAGAGTGAGTCAAAAGTAAAAGTCACTCAAAACCACCGAAAATGCCGTCGTGTGTGATGAGATATTGTACAAATTATACAAGCAAGACTTCTAAAAGTCAAAGAATCACTTATCATTCGTAAATATATTATTTATCTTAATATTTTCACAAATAAAACATTACGTTTCTATAATATGGCGTCGTAAAAGAAAGAGTGCAAGTGAGAGTGCGAGTGAGATAAAAGAGAGAGCGTCACCATCTAGCTGTCACTTTTTTTCTTATTGGTTTTATCAAGCTATCCTTTTTACTTGTAGTGAAATGAAATGTGTGTGAATAAAAAGTGTGTATGTGTGCTGCCTCTCTGCGCGGTACGCTTTTTTCTGTTGTTTTGTACGTGTATAACATATCTATGACTTATAATATCATTGTTCAAAGGTGTATTCGATTGTTTAGTTATGGTATAATCATAGAATTTCATTAATAAATTCAACTAACGGCCTGTCCCGGCTTCGCAAGGGTAGATTTTTGTTTATTGTATACCTTTTCCTTAGTGATAATACAATTTTTGTTCTCACAGCAGTCTCAGCAGCTACCCATTATTTCTTGATAGTGTGAATTGTCGGAAATTTGTATGTTCCATCATTATTACAGCCTTTTACACAACATCTAGTTATTTTACATCAATAAAACGCTTTTTTTCAGAAAATTCCTTTGATTTGACAGTTCTTTTGGGACACAGATGTCAATTTTCACTTTGACACTTGCCTTCCCCATTGTATTGGCAATGTAACCATAGACTTTGATACAACCTCCATTCCACCTAACCCTCGTAATAATTGGTGAGCCGGTTTTATTCGAAACGAAAAGTATTTAATCAAGTCCGAAGCTATTAAAGAAACGCTTGAACCGCTGTCAATAAGTACATCGACGGGTACATATTTGATATTACGGCCGCAATAATATCTGAGTTTTTACGGCTACCCTCATTTTCGCGACAAAAATTGACGGAACTATTATTTCGAACGCGTTCTTTAGCAAAACAATGACTTTCGGCATGACCGGTTTTTTTGCAAAATCCGCACTTTTCTGGTCGAGGTTTTGTTGAAGAGCTATTCGTACTATTTTCGGATTTATTACTTTGTGAATCTGATTTAGGTCGCTTAGGACAACTTTCGCGTTTATGACCTACCTCGCTACACTGAAAACAACGTACCTTAGAAATATCGAAATGTTTATGTTTGAACTGGCTATTATTGTTACGATTGGAAGCACTATGAACACTGGGTTTATTTTTAGAATCAGGCACGCTGCATTTTACAAAGCTCGACAAATAATCCACTATGCTTTCGGGTGTTAACTTAGCATTCCTCGCGGACGCACGAACCTGTGGATCGGTAATGCCGCGTATAATCATTGCCGTTAGTAATTCACTACTTAATCCTTTAAGGATACGTAATTTTAACAAAGATTTACGCGCATATTCAGCATAGGTAGAATATTTGTCAGACTCAGTACACATAACACTGTACAAAATGTTCGCGATATCGACAGACCGTGGGCATAACGATTTTAATTCTAATTTGAAATTAGACCATGTACGCATGGTGCTAGTCCACTCACTAAGCCAGGTACGGGCTTCGCCCTTAAGGCAACGACCTACGCGAGCAAGACATTCACCATCCTCCCAACGATTGAGCGTTCGAGCTTTATCAACTTCATCGCACCACGTGTCGACATCATGAACACTCGGATCAAAATCGGAGACAAAATATTGGTTTGATCTCACCGGGATTGTCATCATGGCGTCTAGAAACCGTTCAGCTATGCTTATGGCGTCCCTCTCCGTCGTTGACGGTGTGGCAGCAAACTCTTGCATCGGGGTAGTAGAAGCTGGGGGTGTGCGGGCAGGTGTTGTGGCGCGCTCCACGTCCGGCGGCAGCGTGCTCGGCATGGTCGAAGCGTGGCAGGATCTCGGGCTCGCCACAGCAGGTCGCAACTCATTCCCACACGTCCGTTCTTCCAGATCTTGAAGTCTCTTCAAAATCTCATCTAACCTTTGTGAAGGCGAGGGAGTTCGTACTCGACGTTTCCTTTTCCTCTTTTTATCAGGAGACATTGTGTCTCTGCCCAACTTAACCTCAAAACTACTGCTATAGAACACGCTAAACAAAATTACTTTAAATTTATAGAATCAGACATGGTATTCCAGCGGTTAGGCCTTCATATACCACTTCTGATCTTATAAATAAAACATTAAAAAACATAAAAAATAATAACTTTAATGACAAATTACAAGAATTACACGATAATTTAAAAATAACGAATTTCAAGACACAAAATGGGCAGAGAAATAATGTAGGTAGGTCTAGGACCGCAGACAAAATGGACGAGACGAGTCCACTTTTTTTTTTTTTTTTTTAATAATGACATCTCGCAGGTCAATCTAGAAGAGATTGTGTGCTGCTTAACCGGTCTTTTCTGTGGATGCCATAGATGACTCTGAGGCCTCCAGCCAGAGCTTAAAACTAAAACTACAAACTAAGTGACCGCTCGCTAAGGGCACCCCCTGTGGGGTACGAACCTCGGCTTAGGGCGTCACTGGGGAGGACAGCGCAAGGGACAGGCTGGATCTGAATGATATCATTATTTTGGGGCTGATTTAAAACTACAGGCTCAGCGACGCGGGCTGGCTCATGCAAGGGTCGGGGGGGGGCATTAACTAGTCCACGCAGGCTTCTTCCTTTTATAGGGGTGGCAGCGTAGTGGGGGACCTTCCAGTGTTGTCATCTAATAATAGCATCATAAGATAAAATATTATAGTACTTATCTTAGCCGTGTGTGATGCGCTTTAGCCCTAGCCTTTGCCTTTACGAGTATTGTTTGTCGTCGCACACCCATCCAAAGACAGACCTTTGCAAGGGTTGCGTAACTTCGGTGGTGGAATTCTGTTCCACTTCCCCCAGCTGTTTCTGTTACATTTCACGAAATCTTATTGTCATTAAAAATATTATATTATATGCAGTCCATGCGGGTTTATCGTGGCGGCAGGAGTACGTATGGGGCCACGCCGGCTGGAGCTTGCACACGCGCCACCGCGCTGCCGACACGTTGCTGCACGCCGCGCTAGCACCAGCCGCGCCGGCCACGTCCGCCGCGTGCCCGTCGCAGCTGTTGGCGCTGGCCGGCGCCGACGCCAGCCTGGCCGTGTGGCGGCGCGAGGGGAGTGGGGGGGCGTGGCGGGAGGCCGGACGCTCCTGCTTGCGTGCGCGCGGCTGGGGCGCGGTAGCGCGCGCACAGTGGGCCGGGCGCGAGCGTCTGCTACTGGCGGGACCGCTAGCGCTCACTGATGACTGGGAGCTGATCGTGCTGTCTGTTAAAGGTCTGAGAGTAACGTTTGATGTCGCGTACACATCGGCCCAACGAATGGGTCTTGCTGGCCTTAGTTGGTCCTGTATGGCCGGCTGACTGAACCGCCGGCCGTCGATTGGAAGCGTGGCGGTTACCTACATCAAAAATCAATTTCAAGCATTCGATCGAACTCGTTGTGAACGGTCAGCGAAGGCGTTCGTTAGCCCGGTGTATGACGTGGTGCCGAAGTAATGAATGTTTATGTGTTGTATTACGCTTTTTAGGGTTCCGTAGCCAAATGGCAAAAACGGAACCCTTATAGATTCGTCATGTCTGTCTGTCTATCTGTCTGTCTGTCTGTCTGTCTGTCCGTCTGTCTGTCCGTCTGTCTGTCTGTCCGTCTGTCTGTCCGTCTGTCTGTCTGTCCGTCCGTATGTCACAGCCACTTTTCTTCGAAAGTATGAGAGCTATCCTGTTGAAACTTGGTAAGTACCTATATGTATTATGAGAACCCTATTATCACGTGATCGTCCCTTTTTGTTTTTTTTCCTCTACTCGTATTATCAACATATTGCCCACAGTTTACACTTATGCTTTATTATGTGCATAGTATATATACGTATAAATATTCATATAGGTATATTTATATTATATATTCATTATTTTAATTATATGTATCAATATTTTATATAAGTAGAAGTTTAAACAAAACACTGACACCACGATTTATGTTTAAAGCTGATTTACATCCGTCACATCACCATCTTAGGTCCAGTTGAAAACCAGCGTCGAGCACTAGTTGCTCAACATTTAGCTGAACTGGGCCTATTTGGCGCAGCCGTGAGTCACACAACATTTTTTTGTTTTTTTTTTTATTTTTTAAATTTTACTCCTGTTTAGATGTAAGTCCTTTCTTTTTTTTGTGTTAATTTTTAGTTTAAATGTTGTGTGTTTCGTGGTCTTATTTTGCGTTAAATGTTTTTTCTTTCTTTCTTTCTAATCTATGCTTGCTACTACAGAACCCTTCATGGACGAGTCCAACTCGCACTTGGCCGGTTTTGCCATTTGGCTACACGAATTTTGCTAAACGAGAGATAAGTACCTACTGTACCTAGTAAAACACGAGCTGTCGTGCTACTCTGCATCATGCGGTACAGTGTGCCAACTTGCTTAACTGGCGGTAGCAAGGTATGCTTGCTGGCCGTTGAATAGTTTAACGTCGCAGAAGACGGGTGTTGCGGGTCGGTGGCGAGCCGAGTGCGGTGCAGTGCAGGTGCCGCGGGCTGCTGGGCTGATGCGACCGGAGACGTGTTCCTTTCTTTCGAGCTGCGCCGTCTGGGCTATGGTCTATACTGTACGACGGTGTGGCTCAACGCCGCTACGCAGGTAAGTTTTGTATTTTTGGTCTGGTCAATTCAGGGAACAGTTTCCCCACCAAGTTGAGCACGACCTCCTTTTCTCGAAGCAACTCACGGTTCTTTTCATCCTCATGTAACTTCATCTATATACTCGGCGTCACAAAAATCGCACCTCCTTAAAAATTCCCTTCAAAGTCATTTTAACCCTATTAATCAATGGTAGACATAAGACTTTAGGGTATCATTGGAAAGGCAATTTATTTAAATTTCAGAATAAATAAATGGTTTTGGTTTTTTGTTTACCAGGGAATAAAAAAAGCAAGCTAATGCAAATGATCAAAAAGTTAAAAAAAAAAACATCTTAAAACCTAGTGTTACCCCCCTAGCCCTGATGACTGCTTCCATGCGGTCTCTCATGGACCTAATTAATGTGACAACAGTCTCTTGCGGAATGTTGTCCCATTCTGCAACGACGGCATCTTGGAGGTCTTGGAGAGTGGTAGGGGCAGGATCACGTGCCCGTACTCGCCGTTTCAGTTCATCCCAAAGGTGCTCAATAGGGTTCAGGTCTGGACCTCGTGCCGGCCAGCGCATAACAGGGATTCCAACTTCTTGCAGGTAGTCTCTTACAATTAAAGCGGTGTGACAGCGGGCGTTATCGTGCATTAACGTGAACCCACTGCCAACAAAACCCGCATAATAATAATAATGTTTATTTAATTAAATCGGACAACAACACACTTGGTCCATTTTGTTAGTAGGATACCTTATAACTAGTGTTAGTAGTACAAACACAAATACAAAAAGAAAGAAATGTCAGAGGTACGATGTGCAGAGAAGGATATAATTATAAAAGCTATCTGATCATTCTCTCCACATAGTGCCTCAAAATAGGCGCATAAGGGCTCTCGGCTACTGTCTTCAGGATGTTATTGTCACTGACCCGCACTCTACGCATCAGTGATGAGACTTTCTAGCGAATGACTGCATGGAAGCCATCTGTTCGGTTCTGTGCAAACATCTCTGATGCGCTACAGAAGCGGGGCAGTTTCAACAGCATCCTAAAAACATTATTGTATTGAAACATAAGGGACAACCTGTTTCTCTAAGATCTCTGTTATGTACAGAGCAGCAGTCAGCGACCCTTGCCCGCGAGCACTTCCAGTGGTATCCATCTTCTGGGGTATTTTACTTGCTGTAGCTGTTCACGTGTGTTCAGTTCAAAGGTTGAATAGCGAATGACCCACATTGCCTCCGTAGTAGTTGCGGCGTCCCCGCAAGGGGGCGCGGCATGCGGGATTTGGGCTGTGCCCCTGTCCCGCGGTCTCGGTCTGTTATGCCCGCAACTGCGGGCGCGTATGCGCTGGGATGGTAATTTTAGCCTTTTTACAATCCTACGAGCGCGTGTGCTACGAGACGCGCGCCGGGGTGGGTGGCCGTTCATCGTTGTTTACAGGCGCGCCACGACACTGTCGGAAGTGCCGCTTGCTTCATCGCGCCCCGGCGGTCTGCCCCTGCCAGGTGAGACCCCCAGTTACCTGGGGGAGGCCCGGCAGGAAGCGACCAGCGACAGGGACGCAGACTTACGACGCACCTACAAAGGATCGAAGGGTGGCTCTCGCCTGCCCCGTTTTCCAGAGCGAGCCGGTAGCGACGCAGGCAGAGAGCCGGTGTGTGTATGAGCGGCATTGTGTTGTGTAACACCGGCACCGCTCACAAATACTGTGACTCACATCACTCGCAAATATTGCGAGTGATTGTGAGTCCACGTTTTTCCACACTAATCACCGCGTAAGTATAGCGCTTGTATAGTAGCGAGTGTCAGTAGTGACGTACGACGTGCCTATATTAACCTAGCACACGGCGCACGTCATGTATGTAATGCATGTGGAGTAATATTTTTGAGTAAGTCGCGTGTAGCAGTAGTGCGACTTACCCGGGTGTCGTCAAGTCCGGTGGGTTGCAGGGGGGGTCGTTTTGCACGTCCGCAAGAACGAGGTCGCGAGGCAATCGTCTGGCGTCGGGAGCCCGCGCGTGCCACGGCGCCAGGTGCTTTTTAGGGTTCCGTAGCCAAATGACAAAAACGGAACCCTAAAAGATTCGTCATGTCTGTCTGTCTGTCTGTCCGTCCGTATGTCACAGCCACTTTTTGTCGAAAGTATAAGAGCTATCCTGTTGAAACTTGGTAGGTAGATGTATTATGTGAACCGCATTAGGATTTTCACACAAAAATAATAACAAACCAATTTTTGGGGGTGCCTCCCATACTTAGAATTGAAACTCGCTCTTTTATCCATACGTGTGGGGTATCTATGGATAGGTCTTTAAAAATTATATTGAGGTTACTAATATCATTTTTTTCTAAACTGAAAAGTTTGCACGAGAAACACTTCCAAAGTGGTAAAATGTGTCCCCCCCTTGTAACTTCTAAAATAGGAGAATGATGAAACTAAAAAAAAAATATAATGTAGACCTCAACAAAAACTTCCAACGAAAATTGGTTTGGATGAGATACAGTTAGCAGTTTTTGAGATAAAGTACATTTTCAAAAACCGCAAACATAACTTTGCCATTCATACAAACACTATGAAAAACTTTATTGTTTGTGTATATTACTTCTAATCTCAATATAATGAACCCTTCATGGGCGAGTCCAACTCGCACCTGGCCGGTTTTTTTTTTCGTGGTAGTCATCAAATGAGTCCTCCCGCCCCACCCTGGGCGGGAGGACTGTCAGACTTGTACTGACTAAAATCCACGGTGTTCCTTCAATAGCCCTTTACGTACCAGGGTCACGGTTATCAGGTGAGACAGTCCCGCGACCCCGGCAGGCTGTGGCCCTCTTAGGGGGCCCCGTCAGATTGCTGACTGCTCTTTGAGGCGCGCGTGGAACACAACGCGCCGTCGACCCGGGCATGGTTCATGAGCGGGTGGCAAGTCACCCATAACTCGCTGCCCGCATGCCCGCGCCTACGGTGGCCGGAGATCGTCTTGCGACGTCCGTTGCCGTGGGCATCTCCCGCGGCGGCTGGCTCGTGAGGTGGACGCTGTCCTCTCCCTCACGGACTGTGGTGTCATGTGTCGCGCGTTCGAACCCGGCCGCCGGCTAAATTGTATTTTTGTAAAACGTAACATTTTACCAAGCAGTTTATAATTAACTAGCTTCCGCCCGCGACTCCGTCCGCGCGGATGTCGGTCTTCACGTGGATGGTTTATTTCTCCATTTTGAGTAACTCTGACACTGACATCTTATAAATATCTATTGGACCCAAATACGGCTAAGCCTATAATAATTAAGGAGATCCCTCTATTGAGCTACTGCTGTTGAGCTCGCGTTCTGTAGTAAGTATTTTTTTCATAATAATTCCGACCTTGTATTTACAAATAACTGATCGGAACAGTAATCAAAAAGGTCGCGCTGAAAAGCACGGTTTAAAATTACACGCATACAATATTAATTCCACGGACGACCGCTCGCCACACTGGACACGTCCGCTCGCATCAAAATTCAGAATTTATATGCATCGCGCGGCGCGGAACGCGGCTCCTTATTATAGGAGTCGGGGAGGCGTGGCCCGCGTGTGCCGCAAACGGTTCAAGCCAAATCCGACTTTCGGCGCTACAGGTTACGGCGCTGAATCCACTGCGGGTAATGCAACGTGTGTTCGCGGTTCTACAGAACAACGTCTATGAATAAAACTGAAAAATAAGTTTTTTTTTCTACGTAAAAAGTATCCCATTTTATGCCCAGGATAATAAGGTATAATTATACCAAGTTTCATCGAAATCGAACCGTTAGTTTTCACGTGATGCCTGCATATACAGACAGACAGACAGACAAAAAAAATTTTAATCACATATTTGGGTTTGGTATCGATCCAGCAACACCCCCCGCTATTTATTTTTTCAATATTTTCAATGTACAGAATTGACCCTTCTACATAGATTGAAATCCTTTAAAACAGCGGTTGCGGGTTTGACGGGCACATAACAGCACAAACACTGATTGGAGACAGACCTGTGTCGCTCCGTGAAATAACCTTGCCAATATACCGCCATGTCGAAATTATAAAAAGGTGTGTGTGTAAACTACAACAACAAAGGGGTGAGTTGCATTATATTTCCGGCTTATAAGTTGCTTATGTTTCAGTCCAGCTAGAACATTAGTGTAGTTACTTATTTTGGTTAATATTTGTTCTATTCTAGCCTACCGCCACGCCCTTTGGTTGTTGAAGACTTAATCAAATATCTCCATAACAACCGTATGTAAAATAACATTATTCTTATGATAGTCTTAAGTGCTTATTCAGTGCCCCCATACGGGTGAGGAATGTGAGGATTCACGCCCGCCGGCTGTTCCGAGGACTGGAAGGGGTCCTAGCGCCTAACGCATCATAGCTAAACCCTCCTGGCGCCCTTTTAGTTTTAGTTAGTAATAAGTAATTTTAAGATTAGCTTGTAGATATGGTGTGAGCTATTATGGTTATGAATAAACGTTGTTAAACTTTTGTTAAACCATCTTGTTTATTTCTTGATCAGATAAAGGACCGTTACAATGTTTAACAGTTTATATAAGTCTTTTTTTTTTTTTTTTAGCGTGGTAAAATCATCAAATGAGTCCTCCCACCCCGGGCAGGGCGGGAGGGACTGTCAGACTTGTACTGACTAAAATCCACGGTGTCCTTCTATAGCCTTTTATGTTCCGGGGTCACGGTAATGAGATAAGTCCCGCGACCCCGGCAGGCTTTGGCCCTCTTGGGCGGGGCCCCGTCATCGTGCTGACGCTCTTTGAGGCGCGCGTGGAACACAACGCGCCGTCGACCCGGGTTATATAAGTCTTAGGAAATTATTAAACACTAAACAATTCATTTATGAATTTTCAAATACTACGAGTTAAAGTGAAATTCTATAAACGACTGGGGCACTCGTTTAGCCAACTCCTTTCAACTTAATCGGTCTAGTAGATTCGGAGATAATTGACTGTAAGCGACAGACAGACGGACACACGAGTGATCCTATAAGGGTTCCGTTTTTGTATTCGGACGTACGGAACCCTAAAAATGACCGAAACTAAAACAAAAACAAAACACTTGTTTAAAAAAATTTGAACAGTTTGTTTTATAAAATAAAAAAACTGTTTTTTTTTCCAACATTGGTTATAAGTGAACAGCAGTTTATGAGACTGGTACATAATGAGGGGTATATTAATACCTAGTTATGTACAGTTTCATACACTACTTTATCTACTTTCATTGAACACGAATTTATCAAATAAAAGATAAAGATTGACACAGTATTAGGGCGCCAAAATTCCCGTTAACACCGCGCATGGGCCACAGCGCGCGCAGCCACAGATAAAAAACCGGCCAAGTGCGAGTTGTACTCGCCCATGAAGGGTTCCGTAGCAGCAAGCATAGATTAGAGATATAATTATATTAAGATTAGTAAGTAATATACACAAACAATAAAAAAAAACTTTGCTTTTCATAGTACTTGTATGAATGACAAAGTTATATTTGCGGTTTTTGAAAATGTACTGTATCTCAAAAACTGCTAACTGTATCTCATCCAAACCAATTTTCGTTGGTAGTTTTGGTTAGAAGTTACGGGGAGGGGGACACTTTTTACCACTTTGGAAGTGTCTCTCGCGCAAACTGTTCAGTTTAGAAAAAAATGATGTTAGTAACCTCAATATCATTTTTAAAGACCTATTCATAGATACTCCACACGTATGGGTTTGGTGAAAAATTTTTTTTTGAGTTTCAATTCTAAGTATGGGGGGCACCCCCAAAATTTATTTTGTTTTGATTTTTGTGTGAAAATCCTAATGCGGTTCACATAATACATCTTTCTACCAAGTTTCAACAGGATAGCTCTTATACTTTCGACAAAAAGTGGCTGTGACATACACAGACAGACAGACAGACAGACATGACGAATCTATAAGGGTTCCGTTTATGCCATTTGGCTACGGAACCCTAAAAATCAAATGGATGTATCTATATGATCTGTAATCTGTATCGTAATGAAAAAAATTTTTATTATAACATTATTTTGTTAGAGAAATAGTGTCATAATTTAATTTTTTAATTTCATTTCGATATACTGTGTGTAAAGTACGTCATTATAAACTCGTTTTGAGTTTTGTATTTTGAATTTAACGATATGAGAGTAGATAAATATATTTTATGTTGTTATAAATAAATTTCAGGACCGACCATTGAATTTTGCACCCATTTAGATTTTACTTCTTTTGTCGTTGAAGTCAACAACCAAGGCATTAGGTATATCATAATATTGAACTTGGCTCTCATTTCACATCTATGTTTTTGATGGGACCAAAACTTACAAGGTACTATCCGTTGACCTATAATCATGAAATTTGACCAAAAGCAAGCACTTACACAACAAATTATCTAATATAGGAATAAGTCCGGATGAATACCCAAGTAACACGAAAGTGGTTTACAGACGTCGGGTAGGTGGACCTACGGGCCTTAAATTTTGCAAATCGAACGTGAACCTTCTTTCGCAATAAGTTGATAATCTGTTATAGAAAGACAGATTGTGGTAGCTTGATGTGCTGGCGTCTGTACATCGGCTAAATTACTGTGCTGAATACAGACAGACAGACAAAAAAAAGAAGATTCTAACGCGGTCTGTCCAGAACCATGTATTGGACCCATGCGCCATGGTATCCGTTTGTGCATCTCTTACACCTTGTAATTTCCTCGTACAGGAGACAGAGTCTGAATATGCTGGGGTGACGTCGCCGCTGCTGAGGATCTTTAACGAGGAAGGCGCGCACTTGACGTGAGAAGAACTTACTTCGTCCAGCGTCTCCCCACCCTCGTGCGCTCCCCGCTCACCGCCCCTCCCCCGCAGGCACGCGCTCGTGGCCGCGGCGCCGCACGAGCCGCCGCGCGACTACCGGCACGCGGTCAGCGACCCCGCCCCGGCCGACGCCGCGCGCGTGCTGCTGGCGGGCGGGGGCTGCCGGCTGGCCGCCTGGCCGCTCACCGCGCCGCGCCCGCCCCCGCTGCAGGCGCACGCGGCCGGCGGCCTGGCCGAGCGCCTGCAGCGCCTGCGCCAGCGCCGCGCCCGGCCCGAGCCCGAGCCGCCCGAGCCCGACGAGCAGGCTGTGCGTGCCGCCTGCACGCCGCCCGACCACTGCGCGCGCCTATCCGCGCCGCTCGTCGGACTCGTCCTCCAAGAACGGTGAGCGAGAAAGCTCAGATCTCTCATGTCATTCGCTGTCATGGTTACCGATCAGACTTGTTTCGCAGCGGAAAGTGCATGTGGGCAGTGTGTAGCGACGGCAGCGCGGCGTGCGTGTCCGTAGCAGGTCTGCAGGTGCTGGTGCGGGTGAGCGCCGGTGCGGCCGCGCCCGGAGCTGGCCTGCACTACGTGCAGCCCGCCGCGGACGACGCGCTCGTGGTGTGGTGAGTGCGGGAGTCGATGTGCCGCCCGGCCCGAGCGAGCAGTGTGTCACGTGTATTAGGGTGGATCAAAAATTTTTTTTCGAGTATTTGGTTTCGGCTATCATACGAAACTTGCTACCCACTATTATGATCTCAGATAACTATTTTTTTTTAATTTATTCAAATGTTTTATACTGCCCCAAGTCTGTCAAAGATTTCTAAAACAAAAAAAGACACCTCGAGTAAACTGAACTTGTGGGTAAATTAAAACAGGATTTTTTATTATTATTATTATTGTTATATACTAAAACCTTCCTCAGAACGTAACAAATACTTTTCTGAAAACCGCAACAAAATCGGTTCAGCCAAACGCCAGATAATCGCGGACAAACATGCATCGTCTCTGAAAATCTACGATCTAAGTAAGCAAAAAGGGAACCGACTTCAAAACCAAACACAAAAAAAGTGTAAAATAACTTTTCGTTCGGAAGTCGGTGGCTTTGTTTTTTATTTCATTGACTATGGCCACTGACTTCCGAAAGAAAAGTTATTTTACACTTTTTTTGTGTTTGATTTTGAAGTCGGTTCCCTTTTTTTAAAAAAGTTTTTATTTTACCCTTTTTAGTTTAGATATTCAACAAAAATCTTCATAATAATCGGCGTCTTTGAAAATCTACAATCCTAGTAAGCAACAAAAACGGATCTATGCGGGCAACTTCACGAAATATCTATTATTGTTATATACTAAAACCTTCCCCAGAATGTAACAAATATTTTCCTGAAAACCGCATCAAAATCGGTTCAGCCGAACGCGAGATAATCGCGGACAAACGTGCAATGGTCACTGAAAATCTACAATCCAAGTAAGCAATAAAAAACTTTTTGAAAAAAAGGGAACCGACTTCAAAACCAAACACAAAAAAAAGTGTAAAATAACTTTTCTTTCGGAAGTCGGTGGCTTTGTTTTATATTTCATTGATTATGGCCACCGACTTCCGAAAGAAAAGTTATTTTACACTTTTTTTGTGTTTGGTTTTGAAGACGGTTCCCTTTTTTTCAAAAAGTTTTTTATTTTACCCTTTTTATTAGTTTAGATGTTCAACAAAAATCTTCATAATAATCGGCGTCTTTAAAAATCTACAATCCAAGTAAGCAAAAACGGATCCATGCGAGCAACGTCACGGGATATCCATTAGTGTTTGTAAGTTTTTGTCTTTAATGTTAGAATATTCATAAAAATTGTCAATTTTAGGTTTTCATTGACTAATTTGACTTGGTAGTTTTGTTCTCAATTGTCTTGACATGAGCAATTGAGAACTTCTCAAGGTTCAAACATGTACTCCCCGTACAATGTTTGAACCTTGAGAAGTTCTATGTTGTAATAGACCGATGAGAGGATCTGTACCTGATTCTTCACATTTTCTTAAGATATTTTTGACTGTTTTGACTGAGACTTCGGCTAATCCGTTTGATCTTGCCATGTATGGACTGCTGACAATGTGTTGAACATCCCATTCATGAAGAAATTGTTTGAATCCTTTTGAGTTATAAGGTGGTCCATCATCACTGACTAATTGTAATGGAATGCCATGTCTTGCAAAAATATATTTTAAACAATTTATTGCTGATGAAGATCTAGTATCATTTTTTAAGTTAGCTATCTCAATGTAGTTAGTATAATAGTCTACCACAAGTAAATATTTTTGATTTTTATATTAAAAAAAAACCGGTAGCTAGTTTTTGCCAGGGAAAAAAATATTTTTCATGTGACAAGAGTGATTATTTTGATTTATTTAAACCATACATAGCACAAGTTTCACACTGTTTTACTTTGTTTTCTATATCCTGATTTATGTTAGGCCAAAATACAATACCGCGAGCTAAATTTTTGGTTTTTACCCGACTGCGCGACGCAAAGGAGGGTAATGTGTTTATCAGTCTATGTATGTATGTGTGTTTGTTTCTATGTGGCGTTCTAGAGACCAAAATAATGCGTTGGCCGATTTTGATGATTCTTACGTCAATCGATTCGTCTTTACGAGGTCTTTACCTTGCGAGTGTCACTAAAGACATGACAGTAATCAAAATTCACCAAAGCGACAACCAGACGCCATATTGTCTAAATGAAAAAATAAAAAGTCGATGAACTATGTCAAGTAGGGTGTCGTTGAATAGGTATTTTAAAATCATCAATTTAGGTTTCTTTATCATTTTTCAGTTTAAATAATAGTTTAGGATATAAAACGTTTTAAAGTTGTTTAACAAAACAATCATTCTCGCTAATTTTCTTACTTATTGATTTAAGTTTTTATTTCAACTATAAAAGATATACAAACAAAAAAAAACAGTGAACAATGAATCGTAACTAAAAAGTATAAAATAAAAAAAAAATTTAAAGAAAAACAAAAAACCCGACCGCGTAAAAACTAATTTTAAAAATACGTGAAAAAATTAACTTAAATAGAAAACAAAAAAGAAAGAAACAAGCCCAACAGAACAGCAGGAAGAAGCAGAACAGAACGATTCACAGTCGGGGCCCAATCAAATCTTCCCAAGGGGCCCCGACTGTGAGTCGTTCTGTTCTGTTGAATACCCAAGTTTTGTTCAAATTCTTCTAAATTTTCAACAAGATCGTTATCATCGGGCACGCCGCAATCGCGGCGGTAAGACCCCTCTTTGAGGAGTGGCTGGAAAGGCGTCACGGCGTCCTGACCTACCGCATGACGCAGGTCCTCACCGGACACGGAAGTTTCGGGAGGTTCCTGTGTCGGATAGGGAGGGAAAAAACGCCTGGGTGTCACCACTGCGAGGATCGCCCGGAGGACACGGTGGAGCATATGGTGCAGGACTGCCCCGCTTGGGCAGAGCACCGCCGTGTCCTCGCGGCAGCGATAGGCGGAGACCTCTCGCGCCCGGCATTGGTCGAGGCCATGCTGCGGGGCGAGACGGAGTGGGAAGCGGTCGCCTCCTTCTGCGAAGCAGTTATGCTCGTGAAGGAGGAGGCGAGCCGCGAGAGAGAGAGGACAGCGTCCTCCCTCCGCCCCAGCCGCAGTGGTAGACGCCCACGGCGTCGGACGTCGCGGGACGATCTCCGGCCACCGTAGGCGCGGGCATGCGGGCGGCGAGTAAAGGGCAACTCGCCACCCGACCATGGACCATGCCCGGGTCGACGGCGCGTTGTGTTCCACGCGCGCCTCAAGGAGTGTCAGCATGATGACGGGGCCCCCCTCTAGAGGGCCAAAGCCTGCCGGGGTCGCGGGACTTATTTCATTACCGTGACCCCGGACTCAAAGGGCTATTGAAGGACACCGTGGATTTTAGTCAGTACAAGTCTGACAGTCCCTCCCGCCCTGCCCGGGGTGGGAGGACTCATTTGATGATTTTACCACGCTAAATAAAAAAAAAAAAAGATCGTTATCATTATCGACTGGTGCTCGAGAAAGAGTATCTGAAATGTACATTTTTGAGCCTTTAGTATAAGATACTATTAAATCATAAGCTTGCAAAGTAATCATCATTCTTTGAAGTCGTGAAGGTACTTCAGATAATGGTTTTTTGAAAAGTGTGACTAGAGGTTGGTGGTCTGTGTCTACTTGAATTGGTTTTCCATAAACATATTGGTGGATTTTTTTACATCCAAAAACAATTGCATATAGTTCTTTTTCAATTTGTGCATAGTTTTCTTGACATTTAGTAAAAGATTTAGATGAATAAACAATAGGATTGTTACCATGAAAAATGACTGCACCAACTGCACTTTTAGAGGCGTCTACTGACATTCTAACAGGTTTATTGACATCATAATGAGTAAGAACTGGGGACTTGCAAATAATTGATTTTAATTTATTAAACTGATTTTCATGATTTTGTGTCCAAGACCATAAGTTTTGTTTTTTAAGTAAATCTCTTAAAGTACTAGTTTCTTCAGCTAAATTTGAAATGTATTGACCTAAATAATTAATCATACCTAAGAATCTTTGAAATTCGTTGACATTTTGAGGAGAAGGCATTTTAGTAATTGCTTCTATTTTTGATTTATCTGGTGACACTCCATGTTGGTTAAACTTGTGTCCCACATAACAAATTTCTGAAAGACTTAATTAGCATTTTTGTTTATTAAATTTTAAATTGACTTCAGAAGCATGTTTAAAAACTAAGTCAAGCCGTTCATTATATTCAGTCTCATTTCGTCCGTGAACTAAAATATCATCGACAAATATCACAATACCAGGCAAATCACCAAAGAGATCATTCATTACTCTATGAAATATTTCACCACTAGAATTTATACCATACGGGAGTCTAAGAAATTTATACCTACCAAAAGGTGTGTTGAATGTACATAAGTCATTGCTCTCTTTATCTAATTTGATAGTCCAGTAGCTGGCCTGTGTTGTGACCTGAGATCATTAAATGTAGGATAAGGATAATGAGGTCTTCGAATAGCAACATTTAGGTTTCTCGGATCGAGACATACACGCAACGAACCGTTTGGTTTTTCTACTAAAACAATAGAATTCGGGCACGCCGCAATCGCGGCGGTAAGACCCCTCTTTGAGGAGTGGCTGGATAGGAGTCACGGCGTCCTGACCTACCGCATGACGCAGGTCCTCACCGGACACGGAAGTTTCGGGAGGTACCTGTGTCTAAGGAGAAAGGAGGAAACGCCTGGGTGTCACCACTGCGAAGATCGCCCGGAGGACACAGTAGAGCATACGGTGCAAGACTGCCCAGCTTGGGCAGAGCACCGACGTGTCCTCACGGCGCGGCGGCGATAGGCGGAGACCTCTCGCGCCCGGCATTGGTTGCGGCCATGCTGCGGGGCGAGACGGAGTGGGAAGCGGTCGCCTCCTTCTGCGAAGCAGTCATGCTCGCGAAGGAGGAGGCGGGCCGCGTGAGGGAGAGGACAATGTCCTCCCTCCGCCCCACCCGCAGTGGTGGACACCCACGGCGACGGACGTCGCAAGACGATCTCCGGCCACCGTAGGCGCGGGCATGCGGGCGGCGAGTAAAGGGCAACTCGCTGCCCGACCATGGACCATGCCCGGGTCGACGGCGCGTTGTGTTCCACGCGCGCCTCAAAGAGCGTCAGCAAGATGACGGGGCCCCCCTCTAGAGGGCCAAAGCCTGCCGGGGTCGCGGGACTTATACCATTACCGTGACCCCGGAACATAAAGGGCTATCGAAGGACACCGTGGATTTTAGTCAGTACAAGTCTGACAGTCCCTCCCGCCCTGCCCGGGGTGGGAGGACTCATTTGATGATTTTACCACGCAAAAAAAAAAAAAAAAAAAACAATAGAATTAACCCATTTTGTAGGTTTGGTGACCTTTTAAATTATTTTCATCTTTTCCATATTTTCTAATTCCGACTTTAAACGATTTTGAAGAGAAAATGATATTCTACGAATAGGACATACTTTTGGTTTCACAGTTTCATCAATATCTAAGTGGACTTCATTTGGAAGACATCCTATACCTTCGAATGTATAAGAATATTTAGATACGACACTTTGTACTGACCTGTCACAATAGTGACACCAAGTTGCGGTTTTTTTGAATTTTATAAATTCTTTTGACAATTCAAAGTTTTTCACACGTTTTCCAGCCTAGAATTGTTTGGCATTTACAGTAAACTATAATAAAAAATATGTCGCAGAATCAACACAGAAGCACAACAATTTAGAATAACGCCATCTATTGTCGTGCTGCGGAATCAAAACAGAAACACAATTTGGAATCTCTATTGATTATTGTTAATTTAGAATAACGCTATCTATTATCGTTGGCGTTGTTCAAAACAGAAACGCAATTCAGAATCTTTATTGATTAGTGTTAATTTAGAATAACGCCATCTATCTCTCATTGGAAGAACTATGAAGTTAGATTTGACAGATAAGAAAGAAAGAAAGAAAAATTATTTTATTTTTCTACAGAAGAGCATGCAAATTACATAATAACAGAGAAATTAATAACTAACTATATCTAAACATTAAAAAAATAGAAATAACAAAAACAAAATTTGACAGTTGTCAAGTTATTACACTTGGGGATGGTTAGCGTGGAGTAATGGCAACACCGAGCGAATAGTCGAGTTGAATATCGATTCGGAAGTCTAATCGGGTATTCGACGTTGACAGGTACTAACGTTGACAGATATGTTGGCTAACCTGTAACTGACGTAGGCCACTTGGACGGACAGTTGAGTGAAGTGAACACTTTGAATCGGTCCGTCAAGCTGTGTAGACATCTTGGTCACGCCACGTCGTCCACGATAAACTTCCCGCGTTCCTAAGTTTTTAATCGAGCTATAAATCTCGGACATCCTTGATTATTTTGTATTCAGTGTGTGTAGCAAGTAATTAAAAGTGTTAACGAAGGTTTTGTGAGTGTTATTTCCGATATCGCGACCCCTTCTGATAACGATTCTTCGACATCAGAAGTGGGATGGACCACGACGACCCACGTGTTCGAAAGAAAGACTATAGTGACGAAAAATGGATGTGTTTGTTGGAACAACAGAACCGCAATTTTCAACACATTTTTTTTATAGCGTGGTAAATTCATCAAATGAGTCCTCCCACCCAGGGCAGGGCGGAAGGGACTGTCAGACTTGTACTGACTAAAATCCACGGTGTCCTTCAGTAGCCCTTTGTGTGCCGGGGTCACGGTAATGAGATAAGTCCCGCGACCATTACATCAACACATGGTTTTCGTTTACCGGATTTCAATCCTGAGAAATAAGATGTGGATGCACGTGCTTGGGTGACGACTGCAGAGATGTGCTTGATGGACCAATACCAACATGGCGCCCCGCTTATGGTCGCTATAAGCCGCGCCTTGAAGGGAGGAGCTTCTACCTGGCTATCTACCGTGTCGTTTCCTGGGATGACATGGACCGAATTTAAGAAGTAAGCTGATGGATACGAAGGGAAGACCTACAACACCTATAGCATCATCGAGCCAAGTGACGCAGCAGCCGGCATCGAAGACCTTGGTGTGCTTCAAATGTGGCAAGCCAGGTCACATAGCCGTGCGCTGTACGAGCAGTGGTGGCGGCTGTGGCAGCGGATCAGTCGACGGCACGGCGCGACGCGACGCGTCGATGTCTGAGTTGTGCAACCACCATCAGGCAGGATACAACACAGGTGAATTGTTTCATTTTTACTTACGATTCTGGTGCTGAATGCTCGTTGGTAAAAGAAAGTTTTGCATCGAAATTTTATGGTAAACGTGTTTGTAATGTTGTTGCTATGACTGGACTGACATATAGGTCAGTCCAGAACAGATTTTATGTTGTGCAGTGATTAACGGGTGATCATCCTCTTGAAATGTTTTGTCCGACAATTATTAGCAAAGTGAGATCGTGATTAATTCAGGGTTTTTCTGTAAACATGCCGACATGTTTGCATGGCAACTGAGCTTTTTAAGTTAACGAAAGTCCTATGTGTAAATTCAGTGAAGCATAACAGTGACAACGCATTTCAATTGGATTTAACTGTTATCGTGACGGATAAACGGGTATGACAAGTCTAGGCTTTTCCAAACGCTTAAAGAATTATCTGAGTTTTTCATTATAGTGTAGGAGATATGATAAAGCCCGATTTGACAAAACAAAGGCAAAAAAAAATAATCGCGAATCCCAAGATTTTGTGTTATTAGAAAATGAAGAACGAAATCAGTCTTAGTTAGATCCAAAGTTTAAGGGTCCGTTTAGAGTGATGGAGATTTTGTATGGTGACCGTTACACACTGAAACCCTTGAATTCTAAGTGTACCTACAAACATGCCAACAGGTCATGTACCAGTCGAAGTTACCATAGATTCTGATTAAGTTGTGGTGAGAGGTCGAGTAAAGCGGTCTATCGGCCGTATTGTTTTCGACCGTACCAGTTGATAAATTACGTAGTCGTAGCCCATAGAAATCGGTATCTGTTGAGGCAACTCAAGTAGACCGTGGGTAAGCGATAGGCGTTTAACCCTGGTGGAGGTTGGGGTCTTGAGAGACCATAGTGTGTAGTCAGCGGGTGATGCACACGGGCGATCCACGTGGTGGATGCGCACAGAAGTTTTGAACCATTTTTTTTTTTTTTTTTTTTTTTTTTTTTTTTTTTTTTTTTTTTTAGGGTGGCAAAATCATCAAATGAGTCCTCCCACCCTGGGTGGGGCGGGAGGGACTGTCAGACTCTTACTGACTAAAATCCACCCGTGTTCCGTCGGATGCCCTTTACGTTCCGGGGCCACGGTATCCTGGATTAAGAAAAATCCGCGACCCCGGCAGGCATTTGGCCCCATAAGGGGCCCCGTCGGTGACGCGTGAAACACGACGCGCCACCGACCCGGGCTTGGTCCTTGGTCGGACGGCGAGCATACCCATTACTCACCGTCCGCAAGCCCGCTCCGCCGCTGTGCCCTCTGCTGTTCAGAGGGACACGCGTTGGAGCGTCCACCCGACAGGCTATTTGCATACGGGCAAAGAAACCCCTTAGGCACACAGTGCCTAAGAAGAGTTTTTGCCCGCATCCCAGGGCGCACCGTCCCGAAAAACTGGTCTTCCCCCCGGACGTATCCGAGAGGGAACTCCAGTCCACGGGCGCACGTGGAGGTTTCCTGTCTTAGCACCCCAGAAGTTTTGAACCATGCGTTGGATGTGTGAAAGCAATGTGATTGCTGGTCGGCTGGGGAGCCGTGGCGTTAGAGGTTTTACTCGGAAGTCGAATGTTACTGGAAAAATTGGTAGTTTTTTTGCAATAGAGTTGTGAATTGATTCGAACGACTGTGGTACATGTCCTAGGATAGTTGTTAGTGGCCTAGGGTAGATGTTAGTGGCCTAGGGTAGTTGTTAGTGGCCTAGGGTAGTTGTTAGTGACCTAGGGTAGTTGTTAGTGGCCTAGGGTAGATGTTAGTGGCCTAGGGTAGATGTTAGTGGCCTAGGGTAATTGTTAGTGGCCTAGAGTAGTTGTTAGTGGCCTAGGGTTGTTAGTGGCCTAGGGTAGTTGTTAGTGGCCTAGGGTAGTGATTGTTGTATTTTCAATTACCGTGGCCAGCTACAACAAGAGCTGCAAGCGGTTTCTTTTATGAAGAGAAATCTACCTAGCGATGACCGCGATGCCCCTGAAAAGCGGTTCAAAGCGAATAGTGCTGTGAAGCCTCTGAAGTGTTTTACCTGCCGCGGCGCAGTGAGAGGAGCAGCGCTGACTCCGGGTCATAGAAGCCTGTTAATGAGGAGAAGGTTGACCTGTGCCTTCTGAGCGCGTCGACTGGGACCCTATCCGGTGAGCAATTTTCATTTTGTTTACGACTCTGGTGCCTTGTGTTCTTTATGTTGACTATCGCTGGTTAAGCGTGTCATAATGTGTGCTTTCGCTGGTTGGACGTTGGCTGTTGAATCGCTGGTTAAGCGAGTTATGTCGACTATCGCGGGTTAAGCGTTAGCCAGTGAGTTGGTTAAGGCAAAGCTATTAAACGAACCTAAGGACCCTCACCCGGACGAGGTGGCTGCGCTACGTTCAACAGGTTCTACGAGCAAAAAGAAGAAGCCTATAATCTGCTTTAAGTGTAGACAACCAGGACACTAAAGTCCCGAATGTCCCTATAAGAAAGATAAGAAGGCTTTGAGAGTGTCGGAAAGGTTTTTAAAGATACAGATTGCCATTATAATGAAAAGGTGGAACAGGCTATTGTAAAGGAAATGGCTCTCTCTGCGCCAGCTGCTATTGATGGGAAATGGATTATTGATTCAGGTGCAACCATCCACATGAGTCCGCATCGCGAGTGGTTCAGCAGTTATCGGTCTGTACAAGGTGGAACGATTACTGTGGCTAATGGACAACAAGTGGCAGCTGTGGGTATTGGTGATGTATCCATTGATACCGATACTTTGGCGAACAGAATAGAGAATGTAGTTCATATTCCTGATTTGAACTGTAATTTACTTTCAGTGAAGAAAGTAGTAGAGAAAGGTTCCTCTCAAAGTGTGATGTAGTAAACAATAAAAATGTTTTAGCGTATGGTTCTGTATGTAATGGGCTGTATACTCTCGATTGTTCAATTAATTTGTTCAATAATGTTTCAGCTAAACTTGTGCACTCTGATTGTTCCAACTTTCAGCTTTGGCATAAAAGGTTAGGACATCTGTGTCGAATTGGCATGGATCTGCTCAGAAAAGGTCAAGCTATCGGCGTGGATAGCTTGACCTTTACCAAGGAACCATGCATACCCTGCATAGAGGGTAAGCAGTCTAGAAAGCCCTTTAAATGCTTAAAATATAGGAAGGCTACATCACCGCTTCAATTGGTTCATACCGATGTCTGTGGACCTTTTACTACAAATTCGTTTACAGGTAATAGGTATTTTATTATTTTTATAGATGACTATACGAGTTTTATTTTTGTGTATTTTATGTCTTCTAAAACTAAAGTCAAAAATAAGTTTTGTTCTTTTCATTCTCATGTCAAGAGACAGTTTGATGGAAAAATAAAGACTTTGCGGTCAGATAATGGAACTGAGTTCATTAATAAGGAGTTGATGGATTATGTTCACTCCCTGGGTATCGATTGGCAAACGACAACACCTTACAGCTCTCAGCAAAATGGGGTAAGTGAACGGTGTAATCGGAGCATAGTAGAGAAGGCTCGGTCATTATTATCACATGGTTCTCTCTCAAAAGCCTTTTGGCAGGACGCAGTGGAGACAAGCGTCTATTTGAAAAATCGATCACCACACCTCGCGCTTAGTGGTAAAACACCATTTGAAATGTGGTTTAATAAAAAACCCGATCTGTCTCATCTGAAGGTTTTTGGATACAGAGCACTTGCTCATGCTCATGTTCCATCAAGTCAGAGGTGTAAATTAGCCATTAATCCGGTTCACCACAATAGGACAAAACATATTGATGTAAAGTTCCATTTTGTCCGAGAAAAAGTGAACGATAAAACCGTTGAACTTAGGTATATGCCTACCGACAGGTTACCTGCAGATGTTTTGACGAAACCTTTGGGTCCAACAAAACATCGCAGTTGTTTGCAAATGATGGGTATATCATAATTGTTCTATTTACTGTTTTTTTATGCCTTTGTGTTATGCTTATGACATAAGAGTGCAATGCAATTAACTTTTTGAGGGAGCATGTTGTATATTCATACTTATTAGTTGTCTATATACAAAAAGTTATGGTTTTGTACTCTTTACTCTATTCTTGTCAATCTTATAAAAATGTTGTTCGTTCCTAACAAATAAAATTCTTCCAACAAAATAACAATCGAAATTACCAATGAGGTAACAGAAATCATGCCTAATATGACTATTTTGTCAGTACTAAATGTAAATGTATCTCTTAAATATTTTATATTATTATGAATGAACGGTAGTTGTTACATCTACCGTTCATTCATAATAATATATAAATAATACTTAATTGCCGAAAAGGAATGGAGCAAAATTTTCTTTTTCCATACATTGAGTGATCCACATGATCCACATGAGAGCAGTGGTGGCCCAGTGGTATTGGCCTCGACTTACGAGTTGTAGGTCGTGGGTTCGAACCCAGTCAGGCGCATTACTTTTTATTTCAACACCACTGCTCTCAAAACGGTGAAGGAAAACATCGTGAGGAAACCGGCATGTCCTAGAACCAAAAATTCGAAGACATGTGACATCTACCAATCCGCACTGGGCCCGCGTGGTAGATTACGGCCCACTCCCTCTCACAGAGAGGAGGCCTGTGTCCCAGCAGTGGGAACATTTAAAGGCTGATGATGAGTGATCCACCCTAACGTGTGTGCAGGCCAGCGGGCGGGTACGCGGCGCGCGTGTGCGCGCTGGCGGCGGCGTCGTGCGCGCGCGGCCGCGGCCCGGCGCTGGCCGCGCCCGCCGTGTGCTGCGTGCTGCCGCGCGCCGGCGAGCTACTGGTGCTGGCGGGCGACGAGCTGTCTGTGAGTGTCACAGTGTGGGTGCGGGGTGCGGGGCGCAGGCGGACTGTTCTACTGACGCTGACGATCGCGTGTTGCAGGAGTGGCGCAGCCTCGCGACGCCGCAGTGGGACCCGCGCGCCGACGGATGCGTGTTGCAAGAGTGACTCAATTGACGCCGTAGTGAGGCCCGCGCGCCACCATTTATGTCCTTGGATTAAAATTTTATTTTTGTTTTAGCTTAATCAAAGTCTGTTATAATATAGGTATATAGCTTAATAAAAGGTATAATAAAACTGTAGAGAGGTCAATTCTGTACATGAAATATATTTCCAAAATAACTATCAGGGGGTGATTAGGGATCGATACTGATGCCAAAAATGCAATCAGTAAAATTTTTGTCTGTCTGTCTGTCTATCTGTCTGTATAACCGTTATAGAAACAAAAACTACTCGACGGATTTTAACGAAACTTGGTACAATTATTTTTCATACTCCTGAGCTGATTATGGTATACTTTTCAACACCCTACAATCATAGGAGCAGAGCAGTGAAGGGAAATGTTGGGAGAACGGAAGAAGTCACTCCATTTTTCCCACGTTTTTATACACTCACTTTTCTTGTTTGTTTGTCGTTCCGGTTGGACTTTTGCAACTCAATTTTGAGGCACTTCCCGATAAGCTAGCAGGCTGAAATTTTGTACACGCTTTGAGTTCTGATGACAATACATGACTAGCTAAGAAACGTCATAACAAATCCAATATGGCGGCCTCCCCAAGATGGCGGACTGGCTGTTTGAAACCCACCCCCATGATATGGGTATCAAATGAAAGGGTTTGCTGTCAGGAATACGAAAAAAATAGTCACGGGACTTAAATCCAATATGGCGGACGTCCAAGATGGCAGACATGCTATTTGAAATGCACCCCTGTGATATGGATATCAAATGAAAGGGTTTGCTATCAGAAGTACGAAAAAAATAGTCACATGACTTAAATCCAATATGGCGGACGTCCAAGATGGTAGACTGGCTGTTTGAAATCCACCCCCGTGATATGGGTTTCAAATGAAAGGGTTTGCTGTCAGGAATACGAAAAAAATAGTCATGTGGCTTATGCTAGGCTAGGCTATTAATCCAAGATGGCGGACAGGCTTTGAGGCACTTCCCGATAAGCTAGCAGGCTGAAATTTTCAGGGTAGCTTCAAACCCGATGAACAATGATAAAAATAATAAAATAATTAATAGATTTAAAAAATCTAAAAACCCACGTTTTTTAAATGTCCTAAAAAGAAGAAAATAACCCTAAGGGGCTGAGAGAGGGGCCACTCAAAACGTGGGGGCGTATCTTTGCAAGTTACACCTACGATCTCACGTCATGTAAATATATCCCATAAATAATCCCTTATATAATATACGCCCCCACGTTTTGAGTGGCCCCTCTCTCAGCCCCTTAGGGTTATTTTCTTCTTTTTAGGACATTTAAAAAACGTGGGTTTTTAGATTTTTTAAATCTTTTTAGCTTCCGTCGCGTGTGCAACCTTAATGGTTAAAGCTACACAGAAATCATTTATGACGGAATAATTTATCTTGGAAACTTGAACACCTGGTGCAGAACCGCAACTGACCAACTAAACTATAAGAGATACAAAAATGGTGCGATAGCAAAAATTGTTCCATGTGATGAGCATTTTCTGCAAAGAGAATAAATTTGAAGATCTGGAACACCTTTAAGTGCACCCAAAAGTGGTGTTTTCTATAGGAAACTTTTAGCGGGCAGTAATGAGTTTTTAATCCTCTTTATAAGCACATAAGTGCGCCGCAAATAACTTTGCCGCGCACTTTTTGAATTTGGAACATCTTAGTGTTCAGCGCCAAAGAAATCGAACGCAAATATTGTTTGAATAAAGACTGGCTGGTACGACGGCCCATAGTCACGCCGTCCGCGTCGCTGGCTGAATAAAAAAAAATTAAAAAACGCGCGAACTACAGCCCGGCCCAGCTTAGAAATTCATGGTTTTGTTTTGAAAAATGAGTTCTTCAAGTGGCAAGTGAAATATAAGTTTTTACTTAGTTGTTTTATTATTAGATACTTTTTAATTTCAATTTAGTTGTTACTCTATGTTTTATTAAATAAAAATATTACAATAAAATATGAGGCGCTTTTTATTTTCTCATAGTGGGTGATGAAAAGTAGAGTGTATCACTCGGGCGCAAAATATATTTTTGGCTCGGACGACGTACTTTGAATCCCTCGCTACGATCAGGATTCTACTAAAGAATCCCTCACTTCGCTCTGGATTCAAAATAGCGCCCTCGCCGTAAAAATATTATTTTGCTCCCTTGTCATACAATCTACTATTTTACCCGGGCTCTTGGAATTGGGTATCACACTTTTCAGATCTTCGATTTTGACGACCCCGTTGTCGCTGGCATAAGCAACAGGATCCGCGTACGAAGTCGCGGGCAGAAGCTAGTTGTTAATAAAAATATTAGCACTATTCGGAGTGATCTGGAAACTTACTTTCGTGTTATTGTTTCTCCTGCTGGTCGCCGCCGTTCTAGCGTGACCGACGCCTGAGAAGGAGATGGATCACCTCCGTCGGGAAAATGTCAGGACGAAACAAAGTTTTGCTAAGCTCTCGAAGAAAGTCAACGGCATAAAAACTTCGACTCAATACATCTCCAACCAGTATGATGATTGTATAAAAAAAATAATAGTTTGGAGGAGCGGTCCCTGAACCTAAGTAATATTAAAGAACTTGAAGTGAAGTACCTAAAATAGATATTCTTGAGCAACAGGCCAGACAATTTAGAAATAATTCCTGCGACGCACAGTGGATTAACTCGATACAAGCGAGCGGGCATAGGATTATTAAAATAATTATGATTTCATGATTTTTGATAATTCCTTTTAAACAAAAAAATCAAACCGACGAAAGATCGAACTGAAAAGCAAAAAATAAATTTTGAGGCGGCTCCAAACAAACAAACAAATTGACATATAGGTACCTAAATTAATTATTTGAAGCGAAGAATAATTTTATTGTAACACTAGCTTCTGCCCGCGACTTCGTACGCGGATCCTGTTGCTTATGCCAGCGACAACGGGGTCGTCAAAATCGAAGATCTGAAACTGGTCTGATGACCAATACCAAGAGCCCGGGTAAAAATATAAATGGGAGTTTCGGTCAGTAGAGTCAGATTTTTAATGATATACCATCGTCATCGAAAATCAGTCCTAAAGTCTTACCGCCTTCACCGCGTGGAGGTACTCTCAGCTTATGTTATTTTATAAATATACAGTGAAATTAGCGGTAGCTTTGATTTCCACATCAGACGTTTCTGATCTTCGATTTTTATAAGTCAAGAGGAAATGCCCATCAGACCGAGTAACTTTTGCTAAGACGTTATTCCTATATGTGTTATGGTGTACCGGGGCTCTTGGAGTTCCACAACAGGTGTTCCAGATCTTCGATTTTTATAAGTTAACGGAGAGTGCACATCAGATTGATCAACTTTTGCTGAAACGTCATTCCTACATATGTTATAGTGTAGCTGGGCGCTTGGAATTCCACAACAGGTGTTCCAGATCTTCAATTTTTATACGTCAACAGGGAGTGCTCATCAGGTTGATCAACTCGTGCTAAGACGTCATTCCTTTATATGTTATACTTAAGCTGGGCTCTTGTAGTTCCACATCAGGTGTTCCAAATCTTCAATTTTTATACGTCAACAGAGAGTGCTCATCAGGCTGAACAACTCTTACTAAGACGTCATTCCTATAACTGTTATAGTTTAGCTGGGCTCTTGGATTTCCACATCAGGTGTTCCAGATCTTTAATTTTTATACGTCGACAGAGTGCTCATCAGGCTGAATAACTCTTGCTAAGACGTCATACCTATAAATGTTACAGTTCAATTTTTATACCTCAACAGAGAGTGCTCATCAGGCTGAACAACTCTTGCTAAGACGTCATTCCTTTATATGTTATAATGTAGCTGGGCTCTTGGTGTTCCACATCAGGTATTCCAGATCTTCAATTTTTATACGTCGACAGAGAGTGCTCATCAGGTTGAATAACTCTTACTAAGACGTCATTCCTATAAGTGTTATAGTTTAGCTGGGCTCTTGAAGTTCCACATCAGGTGTTACAGGTCTTCAATTTTTATACGTCAACAGGGAGTGCTCATCAGGCTGAACAACTCTTGCTAAGACGTCATTCCTTTATATGTTGTAGTTGAGCTGGGCTCTTGCAGTTCCACATCAGGTGTTCCAGGTCTTCAATTTTTATACGTCAACAGAGAGTGCTCATCAGGTTGAACAACTCTTGCTAAGACGTCATTCCTTTATATGTTATAATATAGCTGGGCTCCTGGTGTTCCACATCAGGTGTTCCAGATCTTCAATTTTTATACGTCGACAGAGAGTGCTAATCAGGTTGAATAATTCTTGCTAAGACGTCATTCCTATAAATGTTACAGTTTAGCTGTGCTCTTGGAGTTCCACAGCAGCTGTTCCAGATCTTCAATTTTTATACGTCAACAGAGAGTGCTCATCAGGCTGTACAACTCTTGCTAAGACGTCATTCCTTTATATGTTATAATGTAGCTGGGCTCTTGGTGTTCCACATCAGGTGTTCCAGATCTTCAATTTTTATACGTCAACAGAGAGAGCTCATCAGGCTGAACAACTCTTGCTAAGACGTCATTCCTGTATATGTTATAGTGTAGCTGGGCTCTTGAAGTTTCACATCAGATGTTCCAGATCTTCAAATTTTTTCTCTCAGCAGAAAATGCTCATCACGTGGAACAATTTTTGCTATGGCAGCATTTTTGTATCCCTTATAGTTTAGCTGGTCTGTTGCGGTTCTGCATCAGGTGTTCACTGTTCCAAGATAAGTTATAGCCTATATGTTGGCCAGACTTAGTACCTATACAACAAAAAAAAAGTCATTCAAATCCGTTCAGTAGTTCCGAAGATTAGCGTGTACAAACAAACAGACAAACAGATAAACAGACAAACAGACAAACTGACAGATTTTTTTTTTGGATTCGTGCTCTATTACTGTTTCTAAACCCCCCCCCAATAATTATTTTTTTAATATATTCAATGTACAGACACAGTTTTTTTACTGTTTTATTATATGTATAGATATAGATATACACTAACATAGTTACGTAAGTTGTATCACTAACAAACTATGGAGAAATTTTCCGAAATAAACGTTTTATTATTATTGTAGCTAGGTTGCTTTTCGTTGATTGTTTCTTTGGCGCCGCCGCCGCCTCAAAATTTATTTTTTGCTTTTAGTTCGATCTTTCGTCGGTTAAAAAGGAATTATTTTTAGCTTTTCAGCTGTTTACTATGACTAGTGTTTAACTCATGGAAAAACCCGTCTTCACTTTTGTCATAGTCAACGTAACCGTCATTGTAATTATCGCATTAACTGTTGAGCACCTGTAACTTGCAACTAAAAACTCCACTCTCAGACTGTCAACGACTGTCAAATCCCAACTATGTTTAAAGTTCTTATCATGATGAATTAAATGAGCCCAAACACGATATAGTTGCTGTTAACTGTTGAGGATCTCTTGCTACTGTCTTCTGTCACCGTCGTCAGACCCTCGATGACAATTATACACCGGCTAGGTCTAAAGTTTTCATCAAGAATAGTGAAATGAGCCCAAACACGATTTAGGTGCTGTTAACTGTTGAAGACCTCTTGCACCTGCTTCCCGTCACCATCCTCAGACCCTCGATGGCAATGATACCTCAGCTGGGTCTAAAGTTCTCATCAAGCTGAGTGAAATGAGCCCAAACACGAAATAGCTGTTGTTAACTGTTGAGGAACTCTTGTGACTGACTTCACAACATAACAGGGATCTGGAGTTGATCTGATGATGGTGACGCCATCATGTTATCTTCTCCACATCTCTGCTACCTACATACTACATAATGTTAACTTTATTTCAACAGAATCGGTTCACAACTGAAAATTCAGTAGAAAAGTTGACAGTAATTCCTTTTTTTCTACCCTTGGAGGCCGATTTTAGTTTTGAAATTTAAATGGGACCAACTTTGAGATACACTCTTTCCAACAAACATTTTCGGGTTCTGACGCTTATAATAAAGATTGGCATAATATCTAGAAGATTTCGTCCGAACATACCTTGGTACCCCTGAGCAACCCCCCTTGGAGATGTGGGGCGAAATGATTTTTTTTTAACTATTTTTATCAAAAACTAGCTGTGCCCGCGACTTCGTTCGCGTGGAGGTCGGAACTCAACAATGTATTTTTTTAGTGCTTCTTTATTAACAACATTAGCTGTAAACCATCATTCTGAGCATACATAAATATGCGTACGTAAATCATCAAATGAGTCCTCCTACCCAGGGCAGGGTAAGAGGGACTGTAAGACTTGTACTGATTAAAATCCTCGGTGTCCTATAAATCCTATAATAGGCCTTTACGTTCCGGGGTCAAGGTAAATCGATAGTTCCGCGACCCCGGCAGGCTTTGGCCTTCTAAGGGGGGGGGCCCGTCATTGTGATGACACATTTAGGCGCGTGTTGAACACAACGCGCCGTCGACCCAGACATACTCGCCACCCGCATGCTCGTGCAAGAGAAAAATCTACGTTTAAACGCCTCTGGGACCTGAGTAGTATAGGCGGACTCCGGAGCCTGCCCGATCCTGCCTTTACCGGCGCTGGCAGCCCCAGGACGTAAACAGACATGGGCGAAAGTCATTCTTTCAAGGAAGCAGGTCGTACCTATGCGTGACCCATCGTATCCCATCGTGTCCCATCGTATCCCATCGTATCCCATCGTGTCCCATCGTGTCCCATCGTGTCCCATCGTATCCCATCGTATCCCATCGTATCCCATCGTATCCCATCATATCCCATCGTATCGAATCGTATCCCATCCTATCACATCGTATCCCATCATATCCCATCGTATCCCATCCTATCCCATCGTATCGCATCGTATCCCATCGTATCCCATCGTATCGCATCGTATCGCATCGTATCGCATCGTATCTCATCGTATCCCATCGTATCCCATCCTATCACATTGTATCCCATCCTTTCCCATCGTATCCCATCCTATCCCATCGTGTCCCATCGTATCCCATCCTATCCCATCCTGTCCCATCCTATCCCATCCTATCCCATCCTATCCCATCCTATCCCATCCTATCCCATCCTATCCCATCCTATCCCATCCTATCCCATCCTATAATAATAAAATATAATAATATTAAAAAAAAACACAAAAAGGCAGATACTCAGGCGTCAAAGTACTCCTCCGCATCGCTGTCATCCGGAAACGTGCCGAAGACTGGCAGCATTGCCACGTTGGATGGCAATGCTTATTGTGGTATTATTTTGAAACTATGATATCACCTAAGATATTCATTGAAACCAAACGATGTCAAGGGCAATTTTGTTCAAAATTAAATGCTTGTGATGATTAACGTATTTATTTGGATAAGGATTAATATTGTGTTAATGAAAATACCTTCGCAAGTAATGCATTACTTTAAAATCAAATTTGATTTCCATAAAAAAGGTTATAATGACTTAACCTTAAAAGATAAATGTATGCTCTCGCGGACTTTATTTTAGAACTTTTTATCAGGAATAATTCCGTAGTACATTATTTTTGCGTATCTTTAACCGTTTACGCAGCGCACGCAACGGAAGCTCTCGAAATGGAATCCATTTTCCCGATTTTGAAACATTTCTCTTTACTGCTCCGCTCCTATTGGTGATAGCGTGATGTTATATAGCCTATAGCCTTCCTCGATAAATGGTCTATTCAACACAAAAAGAATTTTTCAATTCGAACCAGTAGTTCCTGAGATTAGCGCGTTCAAACAAACAAACTCTTCAGCTTTATAATATTAAGTGTAGATTTGATGCCAATATGCTGTCCGTGATAATCTAACTATAATCTATGTACTACGGAATTATTCCTGATAAAAAGTTCTAAAATAAAGTCCGCGAGAGCATACATTTATCTTTTAAGGTTAAGTCATTATAACCTTTTTTATGGAAATCAAATTTGATTTTAAAGTAATGCATTACTTGCGAAGGTATTTTCATTAACACAATATTAATCCTTATCCAAATAAATACGTTAATCATCACAAGCATTTAATTTTGAACAAAATTGCCCATGACATCGTTTGGTTTCAATGAATATCTTAGGTGATATCATAGTTTCAAAATAATACCACAATAAGCATTGCCATCCAACGTGGCAATGCTGCCAGTCTTCGGCACGTTTCCGGATGACAGCGATGCGGAGGAGTACTTTGACGCCTGAGTATCTGCCTTTTTGTGTTTTTTTTTAATATTATTATATTTTATTATTATAGGATGGGATAGGATGGGATAGGATGGGATAGGATGGGATAGGATGGGATAGGATGGGATAGGATGGGATAGGATGGGATAGGATGGGATAGGATGGGACAGGATGGGATAGGATGGGATACGATGGGACACGATGGGATAGGATGGGATACGATGGGAAAGGATGGGATACAATGTGATAGGATGGGATACGATGGGATACGATGGGATACGATGGGATACGATGCGATACGATGGGATAGGATGGGATACGATGGGATATGATGGGATACGATGTGATAGGATGGGATACGATTCGATACGATGGGATATGATGGGATACGATGGGATACGATGGGATACGATGGGATACGATGGGACACGATGGGACACGATGGGACACGATGGGATACGATGGGATACGATGGGACACGATGGGATACGATGGGTCACGCATAGGTACGACCTGCTTCCTTGAAAGAATGACTTTCGCCCATGTCTGTTTACGTCCTGGGGCTGCCAGCGCCGGTAAAGGCAGGATCGGGCAGGCTCCGGAGTCCGCCTATACTACTCAGGTCCCAGAGGCGTTTAAACGTAGATTTTTCTCTTGCACGAGCATGCGGGTGGCGAGTATGCCTGGGTCGACGGCGCGTTGTGTTCAACACGCGCCTAAATGTGTCATCACAATGACGGGCCCCCCCCCTTAGAAGGCCAAAGCCTGCCGGGGTCGCGGAACTATCGAATTACCTTGACCCCGGAACGTAAAGGCCTATTATAGGATTAAGAGTTTGTTTGTTTGAACGCGCTAATCTCAGGAACTACTGGTTCGAATTGAAAAATTCTTTTTGTGTTGAATAGACCATTTATCGAGGAAGGCTATAGGCTATATAACATCACGCTATCACCAATAGGAGCGGAGCAGTAAAGAGAAATGTTTCAAAATCGGGAAAATGGATTCCATTTCGAGAGCTTCCGTTGCGTGCGCTGCGTAAACGGTTAAAGATACGCAAAAATAATGTACTACGGAATTATTCCTGATAAAAAGTTCTAAAATAAAGTCCGCGAGAGCATACATTTATCTTTTAAGGTTAAGTCATTATAACCTTTTTTATGGAAATCAAATTTGATTTTAAAGTAATGCATTACTTGCGAAGGTATTTTCATTAACACAATATTAATCCTTATCCAAATAAATACGTTAATCATCACAAGCATTTAATTTTGAACAAAATTGCCCATGACATCGTTTGGTTTCAATGAATATCTTAGGTGATATCATAGTTTCAAAATAATACCACAATAAGCATTGCCATCCAACGTGGCAATGCTGCCAGTCTTCGGCACGTTTCCGGATGACAGCGATGCGGAGGAGTACTTTGACGCCTGAGTATCTGCCTTTTTGTGTTTTTTTTTAATATTATTATATTTTATTATTATAGGATGGGATAGGATGGGATAGGATGGGATAGGATGGGATAGGATGGGATAGGATGGGATAGGATGGGATAGGATGGGATAGGATGGGATAGGATGGGATAGGATGGGATAGGATGGGATAGGATGGGATAGGATGGGACAGGATGGGATAGGATGGGATACGATGGGACACGATGGGATAGGATGGGATACGATGGGAAAGGATGGGATACAATGTGATAGGATGGGATACGATGGGATACGATGGGATACGATGCGATACGATGGGATAGGATGGGATACGATGGGATATGATGGGATACGATGTGATAGGATGGGATACGATTCGATACGATGGGATATGATGGGATACGATGGGATACGATGGGATACGATGGGATACGATGGGACACGATGGGACACGATGGGACACGATGGGATACGATGGGATACGATGGGACACGATGGGATACGATGGGTCACGCATAGGTACGACCTGCTTCCTTGAAAGAATGACTTTCGCCCATGTCTGTTTACGTCCTGGGGCTGCCAGCGCCGGTAAAGGCAGGATCGGGCAGGCTCCGGAGTCCGCCTATACTACTCAGGTCCCAGAGGCGTTTAAACGTAGATTTTTCTCTTGCACGAGCATGCGGGTGGCGAGTATGCCTGGGTCGACGGCGCGTTGTGTTCAACACGCGCCTAAATGTGTCATCACAATGACGGGCCCCCCCCCCTTAGAAGGCCAAAGCCTGCCGGGGTCGCGGAACTATCGAATTACCTTGACCCCGGAACGTAAAGGCCTATTATAGGATTTATAGGACACCGAGGATTTTAATCAGTACAAGTCTTACAGTCCCTCTTACCCTGCCCTGGGTAGGAGGACTCATTTGATGATTTACGTACGCATATTTATGTATGCTCCAGAATGATGGTTTACAGCTAATGTTGTTAATAAAGAAGCACTAAAAAAATACATTGTTGAGTTCCGACCTCCACGCGAACGAAGTCGCGGGCACAGCTAGTTAACAATTATATAATTACCAATCCTACAGAAATTATTATTAAAATTCCCGATATAATAAAGACAACAAAATTAAATTCATTTCAACCAATCTTAAGACTTCCATTTTATAATGCACGTCCGGAAATCTGCCCAGCTAGATGTTTACAAGCATATTTAAATAAAACTAAAGCATTACGAAAGAATAACAGTAATAGTTTATTTTTAAGTTTCAAAAAACCACATTAAAATATTACTTCTCAAACTATCAGTCACTGGATTAAGGATACGCTACAAGAAAGTGGTGTAGACACTTCAATATTTAGCGCGCACAGTACACGACATGCAGCCACATCAAAGGCAAATAAATTAGGAGTGTGCATAGATGTGATTAAAATGACTGCTGGATGGACTGATTCGTCATCAGTTTTTGCTCGCTTCTACAATAAAGAAATTGTAAATCATAATCAGTTCGCTGAATTATTGCTTGATTCTTCTCAAATATAATTTATATTTATATACAAATTAATGTACCTTAAGGAGAAAAGTGTACCTGGAAAGTATGAACAGTTGATCCGTGCAATGTATAGCCGATGCAGTACCCAAGTCCGGTCTACAGCGGGCACTACCGGCAGCTTCAATGTAGCGGTTGGCTTGCACCAAGGGTCGGCTCTTAGCCCGTACCTCTTCCTGTTGATAATGGATGCTCTGACGTCGGACATCCAGGAAGAGGCCCCCTGGTGCATGCTGTTTGCCGATGACATTGTGCTGATTGCCGAGAGCGGCCTAGAGGTCCAGAGCAGATTGGAGGTGTGGTGGCGAAGACTGGAGAACGTTGGCCTGAAATTAAGCAGAACCAAAACAGAATATCTGTTTTGCGATTTTGGCGGTCTCTCCAGTCCTGTGCCCATTACTCTTGCAGGAACGCCCATACCAGTCTGTTCCGACTTTCGGTACCTCGGGTCGCTTGTCCAAGGAGACGGCGATGTAGACCGGGACATAACACACCGGATCAACTCGGGATGGATGAAATGGCGACAGGTCACCGGAACAACTTGCGACCCACGGATGCCCCTCAAGTTAAAGGGGAAAATATACAAATCCGTGATAAGACCTGTCGTATTGTATGGATCGGAATGCTGGGCTGTGAAAAAGATGGATGAGAAACGATTGCATGTAGCGGAGATGAGGATGTTGAGATGGATGTGTGGAGTGACAAGAATGGATAAAGTAAGGAATGAGTTTATGAGGGGAAGTTTGAAAGTGGCGCCTGTTACAGAAAAAATGAAAGGGAATCGTCTATCTTGGTATGGACATGTGATGAGGAGGGATGACACCCATGTGACTAAGAGAGTGATGAGTATGAATGTTGATGGATGGAGAGGAAGAGGAAGGACAAAGAAGATGGATGGATTGTCTAAGGAATGATATGAAAGAAAAAGGAGTAAATGATACTGTGACGACTGATGGGGAGAATGGAAGAAGAAAACGTGTTGCGCCGACCCCAAGTAGAATGGGATAAGGGCAGGAAGAAGAAGATACAAATTAATGTACACTTTGATTAATAAATAAAACAAGAGTTGATTAAAATTATTGTATGTACTATCTTTATATTGTACTTTAGTACAAATAGGTACTTACCTAGATCCTGGTATACCCGGGGTAAAGCAATGTTCAAACCTACAAGATTTAAACATTGTTTTTTGCATTTATTTTAGATCGTTGCTATAAACATCCTACACCATGTTAAAGGTAAATCGCAAAGAATGAAGCCGCGAAGCATAATTGAAGATCAAACGAACTTACCAAGTGAAGTTCGATCCCAATTATGCGAGCGGCTTCATTCGACGCGATTTGCCTACTCCCACCCTACTTTAATTCTAAGATAATTATTATCAACAAGATAATAAAACCCATCCCGTTATTACTGTATCGATACTAAAATAAATATTAGCCTTTAAACAAAATGAAGATTAATGCCGGAACGGTCCGCTATGACAGCAGTGCGCAGTGGTGAGGCGAAACGTCACAAAAAAAAAGATATCTTTGAACAAATCGTGCAAGGCTTACGGTAGATGGCGCTACTACACCATGTTAAAGGTAAATCGCGTCGAATGAAGCCGCTCGCATAATTGGGATCGAACTTCACTTGGTAAGTTCGTTTGATCTTCAATTATTATATACTAAAACCTTTCTGAGAATGTAACAAATACTTTTCTGAAAACCACATCAAAATCGGTTCAGCCAAACGCGAGATAATCGCGGACAAACATGCAATCGTCTCTAAAAATCTACAACCCAAGTAAGCAAAACGGATCCACGCGGGCAGCGTCACGGGATAGCCATTAGAGTTATATACTAAAACCTTCTCCAGAGTGTAATGAACACTTTCCTGAAAACCGCATCAAAATTGGTTCAGCCAAACGCGAGATAATCGCGGACAAACATACATACATACATACATACAGGTCGAACTGAGAACCTACTTTTTTTTTGAAGTCGGTTAAATACACATTTACTTGTAGTTAGGATTTAAAATTGTATTTTTTAAGTAGGTATTACATGTGCTAACCTCTACAAAGAATATAGTACTGCTTCTGACATTCTTTATTGAGAAAAATGTCTTCAAGTTCCGTGTTTGTCTTCTTCATCTAATTTTACATCTATTTTACAGATTGGAGCAATATGATAAGAATTTTAACTTTCTAACACCACAACTCTCGGTCCCGGTGATAATTCTTCAACCAGAAGAATCATTTCATAATACACACATCAAAAGTGTCTAGGGATCAACATATATTTTTGCAATAACTTTTCTCCTGATTGATATTAATTAAAATTTTCTTTAAGGATTCATCAAATAAAGTGTTTTCGTTTGTCACAGTAACGATAAACCAAGTCACCTTTGCATTAATAAAGAAATTTGCCATCACTACATAGTATAAAGTAAAGTCGCTTCCCGCTTCCTGTCCCCCTGTATGCTTAGATCTTTAAAACTAAGCAACAGATTTTGATGCGGTTTTTTTTAAAAGATAGAGTGGCTCAAGAGGAAGGTTTTTATGTATAATACATGCATAATATCGTAGAGAAACTCTGATAACTTAGAGGTTTTGTAAGGTCGTAAATAAACTCATTTTTTTGCGCTTACATTGCAAACGCTGGCTGAACCCTACGAGATAGATCAAAATGATGTACTACAGTATTATAGACCTTAAAAAGTTCTACAATAAAGTCCGCGATGGTATATGTCTATCTCTTAGGGATAACCCACAATAACTATTTTTTATCCTTTTTTTATGGCTTATTCATGAAAAAGCGATTTTAAGTAATACAGCATTAATCCTTATGCAATTAAGTACCTTAAATAAATTGTGCATGTAATACAGATCAATATGGCCCTTTACAGCATGTAATTTAAATGAATATTTTCGAAGATATTACAGATTTAAAATGCAGGGACATAGCGGTTGCGGCGGTACACGATTTCATTTATTATACAGCAATTCGTCTCAGCAAGAGTTGTTCAGCCTGATGAGCTCTCTCTGTTGACGTATAAAAATTGAAGATCTGGAACACCTGTTGTGGAATTCCAAGCGCCCAGTGACACTATAGCAAATATAGGAATGACGTCTTTTTTTTAACGTGGTAAATTCATCAAATGAGTCCTCCCACCCACGGCAGGGCGGGAGGGACTGTCAGACTCGCACTGATTAAAATCCACGGTGTCCTTCAATAACCCTTCACGTTCCAGGGTCACGGTAATGGGGTAAGTCCCGCGACCCCGGCAGGCTTTGGCCCTCTAGAGGCCCCCATCATAATGCTGACACTCTTTAAGGCGCGCGTAGAACACAATGGGCCGTCGATCCGGGCATGGTCCATGGTTGGACAGCGAGTCGCCCATTACTCGCCGCCCGCATGCCCGCGCCTACGGTGGCCGCAGATCGTGTGCCGACGTCCGTAGCTGTCGCGAAAGCGAAGTAATAATAGGTACAGATAAATAAAAATCACTCGACGAGTAAAGTTGACCAAAGAGGGCGCGCGCGGCGCCCGGCACCGGTTCGACTCTATGGCACATGGCGCGGCGGTGGACAGATTCAATTGGGCCGTTGCGATCGGAGCTGGCGGATGGCGGTGCCTTGGTGAGTGAATTTATATATTATTGCATGTGTCTCCATCAGATTTAATTGTTATTGTGATTCAGTGATTTACCAATATTAGCGATGTGTTGTTTGTGTGTGTTCCCTACAGCGATCAAATTCAGATATGATTCCAAACAGACCAGTATTCAGTTGCGAGGCTTGGGGTGGCTATAAGGGGAGGATGGAGGCCACTTGGGGGTAACCCCCCCAATATCTACTATACCCTGCGATGACCTGATAGGTAGTCTAGGAACAGTGATTCAGTGGAATTCAGTTTGCGTAAACTTAGCGGATAATCAGATACCATGACAGTCATGTAGGTAGGTACCTAGGCGGGTTCCGAGAAATGAGTAAGTCTCGAACATGCGATGTGATACAGTTTTCGTCTTGTACCCACTTGTCTAGGTATTTGGCGACATGGTGGAGATGCTGGGATCTCTGCTACAGCTTTAGATCAGATGCTAAAAAGAAAACAAGGCAGGTTTCGAAATTGTTTTTGAATTCAAACAATCATTCAAACGAGTTGATGTTCTAAGCTATTCAGTATTGAATAATTTAGTTCCCTAATAATGACCTATTCAGACAGTTTTAAATGGTTTTTATGACTAAATTAGTGTACCTAACCTAAACTACCTTAAATTGTGTCGGAAGGTAAATTAAAGGGATTTAGAGTAAAGTAAAGGATTCGAGACAGGTTTTAACGTGTTTAAGTCAGGACACAGTCTGAATGAAGGTACCTACACCGTGCCAAGTAGATTCCAATAAGTTGTAAGTACAACATTGTATGTTCTCACTGTAAAAATATTCAATTACCATAAGATGTTATAAACATTTATTTAGTGAATCAGGGTGTACAGTAGTGCATTGGTGAAGTCTTATTGTCATTAATTTGTTTGTACAGTGATAATTGATCAAGGATATTTAAGTAAAAGTTAATTAGTTACATTACATGTTTGTTATGAAATTTATTCCTACAAGAAATTAATACAAGACCAGGTCAATTGAACCAAACAAATGAGAATTGATTTGGTTTATTAGATAGTCTTTCAATTAAACCAATAGGTGTGCTTTATGTGTGCATTGTTGACATTTAAGTTTTTCTAATTTCAAAGTCAAAGTCAAACCATTAGTTTCAATTAGACCATCAAAAGAATTCTTAAGTATTGCATATTGGAATAGAAGAGAAATGGGATTGATTCTGCACCCATTCACAGGGGTGGATTATATGGAGTGGAGTGGCCGAGTGCCCCAATACTTACTCTTATAAAAAATTGTTTTATAAAATTTTATGCTTGCATGAGTTTGAAATATAAATGCATATATGTGAGAACGATGTACTCAGGGAATCTGAACTGATACTGAGTACCTACTTCAAAGGGAACAATAATAAAAACAAAAACATAGTTGTTTTGGTTGATGCACGGTGTTCACAAAATATTGCAATTATTGACTATTTTTACAAATAATAAGAGAACCAGCATGTGAGTTATGATACATTACAACTGTTATGTAATGTATAAATATAACAGTGGTAAATTACAGTATATTTGTAACCAGTTTGATTCTGTTTGGACCCTACATTGTGCTAGGGAGCGGGACCGGCATGGTTCCAAGCATTTTTAATTTAAATTATAATAGGCTTGTATATCAAGTCATAGAGTACTAGTGTACTTTGATGTTGGTTGGCTGGTTTCATAACATTTTATACTTATATTGTTTTAGATTACTCGGGATATTGAACTATTCAGAAAAACTGTCTGTGACTTTGACATTGGGAAGTTACTTAGTTGCTACTCTAATTAGATACAATGGAAAGCGTTATCCGATCTCGTTTAAAAACTATTTATGAATCCCTCCAATCAAAACTAAACTCTGCTCAGTGTGCCCTAACTGAATTAACAGAAAATGACCTCAACTATAAGGAATTAGAACTGGTTGGTGCTCAACTAAAAGGCCTAAATGAGATGTTTGTTTCGGAAATTCACAATTACTGTAAATTGATGAAAAAAGTTGACGCTGAGGAAATCAATCGGTATACCTCTATACAGATACAAGCTGAAGAAGTAATAGCAGAAATTGATGTGAAGATTAAACAGAACAATAGAGACCGCGCATCTGTTCCTATAAATGGCAATAATTTTAACACAGTTAGTAACTTACCAAAAATGGAGTTGGGCAAATTTGATGGCGATGTTTTAAAGTGGTACCAATTTTGGGATCAGTTTTCATCAAACGTTGATAAGAGAAATATAAATGATGTCGATAAAATGTTATACCTTCAATCGGTTCTTGAGGGTGACGCGAAGCAGGCAATCGATGGTTTGGACACAACAGACAAAAACTATCGTATTGCTGTCGACACATTAAGGGAACGGTATGGCAAACCTAGCGTAATTATCGATGCTCATTATGTGGCTCTTTACAGAATTAAATCAGCGGAATCCGGTCAGGTCAAAGATTGTAGGCACGTTCTTAATGAGATCGAGAGACATCTTAGAGTATTAAGTTCTTTGGGTGAAGATGTAAATCATAACCATCTTAGAGTGATGATTTTAGAAAAGTTCCCAGAGGACCTTATTTACGAGTTAAGAATGAAGATAACTAACGAAGATGAGTCTATTGATAATATTAGGAAATACTTAGAGTATATCATATCAGCTAGAGAGACATCAAATAGATTAAAGAAGACTCCTGAAGGTATTAAAAATAAAAATCCAACAACCAGTGAAGTGAAACAAGTACCTGATAATTTTACATTAGGATCATTACATGTCAGTTCGGAAGAAAGTAGTAACAATAAAAGGGGTAGACTTTCAAAAAATTTCAAAAGGGGCAAACCGAGGTTTGAAAATAAACAAAACACTAAACGTCAATGGCCGTCTCGGAAGCGACCATATGAAGGCAAAAGATCTGATGAACCACCCAAAAGGAGAGCAATTAGGTGTATATTTTGCAAGCAGGATCATTTTAATGATGAGTGTAGTGTACACAAAACCTTACAGGAAAGAAGAGCTCAGTTAGGAAACCGTTGCTATAATTGTTTCGGAGAAGGTCATAGGGCCGACAGTTGCCGTGCTAAAAAGAAATGTCGACATTGTAACAAGTTTGGCAATCATAATCGAGCATTATGTCCGACTAAATTAACGCAACCGGCGAAAGCTGTACCAACGGATAACTTACATACCAGTAATACATATAGCACCACGCTGTTGCAGACAGCCCTCGTTACGGCGGAAAACTTAGAAACTCAATCGACACTACAATGTAGGGTACTGCTCGATTGTGGTAGCCAGCGCTCATACATAACGGAATATAATTCTAAATTACTTAAACTACCTATTACTGAACAAATTAATTTATCGATATTCACATTTGGGAATAAATCACCACACCTTATTAAAAGTCCTATAGTACAATTCAGTATTACCACTCGAACAGGAATTAGTCGCCTCATTCATGCAAACGTAGTACCTCATATTACTCAGAATATAAAATCACCAATATTTTTCGATTTAGACAAAATAGGAATTAAAGATCGTGTAATAGCAGATGATGGGTCCTGTGGGGACAAGATAGATATTTTAATTGGAAACGATTATTATCATTCGTTCATGTCACAAGAAAAGGTAGCGGTCGCTCATGATCTATTCCTAGTTAATTCAGATTTTGGTTGGGTGTGGTCAGGAAGAATTAGTGAGAATGTTGACAGATCTGATCAGGTAACCGTATTGACTTATTTTCAATCAGAGGGGTTATTTGATAATAAATTAAATGAACCCGATCTCCCTTTAAAACAGGATGATGTCAAACGATTATGGGATCTTGAATCAATAGGCATCATAGATTCCCCAAAAAATACTCGAGATGAAGAGGCGATTAGGCAGTTTAACGAAACAGTTCAGTTCAAAAACAACAGATACCACGTTCAATGGCCATGGACGGAATTGCCACCAAATCTTCCCAATAACCTAGGCTTAGCTTGGGGTCGACTCAAAAGTTTAGTAAAACGATTAGATAATGCAGACTTAAAGGCATATGACCAAGTAATTCAGGAGCAGCTACGGAATCGTATAATCGAAATAGTACCAGATGTAAAGAGTAAGCAGACTCACCCAATTCATTATCTCCCTCACCACTGTGTTCGTAGTCGTGATAAGCCCAAAAAGCTTCGTATTGTTTATGACGCATCAGCAAAAACCGCAGACAACCAAAGTTTAAACGAATGCCTGTACAGAGGTCCACTGATGTTAGAGGATTTGACAGGATTGCTGATCAAATTTAGAGAACACCCTATAGGAATAGTAGCAGACGTGGAGAAGGCTTTCTTACAATTAGGTCTACAAGATTCAGATAGGGATGTAACACGATTTCTTTGGCTCAAAGATATAAACAGTCCAGCTCACACAGATAATGTATTGCACTTACGTTTTTGCCGTGTACCCTTCGGTGTCATATCGAGTCCGTTTTTACTAAATGCTACGATCAGATATCATTTAAATAAGTCAAACAATACAGTTTTGAAACAAATAGCGGACGATATTTACGTAGATAATATCGTAACTGGCGCACCGACCATATCGGATGCAAATAAACTGTATCTTGCTGCCAAAGAATCATTCGATAGCTTATCCATGAACTTACGTGAATGGAATTCAAATTCAAAGGAACTAGTCTCTTCTATACCAGAAAAATTTAGAGCAGAAGACTATGATTACATAAAAGTTCTCGGTTTGTTGTGGAACATACATAATGATAAGTTACATTTGAGATTTAATTTTAATAGTACAGAATCAGATACTACAGTTAATTCAAAAAGAGACGTGTTAAGGGTTATTGCTTCCATTTATGACCCATGTGGTTTTGCAGTCCCGCTAGTACTTCCCGCGAAACTATTCTTTCAAAAATTATGGAAAGAAAAGGTAAAGTGGGATGCCAAATTGAGTGACAGCCTACTTGTAGAATGGCAACAAATTGCATCAAAATTTGCTTATCTGCAAAATATTCACGTTAATCGTTACTTTGCGCAAGGTTTAACTAGAAACAAAGACAATGAGCAAATTGAATACGAACTACACTGTTTTACGGATTCGTCTATGCAAGCTTATGCAGCAGTAATCTATTTACGTGGCACCTTACGCACCAAAAATATTGTCAGTTTTGTTATTGGCAAGTCTAGGCTAGTGCCGTTAAAGGACCAACATGACTTACAGATTCCAAGATTAGAATTGCTAGGTGTACTTATCGGAAGTAGACTTATGAGATACGTAACTAAAATTTTACGATTAAAAATCAAAGCACAAATTTTGTGGACTGATAGTCAAATAGTTATTAGTTGGCTCAAGTCAAATAAATTACTTCCGCCATTTGTAGCACGTAGAGTCAATGAAATAAAACAGAATAAGATTTTACAATTCAAGTATGTGCCAACTGAATTAAATCCATCCGATGTGGGTACTAGGTCGGAACGGGTAGATTGTCACGATAGATGGCTCAAAGGACCTAATTTTTTAAAGAGTGATTCAAATCAATGGCCCACCTTTCACAATAATGTAGACACTCAAATTTCAGTTGCCGGGGAGGGTCCTTCGGATTCAATTCCTTCAGATAGTAATAGACCAAACGTAAGTATGACAGAGCCAATGATAATAGACGATTCAGATAAAACAGGAAGTAACATATTAGAAATTCAAGCTAAACATTTTCCTAAAGAAGTTAAAGGTATTATAACTAACTTATCAAGATCACTGAAATTATATAAAGACGAGGAAGGACTTCTTAGATGCAAAGGTAGATTCAGATACACGAATTTGTCACATGATCAAAAAGAGCCTATACTTCTTCCCAAAGATTCAGATTTTACGCACAAAATAATAGCCGAACTACATCAGAAGAACTATCATGTAGGTGTCTCTCATACATTAGCTTTAGTCAGACAGAAGTATTGGGTTCCACATGGGCGATCGACAGTTCAAAAGATTATCAGAAAGTGTTCACAGTGTAAAAAATACGGTGGGGGTCCGTTTAAATTGCCACCCATGCCTGATTTACCAACAGAAAGAGTCAAACTCAGTCTTCCGTTCGCCTTTACAGGCCTTGATTATTTCGGTCCACTGCTTGTGGAAGAGAGTAGTAAAGAAAAACGCTGGGTATGTCTCTTTACATGTTTAACTATTAGAGCTATACATTTGGAAGTTGTTAAAGACTTAACAGCCGAAGAATGTTTGCTAGCCATTAGGAGATTCGTCGCAGTCAGAGGTTTACCACAATTATTTGTATCAGATAATGCTACACAATTCAAGCTTACAGCTGATGTGTTAACTTCAGAATATTGCATACAGAACCACGTGCGGTGGAAATTTATCCCAGAGTTAGCTCCTTGGTTTGGAGGATTTTATGAACGCCTTGTAGGTTTGGTTAAGAATAGTATGAAGAGGACTTTAGACAAACATCTCGTAAATCACAACCAGTTATGCACAATAATGAAGGAACTTGAGGCAGTAATAAATACCAGGCCTCTGACTACTGTAGGCGCGGAGTTGGAACACATATTGACTCCTTCAGATTTCCTCCGCGTGGGCGGAACTTTGACCACTGAAACTGCAGATCGAGACTTCTTAGAATCAGCTACATTAACTAAAACTAACCTGATTGACGGATGGAAGCGAGGTCAGATCATTCTCTCAGAATTCACCAAAATGTTTACCAATCAATATTTAACAAGCCTCCGTGAACGAAGGGACGTACACAAACAACCTAGAGTCGTTGTCAATAGGCCACCAAAGTTAGCAGAGACAGTTCAGATAAAGTCAGATAATAACCGGGCACACTGGAAAGTGGGAAAAATAGTAGAGTTGTTCAGAGGATCGGATGGACAGATTAGAGTAGCCAAAGTTAAATTATCATCAGGAGAAACATTAACCCGATCAATAGGCCATCTGTTTCCGTTAGAAATTGACGACCCAAGTACAGAATCATCTCGAGAAGTAGAAAATATTTCGCCAGTCAGAATCAGTCAATATTCAGAAGATTCTAATCAGGAACAAGCAGTTCGAGACGATTATCCAGTCAGTCGTAATCAGGAGTCTAGACTTACTCAAGGCAATGAGTCAGTTACCAATGATGTACCCATAGTTCAGTCAATACCAGATAGTAGACGACCAATCAGGGCATCAGCAGCAAGGGCTAAAGATAAAGTAAGGCAGTGGACATCTCAGTTGATGAGCAGATTGTTTCAGTAATCAGTTGTAATCAGATGTCCACTTGTAATCAGTGGTAATCAGACGTGATCACTTGTAATCAGTTGTAATCAGATGTCCACTTGTAATCAGTGGTATTCAGGCGTGATCACTTGTAATCAGTTGTAATCAGATGTCCACTTGTAACCAGTGGTATTCAGGCGTGATCACTTGTAATCAGTTGTAATCAGATGTCCACTTGTAATCAGTGGTATTCAGGCGTGATCACTTGTAATCAGTTGTAATCAGATGTCCACTTGTAACCAGTGGTATTCAGGTGTGATCACTTGTAATCAGTTGTAACCAGATGTGATCACGTGTAATCAGTTGGAATCAGTCAGAATCAGTCAGAATCAGTTGGAATCAGTTGGAATCAGTCAGTATCAGTTGGAATCAGTTGGAATCAGTTGGAATCAGTTGGAATCAGTTGGAATCAGTTGGAATCAGTTGGAATCAGTTGGAATCAGTTGGAATCAGTTGGAATCAGTTGGAATCAGTTGGAATCAGTTGGAATCAGTTAGAATCAGTTGGAAAAGTTGTGGTCCGCTGTAATCAGTTTTTTAATCGATCAGAATCGACCTAGACGTGTCATGTACCGCTTTTCTTGGGCGGGAGTGTCGCGAAAGCGAAGTAATAATAGGTACAGATAAATAAAAATCACTCGACGAGTAAAGTTGACCAAAGAGGGCGCGCGCGGCGCCCGGCACCGGTTCGACTCTATGGCACATGGCGCGGCGGTGGACAGATTCAATTGGGCCGTTGCGATCGGAGCTGGCGGATGGCGGTGCCTTGGTGAGTGAATTTATATATTATTGCATGTGTCTCCATCAGATTTAATTGTTATTGTGATTCAGTGATTTACCAATATTAGCGATGTGTTGTTTGTGTGTGTTCCCTACAGCGATCAAATTCAGATATGATTCCAAACAGACCAGTATTCAGTTGCGAGGCTTGGGGTGGCTATAAGGGGAGGATGGAGGCCACTTGGGGGTAACCCCCCCAATATCTACTATACCCTGCGATGACCTGATAGGTAGTCTAGGAACAGTGATTCAGTGGAATTCAGTTTGCGTAAACTTAGCGGATAATCAGATACCATGACAGTCATGTAGGTAGGTACCTAGGCGGGTTCCGAGAAATGAGTAAGTCTCGAACATGCGATGTGATACAGTTTTCGTCTTGTACCCACTTGTCTAGGTATTTGGCGACAGTAGCCGTGGGCGTCTACCACTGTGGCTAGGGTGGAGGGAGGACGCTGTCCTCTCCCTCACGCAGCCCGCCTCTTCCTTGGCGAGCATGATTTCAACCAATGCCGGGCGCGAGAGATTTCCGCCTATCGCCGCCGTGAGGACACGGCGGTGATCTGCCCAAGCAGGGCAGTCTTGCACCGTATGCTCCACCGTGTCATCCGGGCGATCCTCGCAGTAGTGACACCCAGGCGTTTCTTCCCTCCTTATCAGACACAGATACCTACCTCCTGAAACTTCCGTGTCCGCGGTGAGGACCTGCGTCATGCGGTAGGTCAGGACGCCGTGATGCCTACTCAGCCACTCCTTAAAGAGGGGTCTTACCGCCGCGATTGTGGCGTGCCCGGACCTCAATTGCAACAGTCGTTCCCTCCATACTGCTGAGATTGCGCCGGAACTCTTCCTCTGGATTCAGCCCGGCGCTGCGCCTCCACGCGCCACTCATAGACGTGCTGGGGGGCAGTCGCCTCCAGATCCCAGGGCAGCAATCCGGCAAGGAGGTTGACCGATTCGCTGGCGATCGCGCGGGATCCGGATAGCCATAATATGACCCTCTGGAATGTGACCAGCTTTAGTGGTCGCGTCCCATGCACCGCACAACACCGGCGTACAGCCTCCGGCAGGAGACGTTTGACCCGCTGAGATTGGGCAGGAGTCGTCTGAGAGCGGCTGTTGTTGTTGTTATGTGGGACTCTGACCGTGGCGCGTTCAGACGGCCATGAAAACACATGGCCTCTGTTTTGTGTGCCACGTCGAGCCCCAACTGCCGTATCTTATCAACGACTGTCGCAACCGCTTGCGTCGCCAGGTTGGCCGCCGCCTGATGCGACTCTCCCTCCGACAGGGCGAGCTGCGTAATATGTTACGCCAACGCCGTCAGGGAGGTCGCCGAGTAAAAGTTGTTTAGTCTGATGGGCATTTCCTGTTGACTTACAAAAATGAAAGGTCTGGAACATCTCGAATCGTCTCGCGCATCCCGTTGTTGTTCCGTCCCCGGGCTCCTAGAATTCGATATCAGGCGTTTCAGAACTTCGAATTTGACGACCCCGTTTCCGCTGGAATAAGCAACAGGATCCGCGTACGAAGTCGCGGGCAGAAGCTAGTTTTCCTAATAAAGGGATTTTTGACATTTGAACCACTAACACAAAAGTTCGAAAAAAAGACTGAAATAACAGTTTTCTTTAAAATTTTATTGGGTAACTTAAACAATTAATAATCCGTGTTTCTACCGCGAACACTAACAACACAAGAACATCGGTTTGGCATACTCAAAATGAATTCATCCAAATCACGCTGTGGAATGGCCGCCCATGTTTCGTTGCAACAACAAAAAAAGGTCTTCTTGCGACTGGATACCCTCCATATTCGGCAGAGCTCTTCTCTGTAGCATATCCCATGCATGCTCAATCGGATTCAAGTCTGGCGACTGAGCAGGCCAGGGCAGGACATTGATGTTAGCTGCGGCGAGAGTCTGTCTTACAACTCTTGCGGTGTGCGGTCGTGCATTATCATGCATTAACTGAAATAAGGGACCGATAAGAACGATGACGTCTGATACAATCGTCTCAGCATAAATTTGAGCGTTGAGGTTGCCTCTGATCCAAATCAACTCAGTTCTTCCGCCGATCCAAATACCCGCCCATACCATGATGGTTCCACCACTATAAGGATGGACTTCCTGGCAGGATTTTAATCGCTGTTGGCGTCCAGGGGTTCTCCAGTGTCGTATACGTCTTGTATCCGGTCTCATACCGAAACAAGACTCATCAGAAAAGCACACGAAACGCCATTGTTCTTCTGCCCAATTTCTGTGTTCAAGAGCCCATTGATATCGAATCCTACGATTGTGCATTGCTATAGGTGGTACCCGTAGCGGTCTTCGGGAATGAAGGTTCACTTCATGCAAGCGGTTTCTGACTGTTTGGTCGCTAATTAAGTTCCCTGAAGAGTGATGAAGCCTCACGGCTAACATCATGGCGGTTATTGTTGGAGCTCTTCGAGTTAAGATTTGAATGTATCGGTCTTGTCTCCGTGTGGTGCAGCGATACCGTCCTCCATGGCGCTCAGCCACGGTACCAGTGCTTCGGTAACGTGTCCAAAGTCGACTGATAACACTCTGACTTGTATTCAGAGCTAAAGCCACAGTACGTTGCCGGGAACCAGCTTCTATCATTCCCACGGCTCTGAGCATTTCTTCCCTGCTTAAATGACGTCGCCGCTCCATAATAACGTTGGTTTTAATCAGTAGTAGGGAAACAGTGGCACTAATAATGTCTTCAATGCGTTGTATGTTTTTATAGGGAAAATATTGACAGCTGATTTTCATCTTTTACTCGAATTTGATTCACAGTTCCTGATTCAAATTATGAAATGCACCAAAAAGGATCCATATAAATTTATAAAATCATAAATTTATTACAAAGCCACATCTCAATGTCAAGAAATCCGCATAAAAATGCTTGATCCCTAGACACTTTTGATGTGTGTATAAAGAGCGATGCAATACTTAACCTCCAATAGAAAAGTAGATATTATTTTCAAAGGTGTATTCGATTGTTTAGTTACAACTAACGGCGGCCTGTCCCGGCTTCGCAAGGGTAGATTTTTTGTTTATTGTATAGCTTTTCCTTAGTGATAATACAATTTTTTTTCTCACAGCAGTCTCAGCAGCTACCCATTATTTCTTGATAGTGTGAATTGTCGGAAAATTTCACGCTTTTTTTCAGAAAATTCCTTTGATTTGACAGTTCTTTTGGGACACAGATGTCACTTTTCACTTTGACACTTGCCTTCCCCATTCACTCAGAAATGATGTATCTCTACAATCGACATGACATCTCTACTGCTCAGAAGCACTCGACATGAACTCTAACGTTAGCCTTCGACAAATGTCGAATTCGACATCCCCAGAATAGCAACTTTTAAAATTTTGTCGAAAAAATGACGTCATTAGAAATTGTCGAGTTCGACACCATCTCTAAAACCGAGAATTGGCCCCCTGTTCGGAGACCTCTCGCGCCCGGCATTGGTCGCGGCCATGCTGCGGGGCGACACGGAGTGGGAGGCGGTCGCCTCCTTCTGCGAAGCAGTCATGCTCGCGAAGGAGGAGACATGCCCCGTGAGGTAGAGGACAATGTCCTCCCTCCGCCCCACCCGCGGTGGTGGACGCCCACGGCGACGGACCTCGCAAGACGATCTCCGGCCATCGTAGGCGCGGGCACGCGGGCGGCGAGTAAAGGGCAACTCGCTGCCCGACCATGGACCATGCCCGGGTCGACGGCGCGTTGTGTTCCACGCGCGCCTCTCAGAGCGTCAGCATAATGACGGGGCCCTCTAGAGGGCCAAAGCCTGCCTGGGTCGCGGGACTTATCTCATTACCGTGACCCCGGAACAGAAAGGGCTATTGAAGGACACCGTGGATTTTAGTCAGTACAAGTCTGACAGTCCCTCCCGCCCTGCCCGGGGTGGGAGGACTCATTTGATGATTTTACCACGCAAAAAAAAAGTTGAGGGAAATGACATTTTAATCTAATTATAAAGAGGAAATAATATTTGTAGGAAGACTATGTGGAAGGTTTGTGTGTATGTTTGTAATGAATAAACTCAAAACTACTGGACCGACTTCAATAGTTGAAAGCTGCTTTGAAGCTTATTTTAAGTTTTTTGTTTTAAGTCCGTTAAAATTAACAATAATGACAAAAATGTAGTTTGTTTTTTATTATAAAATAAAATACACACGACCATGGCTGGCTCAGCTAAGAATTCACTACGATAGTGTTGGCTATAAAAGCAGACGTTGACGAACATCGCTTAATTTTAGTTTTCGGTTCATTTGATGATGGCGTCGTTTCAATGCCCGGCACACGGCGCTGGAGCACGGCGGGACCGACCGGCAGCGGCGCGGCGGAGCTTCCGGACAGGGGCGCGGCGATGTCTTGCGGGGGGGTGACGGCGCCCCTCACTGGCGGATTTGTCCATGCACACCGGTCTACAGACTGCGTACGGGCGAAATTTCGATCACATTGGCTTGCCCATGTTTTTTTAATTTTCATAATCGACAAACATGGGTTCTGCTTTTCGGACGTAGAGTCAAAATGAACACCAGAGTTGGAACTCGTCGGTGCGCCAGCGGAAGCACAAGACGGAGGCGCGGGGGGTGAGCAAGGCCCTCCAGCGGCGCGCGTCAGCGACACGTGCACGGCCACACGCTCTGTACCGGGCGGCACGCTGAGCTCTAGACATCCGCCCGTGCGCTTGTCGGGGCTCCCTGGGCCTGCTCCCACACCAGTCACGACGCGTCCGAGACCAGCCTCCTTTAGCTGTTCTTTCAAGCGGAGCATACCTTCTAATCCACCGGACACAGATTCTGAAGACTTTTTAGCTTTAAAGAGCGCGACAGATGTGTGAGTGCGTCTTTGGCTTTGACAACCTGGAACATAAGCACGGAGTCGCTCAACAAGGGTAGGGGGGCGACAGTGCGGCGGCGCTGGATGGGCAGGCAGGGTAGCGGCACAACCCGTCGGCGGAGCATTACAAGCGGCGGCTGGCGCGCTGCACGTGGTCTGCGACGCACTGCGGTCGATCTCGATCATGACGCGGGGGCGGTGCGCGCACGGGTCGAGGTGCACGTCACCGCGGATGCGACACGCGTCGTCAGGTGCCAGCTCTACGCATTGTGGCGGCGGCGGCGTGCGGCCGCAGCACGCTGGGCCCGCAGGCGGCGCGTGCAGCACCGCGTACGTGCAGCCGTCAGTGGCGCGCATGCACTCGCGCTCGCCGCCCAGCTCGTACGGCGCGGGGCAGCACGGCGGCGCTGCGGGCGCGAGGGCGCGGCACGCCACCTCCCACTCGTACTCAGCTCGGCGCACGCTCTGCGCTCTTTGCAGCCGCAGCGCGACGGGGTCCTGATCGCAGACCCACCCGCTCGGTGACGTTACCGTTGGTTGTGAGCCACATGCGAGGTCACACTCGAGACTGCTCGGCGACAAACAATTCTGTAAGTAATTTATTCATTGTTAATACCTCATACCCAATGAGGTTTTATAATTATGTATAATATCATTGCCTCATACCTACTGTATTGCAGTTATGCGTAATGGGAATCCATCACGTGTTTATTGTATTGTTATGATAGGTTTAGGTATTTGCACGAATGCGACCATTTTCGAGTGAGTTGCTCCGCTTTTTGCTCCACACAGTATTTAACAGTATTAAAAACCTTTGGTTAGGTTGACCAGACATCATTTTCAGCGAAGCTTGGAATGTAATGCTTTTCATTCAAAATATTAGATTGAATGGATTTTAAAACCTGAAATTTGTAATTTAAGTGTCTAAACACCGGGCACGCCGCAATCGCGGCGGTAAGACCCCTCTTTGAGGAGTGGCTGGATAGGAGTCACGGCGTCCTGACCTACCGCATGATGCAGGTCCTCACCGGACACGGAAGTTTCGGGAGGTACCTGTGTCTAAGGAGAAAGGAGGAAACGCCTGGGTGTCACCACTGCGAACATCGCCCGGAGGACACAGTAGAGCATACGGTGCAAGACTGCCCCGCTTGGGCAGAGCACCGACGTGTCCTTACGGCGGCGATAGGCGGAGACCTCTCGCGCCCGGCATTGGTTGCGGCCATGCTGCGGGGCGAGACGGAGTGGGAAGCGGTCGCCTCCTTCTGCGAAGCAGTAATGCTCGCGAAGGAGGAGGCGGGCCGCGTGAGGGAGAGGACAATGTACTCCCTCCGCCCCACCCGCGGTGGTTGGCGCCCACGGCGACGGACGTCGCAAGACGATCTCCGGCCACCGTAGGCGCGGGCATGCGGGCGGCGAGTAAAGGGCAACTCGCAGCCCGACCATGGGCCATGCCCGGGTCGACGGCGCGTTGTGTTCCACGCGCGCCTCAAAGAGCGTCAGCATGATGACGGGGCCCCCCCTCTAGAGGGCCAAAGCCTGCCGGGGTCGCGGGACTTATCTCATTACCGTGACCCCGGAACATAAAGGGCTATTGAAGGACACCGTAGATTTTAGTCAGTACAAGTCTGACAGTCCCTCCCGCCCTGCCCGGGGTGGGAGGACTCATTTGATGATTTTACCACGATAAAAAAAAAGTGTCTAAACACTATGCCGAAGTTACGCGACCGAAGTTCGGTGGCTGATTTCACGTTCCGTCATATTTGGCTGATATGACCAAATGACACACCATAAGTGCCGAACTTACGCGGCAGAAATTCGGCGCGGGCGGCTCCCTGCTGCTCCCCGCCCGCCGGCCGCCCCCGGATCTTCGTCGGTAATTGATTGGCATCCTTACGGTGGCATCTCAATTGATCTTTGCCAACATTATGTATATTAGGCAGAATTTACATCTGTATACTAAAAACAGTGATATTCACAATTTTAATACTAGAAATAAGCACCATCTACGTGTTCCCTTTCATCGGCTTCATAAAGTTCATAGCTCATTTGTAAGGCTCGGTATAGTTTTTTATAATAAACTGCCTTCATTTTTGTTAGACTTACCTTTTAATGCCTTTAAATCTAAAATCAAATCCATCCTTTGTTCTAAGGCATATTATTCGATAAATGACTACCTTGACGATAAGAGCAGTTGGTCGCTCGATTGAAATAATGACTGCGTTCATGCTCTTTCTCCAGATTAATTTATTTGTCGGAAAATAAATATGAATGGTTATATGAATTCATATAATTGTTTTTTTTTTTTACTTTTGACTTAGTTAAGTCATTTTAATTTTATTTTATGTATATTTTGTGTTTTTTTATGTCTGTGTTTGTTTTATATTAATCTTCATTTTCTATTTTTTTTTATCTTTTTGTGCCTTCTAGTCACGGTTGGGATGTAATTTCGAATTGATGTATGATGTGAATGTTCTATTAAATTGTATAAGATCTTGGTTCTTCTAACCGTACAGACAGATGTGTTGCTGGGGAGTTTGTTCCGCCACTTCTTCTTCCCAGCCAAAACACTAGGAAGTGTCGAAGGGGGGGCGCTTTGGGGGACTGTCTTATGTAAAAAATTGACCTTCAAAAAGTGCTGATAAATCAGCCTAATTTGAATAAATGACTTTTGTTTTTTTTTTATTTGATTTTGATCGAACCGAACTTCGGTCGCGTATAATGTGTGGTCACAGAATAAGTTGCCGCTGAACTTACGCCCGACCGAAGTTAGGATGTACGCTATGACGCGACGTTATTTTGGCATAGTGTGTCGTCAGTAATTCAAATAGCATTGCAGGCGTAATTGTGCTGAACTTCGGTCGCGTAACTTCGGCATAGTGTGTTTAGACACTAAGAGTTCAGTCCTGCCTGTTGGATTACATTTTTGTTAATAAGTAGGTACATTTCAATCGAAAGAGACTTACTCACTCCTGATGAAATCTTCATAGAAAATTACTTACAACTATTTTGTATAACTATTGCGTCGCGTATTGTAGGAAAAGCTTGATTTTAGATCCATTGGATACCTGGTTGAGGCCGGCGTCCGAGCAGGTGAGAGAGGGCGCGCAGGGCGGAGGAGCGCAGGGAGGACGTGCGCCCGGCGCCGGCGGGCAGCACACCACGCGCAGGCCGCGGCGCGCGGGCGGGTGGCGAGCGCGGCACGCCGGCTGCGGCGCGGGCACGCAGGGCGCGCGCGGGGGCGGCGGGCCGCGCGGGGGGCACGCGCCGCCGCCCTGCGCCAGAGAGCACGCGCGCCGCAGCGCCGGGGCCGCAGCGCGCTGCAGCGAGGGAACGTAGAGCGCCATGTCGTGTGTTTGAGTGCCGTGTGCCGAGCGAGTCACGGCCCTCTTGTTCCTGCACACGACCAGTAGGTCGCGACCTTAGAAGCCTCAAGGTCTCAAGGTACGAGTAAGCCACGCAATTTTGTTTTCGTTAGAATCAAGTTGTTTGTTGGGACCTCATAATTATTTTGAATTTTGCACCATTTGTCGCAATAGGTACCTAATGTTTAAAGTTAGATTGTTTGTCGGAACACGGTTTCAATAACGAGACAAAAAGGGGGGGGGGTGCCATTTTTAGGGTTCCGTAGCCAAATGGCAAAAAACGGAACCCTTATAGATTCGTCATGTCTGTCTGTCTGTCCGTCCGTATGTCACAGCTACTCGCACAAAAATAAAACAAAAACAAATTTTGGGGGTACCCCCCATACTTAGAATTGAAACTCAAAAAAACGCTTGACCCATACCTACGTGTGGTGTACTGGGGTATCTATGGATAGGTCTTCAAAAATGATATTGAGGTTACTAATATCATATTTTTCTAAACTGGACAGCTGTTTGCGCGAGAAACACTTTCAAAGTGGTAAAATATGCCCCCCCCCCCCGCTGTAACTTCTAGAATAGGAAAATGATAAAACTAAAAAAAAATATGATGTAAGTACCTACATTACTATGCAAACTTCCATTGAAATTTGGTTTCAACGAGATCAAGCAACTAATTAGTTTTTTTTACCGACTTCAAAAAAAAGAAGGTTATCAATTCGACCCTATTATTTTTTATATTATTATTCTATTTAATATTATCAGAACTGCCCAGTTTTCATATATGTTAGTCTATATCAGCGTCTGAACAAATGTAATGTACCTACTTAAAATAAAAACTTTTTCAAAAAAGTAACCGACTTCAAAAACAACAACAAAACAAAAAAAAAGGTGAAATAACCTAATTAATAACTTCTTTCGGAAGTCGGTGGCTAAAAATCAATGAAATAAAAAATAAAGCCACCGACATCCGAAAGAAGTTATTAATTAGGTTATTTCACCCTCTTTTTGTTTTGTTGTTGTTTTTGAAGTCGGTTACTTTTTTGAAAAAGTTTTTTTAATACGTCATACATCGTAAACCGCAATTTACCTTTCAAAGTTACAACCAACTACCCACAAGAACTTTTATATTATATGTTACTTGCTGCTACGGAACCCTTTATGGGCGAGTCCGACTCGCACTTGGCCGGTTTTTTGGTTTTCTCTTAGGTAAGTAGGTATCCCACCAAAAACATGACTGTTAAAAAGGGAGCCAAGTTCCTATCGGCTAATTTGAAATCCAATCCAATGCCAAGTTTACGGTCCATCTGGCCGAAATGCAGCAAATTTTAAAGTGCATTATCTAAACTTGGCATTGGATTGGATTTCAACCCTTTTTTAGGCGAACAATTAGCCGCTAGGAACTTGGCCTCTTTTTTACAGGTATGTTTTTGGTGGGATTTCAATGCTTTTTTCAAGAAATCGTTCCAATCCAATGCCAAATTAAGATGCACTTTAAAATGTGATGCATTTCGGCCAGATGGACCGTTGACGTGAATAAGGTGGAATGTAGTGGCTGGATGCAGAAGGCGGAGAACTGGGTGTGTTGGCGAGTCTTGGGAATGGCAAATGTTTACCAGTGGATCAGGCTGTTGATGAAGATGATCGATTTTAAAGTGCATCTAACAATACAGCATTTTATACCCCTCACCCTCTCCTCCTCCCCCTTTCCCAACCCCAAGGAGAGGGCTCCTCTTCCCCCCTCCTCATCGTATAACAGGTTCATATATATTTTTATAAAAAAATCGATAATTCTTAATCGACGCCAACTCACGCTTGACCGATTTCTTAAATTTCATATTTTTTTTGTTAATTTACGTTAACACACGACCTGTGTTCCAAATTTCATAACGCTAAGACAATTGGAAGTGGCCTAAAGGTTTTGATTACCGGTCAGTGAGTCAGTGCCAAAATTGGCTATTTTCACAGGGTCTTATTTCAGGATCTACTGAAGCTATATCTATGAGATTTGACATACGAGTATTTACTGCTTTAGTACTAGTATATGATTACGTAGGTAAAATTTTATCTCTGTACTTGCAATAGACACTGAGCTAGAGGGTGGTTATTTAAAAATTCGATAATTTTTAGGGTTCCGTAGCCAAATGGCAAAAACGGAACCCTTATAGATTCGTCATGTCTGTCTGTCTGTCTGTCCGTCCGTATGTCACAGCCACTTTTTGTCGAAAGTATAAGAGCTATCCTGTTGAAACTTGGTAGGTAGATGTATTATGTGAACCGCATTAGGATTTTCACATAAAAATAAAAACAAAACATTTGTTTTTATTTATACGGTACTTAGAACCGCACGCAAAATACGCGCATATGACGTGGAGTTGCGGATACCAGCCCGTAATACAATACAATACAATACAATACAATACAATACGGTACTTAGAATTGAAACTCAAATTTTTTTTTTTTTCACCAAACCCATACGTGTGGGCCGGGTATCTATGGATAGGTCTTTAAAAATTACATTGAGGTTACTAGTATCATTTTTTTATAAAATGAACAGTTTGCACGAGAGGCACTTCCAAAGTGGTAAAATGTGTCCCCCCCCCCCCTGTAACTTCTAAAATAAGAGAACGATAAAACTAAAAAAAATATATAATGTAGACCCCCAACAAAAACTTCCAACGAAAATTGGTTTGGATGAGATACAGTTAGCAATTTTTGAGATATAGTACATTTTCAAAAACCGAAAATATAACTCTGCCATTCATACAAACACTATGAAAAACAAAGTTATTTTTGTTGTTGGTGTATATTACTTACTAATCTCAATATAATTATATCCCTAATCTATGCTTGCTACTACGGAACCCTTCATGGGCGAGTCCAACTCGCACTTGGCCGGTTTTTAATCGATGCCAACTCACGGTTTACCGATTTCTTAATTTTTTGTTAATCTACATGTCGAAGAATCGTTATCAGAAGGGTCGCGATATCGGAAATAACTCTCACAAAACCTTCGTTAACACTTTTAATTATGTACTTGCTAACACACACTGAATACAAAATAATCAAAGATGTCCGAGATATGGCTCGATTAAAAACTTAGGAACGCGGGAAGTTTATCGTGGATGACGTGGCGTGACCAAGATGTCTACACAGCTTGACTGACCGATTCAAAGTGTTCACTTCACTCAACTGTCCGTCCAAGTGGCCTACCCCACACAGGTTTGCCAACATATCTGTCAACGTCAGTACCTGTCAACGTCGAATACCTGGTTAAACTTCTGAATCGATATTCAACTCGACTATTACTCGACTATTGATAATTCGTTAGTTGCAATAGTAAGCTAGTCGTTTAAACATTTCTAGTAGTCGCTGTACCTACCTCTTTCCATTCCCGTGATCAGGTCCGCGTTTCGTTGCCCGAGTCCCGGTGAACGGGTTGTAGAACCCTGTTTTTCAACTTAGAAAATTGATCTTTGACATTTTTTTATTAAATATTGCCGATAGTCTCATACCAAGTTTTATTTCATATTCGGCTAGCCCGCGCACAGTCTTATACAACGATACTTCAGACGTTCGATTAGCTCTCAGAAAAATTGTCGGCCCCGTTCCCAACCCAAAATTTCACACTTACATCGTTTGATATTTCGTTAGTTGCAATAGTTAGCTAGTCGTTTAAACATTTCTAGTAGTCGCTGTACCTACCTCTTTCCATTCCCGTGATCAGGTCCGCGTTTCGTTGCCCGAATCCTTGTGAACGGGTTGTAGAACGTTCCCTATTTTTCAACTTAGAAAATTGATTTTTGACATTTTTTTTTAAATATTGCCGATAGTCTCATACCAAGTTTTATTTCAGATTCGGCTAGCCCGCGCACAGTCCTATACAGCGATACTTCAGACGTTCGATTAGCTCTCAGAAAAATTGTCGGCCCCGTTCCCAATCCAAAATTTCACACTTACATCGTTTGATATTTCGTTAGTTGCAATAGTTAGCTAGTCGTTTAAACATTTCTAGTAGTCGCTGTCCCTACCTCTTTCCATTCCCGTGATCAGGTCCACGTTTCGTGGCCCGAGTCCCGGTGAACGGGTTGTAGAACCCTATTTTTCAACTTAGAAATTAGATTTTTGACATTTTTTTTTTAAATATTGCCGATAGTCTCATACCAAGTTTTATTCCAGATTCGGCTAGCCCGCGCACAGTCCTATACAGCGATACTTCAGACGTTCGATTAGCTCTCAGAAAAATTGTCGGCCCCGTTCCCAACCCAAAATTTCACACTTACATCGTTTGATATTTCGTTAGTTGCAATAGTTAGCTAGTCGTTTAAACATTTCTAGTAGTCGCTGTACCTACCTCTTTCCATTCCCGTGATCAGGGTCCACGTTTCGTTGCCCGAGTCCTTGTGAACGGGTTGTAGAACCCTATTTTTCAACTTAGAAAATTGATTTTTGACATTTTTTTTTAAATATTGCCGATAGTCTCATACCAAGTTTTATTTCATATTCGGCTAGCCCGCGCACAGTCCTATACAACGATACTTCGGACGTTCGATTAGCTCTCAGAAAAAATTTCGGCCCGTTCTCAACCCAAAGTTTCACACTTACACCGTTTGATAATTCGTTAGTTGCAATAGTTAGCTAGTCGTTTAAACATTTCTAGTAGTCGCTGTACCTACCTCTTTCCATTCCCGTGATCAGGTCCGCGTTTCGTTGCCCGAGTCCCGGTGAACGGGTTGCAGAACCCTATTTTTCAACATAAAAAAACTTGATCTTTGACATTTCTTTTTAAATATTGCCGATAGTCTCATACCAAGTTTTATTTCAAATTCGGCTAGCCCGCGCATAGCCCTATACAACGATACTTCGGACGTTCGATTAGCTCTCAGAAAAATTGTCGGCCCCGTTCCCAACCCAAAATTTCACACTTACATCGTTTGATATTTCGTTAGTTGCAATAGTTAGCTAGTCGTTTAAACATTTCTAGTAGTCGCTGTACCTACCCCTTTCCATTCCCGTGATCAAGTCCGCGTTTCGTTGCCCGAGTCCCGGTGAACTCTCGGTGGTTTGTATTCTATTTAAGGAAATAAAACGATAAAATAGCAATAATAAAGTTTAATTGACAAATTCAAAATCAAAAATCAAAATCAAATATTTTTATTTCACATAGGCCCATGAGGGCACTTATAAAACGTCGACAACAGGTGCTCGGTTCGGGTTGGTCGATTCCATGGAGAAGAACCGGCAAGAAACTCCATGGTTACTCTTTTAAAATATGGTATGTTTTACAAAATGATTGTTACAGTTTTGAATAGGTACATAAATATGTGAGAAAAACGTAGGCCTAGTAACAAGGGAGAAGTCCTTAAGAAAATTAGTACTACAAAAAAAAGAAATACATATAATTATATACACACGACCTACAATGTTCTCACATTCACAAAAAAGAAGTATGAAAGAATCTATATAAAAAAGAAAGCTATAAAAGCTGCGTAACTTCTATACTATCTTACAAACTGTAACTAGTCTGAACAAAAAGAGTAAAACATAAGGCAATATAATATTGCAAAACGAACACAATAAAATAAAAAAATAAAAAAACTATATACAAGAATAAAATAAAATAGAACAATGTTATCCTAACACGTGGATTATGGAAGTTAGATACCTCAAAATAAGTGCTGCTGCTGAGCTGCCAGGGAAGCCACATGTGCAGAATGTACTATTGCCACACATCCTTGTCTTCAACGTAGTCCTTAATTTTGTAATATGCTTTTTTAATAAGGACACGTTTAATATGGGTTTTAAACTTTCCCTCAGTAAGTTCAGTAACTGACTTAGGCAATTTGTTATAAAAACGAATGCTGTTAACAAGGAACGACTTGCTCGTCTTTGCTAGTCTGAATCTAGGTATTACAATTTCGTGTTTACTGCGTGTATTGATATTATGAAAATCGCTTCTAGTCTTGAAGAGTCCTAGATTTTTGCGAACATACAGAATATTCTCTAAAATGTACTGAGAAGGCAGTGTTAAAATATCAATTTCTTTAAATTTCTCCCTAAGAGACTCACGAGGGCCCATTTTATAAATTGCGCGGACCGCCCTCTTTTGTAATATAAAAACTGAATCTACGTCCGCTGCGGAACCCCACAGCAGAATGCCGTACGACATAATACTGTGGAAATAAGCAAAATATACTAGCCTAGCTGTGGCTACATCAGTTAGCTGCCTTATTTTCCTTACCGCATATGCAGCAGAGCTTAACCTACCCGAAAGAGTTCTAATGTGGGCGCCCCACTGTTTTGAATCAATAGTAATACCCAAGAATACAGTTTCTGCAACAGCATCGAGTTTATTGCCGTCAAGTTTTAAATTTAGACCCACTTGTTGAACATTTGGTAACGAGAACTTAAGACACTTTGTTTTGTTCGCATTCAGTAATAGATTGTTAGCTGCGAACCATTTTGAGAGAACACCTAGACTTTCGTTTACATGTACAACATCCGTATCTTTTCTATTTATTTTAAAAATAAGCGATGTATCATCAGCAAAAAGAATTATATCTGATAAGTTGGCCATCATGAATGGAAGGTCATTGATATAAACTAGAAATAAAAAAGGGCCAAGAATTGAACCTTGAGGCACGCCCATCTTGACTAGAGACCCAGATGACGTCGCCCCATTCACATTAACTTTTTGCTGCCTGTTTGATAAATAGGAAAGAACAAGGCCAGCAGCTTTACCACGAATTCCGTAATGATGTAATTTACAAATGAGTGTATTATGGTCGACGCAGTCAAACGCTTTGGAGAGGTCACAAAAGATACCAATGGCATCCTGAGATTTCTCCCAGGATTCCAGGACGTGACTGATGAGTTTAACTCCCGCGTCAGTCGTCGATCGACCTTTCGTGAAACCAAACTGCTGACTATGCAGAATTCCATTTGAATTAAAATGTGACAACATCTGATCCAGCATAATTTTTTCATAAATTTTACTTAATGCCGGGAGCACAGATATGGGTCGGTAATTAGAGGGATCACATTTACAACCTGATTTAAAAATTGGTACTACTTTACTATGTTTCATTAAGTCGGGAAACTTGCCACTATCCAAACATTGATTGAATATGCCCATCAGGACAGGAGCAATTGAATCAATAATATCTCCAAGCACCTTGACGAATATCCCCCACAAGTCTTCAGTATTTTTAATATTAAGACTATTGAATGCTTTTTTAATGGTAGCAATAGAAATAGCTGTGAATTTAAAGTCCGGTATGTCCTTAGTAAAGTTGTCTTTAAGAAGGGCCTCAGCTAGCTTTGGTGAGGAGGGAAGAGATTTAGTGACTTCAAGCGGTATGTTTGTAAAGAAATGTTCTAGTGTCTCAGCGACTTCTTGCTTATCAGAAATGGATTTATCGTCTATTTTTAAAGACATTTCATTCTGATCTCGATTTTGTGACTTACCAGTTTCTCTGTTAATGACCTGCCACACAGTTTTTATTTTAATTACAAACAAAAATCGTAAACTTCTTTACAAATTATTATCTCATCAGTTACGAACAGATTAAAACATAACAAGGGGTCGTAAACGTTTTTACACATACGCGTTGGTCTTCTAGCTGATCGAACAATATTTATTGATGAGGTTCTGCTGTGACTTCGACCCTTGCTTGTGGCCCAACAATGTTTATTTTTACCTCTGTGTGTGCACTGAGAAGTAATAATTATGCGGCTATCAGAAGGCGCAGCTTGGTCGGCAGTAGACTCTGAATGGTCTTCAGCAGAGACTTCGGGTATCTCCACAGCTTCATCGATGAATTCATCTTCAGTGTCACTCTGTACATCGTCTTCTAAGAGGTTATCTTCGCATTCGTTTTCAGATTCTGATGACGATTCCTCTTCGTTTTCTCCATTTGAGAACTATCCAACACCCTTCGGTTTGCCATTATAATATAATAATAATAATTAATACCTGAAAATAATAATAAATAAATGTAAATAACAATAAACGATCAGTCCAAATGATTGCAAAAATTGCATTAAAGATAATCATACGTCTCGCGGACGTACGACATAGGTATATGTATCTTTTATTTGAACGTACTTACCGTGGTGCCACTGCTGCTTAGCGCGAGCTCCGGTCGCCAACTGAGTTGACACGCGCAGCTAGTGCGTTGCGATTAATAATAAAAAAACTACAACGAAATTTAATTTCACGATACGTCTCGCGGACGTAGATTATCTTTCTAGGGTTAAACATTTCTAGTAGTCGCTGTACCTACCTCTTTCCATTCCCGTGATCAGGTCCGCGTTTCGTTGCCCGAGTCCCGGTGAACGGGTTGTAGAACCCTGTTTTTCAACTTAGAAAATTGATCTTTGACATTTTTTTATTAAATATTGCCGATAGTCTCATACCAAGTTTTATTTCATATTCGGCTAGCCCGCGCACAGTCTTATACAACGATACTTCAGACGTTCGATTAGCTCTCAGAAAAATTGTCGGCCCCGTTCCCAACCCAAAATTTCACACTTACATCGTTTGATATTTCGTTAGTTGCAATAGTTAGCTAGTCGTTTAAACATTTCTAGTAGTCGCTGTACCTACCTCTTTCCATTCCCGTGATCAGGTCCACGTTTCGTTGCCCGAGTCCTTGTGAACGGGTTGTAGAACCCTATTTTTCAACTTAAAAAATTGATTTTTGACATTTTTTTTTAAATATTGCCGATAGTCTCATACCAAGTTTTATTCCAGATTCGGCTAGCCCGCGCACAGACCTATACAGCGATACTTCAGACGTTCGATTAGCTCTCAGAAAAATTGTCGGCCCCGTTCCCAACCCAAAATTTCACACTTACATCGTTTGATATTTCGTTAGTTGCAATTGTTAGCTAGTCGTTTAAAAATTTCTAGTAGTCGCTGTACCTACCTCTTTCCATTCCCGTGATCAGGTCCACGTTTCGTTGCCCGAGTCCTTGTGAACGGGTTGTAGAACCCTATTTTTCAACTTAGAAAATTGATTTTTAACATTTTTTTTTAAATATTGCCGATAGTCTCATACCAAGTTTTATTTCATATTCGGCTAGCCCGCGCACTGTCCTATACAACGATACTTCGGACGTTCGATTAGCTCTCAGAAAAAATTTCGGCCCGTTCTCAACCAAAAATTTCACACCTGCACCGTTTGATAATTCGTTAGTTGCAATAGTTAGCTAGTCGTTTAAACATTTCTAGTAGTCGCTGTACCTACCCCTTTTCATTCCCGTGATCAGGTCCGCGTTTCGTTGCCCGAGTCCCGGTGAACGGGTTGCAGAACCTTATTTTTCAACATAAAAAACTTGATCTTTGACTTTCTTTTTAAATATTGCCGATAGTCTCATACCAAGTTTTATTTCAAATTCGGCTAGCCCGCGCATAGCCCTATACAACGATACTTCAGACGTTCGATTAGCTCTCAGAAAAATTGTCGGCCCCGTTCCCAACCCAAAATTTCACACTTACATCGTTTGATATTTCGTTAGTTGCAATAGTTAGCTAGTCGTTTAAACATTTCTAGTAGTCGCTGTACCTACCCCTTTCCATTCCCGTGATCAAGTCCGCGTTTCGTTGCCCGAGTCCCGGTGAACGGGTTGTAAGTCAAAAGTCTATTCTAGTCCAAAGTAAAACGATGTAGGTGTGAAATTTTGGGTTGGGAACGGGGCCGACAATTTTTCTGAGAGCTAATCGAACGTCTGAAGTATCGCTGTATAGGACTGTTCGCGGGCTAGCCGAATCTGAACTAAAACTTGGTATGAGACTATCGGCAATATTTAAAAAAAAAAATGTCAAAAATCAATTTTCTAAGTTGAAAAATAGGGTTATACAACCCGTTCACCGGGACTCGGGCAACGAAACGTGGACCTGATCACGGGAATGGAAAGAGGTAGGTACAGCGACTACTAGAAATGTTAAAACGACTAGCTAACTATTGTAACTAACGAATAATCAAACGATGTAAGTGTAAAATTTTGGGTTGGGAACGGGGCCGACAATTTTTCTGAGAGCTAATCGAACGTCTGAAGTATCGTTGTATAGGACTGTGCGCGGGCTAGCCGAATCTGAAATAAAACTTGGTATGAGACTATCGGCAATATATTAAAAGAAATGTCAAAGATCAATTTTCTAAGTTGAAAAACAGGGTTCTACAACCCGTTCACCGGGACTCGGGCAACGAAACGCGGACCTGATCACGGGAATGGAAAGAGGTAGGTACAGCGACTACTAGAAATGTTAAAACGACTATCTAACTATTGTAACTAACGAATAATCAAACGATGTAAGTGTAAAATTTTGGGTTGGGAACGGGGCCGACAATTTTTCTGAGAGCTAATCGAACGTCTGAAGTATCGTTGTATAGGACTGTGCGCGGGCTAGCCGAATCTGAAATAAAACTTGGTATGAGACTATCGGCAATATATAAAAAGAAATGTCAAAGATCAATTTTCTAAGTTGAAAAACAGGGTTCTACAACCCGTTCACCGGGACTCGGGCAACGAAACGCGGACCTGATCACGGGAATGGAAAGAGGTAGGTACAGCGACTACTAGAAATGTTTAAACGACTAGCTAACTATTGCAACTAACGAAATATCAAACGATGTAAGTGTGAAATTTTGGATTGGGAACGGGGCCGACAATTTTTCTGAGAGCTAATCGAACGTCCGAAGTATCGTTGTATAGGACTGTACGCGGGTTAGCCGCATATGAAATAAAACTTGGTATGAGACTATCGGCAATATTTAAAAAAAAATGTCAAAAATCAATTTTCTAAGTTGAAAATAGGGTTCTACAACCCGTTCACAAGGACTCGGGCAACGAAACGTGGACCTGATCACGGGAATGGAAAGAGGTAGGTACAGCGACTACTAGAAATGTTTAAACGACTAGCTAACTATTGCAACTAACGAAATATCAAACGATGTAAGTGTGAAATTTTGGGTTGGGAACGGGGCCGACAATTTTTCTGAGAGCTAATCGAACGTCTGAAGTATCGTTGTATAGGACTGTGCGTGGGCTAGTCGAATCTGAAAGAAAACTTGGTATGAGACTATCTTCAATATTTAAAAAAAAAATATTTTATTAGATATACCGATAGAGGTTTGGCGCAAGGTGACCCAATTTCCCCAATTTTATTTAATGTAGTCACCATGACATGTTTTCACAACATCGCAAATATACAAATGTGCCAATACGCGGACGATTTTGTTCTATATTATTCTTCTAAAAACCTAAGACAAATTCAAAGCGAATTTCAATTAGCCTTAAATGAGTTTTGCAAGATTCTGGGTGATATAGGTTTAAATTTATCGGCAACTAAATCAAAAGTATGTATCTTTACCCGGGGATATAGAAAATTAGAAATAGATTTAAAAGTAGATAGGCACACCTTACAGTTAGTAGATAGCTATAAATATTTAGGAGTATGGTTAGATAGCGCTTTGCGTTGGAGTAAACACTTCAACATGGTGGCGGAGAAAGTGCAAAGAAGCCTTAATTTGTTGAAAGTCCTGGCCGGTACTGCATGGGGATTACACCCTAAACATCTGAGACATATTTATATAGCTTTAATAAGAAGTCGCATAGACTATGGCAGTTTCCTATACGATGTAAGTGCAAACTGTCATTTAGACAAACTCAACAAGATCCAAAATCAGGCTTTGAGAATTATAGGAGGATTTATCAAGACGACACCTATACACGTAATGGAAAGTGAGCTCTGTGTAGGCCCGCTGTGTTTACGAAGAAAATATTTAGGTTATAAGTTTTGTGTAAAATCTAAATCTATACAAAATAATGTAACTAATAGTTTATTACAAGAACTTCACACTCTTCGACAAAATAGTTACTGGAAAAATAAAAAGTTACCACTGCTAGTTTCATTATACAATGAAGTAATGTCAGAAAACATAGCATCTTCAGATCCATTGCTCATGTTTACGCTGAGGACTTGGATGACCAACATTAACATTCAAAATATAATAATTTGGGATCTGGATGCAATAAAACAGCCTAAACAATCTTATGATAGTAATTTGTTAAAGTTGGAAGTTATTAGAGAGTTACAATTAAAGTACAATGATTGGTTTAGTATATTTACAGATGGGTCGAAGAGTGTAGAAGGTCGTGGAGCAGCTTTTTATATATCTAGGCCACCTATAGGTTGTGAAATTAATTGTTTTAAAATAGAAACGAGTGTGTCCATTATGACGTTGGAACTTATTGCAATCTCTGAAGCGTTGTCTTATTGTCTCACTAGTTAACATAATAGTATTGTTATTTGCACAGACAGCAAAGTTCTTTATAACATTTAGCTCGATGCGCCTCTGGTCAAAGAGGTGTATCGATAGCTTATGATATTCTATCTAAGATCGATGAATTAATTGTAAAGGGTAATAAATTGAGACTGCAATGGGTTCCAGCGCATATTGGGTTACAGGGCAATGAAAAGGCGGACATTCTGGCCAAACATGCTGCTAAACATGTTAAAGAAACAAATATTAGGCTAGATTATACAGAAGCATTACCTAAATTTAAAAACAAGTGTTACGATAATTGGAAAGAATATTTTGATAAGCGCTTGTTAGAAAATGGATGTGTGTGTGTGATAAATAGGATATGTATTTCTAGTTTTATTGACATTAATATCGACTTTATTATCAAGTTTTAGATATCAGGATGGTTAATGTTATTTATTTACTGTATGTAAGTTATCTCTAAGGACTTTTGTACAGGAATGGTTTTATAAAGAAAAGCACAAAATCAAGACTAGGTATTTATTACCAAACTACCTCCGTTCGCAAACCCTAGGTCTTTCGTGGAGAAGAACGGAGAAAGAAACTCCACGGCAACATATTTTACACAATTATAAAACATACAATATCAGTTCACATTTATAAAACATACATTATCATTATCAATAATATTCAGATCATAATAAATATCTATTAACTTACATTTTCACTGTAGAACGTTAGAACACAAATTATAACTTTCAGCTTCACACACTTGGATTCTCTACTATTATTTCACATTTATCAAACAGAACAACAATCAGAGCACGACTTATCTCATATAGCGATTGAAGAATAATGACCACGAATGTGAGGGTACATCTGTTTTTATAAACCTAGAATTGTACCACCCCCAAGAAATATTACCGCCATTATTAACCAATCACAGATCCTCATACATTGCAGTTAAATAAGTAATAAAATAAGCAATAATAAACAAATCTTGTACAGTAGAACCATTTTAAAACTTGATTAGATAATTAAGAAATTCAGTAAGTATTTATTTGCAACCTAGACATAATTCGATAAATATTTGAATATTGAATATATGATTTCGTTCGGAAATCACTTGATCGTTGTTTTAAATATATTGTTATTATTTATTACATAGCGGCTATATACTATATCTAACACAATAATAAACAAATCTTGTACAGTAGATTCGTTTTAAAGCTTGATTAGATTTATTTGCAACCTTCACATAATTCGATAAATATTTGAACACTGATTTCGTTCAGAAATTATTTGATAGTTGTTTTAAATAATATATTGCTATTATTTATTACATAGGGGTTATATACCACATCTATCACAATAGTAAACAAATCTTGTACAGTACTATCATTTTATAACTTGATTAAATAAATTAGAAATTCAGTAAGTATTTATTTTTAACCTTAACTTAAATCGATAAAAATATTCGATTGTTATTTATTGCATTGGGGTTATATACCATATCTAACACGCTCATTAGAAAAAGGCATTTGGTGTAAAACCATACAAGGTCACCCTTTTCATGTGCCCTGGTTTTCTAATACTACATTAAGTAGAAAATTTGTTGTCACTGCTTGTAGACTCAGATCTGGACACATTCCATGTAATAAGTTCGCGTTCTTAATGAAAAAAGTTAATTCACCTAATTGTATGGAGTGCGGAGTTGTAGAAGATCTACAGCACTTATTAATGGATTGTGTTCGATTTGAGTCTCTAAGAAACGATTTGTTTAGGGTCTTGAGGTTGAACCGACTGGACGTAGGCACGTTCCATAGACTTATGTCTCAACCAAATGGCGATGAAGCGAAAAGTCTGTTGAAATTCATGGCCCAAATACAATCTTAGATGGGTACCTAGTTCGTATTTAGGTTATGATGGGACTGTCATACGCATGGCGATTATAAAAGTCCCTAAATAAAAAAGAATAAAAAAAAAAAAAAAAAACTAACGAAATATCAAACGATGTATGTGTGAAATTTTGGATTGGGAACGGGGCCGACAATTTTTCTGAGAGCTAATCGAACGTCTGAAGTATCGTTGTATAGGACTTTGCTTGGGCTAGCCGAATATGAAATAAAACTTGGTATGAGACTATCTTCAATATTTAAAAAAAAATGTCAAAGATCAATTTTCTAAGTTGGAAAATAGGGTTCTTAACCCGTTCACCGGGACTCGGGCAACGAAACGCGGACTTGATCACGGGAATGGAAAGAGGTAGGAACAGCGACTACTAGAAATGTTTAAACGACTAGCTAACTATTGCAACTAACGAAATATCAAACGATGTAAGTGTGAAATTTTGGGTTGAGAACGGGGCCGACAATTTTTCTGAGAGCTAATCGAACGTCTGAAGTATCGTTGTATCAGACTGTGCGCGGGCTGGCCGAATATGAAATAAAACATGGTATGAGACTATCGGCAATATTTAAAAAAAAATGTCAAAGATCAATTTTCTAAGTTGAAAAATAGGGTTCTACAACCCGTTCACCGGGACTCGGGCAACGAAACGCGGACTTGATCACGGGAATGGAAAGAGGTAGTTACAGCGACTACTAGAAATGTTTAAACGACTAGCTAACTATTGCAACTAACGAAATATCAAACGATGTAAGTGTGAAATTTTGGGTTGAGAACGGGGCCGACAATTTTTCTGAGAGCTAATCGAACGTCCGAAGTATCGCTGTATAGGACTGTGCGTGGGCTAGCTGAATCTGAAATAAAACTTGGTATGAGACTATCGGCAATATTTAAAAAAAAATGTCAAAGATCAATTTTCTAAGTTGAAAAATAGGGTTCTACAACCCGTTCACCAGGACTCGGGCAACGAAACGCGGACTTGATCACGGGAATGGAAAGAGGTAGGTACAGCGACTACTAGAAATGTTTAAACGACTAGCTAACTATTGCAACTAACGAAATATCAAACGATGTAAGTGTGAAATTTTGGGTTGGGAACGGGGCCGACAATTTTTCTGAGAGCTAATCGAACGTCTGAAGTATCGTTGTATAGGACTGTGCGCTGGCTAGCCGAACATGAAATAAAACTTGGTATGAGACTATCGGCAATATATAAAAAGAAATGTCAAAGATCAAGTTTCTTCATGATGAAAAATAGGGTTCTACAACCCGTTCACCGGGACTCGGGCAACGAAACGAAGACTTGATCACGGGAATGAAAAGAGGTAGGTACAGCGACTACTAGAAATGTTTAAACGACTAGCTAACTATTGCAACTAACGAAATATCAAACGATGTAAGTGTGAAATTTTGGGTTGAGAACGGGGCCGACAATTTTTCTGAGAGCTAATCGAACGTCTGAAGTATCGTTGTATCAGACTGTGCGCGGGCTGGCCGAATATGACATAAAACATGGTATGAGACTATCGGCAATATTTAAAAAAAAATTTTCTTCGGGCACGCCGCAATCGCGGCGGTAAGACCCCTCTTTGAGGAGTGGCTGGAAAGACGTCACGGCGTCCTGACTTACCGCATGACGCAGGTCCTCACCGGACACGGAAGTTTCGGGAGGTTCCTGTGTCTGATAAGGAGGGAAGAGACGCCCGGGTGTCACCACTGCGAAGATCGCCCGGAGGACACGGTGGAGCATACGGTGCAGGACTGCCCCGCTTGGGCAGAGCACCGCCGTGTCCTCTCGGCGGCGATAGGCGGAGACCTCTCGCGCCCGGCATTGGTCGAGGCCATGCTGCGGGGCGAGACGGAGTGGGAAGCGGTCGCCTCCTTCTGCGAAGCAGTTATGCTCGTGAAGGAGGAGGCGAGCCGCGAGAGAGAGAGGACAGCGTCCTCCCTCCGCCCCAGCCGCAGTGGTAGACGCCCACGGCGTCGGACGTCGCGGGACGATCTCCGGCCACCGTAGGCGCGGGCATGCGGGCGGCGAGTAAAGGGCAACTCGCCGCCCGACCATGGACCATGCCCGGGTCGACGGCGCGTTGTGTTCCACGCGCGCCTCAAGGAGTGTCAGCATGATGACGGGGCCCCCCTCTAGAGGGCCAAAGCCTGCCGGGGTCGCGGGACTTATCTCATTACCGTGACCCCGGGACATAACGGGCTATTGAAGGACACCGTGGATTTTAGTCAGTACAAGTCTGACAGTCCCTCCCGCCCTGCCCGGGGTGGGAGGACTCATTTGATGATTTTACCACGCTAAAAAAAAAAAAAAAAAGATCAATTTTCTAAGTTGAAAAATAGGGTTCTACAACCCGTTCACCGGGACTCGGGCAACGAAACGCGGACTTGATCACGGGAATGGAAAGAGGTAGGTACAGCGACTACTAGAAATGTTTAAACGACTAGCTAACTATTGCAACTAACGAAATATCAAACGATGTAAGTGTGAAAGGGGTTTGAAGATTTTAGTATGGAGCGTGGCATACCTACTGCCGCCATTTTGATTTTTTTTCAAAATCGCGGCCAGTCATGAAACCTTTATAAATCGATAGCTGATATCAATAACAACAAAAAATATTAGACACCAACCCTCGTAAAGTGTCCGGTTTCTGAGATATAAAGTGTTAAAGTTGACCACATTAATTCGGAATAACAAAGGCTTAATATTTTTTTACAAAATATTTTAGTAATTGATAATCCTGGTCTGGGAGAAAAGAAAAACGTAGAATGTGCCAGCTGCTTCTCTTCCCGGGCAGACCGTAAAAGTCGGTCGAGGGTTTTTTTTTTAGCGTGGTAAAATCATCAAATGGTCCTCCCACCCCGGGCAGGGCGGGAGGGACTGTCAGACTCGTACTGACTAAAATCCACGGTGTCCTTCAATAGCCCTTTGTGTTCCGGGGTCACGGTAATGAGATAAGTCCCGCGACCCCAGCAGGCTTTGGCCCTCTAGAGGGGGGCCCCGTCATCATGCTGACACTCTTTGAGGCGCGCGTGGAACACAACGCGCCGTCGACCCGGGCATGTTCCATGGTCGGGCGGCGAGTTGCCCATTACTCGCCGTTGCCATTTTACCACTGCGGCTGGGGTGGAGGGAGGACGCTGTACTCTCCCTCGCGCGGCCCGCCTCCTCCTTCACGAGCATGACTGCTTCGCAGAAGGAGGTGACCGCTTCCCACTCCGTCTCGCCCCTCAGCATGGCCTCGACCAATGCCGGGCGCGAGAGGTCTCCGCCTATTGCCGCCGAGAGGACACGGCGGTGCTGTGCCCAAGCGGGGCAGTCCTGCACCGTATGCTCCACCGTGTCCTCCGGGCGATCTTCGCAGTGGTGACACCCAGGCGTTTCTTCCCTCGTCCCCTGAGGACCTGCGTCATGCGGTAGGTCAGGACGCGTGACGCCTTTCCAGCCACTCCTCAAAGAGGGGTCTTACCGCCGCGATTGCGGCGTGCCCGGACCTCGGTTGCGACAGTCGTCCCCTCCATACTGCCCTGAGATCGCCTACTAATCCCGTGATTTGGTCCGCGTTCCGCGGCCCGATTTCCGGAGTGGGGGTAAAAAACACCAATTTTCACGTAAAATAACTCGTTTTTCGGCCATAACTCAAAATTTTGCTTCCTGTCGTAAGAAATTTCATTGCATATTCGGCTAGCCCGCGCGGAGCCCGATCTGTCGACACCCCGCACGTGCGTCTAGCTCTCAAAAAATTTCCATACATTTCCATACAACCAAAAATTCTTTATTAAAGGTGCGATTTTGAAGCTGTTTTCAGCTCGCTAGACTGAAAAAAGGCGGACCTCCACCGTTTGACACAAATCGCAACCCCTAAAATTCAACCCCTACTCGTACTTTGCAATTTCAAAATTTCACCATTTTTAATTCATTAACTTCGCCATTTTTAGACCAATTTCAACCGTTTAAATTTCATTTTAGTCTCAGCAACCGCCCCCTATTAATCCCGTGATCAGGTTCGCGTTCCGTGGCCTGAGTCCCGGAGTGGGGGTGAAAAACTCATATTTTCACTTAAAAAACTGGTTTTTCGGCCAAAACTCAAAATTTTGTCTCTTGTCGTTTTTTATTTTATTACATATTCGGCTAGCCCGCGCGGAGCCCGATCCAACGATACCCCGCACGTGCGTCTAGCTCACAAAAAGTTACCCTTCATTTTTTGGAAATTCGTCTAAGTCCCGAAATAAATTGATGTACCTGGGTAGGCTGTGGAAAAAAGTATCGATATTTTCTTTGTTACAGGTGCGATTTTGAAGCTGTTTTCAGCTCATTAGACCTAAAAAGGCGGACGCCTATCGTTTGACACAAATCGCAACCCCTCAAAACCAACCCTTATCCGTATTCTACATTTTTTGCATTTTTCTTCAAAATTTCACCATATTTAATTCAATAACTTCGCCATTTTCAGACCAATTTCAACAGTTTTAATTTTATATTAGTCTCAGCAACCGTCCCCTACTAATCCCGTGATTTGGTCCGCGTTCCGCGGCCCGATTTCCGGAGTGGGGGTAAAAAACACCAATTTTCACGTAAAATAACTCGTTTTTCGGCCATAACTCAAAATTTTGCTTCCTGTCGTAAGAAATTTCATTGCATATTCGGCTAGCCCGCGCGGAGCCCGATCTGTCGACACCCCGCACGTGCGTCTAGCTCTCAAAAAATTTCCATACAACCAAAAATTCTTTATTAAAGGTGCGATTTTGAAGCTGTTTTCAGCTCGCTAGACTGAAAAAAGGCGGACCTCCACCGTTTGACACAAATCGCAACCCCTAAAATTCAACCCCTACTCGTACTTTGCAATTTCAAAATTTCACCATTTTTAATTCATTAACTTCGCCATTTTTAGGTTAGGTTAGGTTTTTTTTTTTTTTTTTTTTTTTACTTCTATCTCCAACATAATCGGAGTCTAGGCTAAGCTTCTCATTCATACCAGTTCTCGCTTTTATTCTTCTCGCACTTTCATTCTGCATACTTTATCTTTCTAACATTCCTCATCTTTCTTATTTTAACGGTAGGACGCCCTTCTATTTCTTTTCTATTTCCTTCTCTTATTTTTGGTTTTATTTTCAGTGGGGATAGCACCAACACAGATTTTTTATTTAGCATTTTCTACAATTTCTTACTTTAGTTTAATTCTACTTCTTATCTCTATTTCAGTGTCTTATGGGTCTACTTTATTTCTATTAGCATATTTCTTACAACCTCTTTGACTTTTCCTTATATCTCATACATTTATGGGTTTTATTTCTTTTCTTATTCCGTACATTTGGGACATGACTATGACAAATTCTTAATACTAGTACATACATTTTGTAGGGGTTTGCAGATTTTACAGCACTATCCCTCTAATTTTAATAACAATGTAAATCTTTATATTTAATGTGGGCAGTTAAGGCAGTTAAATATTGGTCAGTACTTTACAATTTCATTTCTTTAATATTTCGTCTCCTCTGTGTTCAATGCTTGACATTAATATTTTGTACAATATTATGCAAACATCGTTTGCTTATTTGCTTTTATTCCTTTTTATAACTTTGTTACACACTTTCACACAATACTCCAAGAATAGCTCACGTTTTTTACCCGCTATTATCTGCCACGCGTTTTCGGCATTGAGTTTAGTGTCGAGTACATGCTCGGCCTCCAGTCTTTCCTTATCAAAGACCGGACAGCTGAATAATATATGTGGCACCGTTTCAGCGATCTCGGGGTCGCAGATGCACGACGGGTTCTCTTTACACTTGAAGCGATTCAAGTATTCCGAGAACCCGCCGTGCCCCGTCATGATCTGAGTTGTAACGCTGCTTATTTCGGTCTTCCTGATTATTCTGTAGGCCGCCACCGCATCCGGGAAAAAGAGTTTGGTCACCGAAGCAGTCTGTCCGGAAGTGTATCTCCGGTTCCACTCGTCAAGAGTTGCCGTACGAATGCATCTCTTGACGTATGAAACCGGACATAAGTCGTAGTCGGGCTTTCGCTTGGAACCCTCAGCGGCATCCTTGGCTAGTTTATCGGCCCTCTCATCTTCCAACCCCACGTGCGCTTTGATCCAAAATAGGGATACTTTCTTGTTTTGGGTGGACAAAGACCTAATGTTTGCCCTTGCCTCAGCTGCAAGGGGGTGGAGCCGGTCGTAATTTTGGATGGTCTGGAGGGCCGCCATGGAGTCACTGAAGATTCCAAACGATTGCGCGCTAAGTTTCCGGAAGCTCTGCCTGGTAAACAGTGCAGTACTGTGGGAGAGCAAGCTTGCGGGCTTTGGTTTCAGCGTCGCCGTTCCAAATGGAAAGCGCCGCCCCCACCTTGCCCCCAATCTTGCTCCCGTCTGTAAAGATACGAACTTCACATTCGTTCTGAGCATCTAATTGCTCTTGGTTTACCAGGCTTACGAGCTCCAGCTCTGCTCGCCCCGCAGGATGTGGAGCGTCCATGGCAGAGATAGGCCGTTCGACCTCCCTGTCACCAAGTGCTGGCTGAGGTACCCCTCTCCTGGCCTCGTATAATGATGCCGCTTCGCGAACGCGTAGGTCGAGAGGAAGTATTCCAGCCAGCACCAAAGCGGCGTTTAAGGAGACCGTTCGGTAAGCCTTGCACAACTTTTGTGCAATGCCGCGCTGGACAGCTCCCAACTGCTTCTTGACCCCCAGCTTGTCAACCGCCGGGGCCCATACGCTGGCGGCGTACAGGATGACTGGTTCAACGGTGGCCACATATATTATCCTGATGACTTCAGGGCGAAGCCCCCAGCTGGTCTTTGCGGCCCTGGTTAACTGCTTGTGGATGCCTATCGCCTTTCTGCAGACGTTTGCGACGTGTGTGTTGAACGTCAGCTGTTTGTCGATGGTGACGCCCAGGATTTTTATCTCGTTTGACATGGCAATGTCGACCCCGCCCATGCTCAGGCGTGGAGTGTCATATTTCAGTTTCCGCGTAATGACCATAGCATTGGTTTTGTGCGGGGCAAATTTTAACTTGTTTTGTACACCCCACGCCCGAACATGTTCAAGGGCGGCATTGGCACGTCTCTCGATTTCCAACGATGTTTCACCATCGAATATCAACACAACGTCGTCTGCAAATGCCTGGCAATAGTCATCCCTAGCTTCCAGGCTTTTGAGCAGCGGGTCCAGCAAGAGGTTCCAAAAGATAGGTCCCCCTATGGAGCCCTGGACACAGCCTTTGCTCGTGGCCTTACAGTACTCTTCACCTGCGTACCTAACTTTGACCTTTCGGTTTTCGAGGTAGTTGTCGATGACCCTCCTCAAGCCGATTGGACACTTTTCCTCAGCCAGACGGACTCTTATAGCTGGCCACCAGGCGCTATCGAAGGCTCCCTCGATGTCCAATGATACTACGACTACTATTTTCTTTTGTTGTAGTTTACCGCGTACATGTTGCATTAATGCATAGAGGGAATCTTCGGTGCTCCTCTGGGGCATGAATCCATACTGGCGAGTACTCATCCTTGGAATCAGATGATACTTGAGGCGGGCCACCAACATCTTCTCGTAAATTTTGCCTAGTATTGGCAATAGACCGATTGGTCTGTATGCCTTGGGTGTGCTGTAGTCGCTTTTTCCAGGCTTCTTCAAGACGATCACTGTTGCCTCCTTCCAAGCGTCAGGGAAGACATGACACCTTAAGCAGCCGTTCAGGAGAGCCAAGGCCGTTCCAGGAGCACTTCTTATGGCTTGGCAACAAATGTCAGCAGTGAAGCCATCTGCTCCTGGTGCTTTCTTGGCGTTGAAAGACGTGCACGCCGCCATTAGTTCGGCCATCGTGAATGGTGGGTCGCATGAATCATCTTGCCTTCCAGTGTTCACGGCCTGGGCCTTTTCTCTTGTGAGGCGATGGCTGGGGTTATCAGTGCACGGTAGGTCCTCTGGGTAAAAGGTGTTCGCCAGAAGTTCAACTGAACCTCTGGCGTCTAGCACCTCCCCGTCTTTTACCAATGGCTGGTCCTCTTCCCTTCCTTTGGTCCTTCCTATTACCCTGTAAATGCCTTCCCAAACCCCCTCTCTGTCCTGTCTTGTGCAGAAGTTTTTCCAGCTCTCGATTTCAGCTTTGGCTGCCTCCTTCTCATACTCAACTTTATGTTTCAGGTAATCTTCGACGACCTTCGATCTTCGGACCGGTGCAGCACATCTTATTCTACGTTTCCTGGTGGCGACTTCCTTCTTCATCCTCTCGAGTTTCTCGGACCACCACGGCAATGTAAGTATTTCCTTTTTCTTTTTTATGGGCATTGATAAGGTGCATGCTTCTTTTATTATATTAGTGTAGGTATTTGTTGTCTTATTTATTTCGTCGGCTGTGTTTATTTTGTCTATTTCTGTTTTGTTTATTTTATTCTGTTCTATTAATTGGCCGAGTTTCTCACGAAACTCGGGCCAATTTGCCTTTTTTGTGTTGAATGTTCTGGTGGTTCTACTAACCTGTAAGCCCTTTGATCTTTTCAATTTAATGTTGAATACGATGCCGTTATGATCCGAGCTCGTGAGGCCCTCGTCTACCCTCCAGTCGTCCACCAGGTCCAAGATATCTGTCGAGCATGCTGTGATATCGACATGACTGCAGTAGCGTACTCCACCTCTGGTCGTGTCGAAGGTCGGAATTTCCCCTCTGTTGAGTATGTTCAGGTCCAGCTCGTCGAGTACTCCGGACACTTCTTCTCCCCTACGATCGATGGACAAGCTTCCCCACCAGGTACTCTTCGCGTTCGCATCTCCTCCAACCACCCACATTCTGGAACCCACTTCGGCCCCAACAAGTTTGAGGTGTTCCAAATATGGTCCGATTGGCTGGTCCGGCTCAAAGTATAAGGAAACGAGCGTGATCTCCCAGGCACTTGTTCGGATCCCCACCACGGTGATGTTATTCGTGGTGAGTTTCGGGTACTGTTTGACTATAAGGTCTTGATCAAAGACTACTATTGCGGCCTTGACAGTCCCGTCTCCAACATCTGTACTCTGGAAGACCCGAACGCCCTTATAGTTCCTCATGATCTTAGCCCCGCCAATGTATGGTTCTTGGAGGAGAGCGACCGCGACTCTGCGTTTTACCGCTTCTGTAAGGAGCTCGTTTGTTGCGAGTCTTTTACGTTGGAGGTTGGCTTGTATGAACTTATAGGGATTTGGGTTGCCTTGGGTGCCCTTAGCAATATGCCACTGTGGATCTTGCTATTTCGTCCCATTTGCGGCGTGTTGGACAATCGGGGTTGAAGGCGTTGTGGTCAACGTCCCCGAGCTTGGCTCTTGTGCAGTTTTGGCATGTAGGTGGTTCATTTGCTAGGAAGTCAGCACATTCCGATCTCAAGTGTGGGCCACCACAATGGCTGCACAAGTCCGCTGGTTCTTTGCAAAATCGTTTGCCATGCCCGTAGCCCAGACAGCGCGTACACTGAACGAGTGGGGATTGGTCTTCAACCCTTACGCGCTGGAGGTCCACGTGCAGGCATCCGATTCCTGTAGCCCGCTTCCAGATGGTGGGTGAGACGCTGACCACAACGTGACTCGTGTGTGGATTTCTCGTTCTCCTTCGGAATTTTACCGTCATTCTATCAGCCTCCTTGTCGAGGCCGTGAAAAACATCCCTGTTCTGATTTCTCAGGGCCTTCAGAATGTCCTCATCTGAGTTGACTGAGAGGACGCTTCTGAGAATCAATAATGGGTCCTTGTTTTTCACTTCCTCGACATTGAGGTCCTGTCTTTCCTTTCCTAGCTTACTTTTAATTTTGTCCCTCTCTTCCGTTGTCCGAAAGCCCATAATAATTTTTCTGTCTTTTGCTTTTCTTACTTTCTCCACCTTGACCCAACCCTCCTTCGCATCTATTGCCTTCCTTACTTTACTGAGGACCTCGTCTCCCGTTTCCGTATCATCCTTGGAGGTGACTACGATCGAGTGGAGTGTACTCCGCACTGGGTTCACCTTTCCACTATGGATCGCAGTCACACTTGCGTAGGTCGTGGTACGGTTACTTTCGATCATCTCTTTATGTTGCTCCATCGCTGCTCTCAATTCGTCCATTTTTTTATTGTTACTTTCTAATAACAACGTGTGATCCTTTAGTTGTTTCTCCAGCATGTTTTGCTCAAGAGTTTGGCTGGCGTCGTCGAGAGCAACTTCGGGCCGTGTTCCTTCGTGCTCCATCGCTGAGCCCTTGGTTTTTAGTTGTTTTTCCGCTTCAATTACGAGCTGGCATAACCGTTCCAGCGCTTCACCGATCCCGTTGGTTATGTCCTTCCTGGTGTTGCGCGAGGAGCTTAGCAAGGACTTGGCTCTATTAAGACAGGCCCTGGCTTCGGTCGACCGGTTTAGATAGTGGGTTTTTGGCGGCGAGTGGACCTCTATGAGTTTTTGGCGTGCTAGGAGAGTTTTGTTCTCCTGCGTCTGTAGAGGTTTCTGTGCGACTTTTGCAGGGCCTGCCTGTGTTGTTTTGCTGGTCGAGGGGGATATTAAATCTGTAGTGGTGGACTTGGCTGCTTCCCATTCTCCAACGCTGCGTCTGACGTTTGGTGGCGATGTTGTCGGTTTTTGAGGCGATTTCTCATCGTCCGCCACCTTCTTAATTATTGGTGTCCTAATGCCGATCATGTTGAAGGTAGATATGCGCGAAAGCGTGCAACGTTAAAAGAGAAAGTGTAAAATTAAAATTTTAAAACTTGGGATCGTATAAATTCCAAGTTAGTTGAGAATGCTTCCTTTTATGGAGTTGGCGCGGTTGGTTTATTTGTTCAATAGAACAAGTCAGGCACGAAACACAGAAGAAACGATTGGCTTTTAAGGGTGAAAAACCGTCAATACAAACAATGTTTTGGCCAAATAAGCCTCCGTAAAAATGTCTTAAACTAAAGCTAGAAATAAAAATAAAAAGTCAATACTATAAACTAAATTTGGAAGGGAGAGTTTCTCTTATTCAATAGTTAAATTAAAACAAATACAATAAGTCTGCTCCTCCAAGAAAAATCGTTACAGGGCCAATAGATACCGAGTTGTGGGAGAAAAACTTTTCTGCTCTATGTAGAGTCGTTTTTTCGTATTCAACGGGTAGCTCTCCTCGAGCCTTTTCAAATGATACCAAACTCGGTGCAGTTACCACAAGGGGTCTCGGAGATATCCTGATTTAAAAATCTGGTTTTTTTGCCACTATGGCAACCAAAAGTGGTTACAAAAGGATATCTCCGAAGCCACCGGTCCAAATACCGTCGTGTTTGGGCTTTTCGGAATTGGCTCGATGAGACCTATCCGCTGAAGTGGTTTTCAGGCTGAAAATTTTGGGTTTCAGGAAAACGCGTGAAAAGTATTCTATCTTATAGCCCACAATCAGCTGATATGGACGTCGAAAACCCTGGTCCTCTACGGCTGTCCGTTCGGAAGTTATATAAAAACAAAAATCGTGCAAGATGGCCGCGCAGCTGTCAAAAGTGTTTTTTGATTGCGGATAACTTCGTCTTGGAAAGCCGCAGACCACCCGAGTTTGGGCTCTTTCAACTTGGCCCGACCTCCGCTGTCTGCTGGGATCGCTTTCAGGATTCTGAAAATTTTCAGGTCCAAACTGCCTGAAAATGTAGGACACGAAAGACAGTGTGCCCTTGACCAGTAATTTGAAAACCGCAACTTCCTACGATTAGCGGTTCAGGAGTTGTCGCGGTTTGAAGATAAACAAAATGGCCGCCGAACTGTCAAAGGTCTTACTAATCTGCCTGTAACTTCGGAACCCCTTATCGTAGGAAGTCGGGGTTTTGGATATGCAGTTGGGCGCCACCTCAGGTATGTCCTGAAAGCGGTTTCAGCGACAAACATTTCAGTGTGCTGGAACGTCCTGAAAACTTAGTATCCCTGTATTTTACAGAAATCCACACTCAAAGGCGAAAATCCGAGCTTCATCGGCCCAGCGGTTCCAGAGATATAAGCACTTTAAATTTAAAACCTAAAAACCAAGATGGCGGAAATTTGTCAGAAAACTCAAATTAAACGATAAACCGACCGTGTTTCGGCTTATTTAAGTCACAATAGGTGTGTAGGAACCAGTCCTAGTGTCAAAAATAATTATTTTCTATTAGATTTGAAATAAATAGCGAAAAAGATTAAAAAATCAATATATTCTGTTCCACTGGACCGAAAATTCTGAAATAAATTTCTAAAAATAGCTAAAATAAAGTTCTACAAGATACATAAGACAGCGATATCAAAAGTTTACGGGAATATGGTTTAAATTTGAAAAATGTGGTTTTTTCTTATTTTTCTAAATAATTTAAAAACTATACAATTAAAAAATCTATAATTTACAAGATAGGTTCTGCTAAGAAGCGCGCCAGGAACTGCAGTTGAAAATCTTCAAGATGTTGTTTGGATCCAAAGTTATTGATGACTGAATTTTGAATTTTGAATACACTCGTAAAAACAAAGTTTTGAAGGTAGAGTAAAAAAGTTTTCGGTTACCGTGTATATCTTGAAGGTAGATGCTGGGTACAAATTTTCAGGCGTCTATCTCTGAAGATCTGCGTTTTCAGCACCACGTGCTTTTTGTTTTTTTGGAGATATCTCCGGAAACTTGAAGTTTTTCAGGCTTCTTTGTGGTCGGGATGGTGTGCGGGGTGAACCCCCTCCCCTTTCTTCAATAAAAAGATAGGGTCGTCGATCTGGATCGAGCAGCGTTTGCGATTAAAGTTTTTTCCAAATCACTTAACCTCTAAAAATCGAGGTTTTTCAGGAATAGCCGGCACTACACTGCAATCCGGGTCACAATTCTCACTTGGGCTTATAGATTTTGCTTAGCCCTACACTTGGACACCAAAATCGTGAAGATCCGATCACTTTTAACCACTTTTATCGATTTTTCAAGCCGGAGACGGTCAAAAAACGTGGCGTTCACGGCGGTGGTTGGAGCCAGACTGGGTTAGGTTAGGTTAGGTTAGGTTAGGTTAGGTTAGGTTAGGTTTTTTTTTTTTTTTTTTTTTTTTTTTTTTTTTTATTGTTGAGGCAGGAGTGGGAAATCCCCACGGACACCTCGGCTGTCTCACCGTCTCAATGAGACCATGAGACAGTCGAGGTAGTGCGGGACTCGAACCCGCTAAAACCCACTCCTGCCCTGCCAGTGTCCCTCTGACAAAGTCAGAGACCTTTTCACATATTTCATTTTGGCGTCTGCAGGCGGCCGGAGAGACCGCTTTGTGATGCTGTCATTTACTTATTTTTTTATGACCAATGTTTTCTCACAGTAGTAATCAAGTTGTTATTACTTACAAAAGAAAAGAAATAAATACAAAATATATATTATTTCCGTACTAATAAAATGCTCGTTCTTTATTTTGTTCCACATTTTTTATCTACTAGATTAATAAAGGATGCCTAATTAACTAATAATTCTGTAGTCTGTCCTAATAAACTAATAATTTCTAAATAAAATGCTTCACTTATTAATTTTTTGGGATTTTCCGGCTATTGCTTTAATTTGTTATCCCGCACGCAACGAAGCCTGCCCGCATGTTTACACGCGTCAAGCACTACGTTTGATCTCTTGCTATTAACTACTAGTGTGTTATATGAGCCGTATAATTAGTATACGGTTAAATAATACAGGGCAAGGTCAACGGTACCTTTAACAGGCTCGACGCAGCTCGGCGATGCCACTACTGTTGACTCATGGTCTTGCGCAACTCCAGCCACTTTCATAAAAAAGTGGCTCCAGTTCCCATCCCTCATTAAGCCAACCCTAGTGGTTCGCTCAATGCGTTTGCGATCTTGCCGCGTCGAACCCGTTTTCGCTGTAGCGTAGGAATTGGCGCAACGAGGACCTTAGCAATAGGCAATTGCTTCTCTCGCGAATGCGTCCCACCTCCCACGGATCGGGCAAACTTCGCTGAACGCATTGTGCTGATGCTCCCCCAATTTGGCTCTGGTGCAGTTCACGCATGCGGCCACCCCGCCGTCCCGCTTTACTGGGCAGTCCAACCGAAGGTGTGGACCGCCACAGTGGCTGCAGAGATCGGCTGGCTCTGTGCAATATCGCTTGCCGTGGCCGAAAGCTAGGCAACGGGTGCACTGCACCAGAGGCGTCTGATCTTCGACGCGCACTCTCTGGAGGTCAATTCGGAGCTTGCCTCCTTCGAGTGCCCTCCTCCAGATAATGGGGGACACAGTCAGCACAATGCTGTTTACGTGCGGGTTGCGCGTCTTCTTCCTATATTTAACGGTCATTCTCCCTTCCCCGTCGTCGAGGCCGCGGAAGATCTCCCGATTCTGACTCCTGAGGGCCGCGAGCACTTCCTCGTTACTATGTACTGAAAGCACATCCCTCAGAATCAGAAGCGGGTCCCGATTTCTCACGTCCTCGACGACGAGGTTTTCTCCGGCCGCCTGCAGTCGCTCCCTAATCTTTCTTCTCTCCTCCTCCGTCGCGCACCCCATAATAACCTTTCGGTCCTTTGCCTTCCTCACGCGTTCCACCCGAACCCAGCCGTCCTTCGCATCCACCGCTCTCCTGACCCTTTCCAGGATCTCGTCACCCGTATCCATCTCCTGCGTGGAGGAGACAACGACCGAGTGCAGTGTCGTTAGCTCCGGAGCTTTTGGTCCGGTGTGGCTTTTATTAGCGGCTACTACACTCGCGTAGGTGCCCCCTCCCACGTTTTCCCCGCCGGCCAGACTGTCTCGGAGTTTTTCCATCTTCTCGGAGTGGTCTTTTAACTCCGAGATATGCTCCTTGAGGGTGTTGAGGAGCTCAGCCTGGCCAGCAAGAATCTCGACGGAGACGGGTGAGGAGGTATGGACAGCGGTGGACGCGGCGGTCGTCGGCTCTGGGGCGGTCACAGCCGCGTTGGGGGCCCGCTCGAGCTCCGCGTCTTCGACCAGCTCGAAGAGCCGTTCTAGGGCCTCCAGCACCGCGTTCTTGATATTCGTCTTGAGGTTTCGAGAGTTGCCCAGGTTTTGCTTCGCTGTCTGTAGGCAAGCTCTCGCCTCCTCAAGACGACTGCGGCGCTCGGCCCCAGCCCCTTCGAGCGGTCCGGTAGCGGCCAATGGAGGCGGGCGCCCCTTTGGCGTGGTGAAGACCTCGATAGTATCGCGAGGGGTGGCGTCCCCGAAGGATATCCTCCTCTTCACTTCGTCGCGTTCCTTCGGGGAAAGCAGCTTCTCCCCCATGGACTCACCCGTCGACCGATGCTCGTACGGAGCGTCATGTGGGTCGGGGGTATCCATAGGAGCGATAACAGACGAACCCTTGTAGAGGGAGGGACGTACAGGTCTGGTTGCTGCGGAAAAGGAGAGTTTCATATGACACTGGCTTCTGAGTCCCTGTAAAGAGGGGACACAGAGTATAAAGAAATATATAATCAACTAAATAATATATAACAACAACTAAAACTAGCAAATTTTTAATTAAATACCTATGCGTTGTTAAATTCGTCAATACTATGTCGTCAATACTACTGTTGACACAGCATACATAAAATAATTATAATAACGGTCAAAATTGTGTAAAATAGATAACACACGGTCAACTAATGCAAAATTGGTCCCTTTCCGCACAAATGATTAACTTCTATTGTCAGGACACTAAGTAATAAGTCAAAATAAAAATCAATATTTTTTAAAAGGTCGTAAAATAATAAAGTAAATAAAATTGTATTTATAAATAATTAAAAATTAAAATTGTACGGGGTCAATAGATGTCGGTAATTCGGCTAAAATGTGTCCCTGTATAGGGGGGAAACACAGTCTGCACAAAAGTCAATAAAATATTATACATAAATGGATACAAATAGTTAAAATGACAGTGTTTTGACACTAAGAACAACCCTTATCACCATCAAATAATTGCTGACTGTCTAGTTGATCATTGAAACACAAATCAGAAAAAAAAAAAAAAATTTTTGTCAAAAAAGTTTTCCCCTTTAGCTATAGGCCAGAGGGCGGGTGGGTGGGGAAATTTTTTGCGAGCTAGACGCACGTGCGGGGTATCGTCGGATCGGGCTCCGCGCGGGCTAGCCGAATATGTAATAAAATTGTTAACGACAAGAGACAAAATTTTGAGTTTTGGCCGAAAAACCAGTTTTTTAAGCGAAAATTGGTGTTTTTCACCCCCACTCCGAAACTCGGGCCACGGATCGCGGACCTGGTCACGGGATTAATTGAGGGCGGTCGCTGAGACTAATATAAAATTTAAACGGTTGTAATTGGTCGAAAAATGGCGAAGTTAATGAATTTAATATGGTGAAATTTTGAAAAAATGCAAAATACGGGTAAGGGTTGATTTTTAGGGGTTGCGATTCGTGTCAAACGATAGGCGTCCGCCTTTTTAGGTCTAATTAGCTGAAAACAGCTCCAAAATCGCACCTATAATAATGAAAATATCGATGGTTAGGTTAGGTTAGGTTAGGTTAGGTTAGGTTAGGTTAGGTTAGGTTAGGTTAGGTTAGGTTAGGTTAGGTTAGGTTAGGTTAGGTTAGGTTAGGTTAGGTTAGGTTAGGTTAGGTTAGGTTAGGTTAGGTTAGGTTAGGTTAGGTTAGGTTAGGTTAGGTTAGGTTAGGTTAGGTTAGGTTAGGTTAGGTTAGGTTAGGTTAGGTTAGGTTAGGTTAGGTTAGGTTAGGTTAGGTTAGGTTAGGTTAGGTTAGGTTAGGTTAGGTTAGGTTAGGTTAGGTTAGGTTTTTTTTTTTTTTTTTTTTTTTTTTTTTTTTTTTTTGTTGAGGCAGGAGTGGGAAATCCCCACGGACACCTCGACTATCTCGCTATCTCGTGAAGACCGCGAGACAGTCGAGGTAGTGCGGGACTCGAACCCGCTAAAACCCACTCCTGCCCTGCCAGTGTCCCTCTGCTGTAAGCTTGCAGAGACCTTAGGTTTCAGGGCTTTGCAGTTTCGTTACTCTTAATTGGTAGCGGTCGAAGAGAGCATTTTGTGTTTTGTTCAATTTTTCAATACTTTATAATTTTTTCTATTTATTCTTTTTCTTTGATTTTCTTGATTTATGATTTTCAACTTTATTTACTTTATAAGTTTGCTTTCCTTTGTTTTTATTTTTCAATTTTAATATTTATTTTCCTAATAAGTACAACTATTTCATTTCTTAGAATTTTCTACCCAATTTACTTTTTGCTTATTAGTTTAACCTTTTAATTGTTTTTTCCCGTATTTTCTCGCATCCATTTGACTGGTTGCCGCTAATAGTGTCGTCCTTCTAGTTGCCAATATTTGCAGAATATACTATACTATATTAGTCAAATTTGTGCTTCTTTTGGGACAGGCACAAAAACAACCGCCAGTCAAATGGAGCTTTTTCCAACTCGACACAACTCGGCGATTCCACCAGAATTGACCCTCCATGCAGCACAATTTTTGCCACTTTCCCACGAAAGTGACCACAATTAATACACATTTCTGAGCCAACCCTGATGGTTCGCTCTGTACGTCTGCTTTTTGGTTGTGCCGAGTTGGTCCTCTCTCTGTGCGTGGGAGTGGGCGCATCGACGCCTTTAGCAATATGATATTGCGGCTCTCGCGAACGCGTCCCACTTTCCACGCACTGGGCACTCACTACTAAAAGCATTGTGTGAGTGCTCCCCCCGTTTTGCCCTGGTGCAGTTCACGCACACCGCTGGTTGGCCGTTCTGCTTTTTAAGGCAGTCCACACCAAGATGTGGACCGCCACAGTGGCTGCATAGGTCAACCGGCTCTGTGCAAAGACGCTTGCCGTGCCCATATGCTAAGCAGCGCGTGCACTGCACCAGGGGTGTCTGGTCTTCGACGCGCACTCTCTGAAGATCAATCCTAAGCTTGCCTCCTTCGAGTGCCCGTCGCCAGACCGCGGGGGAAACACTCAGCACAATGCTAGTGACGTGGGGGTTACGGGACTTTTTTCTATACCGCACACACATTTTCTCCTCCTCGTCCTCGAGGCCGTGGAATACCTCCCGGTTCTGGTTCTTAAGGGCTTTAAGGACTTCTTCGTCGCTGTGGACCGAAAGTACGTCCCTAAGAACCAGAAGCGGGTTTCGATTTTTCACTTCCTCGACGACGAGGTTCTCTCCGGCCTCACTGAGTCGCTTACTGAGTTTTGCCCTCTCCTCTGTTGTCTCGCACCCCAGTATCACCCTTCTATCTTTAGCTTTCCGGACTCTATCCACCCGTACCCAGCCTTCCTTTGCGTCCACTGCTTTCCTGACTTTCTCGAGGATCTCGTCCCCCGTCTCCATCTCGACTGTCGAGGAGACAATCACCGAGTGCAGAGTCGTTCGCCCCGGGACGTGCGCCCCAGTATGGCTCTTTGAGGTGGCTGCTACACCCGCGTAGGTTGTCTCCCCGACACCCATCCTACTGGTCAGACTGTCTCGGAGCGAGTCCAATTTCTTGGAGTTGTCTCTCAGCTCCGAGATATGCTCCTTGATGGCGTTTAGGAGCTCAGTCTGATCAGAGTGAACGTTGCTCGAAACGGGGTCCGGACTATGGTTGGCAGTGGAGGCAAGTACCGGTATGACGGTAGAGGTGGAGGGAGCCCGGTCAAGCTCCGACTCTTTTACAAGCTCAAAGAGCCTGTTTATGGCCTCGAGCACCGCAGCCTTAATGTCGGTTTTAAGGTTGCGAGAGTTGCCCAAATTGACCTTTGCCTTATTTAGGCAAGCTCTCGCCTCCGCGACACGACTGCGGTGCCCGACCACAGACTCCTTGAGTGTTTTTAAAGCTTCCACAGCAACTCGCCGCGTCGCCGGAACTACGGGGCCGACCTGAGGCACAGGAGGACTATCTTCTCCAAACGAGATTCTCCTCCTGGCCTCCGTGAGAGGCGGCCCCGCCCTATCCACCGATCGCGGCGAGCCCCCGGAGCTCTGAGCCTTGGTGGAAACGACTGGGGTGCGGTACATTGTTTGGCGTTATGAAGCAGATGTTGTATGACGACCCTGTAAAGAGGGGGGTCAGATAGACGTTTAATTAACCGCTTAGAGGAGGAAGGGACACTGGAACCTTCTAGGGGGAAAGTTAAAAATCAATAGTGCTGAATCCCTGTAAAGGGGGGATCCAGTCAGAAAATAAGTAAAGTATAGCTTATAATTAAAAATTTTAAAATAGGTCACTAGTGAGTTAAAATGTGTCCCTGTAAAAGGGGGAACACTATTTATGTCAAAATGTCGGATAAAATTTAAAAATACTAAAACTCATGTAGGTTCTAAAAAAAATCAGACCCTGTCCGCGCTCACAGCAACAGTCAGCTTTCTAAATGGACAAAGAAAATTAAACACGACAAAAATTTTTTGGACAAAATATAATTTACCCTCCTAGCTATAGGCCACAGGGCGGGTGGGTGGGGAAATTTTTTGCGAGCTAGACGCACGTGCGGGGTATCGTCGGATCGGGCTCCGCGCGGGCTAGCCGAATATGTAATAAAATATAAAACGACAAGAGACAGAATTTTGAGTTTTGGCCGAAAAACCAGTTTTTTAAGTGAAAATTGGTGTTTTTCACCCCCACTCCGGAACTCGGGCCACGGATCGCGGACCTGATCACGGGATTAATTGAGGGCGGTTGCTGAGACTAGTATAGAATTTAAACGGTTGTAATTGGTCGAAAAATGGCGTTGTAAATGAATTAAATATGGTGAAATTTTGAGAAAATGCAAAATTCGGTTAAGGGTTGATTTTTAGGGGTTGCGATTTGTGTCAAACGATAGGCGTCCGCCTTTTTAGGTCTAATTAGCTGAAAACAGCTTCAAAATCGCACCTATGACAAAGAAGTTATCGATACTTTTTTCAACGGCTTACCGGGGTATATCAATTTTGGGACATAGACGGAATTTTGAAAAAATGGAGGGAAATTTTTTGCGAGCTAGACGCACGTGCGGGGTATCGTCGGATCGGGCTCCGCGCGGGCTAGCCGAATATGTAATAAAATATAAAACGACAAGAGACAAAATTTTGAGTTTTGGCCGAAAAACCAGTTTTTTAAGTGAAAATTGGTGTTTTTCACCCCCACTCCGGAACTCGGGCCACGGATCGCGGACCTGATCACGGGATTAATTGAGGGCGGTTGCTGAGACTAGTATAGAATTTAAACGGTTGTAATTGGTCGAAAAATGGCGTTGTAAATGAATTAAATATGGTGAAATTTTGAGAAAATGCAAAATTCGGTTAAGGGTTGATTTTTAGGGGTTGCGATTTGTGTCAAACGATAGGCGTCCGCCTTTTTAGGTCTAATTAGCTGAAAACAGCTTCAAAATCGCACCTATGACAAAGAAGTTATCGATACTTTTTTCAACGGCTTACCGGGGTATATCAATTTTGGGACTCTGACGAAATTTTGAAAAAATGAAGGGAAATTTTTTGCGAGCTAGACGCACGTGCGGGGTATCGTTGGATCGGGCTCCGCGCGGGCTAGCCGAATATGTAATAAAATTGTTAACGACAAGAGACAAAATTTTGAGTTTTGGCCGAAAAACCAGTTTTTTAAGTGAAAATTGGTGTTTTTCACCCCCACTCCGGAACTCGGGCCACGGATCGCGGACCTGATCACGGGATTAATTGAGGGCGGTTGCTGAGACTAATATAGAATTTAAACGGTTGTAATTGGTCGAAAGATGGCGTTGTAAATGAATTAAATATGGTAAAATTTTGAGAAAATGCAAAATTCGGTTAAGGGTTGATTTTTAGGGGTTGCGATTTGTGTCAAACGATAGGCGTCCGCCTTTTTAGGTCTAATTAGCTGAAAACAGCTTCAAAATCGCACCTATGACAAAGAAGTTATCGATACTTTTTTCAACGGCTTACCGGGGTATATCAATTTTGGGACTCTGACGAAATTTTGAAAAAATGAAGGGAAATTTTTTGCGAGCTAGACGCACGTGCGGGGTATCGTTGGATCGGGCTCCGCGCGGGCTAGCCGAATATGTAATAAAATTGTTAACGACAAGAGACAAAATTTTGAGTTTTGGCCGAAAAACCAGTTTTTTAAGTGAAAATTGGTGTTTTTCACCCCCACTCCGGAACTCGGGCCACGGATCGCGGACCTGATCACGGGATTAATTGAGGGCGGTTGCTGAGACTAATATAGAATTTAAACGGTTGTAATTGGTCGAAAGATGGCGTTGTAAATGAATTAAATATGGTAAAATTTTGAGAAAATGCAAAATTCGGTTAAGGGTTGATTTTTAGGGGTTGCGATTTGTGTCAAACGATAGGCGTCCGCCTTTTTAGGTCTAATTAGCTGAAAACAGCTTCAAAATCGCACCTATGACAAAGAAGTTATCGATACTTTTTTCAACGGCTTACCGGGGTATATCAATTTTGGGACTCTGACGAAATTTTGAAAAAATGAAGGGAAATTTTTTGCGAGCTAGACGCACGTGCGGGGTATCGTTGGATCGGGCTCCGCGCGGGCTAGCCGAATATGTAATAAAATTGTTAACGACAAGAGACAAAATTTTGAGTTTTGGCCGAAAAACCAGTTTTTTAAGTGAAAATTGGTGTTTTTCACCCCCACTCCGGAACTCGGGCCACGGATCGCGGACCTGATCACGGGATTAATTGAGGGCGGTTGCTGAGACTAATATAGAATTTAAACGGTTGTAATTGGTCGAAAGATGGCGTTGTAAATGAATTAAATATGGTAAAATTTTGAGAAAATGCAAAATTCGGTTAAGGGTTGATTTTTAGGGGTTGCGATTTGTGTCAAACGATAGGCGTCCGCCTTTTTAGGTCTAATTAGCTGAAAACAGCTTCAAAATCGCACCTATGACAAAGAAGTTATCGATACTTTTTTCAACGGCTTACCGGGGTATATCAATTTTGGGACTCTGACGAAATTTTGAAAAAATGAAGGGAAATTTTTTGCGAGCTAGACGCACGTGCGGGGTATCGTTGGATCGGGCTCCGCGCGGGCTAGCCGAATATGTAATAAAATTGTTAACGACAAGAGACAAAATTTTGAGTTTTGGCCGAAAAACCAGTTTTTTAAGTGAAAATTGGTGTTTTTCACCCCCACTCCGGAACTCGGGCCACGGATCGCGGACCTGATCACGGGATTAATTGAGGGCGGTTGTTGAGACTAGTATAGAATTTAAACGGTTGTAATTGGTCGAAAAATGGCGTTGTAAATGAATTAAATATGGTGAAATTTTGAGAAAATGCAAAATTCGGTTAAGGGTTGATTTTTAGGGGTTGCGATTTGTGTCAAACGATAGGCGTCCGCCTTTTTAGGTCTAATTAGCTGAAAACAGCTTCAAAATCGCACCTATGACAAAGAAGTTATCGATACTTTTTTCAACGGCTTACCGGGGTATATCAATTTTGGGACATAGACGGAATTTTGAAAAAATGGAGGGAAATTTTTTGCGAGCTAGACGCACGTGCGGGGTATCGTCGGATCGGGCTCCGCGCGGGCTAGCCGAATATGTAATAAAATATAAAACGACAAGAGACAAAATTTTGAGTTTTGGCCGAAAAACCAGTTTTTTAAGTGAAAATTGGTGTTTTTCACCCCCACTCCGGAACTCGGGCCACGGATCGCGGACCTGATCACGGGATTAATTGAGGGCGGTTGCTGAGACTAGTATAGAATTTAAACGGTTGTAATTGGTCGAAAAATGGCGTTGTAAATGAATTAAATATGGTGAAATTTTGAGAAAATGCAAAATTCGGTTAAGGGTTGATTTTTAGGGGTTGCGATTTGTGTCAAACGATAGGCGTCCGCCTTTTTAGGTCTAATTAGCTGAAAACAGCTTCAAAATCGCACCTATGACAAAGAAGTTATCGATGGTTAGGTTAGGTTAGGTTAGGTTAGGTTAGGTTAGGTTAGGTTAGGTTAGGTTAGGTTAGGTTAGGTTAGGTTAGGTTAGGTTAGGTTAGGTTAGGTTAGGTTAGGTTAGGTTAGGTTAGGTTAGGTTAGGTTAGGTTTTTTTTTTTTTTTTTTTTTTGTTGAGGCAGGAGTGGGAAATCCCCACGGACACCTCGGCTGTCTCACCGTCTCGCTGAGACCGTGAGACAGTCGAGGTAGTGCGGGACTCGAACCCGCTAAAACCCACTCCTGCCCTGCCAGTGTCCCTCTGCTATAAGCTTGCAGAGACCTTAGGTTTCTGGGATCTGCAGCTTCTTTGCGTTTTTGTTTGTTGTCGGCCGAAGAGACCATGCTATGTGGTTTCCGATCTTAAGGTTTTATTTCTCATCGTCTATAATATCTTATTTTATCTTAATTTTTGATTAAGCTTTAGTTGTTTTATTAATTTACTTTCTTGTTTCGGTTTTTTATAAATATTTCCTAAAAATTTCAACTATTTAATTTTGTGCTTTAATTTCTTTACCCTATTGACATTTAACTATTTTACGCTTTTTGTTATTACCCATATTTTTCGGCTTCTATTTGACTGCCCGCTGTTAATTTTGTCTTGTGTCGTCCTTCCAGCTGTCAATATCCGCAGTATATACTTCAATATATGAGTCGGATTTGTACGACTTTTGGGACAGGCACAAAGCAGCCACCAGTCAAACAGGAGTTCCAACTCGACACAACTCGGCGATTCAATCAGATTTTGCCCCCTGCACAACACAATTCCCGACACTTTCCCACGAAGGTGACCGCAATTAATGCTTGTTTCAGGGCCAACCCTGATGACTCGCTCCGTGCGTCTGCTTTTCTGAGGTGCCGAGTTGGTCTTTTCTCTATACGCGGAAGTGGGGACATCGACGCCTTTAGCAATAAGATATTGCAGCTCTCGCGAATGCGTCCCACTTACGACGTACTGGGCACTCGCTACTAAAAGCATTGTGCGAGTGTTCCCCCCGCTTGGCTCTAGTGCAGTTTACGCACACCGCTGCTGTACCGACCCGTTTTTCCGGGCAGTCCACTCCAAGGTGCGGGCCGCCACAGTGACTGCACAGATCGGCAGGCTCCGTGCACAGGCGTTTACCGTGCCCGTAAGCCAGGCAGCGGGTGCACTGCACCAGAGGCGTCTGGTCTTCGACGCGCACCCTCTGGAGGTCAATCCGAAGCTTGCCTCCATCGAGTGCCCGCCCCCAGATCGCGGGGGACACACTCAACACAATGCTATTTACATGAGGGTTTCTGCTTTTCTTTCGGTATCGGACACACATTCGCTGGTCCTCGTCCCCGAGGCCGTGAAAGATCTCCCGGTTCTGGTTCCTAAGGGCTTGAAGCACTTCGTCATCGCTGTGGACCGAAAGCACGTCCCTAAGAACCAGAAGCGGGTCCCGATTCTTCACCTCCTCGACGACGAGGTTCTCTCCAGCCTCACAAAGCCGCTTTCGGAGTTTTGCCCTCTCCTCCGTTGTCTCGCACCCCAGTATCACCTTTCTGTCCTTGGCTTTCCGGACTCTATCCACCCGTACCCAGCCTTCCTTTGCGTCCACTGCTTTCCTGACTTTCTCGAGGATCTCGTCCCCCGTTTCCATCTCGACTGTCGAGGAGACAATCACCGAGTGCAGCGCCGTTCGCTCCGGGACGTGCGCCCCAGTATGGCTCTTTGTGTTGGCTGCTACACCCGCGTAGGTTGTCTCCCCGACACCCATCCTACTGGTCAGACTGTCTCGGAGCGAGTCCAATTTCTTGGAGTTGTCTCTCAGCTCCGAGATATGCTCCTTGATGGCGTTTAGGAGCTCAGTCTGACCAGCGTGAACGTTACTCGAGACGGGGTCCGGACTATGGTTAGCAGTGGAAGCAGGTACCGGTAAGACGGTAGGGGTGGAGGGTGCCCGGTCAAGCTCGGACTCTTTCACTAACTCAAAGAGCCTGTTTATGGCTTCGAGCACCGCAGCCTTAATGTCGGTTTTAAGGTTGCGAGAGTTGCCCAAATTGACCTTTGCCTTATTTAGGCAAGCTCTCGCCTCCGCAACACGACTGCGGCGCCCGACCACAGGCTCTTTGAGTGTTTTGGCGGCTTCGACAGCGACTCGCCGCATCGGCGTAACTGCGGGGCCGACCTGAGACGTAGGAGGACTGTCTTCTCCAAACGAGATTTTCCTCCTGGCCTCCGTTGGAGGCGGCCCCGCCCTCTCCACCGATCGCGGCGAGCCCCCGGAGCTCTGAGTCTTGGTGGAAACGACTGGGGTGCGGTACATTGTTTGGCGTTGTGGAGCAGATATTGTATGTCGACCCTGTAAAGAGGGGGGTCAGATAGTCGTTAATTTATCCGCTTAGAGGAGGGAGGGACACTGGAACCTTCTGTATTCCTGTATAGGGGGAAAGTTAAAAATCAATAGTGCTGAATCCCTGTAAAGGGGGGATCCAGTCAGAAAAATAAATAAGTATAGCTTATAATTAAAAATTTTAAATTTCAGGTCAGGTAAAATAGGTCACTAGTGAGTTAAAATGTGTCCCTGTAAAGGGGGGAACACTAATTATGTCTAAAGGTCGGATAAAAATTAAAAATACTAAAAACTAATGTAGGTTCTAAAAAATCAGCCCCTGTCCGTGCTCACAGCAACAGTCAGCCTTCTAAATGCTCGAAGAAAATTAAACACGAAAGAAAATTTTTTGGACAAAATCTAGTTTAACCTCCTAGCTATAGGCCACAGGGCGGGTGGGTGGGGAAATTTTTTGCGAGCTAGACGCACGTGCGGGGTATCGTTGGATCGGGCTCCGCGCGGGCTAGCCGAATATGTAATAAAATTAACAACGACAAGAGACAAAATTTTGAGTTTTGGCCGAAAAACCAGTTTTTTAAGTGAAAATTGGTGTTTTTCACCCCCACTCCGGAACTCGGGCCACGGATCGCGGACCTGATCACGGGATTAATTGAGGGCGGTTGCTGAGACTAATATAGAATTTAAACGGTTGTAATTGGTCGAAAGATGGCGTTGTAAATGAATTAAATATGGTAAAATTTTGAGAAAATGCAAAATTCGGTTAAGGGTTGATTTTTAGGGGTTGCGATTTGTGTCAAACGATAGGCGTCCGCCTTTTTAGGTCTAATTAGCTGAAAACAGCTTCAAAATCGCACCTATGACAAAGAAGTTATCGATACTTTTTTCAACGGCTTACCGGGGTATATCAATTTTGGGACTCTGACGAAATTTTGAAAAAATGAAGGGAAATTTTTTGCGAGCTAGACGCACGTGCGGGGTATCGTTGGATCGGGCTCCGCGCGGGCTAGCCGAATATGTAATAAAATTAACAACGACAAGAGACAAAATTTTGAGTTTTGGCCGAAAAACCAGTTTTTTAAGTGAAAATTGGTGTTTTTCACCCCCACTCCGGAACTCGGGCCACGGATCGCGGACCTGATCACGGGATTAATTGAGGGCGGTTGCTGAGACTAATATAGAATTTAAACGGTTGTAATTGGTCGAAAGATGGCGTTGTAAATGAATTAAATATGGTAAAATTTTGAGAAAATGCAAAATTCGGTTAAGGGTTGATTTTTAGGGGTTGCGATTTGTGTCAAACGATAGGCGTCCGCCTTTTTAGGTCTAATTAGCTGAAAACAGCTTCAAAATCGCACCTATGACAAAGAAGTTATCGATACTTTTTTCAACGGCTTACCGGGGTATATCAATTTTGGGACTCTGACGAAATTTTGAAAAAATGAAGGGAAATTTTTTGCGAGCTAGACGCACGTGCGGGGTATCGTTGGATCGGGCTCCGCGCGGGCTAGCCGAATATGTAATAAAATTAACAACGACAAGAGACAAAATTTTGAGTTTTGGCCGAAAAACCAGTTTTTTAAGTGAAAATTGGTGTTTTTCACCCCCACTCCGGAACTCGGGCCACGGATCGCGGACCTGATCACGGGATTAATTGAGGGCGGTTGCTGAGACTAATATAGAATTTAAACGGTTGTAATTGGTCGAAAGATGGCGTTGTAAATGAATTAAATATGGTAAAATTTTGAGAAAATGCAAAATTCGGTTAAGGGTTGATTTTTAGGGGTTGCGATTTGTGTCAAACGATTGGCGTCCGCCTTTTTAGGTCTAATTAGCTGAAAACAGCTTCAAAATCGCACCTATGACAAAGAAGTTATCGATACTTTTTTCAACGGCTTACCGGGGTATATCAATTTTGGGACTCTGACGAAATTTTGAAAAAATGAAGGGAAATTTTTTGCGAGCTAGACGCACGTGCGGGGTATCGTTGGATCGGGCTCCGCGCGGGCTAGCCGAATATGTAATAAAATTAACAACGACAAGAGACAAAATTTTGAGTTTTGGCCGAAAAACCAGTTTTTTAAGTGAAAATTGGTGTTTTTCACCCCCACTCCGGAACTCGGGCCACGGATCGCGGACCTGATCACGGGATTAATTGAGGGCGGTTGCTGAGACTAATATAGAATTTAAACGGTTGTAATTGGTCGAAAGATGGCGTTGTAAATGAATTAAATATGGTAAAATTTTGAGAAAATGCAAAATTCGGTTAAGGGTTGATTTTTAGGGGTTGCGATTTGTGTCAAACGATAGGCGTCCGCCTTTTTAGGTCTAATTAGCTGAAAACAGCTTCAAAATCGCACCTATGACAAAGAAGTTATCGATGGGTTAGGTTAGGTTAGGTTAGGTTAGGTTAGGTTAGGTTAGGTTAGGTTAGGTTAGGTTAGGTTAGGTTAGGTTAGGTTAGGTTAGGTTAGGTTAGGTTAGGTTAGGTTAGGTTAGGTTAGGTTAGGTTAGGTTAGGTTAGGTTAGGTTAGGTTAGGTTAGGTTAGGTTAGGTTAGGTTAGGTTAGGTTAGGTTAGGTTAGGTTAGGTTAGGTTAGGTTAGGTTAGGTTAGGTTAGGTTAGGTTAGGTTAGGTTTTTTTTTTTTTTTTTTTTTTTTTTTTTTGACAACTGCTCCCCGCTTTGTGGCAGGACCTTTTTTATCTTTTGTCTTTTTTGCCATTTCTCTTTTTGGCCATTTTTCTTTTTTGGTCATATTTTCTTTTCATATTTCTTTTTTTTCTTTCTTTTAGTCTTACAATATTTACTTATCTCTAATACAGTTTTTCTTATAGTTTTTATCATTTACATTTATTTGATACTTATTTTGATATATTACAATGTTGCTTATTTCTATTTATTCTTTACATCTTAGGTTTTTACATTTCGTATTCCTTATTTCATACTTATGATCTAATTTTAGTACATATCTTTTTGTATTAACTGTATTGGGATTTTACATATAATTCGCATAGGTGGGGTGGTTAGGTTAGGTTAGGTTAGGTTAGGTTAGGTTAGGTTTTTTTTTTTTTTTTTTTTTTTTTTTTTTTTTTTTTACTTTCTCCACCAACAAAGCTGGCGCCTATATTCTACAACCACATTCATACTAGTTCTCGCTTATATGCCTCTCGTACTTCCATGCTTCATACTATGTCTTTCTTGCATTCGTCCACATTCACTCTTATGGGTGGGATACCCATATATACTATCTATTCTTATTACTTTATCTTTATTTCTTTGTAGGGGAAATGACCTTTTACAATAAGTTTTATTTTTCTTTTGGGTTTTTACATTTTTCCTTACTCTATACAATATTTTTACAGTCTACTTATTACTATTCTTACAGTTCTTTAATTTATATCTAATATTACATTATCTTATTACTATTTCTTAAGACTACTTACATTGCTACTATTCTAATAGGTACACAATTTATTTCCATGTTAACATATAAATATTTACATATATTTTATGAAACATGGCTTATGATCTAATTTTTGTTCCTCTCTGTGACTTTTTGTGCTATATGTAAGCAGTAGCTTATTAAATGTTCTCTATTTTTGCCGCTAAAAATCTCTCCTATGCTGTCCTTGCTTAACTTTGCTTGTAATTTCTGCTCCAGATTGTACCGTTCCGCGAGGTGCACAGGGCAATCCAAGAGCAGGTGTGGGATGGTCTCACTCACCCCTGGATCGCAAATGCACGATGGGCTCTCCTTACACCTGAAGCGGTGTAGGTATTCGGAGAACCCACCGTGCCCCGTCAAGACCTGCGTAAGTAAACCCGTTGGCTGCACCTGTTTTACAATACGGAAGGCAGCTATGGCATCTGGAAGAAACATTTTCGTCACCGAGGCCGTCTCGCCAGACACATATCTCCGATTCCATTCATCGAGTGATCCCATGCGGATCTGACTTCTGATGAATGAAATCGGACACAGGTCATAGTCCGGCTTCCTCCGTGACGACAATGCTGCCTCCTTCGCCAGCTCGTCCGCACGCTCATTCCCCGGCAGATCAGCGTGTGCCTTGATCCAAAACAAGGAAATATCTTTATTTTGGTCCAGGGCCTGAGCCAGGTTGGCTCGTGCGCGGACCGCCAGGGGATGGAGAGAGCCATGGTCTGCAAGCGTCTGCAATGCTGACATTGAGTCGCTATACAAACCATAGCTCATCTCTTTGCGCTTGAGGACCACGTCCGTCGCTCTACAAATGGCCAGTAGTTCCGCCTGGTAGACTGTGCAGTACGCGGCGAGGCTAAGTTTGAGGTTCTGGATTTCGCCTTCATTATCCCACAAGGATAATGCGGCTCCGACCTTCCCCTCAATCTTGCTGCCGTCAGTGAAGATTCGCACTGTCTGCACATTGTTTTCGTCTACCTGCTGTTGATCAGCTAGGCACACGAACTTCAGGGGCATTTGCATTGCTGGATGAGGAGCTTCTGCAAATCTTACCATACCCTCAATCTCCCGGTCTGCTGGCACAAACTGGGACGACCCTCTCCTTGCTTCATACAGGGCGGCTGCCTCTTGTATGCGCAGGTCTAGAGGTAGTATTCCAGCCAGTACCAGTGCCGAGTTTAGAGAGACGGTACGGTAAGACTTGCAGAGCTTCTGGACGAGGCCTCTTTGGACAGAGCTAAGCTTCTTCCGTATTCCCAACTTTTTCGTAGCGGGAGCCCAGGCTGCAGCCGCGTAGGTGACGATGGGCTCTATCACGGCGGTGTAAATGGTTAGTACTACATCCCTGCTCAAACCCCAATTCACTTTGGCCGCCCTAGATAGCTGTTTGTAGAGCTCGGCAGCTTTCTTGCAGACGTTCGCCGCGTGCTCATTAAAGGTGAGCTTCTCGTCAATTACTAACCCCAGCAGCTTCATGCTTTTGACGAAACCAATGTCAACCCCGGCCATGCTCAGAGCTGGTGTGTCGTACTTAAGCTTATTGGTTATAAGCATCGCACAAGTTTTGTGCGGTGCAAACCTCAACTTGTTTCGGACACCCCAGCTCTGAACATGGGCGAGGGCTGCATTGGCTACCCTAGCTACTTCGCTGGCTGTGTCTCCATCCACCACCAGTACAATATCGTCAGCAAAGGCCTGCACGAAAAGTCCTTCCCCTTCCAATTTCTGGAGCAATGAATCCAGCAACAGGTTCCATAGTATTGGACCGCCAATTGACCCTTGAACACAGCCTTTATTTGTCTCTCGTGTGCATTCCTCCCCGGCATATCTAACCCTAACTTTCCTGCTGTCGAGGTAGCTGTCAAGTAGCCTCCTGATGTTCACCGGACACTTTTCCTCTGCCAGCCTGACTTTTATAGCTGGCCACCATGCGCTGTCGAAGGCGCCCTCTATATCCAATGACACCAGGACAATTAGCTTTTTCAGCCTCAACTTGTCCTTCACGTGATTTATTAGCGTATAGAGGGCGTCCTCGGTGCTCCTCTGGGGCATAAAGCCAAACTGGCGAGTACTAATCCGCGGTACCAGATGCCACTTGACTCGTGCCACTACCATCTTCTCCAGGACCTTCCCCAAGACCGGCAGTAGACCTATCGGTCTATAGGACTTGGGGCTCAAATAATTATCCTTGCCTGGTTTCCTGAGTACCACCACCGTAGCCTCTTTCCAGATGTTCGGGAAGTGTGCCAGTTCAAGGCATTTGTTGAGCAAGGCAAGGAATGCGTCCGGGTCCTGGTTGATCGCTCGACAGCAGATGTCCGACGTAAGTCCATCCGATCCGGGGGCCTGGTTAGGTTAGGTTAGGTTAGGTTAGGTTAGGTTAGGTTAGGTTAGGTTAGGTTAGGTTAGGTTAGGTTAGGTTAGGTTAGGTTAGGTTAGGTTAGGTTAGGTTAGGTTAGGTTAGGTTAGGTTAGGTTAGGTTAGGTTAGGTTAGGTTAGGTTAGGTTAGGTTAGGTTAGGTTAGGTTAGGTTAGGTTAGGTTAGGTTAGGTTAGGTTAGGTTAGGTTAGGTTAGGTTAGGTTAGGTTAGGTTAGGTTAGGTTAGGTTAGGTTAGGTTAGGTTAGGTTAGGTTAGGTTAGGTTAGGTTAGGTTAGGTTAGGTTAGGTTAGGTTAGGTTAGGTTAGGTTAGGTTAGGTTAGGTTAGGTTAGGTTAGGTTAGGTTAGGTTAGGTTAGGTTAGGTTAGGTTAGGTTAGGTTAGGTTAGGTTAGGTTAGGTTAGGTTAGGTTAGGTTAGGTTAGGTTAGGTTAGGTTAGGTTAGGTTAGGTTAGGTTAGGTTAGGTTAGGTTAGGTTAGGTTAGGTTAGGTTAGGTTAGGTTAGGTTAGGTTAGGTTAGGTTAGGTTAGGTTAGGTTAGGTTAGGTTAGGTTAGGTTAGGTTAGGTTAGGTTAGGTTAGGTTAGGTTAGGTTAGGTTAGGTTAGGTTAGGTTAGGTTAGGTTAGGTTAGGTTAGGTTAGGTTAGGTTAGGTTAGGTTAGGTTAGGTTAGGTTAGGTTAGGTTAGGTTAGGTTAGGTTAGGTTAGGTTAGGTTAGGTTAGGTTAGGTTAGGTTAGGTTAGGTTAGGTTTTTTTTTTTTTTTTTTTTTTTTTTTTTTTTTAACACGTTTCTTTCCCCGTTCATAGGCTCAACGGGCTCTTGTTATTATAATTTCTCTTCCATGCCAGTTCTCGCATGTATTCCTCTCGCACTTTCACGCTTCATCCTTTGTCTTTCTTTCATTCGTCTCTTATATTCTTAGCCGGGTGGGACTCCCGCTATTCTATCTATCTATTTACTTTTATTTTATTTTCTTTATTAGGGTATTAACGTAGACTACTAGTATTGTTTTATTTACATGTTACATGTTTATATGACATTTCTCCTTATTTCTATGCTATTACAAGTTTTAGTGTTTTGCTACATTTTCATATCTAATTTCTTTCTAACTTATTTCTTACTTAATATATACTTTTTATATAATGCTTTCTTATTTTCTATTTTATTAACTAGTACATTTGTTACATTGTTTGTCTTACTGTTACATGATACTGCTAATCTACTTAACTATTTAACATTTTTTATTTGGTTACAGGGCAATTGATGTTCATCTACGATTTTTGGTATACAGTTAGAACCTTTCATAATGAGTTGACTTCTAAACTACTTTAGGGAAAAATGGTGGGGGGGGTGGATAAGGAAGGGAATAAAGAAGGGGGTGGATTCGCTACCTGTCGATATTTTTATTTGTTTCTACTTTGTTTTGCGGCAATAATATATTTATATTCTTAAATATAACATATTTATTGACGTTTCTTAGTCTGTATTGTTGTTGTTATTCCTATTCTACCGGTTTTTAGCGGGTTTAAGGTACATGTTTGATACACTTGTATATTATAACAATATGTTTGTGTATCTGAGGGGGGTAGTTTAGGCATAAGCCGTCGTTGTCCGAGCCAGGTAGTCCCATTTTTTGCGGACCGGGCACTCCACACTGAAGGCATTATGGTCAGTTTTCTGGAGCTTCGAGTGCAGGCAGTTGCAGCACTGCGGCTCGTTGCCTGCAACAAAGTCCTCGCATTTTTCGCGCAGATGCGGACCCCCGCAGTGGCTGCACCTGTCTGCACTCTCCGTGCAAAATTTGCGGCCATGCCCAAATGCCAAGCATTTGGTGCATTGGATAAGCGGTGACTGGTCCTCCACCCTGACCCTTTGCAGGTCAAGGTATAGAGCCCCAGCCTCCGTCATCCTCTGCCATATTATGGGTCTGACTTGGACGACGACGTGCGCTGTCTTTGGGTTTCTGGTTCTTTTCTTAAACTTGATTTCCATGTTCGTTTCCTCCTGATCTAAGTCCCTAAAAATATCTTCATTCTGGGAGTAGAGCGCCTTGACCATCTCGTCGTCTTTGCTATCTAAGAAGACGTCTTTTAGGACGACGAGCGGGTTTTTATTTTTCATAGGCGCCACTATCAACCCTTTACCTCGGCTTTCTATTCTTTCTTTGACTCTCTTGAGCTCCGCTTCTGAGTCGCACCCCAGTATGACCGTTTGGTTTTTCGCTTTCCGGACTTTATTTATTTTTAGGCCAGTTCCCCTGGCATCGACCGCCTCTTTCACCCTAGCAAGCACCTCGTCAGCAGTCTCCTGATTGCCTTCGAGTGTGACCGCCATCGAGTGCAGTGCCGGCCGATGCCCGGGTTTGGCTGCCGCGACGTTGGCGTATGTCCGTGCGTCGTCTCTTCTTGGCTCACCAGCTACTTGTGTAAGAGCCTCTTTTATTTTTTCGTTGTTGGCGGCGACCTTACCGACAACGTCACCGACCTTTTCCTCGAGGACAGCAGCGGCGCGACCGATGGTATTCACCCCTTCTGTCACGTGGTTCAGGTTGTCATTAACCACGTCGACCTTGCCGCTGACCTCGTCGACCCTGTCGATGACCTTCTCGATGATGTCGGCGCCGCTTTCAGATACATAATTTGTTATGTCCTGGATGCTATTTGAGACCCTCATTTCCAGGTCGTTAAAACGCGTCTTCATGCTCGACTCCACCTTTTCCAGCCTCTCCAGAATTCTCTCCGACGATTCGGGTGTTGTAGGCAAGATGTTTGGCTCTGCGGGTGGGTCCACTTTAGATGTTTCCAGGACCTTCATTCGTCTACTCAGCTCAAAGAGGGTCCGTAGGCACTTATCCGATTGCGTCTCCAGGTAGATTTTTATGTCCCTCCTCATCTGAGGGTAATCTTTCACCTTGCTTGGGATTTCCTCAAACGTTCTCATAACCACCTGGAGAAGCTTGTCGTTCGATAAGGTAGCATAGATGTCAATCTGCTTTTCATAGGCCTCCATATTTTCCACGGATCTCCTCTTCCGTTCTGGTCTCCGAATGAAGGTCCTGGCGGCATCGAGCGTCTGTCCAGACGGGCCCGTGGGGCTGGGTGTGTGCTTGGGAATGGTAGCGCCAGGGTTCCCCGCCGACGACGAAGGTGGGGTTTCGGCTATTTTCATCTGAGGTCCTCGGGCGGCGTTTTTTCCGCCGAATATCAGGGATATCCCCTTCGGCGCTTCGCGCACTCCCGAGGGTCCTTCATTACCCGGATGACTTGGCGACGTCGATTCTTGCGGTCCGCTGGTACCAGCTCCCGTCCCTTTTCCTTTTACTGGGGTGCGAATTCCGATCATTTTCTTCGCTTGTGTGTAAATGGCACAGCGAAGAGACGGGGAAAGTTGTCAAATTACGATAACAAGATGTAAAATAAAATAAAATAAAACACAATACTTACAACAAATAAAATATTATATATTATAATATATGACGCTGCAATAGTTTTGACCCTGTATATGGGAGTCAATACCGATCAATGCTGATCCGCAATCTAAAGTCACTTATCTCGCATCGTTTCCGAGACACTAATATTTTATTGTAAGGGGTGGGGGAAGGTCTATTTTGGGGGGGATGGGTACCTCTTAGGCGACTTTTGCTGTGGTGTCTTTGACACCACTAAAGCAGAATTTGAGGTCGAAAATCTCCTATCGCCACTAGTTTCGGAGATACCGAATTTTGAATGTGTAGGGGGTGGGGGAAGGTCCAATCGGAGGGGGATAGGTACCTCTTAGGCGACTTTTGCCGTGGTGTCTTCGACACCACTAAGGCAGAATTTGAGGTCGAAACAGTTCTAAGTCCCCCCGTTTCCGAGATGTGGCTCTTTTTAGGCTGTGGGAGGGAGGTTCAGGAAGGGAGGAGGTAAAAGTATAAGGGTAGGGGGGATGGATACCTGTGTGGCGGTTTCCACCTCGTGGTGTCTTCGACACCACTAAGGCAGAATTTGAGGTCAAAACAGTTCTAAGTCCCCTCGTTTCGGAGATATGGCCCTTTTTAGGTTGTGGGAAAGAGGTTCAGGAAGGGAGGGGGAAAAATATAAGGGTAGGGGGGATGGATACCTATATGGCGGTTTCCACCTCGTGGTGTCTTCGACACCACTAAGGCTGAATCCGAGGTCAGATTTTGGCTACCTGCTCTAGTTGCAGAGATATCCGCTTTTGGAGTTTCTGCCGTACCGTACCGCGCCGCGTCGTGTTGCAGGCCTTGGCAGGTAGATCTTCCAGTTGGCCTAGCTGGGTCTACACTGCTCCGATCTTGGCGTGGGTGGGCTCGTTTTTCTGGCCTTGTTTAGCTCTATCTGGTAGGTCAGATTGCGGGGGGAGGGGATGGTGGGGGGGGGAAATTTCGTCTAAAACTTGATATTCCCAACCGTTCCCGAGATATTGGGGTTTATTTATCGAACGCTGGGCCGGCCAGCTGTTTGCGGGGTAGGGTTGGGGGGGGGGGGTTGGTATGAAGAATAGATAATTATCTAGTTTGGGAGGGGGGGGGGTTTTGTTTGAAGGTTGGGTGAGGTGGTTTGTGATGTAGGGGAGGGTGGGGTGGTTGTGGAAGGGAAGTTTGGATAGGGGTGTTTAGGGAAGGGGAGGGTGTCCCGGAATTATGATTCTGAGTCAATACGTGTTATGGCTGAGTGCCGCTTGTTTTCTATAGTCAATGTTTTTTATTAAATTTTTCTAAGTCCTAAGGGTGACTTTGTCCTACGGGGTTGATATTCCGTCCAGAGGTGCGGATGGTTCAAGGTGGTTGGGTATCCAACCAGGGGGGGGGTTAGGGGGGGGGCTTCGAAAATTTTGTTATTTTTTGGCTAGGACGCACCGTTTCAGCGTTTCAGCACTTTTTTGGTTTTGGTGCGGTTGGTAAACTTTTTCCTTACTCCAGGGAAATACTTTACACAATTTGTCTATGTCTTAAAATTATTTTGTTTATGGGTTCCTGTAGGGGAAGGTAATGCCTACGTTTGGCGGTCTTTAAAACTGGCGCGTCTTTGAAAATGGCTGAACTATTGTGTTCTGAAAAAAATGTTGTAATACCAAAAACCGCAAATGCCCGTTTTTGCCTCTCGCGCCTTGGGTTACTTGAGGCTGTGTATTTCTGACCCTATTTACTCCCGGGATCTAGTTCTTAATCCTAGACTTACTCTATAAATTAATCTATGTACTTAACTAAATGTCTTCGTTCCACGGCTGAAGCTCGCTGCTCCAGAGACGTCCAAAGTTTTCCCGGGGGTACCGGTTCCAGGGGGTGGTGTTGACAGGGCGGTGACCTATGACGGGCTGTAGGGCTGGTGCTCCTCCAACTGCTGGCACCGTTGAGGTTCCTGTACCTGGTCCCGATAAAAAGATATTCCCCTGGGAAGGTAAAAACTTGACCCTGGCGAGCTGGTGGTAGAATGTCCAGGGTAGTCGTCCTTAAGATCGTTTCTGGCAACAGAACCGATTTGATGTTATTTTCACGATCCGACGCTCCGTTCCAGGGTTATGGTCCCGACAAGCTTAAGTGGTAATGGCGTCGTCGGGTATAGATTGGAATAAAATCCGCCAAAAATCCAATTTCTATCCAAACTCGTTTATTTTTTCAGATCCTGAAAGATGGTGAGATGCCGCTTCAGGTCTATCCAGATTCCTGTTTTTATTTTTACCTGCTTATTTATGGCAGGGTGTCAAAATTTTAGGGTTGGAACCATTTTCTGCAAATGGGTTCTTTTGTCCGATCCAGGTGGTGTAAAATTTATTTTCGAACGGATTTATGTTGCTAGTAGTTTAGTAAGTATTGTCAAATTTTTCTGGATTTTTTAACTGGTTTCTTTACTATTTTACAATTTTAGAAAATTAATTTTAGTTTTAGTAACTTTTAAAGTACTGGTCTGAAAAATCTAAAATTTTGCACTTAGGTTCTTTGGATTATGCACTATTTTTTAAGGTCCGAAAAATGATATGTTATCGATTTAGTTTTTGATTTATTAAAGGTTATTTTTAACAGATTTACTTGCAGTTTTTAAAAACCTTGTTGCCTCACAGAGGGTTGTCCGATTTCGATGATCGAAGTGTCTGGTGAAAGGGAATGGCTTCCCGCGCCTATTCCCGTTTTCAGTTTTCCTCTATGACTGCAGGAAAAATTTTCACGGCCACGTGGTTTTTTGAAAAAGTCCTGTTTCTTGGCGAGTTCCCACGGGAAAAATCCCGGACTCAACCAGGATGTTGTGCTTGTCGATATGCTTCGACTGGCAGTCCAAGAACACAGGGTTGCCGATCGAAATCACGCGGCGTTTCACTTTTTCACTTTCTTGCGTCACTTTTTAGGTTAAATTTGTAGTTTTTTGGCTCTAATTTCGCCAATTTTTCACCAAATTGAAAAATTTTTTCACACACCGATCTAGTTTATTAGCGCGCAACTTTTAGCGGTAACACAGGTTTTTTAGATCACTTTAGCTATTTTTCCGTATTTTTTGACCGCGGAGCGACTTAAAAGCGTGGCGCTAGGGCTGACGGCTAGCGTGGAACTGGGTTAGGTTAGGTTAGGTTAGGTTAGGTTAGGTTAGGTTAGGTTAGGTTAGGTTAGGTTAGGTTAGGTTAGGTTAGGTTAGGTTAGGTTAGGTTAGGTTAGGTTAGGTTAGGTTAGGTTAGGTTAGGTTAGGTTAGGTTAGGTTAGGTTAGGTTAGGTTAGGTTAGGTTAGGTTAGGTTAGGTTAGGTTAGGTTAGGTTAGGTTAGGTTAGGTTAGGTTAGGTTAGGTTAGGTTAGGTTAGGTTTTTTTTTTTTTTTTTTTTTTTTTTTTTTTTTTACTTCTATCTCCAACATAATCGGAGTCTAGGCTAAGCTTCTCATTCATACCAGTTCTCGCTTTTATTCTTCTCGCACTTTCATTCTGCATACTTTATCTTTCTAACATTCCTCATCTTTCTTATTTTAAGGGTAGGACGCCCTTCTATTTCTTTTCTATTTCCTTCTCTTACTTTTGGTTTTATTTTCAGTGGGGGTAACACCAACACAGATTTTTTATTTAGCATTTTCTACAATTTCTTACTTTAGCTTAATTCTACTACTTATCTCTATTACAGTGTCTTATGGGTCTACTTTATTTCTATTAGCATAATTCTTACAACCTCTTTGGCTTTTCCTTATATCTCATACATTTATGGGTTTTATTTCTTTTCTTATTCCGTACATTTGGGACATGACTATGACAAATTCTTAATACTAGTACATACATTTTGTAGGGGTTTGCAGATTTTACAGTACTATCCCTCTAATTTTAATAACAATGTAAATCTTTATATTTAATGTGGGCAGTTAAGGCAGTTAAATATTGGTTAGTACTTTACAATTTCATTTCTTAATATTTCGTCTCCTCTGTGTTCAATGCTTGACATTAATATTTTGTACAATATTATGCAAACATCGTTTGCTTATTTGCTTTTATTCCTTTTTATAACTTTGTTACACACTTTCACACAATACTCCAAGAATAGCTCACGTTTTTTACCCGCTATTATCTGCCACGCGTTTTCGGCATTGAGTTTAGTGTCGAGTACATGCTCGGCCTCCAGTCTTTCCTTATCAAAGACCGGACAGCTGAATAATATATGTGGCACCGTTTCAGCGATCTCGGGGTCGCAGATGCACGACGGGTTCTCTTTACACTTGAAGCGATTCAAGTATTCCGAGAACCCGCCGTGCCCCGTCATGATCTGAGTTGTAACGCTGCTTATTTCGGTCTTCCTGATTATTCTGTAGGCCGCCACCGCATCCGGGAAAAAGAGTTTGGTCACCGAAGCAGTCTGTCCGGAAGTGTATCTCCGGTTCCACTCGTCAAGAGTTGCCGTACGAATGCATCTCTTGACGTATGAAACCGGACATAAGTCGTAGTCGGGCTTTCGCTTGGAACCCTCAGCGGCATCCTTGGCTAGTTTATCGGCCCTCTCATTCCCTTCCAACCCCACGTGCGCTTTGATCCAAAATAGGGATACTTTCTTGTTTTGGGTGGACAAAGACCTAATGTTTGCCCTTGCCTCAGCTGCGAGGGGGTGGTGCCGGTCGTAATTTTGGATGGTCTGGAGGGCCGCCATGGAGTCACTGAAGATTCCAAACGATTGCGCGCTAAGTTTCTGGATCTCCCTGGTGGCGACGCAGATTGCCAGAAGCTCTGCCTGGTAAACAGTGCAGTACTGTGGGAGAGCAAGCTTGCGGGCTTTGGTTTCAGCGTCGCCGTTCCAAATGGAAAGCGCCGCCCCCACCTTGCCCCCAATCTTGCTCCCGTCTGTAAAGATACGAACTTCACATTCGTTCTGAGCATCTAATTGCTCTTGGTTTACCAGGCTTACGAGCTCCAGCTCTGCTCGCCCCGCAGGATGTGGAGCGTCCATGGCAGAGATAGGCCGTTCGACCTCCCTGTCACCAAGTGCTGGCTGAGGTACCCCTCTCCTGGCCTCGTATAATGATGCCGCTTCGCGAACGCGTAGGTCGAGAGGAAGTATTCCAGCCAGCACCAGAGCGGCGTTTAAGGAGACCGTTCGGTAAGCCTTGCACAACTTTTGTGTAATGCCGCGCTGGACAGCTCCCAACTGCTTCTTGACCCCCAGCTTGTCAACCGCCGGGGCCCATACGCTGGCGGCGTACAGGATGACTGGTTCAACGGTGGCCACATATATTATCCTGATGACTTCAGGGCGAAGCCCCCAGCTGGTCTTTGCGGCCCTGGTTAACTGCTTGTGGATGCCTATCGCCTTTCTGCAGACGTTTGCGACGTGTGTGTTGAATGTCAGCTGTTTGTCGATGGTGACGCCTAGGATTTTTATCTCGTTTGACATGGCAATGTCGACCCCGCCCATGCTCAGGCGTGGAGTGTCATATTTCAGTTTCCGCGTAATGACCATAGCATTGGTTTTGTGCGGGGCAAATTTTAACTTGTTTTGTACACCCCACGCCCGAACATGTTCAAGGGCGGCATTGGCACGTCTCTCGATTTCCAACGATGTTTCACCATCGAATATCAACACAACGTCGTCTGCAAATGCCTGGCAGTAGTCATCCCTTGCTTCCAGGCTTTTGAGTAGCGGGTCCAACAAGAGGTTCCAAAAGATAGGTCCCCCTATGGAGCCCTGGACACAGCCTTTGCTCATGGCCTTACAGTACTCTTCACCTGCGTACCTAACTCTGACCTTTCGGTTCTCGAGGTAGTTGTCGATGACCCTCCTCAAGCCGATTGGACACTTTTCCTCAGCCAGACGGACTCTTATAGCTGGCCACCAGGCGCTATCAAAGGCTCCCTCTATGTCCAGTGATACTACGACTACTATTTTCTTTTGTTGTAGTTTACCGCGTACATGTTGCATTAATGCATAGAGGGAGTCTTCGGTGCTCCTCTGGGGCATGAATCCATACTGGCGAGTACTCATCCTTGGAATCAGATGATACTTGAGGCGGGCCACCAACATCTTCTCGTAAATTTTGCCTAGTATTGGCAATAAGCCGATTGGTCTGTATGCCTTGGGTGTGCTGTAGTCGCTTTTTCCAGGCTTCTTCAAGATGATTACGGTTGCCTCCTTCCAGGCATCCGGGAAGACATAGCATCTTAAGCAGCCATTCAAGAGAGCCAAGGCCGTCCCAGGAGCACTTCTTATGGCTTGGCAACAGATGTCAGCAGTGAAGCCATCTGCTCCTGGTGCTTTCTTGGCATTGAAGGACATGCACGCCGCCATTAGTTCAGCCATCGTGAATGGTGGGTCGCATGAGTCATCTTGCTCTCCAGCGTTCACAGCATGGGCCTTTTCTCTGGTAAGGCGATGGCTGTGGTTATCGGTGTACGATAGGTCCTCTGGGTAAAAGCTGTTCGCCAGAAGCTCAACTGAGCCTCTGGCGTCCAGCACCTTCCCGTCTTTTACCAGTGGCTGATCTTCTTCCCTTCCTTTGGTCCTTCCTATTACCCTGTAAATACCTTCCCAAACCCCCTCTCTGTCCTGTCTTGTGCAGAAGTTTTTCCAGCTCTCGATTTCAGCTTTGGCTGCCTCCTTCTCATACTCAACTTTATGTTTCAGGTAATCTTCGACGACCTTCGATCTTCGGACCGGTGCAGCACATCTTATTCTACGTTTCCTGGTGGCGACTTCCTTCTTCATCCTCTCGAGTTTCTCGGACCACCACGGCAATGTAAGTATTTCCTTTTTCTTTTTTATGGGCATTGATAAGGTGCATGCTTCTTTTATTATACTAGTGTAGGTATTTGTTGTCTTATTTATTTCGTCGGCTGTGTTTATTTTGTCTATTTCTGTTTTGTTTATTTTATTCTGTTCTATTAATTGGCCAAGTTTCTCACGAAACTCGGGCCAATTTGCCTTTTTTGTGTTGAATGTTCTGGTGGTTCTACTAACCTGTAAGCCTTTTGATCTTTTCAATTTAATGTTGAATACGATGCCGTTATGATCCGAGCTCGTGAGACCCTCGTCTACCCTCCAGTCGTCCACCAGGTCCAAGATATCTGTCGAGCATGCTGTGATATCGACATGACTGCAGTAGCGTACTCCACCTCTGGTCGTGTCGAAGGTCGGAATTTCCCCTCTGTTGAGTATGTTCAGGTCCAGCTCGTCGAGTACTCCGGACACTTCTTCTCCCCTACGATCGATGGGCAAGCTTCCCCACCAGGTACTCTTCGCGTTCGCATCTCCTCCAACCACCCACATTCTGGAACCCACTTCGGCCCCAACAAGTTTGAGGTGTTCCAAATATGGTCCGATTGGCTGGTCCGGCTCAAAGTATAAGGAAACGAGCGTGATCTCCCAGGCACTTGTTCGGATCCCCACCACGGTGATGTTATTCGTGGTGAGTTTCGGGTACTGTTTGACTATAAGGTCTTGATCAAAGACTGCTATTGCGGCCTTGACAGTCCCGTCTCCAACATCTGTACTCTGGAAGATCCGAACGCCCTTATAGTTCCTCATGATCTTAGCCCCGCCAATGTATGGTTCTTGGAGGAGAGCGACTGCGACTCTGCGTTTTACCGCTTCTGTTAGGAGCTCGTTTGTTGCGAGTCTTTTACGCTGGAGGTTGGCTTGTATGAACTTATAGGGATTTGAGTTGCCTTGGGTGCCCTTAGCAATATGCCACTGTGGATCTTGCTATTTCGTCCCATTTGCGGCGTGTTGGACAATCGGGGTTGAAGGCGTTGTGGTCAACGTCCCCGAGCTTGGCTCTTGTGCAGTTTTGGCATGTAGGTGGTTCACCTGCTAGGAAGTCAGCACATTCCGATCTCAAGTGTGGGCCACCACAATGGCTGCACAAGTCCGCTGGTTCTTTGCAAAATCGTTTGCCATGCCCGTAGCCCAGACAGCGCGTACACTGAACGAGTGGGGATTGGTCTTCAACCCTTACGCGCTGGAGGTCCACGTGCAGGCATCCGATTTCAGTAGCCCGCTTCCAGATGGTGGGTGAGACGCTGACCACAACGTGACTCGTGTGTGGATTTCTCGTTCTCCTTCGGAATTTTACCGTCATTCTATCCGCCTCCTTATCGAGGCCGTGAAAAACATCCCTGTTCTGATTTCTCAGAGCCTTCAGAATGTCCTCATCTGAGTTGACTGAGAGGACGCTTCTGAGAATCAATAATGGGTCCTTGTTTTTCACTTCCTCGACATTGAGGTCCTGTCTTTCTTTTCCTAACTTACTTTTAATTTTGTCCCTCTCTTCCGTTGTCCGAAAGCCCATAATAATTTTTCTGTCTTTTGCTTTTCTTACTTTCTCCACCTTGACCCAACCCTCCTTCGCATCTATTGCCTTCCTTACTTTACTGAGGACCTCGTCTCCCGTTTCCGTATCATCCTTGGAGGTGACTACGATTGAGTGGAGTGTACTCCGCACTGGGTTCACCTTTCCACTATGGATCGCAGTCACACTTGCGTAGGTCGTGGTACGGTTACTTTCGATCATCTCTTTATGTTGCTCCATCGCTGCTCTCAATTCGTCCATTTTTTTATTGTTACTTTCTAATAACAACGTGTGATCCTTTAGTTGTTTCTCCAGCATGTTTTGCTCAAGAGTTTGGCTGGCGTCGGCGAGAGCAACTTCGGGCCGTGTTCCTTCGTGCTCCATCGCTGAGCCCTTGGTTTTTAGTTGTTTTTCCGCTTCAATTACGAGCTGGCATAACCGTTCCAGCGCTTCACCGATCCCGTTGGTTATGTCCTTCCTGGTGTTGCGCGAGGAGCTTAGCAAGGATTTGGCTCTATTGAGACAGGCCCTGGCTTCGGTCGACCGGTTTAGATAGTGGGTTTTTGGCGGCGAGTGGACCTCTATGAGTTTTTGGCGTGCTAGGAGAGTTTTGTTCTCCTGCGTCTGCAGAGGTTTCTGTGCGACTTTTGCAGGGCCTGCCAGTGTTGTTTTGCTGGTCGAGGGGGATATTAAATCTGTAGTGGTGGACTTGGCTGCTTCCCATTCTCCAACGCTGCGTCTGACGTTTGGTGGCGATGTTGTCGGTTTTTGAGGCGATTTCTCATCGTCCGCCACCTTCTTAATTATTGGCGTCCTAATGCCGATCATGTTGAAGGTAGATATGCGCGAAAGCGTGCAACGTTAAAAGAGAAAGAGAAAGTGTAAAATTAAAATCTTAAAACTTGGGATCGTATAAATGCCAAGTTAGTTGAGAGTGCTTCCTTTTATGGAGTTGGCACGGTTGGTTTATTTGTTCAATAGAACAAGTCAGGCACGAAACACAGAAGAAACGATTGGCTTCTAAGGGTGAAAAACCGTCAATATAAACAATATTTAGGCCAAATAAGCCTCCGTAAAAATGTCTTAAACTAAAGCTAAAAATAAAAAAATAAAAAGTCAATACTATACACTAAATTTGGAAGGGAGAGTTTCTCTTATTCAATAGTTAAATTAAAACAAATACAATAAGTCTGTCCCTCCAAGAAAAATCGTTACAGGGCCAAAAGATACAGAGTTGTGGGAGAAAAACTTTTCTGCTCTATGTAGAGTCGTTTTTTCGTATTCAACGGGTAGCTCTCCTCGAGCCTTTTCAAATGATACCAAACTCGGTGCAGTTACCACAAGGGGTTTCGGAGATACCTTGATTTAAAAATCTGGTTTTTTTGCCACTATGGTAACCAAAAGTGGTTACAAAAGGATAACTCCGAAGCCACCGGTCCAAATACCGTCGTGTTTGGGCTTTTCGGAAATGGCTCGATGAGACCTATCCGCTGAAGTGATTTTCAAGCTGAAAATTTTGGGTTTCAGGAAAACGCATGAAAAGTATTCTATCTTATAGTCCACAATCAGCTGATATGGACGTCGAAAACCCTGGTCCTCTACGGCTGTCCGTTCGGAAGTTATGTGAAAACGAAAATCATGCAAGATGGCCGCGCAGCTGTCAAAAGTGTTTTTTGATTGCGGATAACTTCGTACTGGAAAGCCGCAGACCACCCGAGTTTGAGCTCTTTTAACTTGGCCTGACCTCCGCTGTCTGCTGGGATCGCTTTCAGGATTCTGAAAATTTTCAGGTCCAAACTGCCTGAAAATGTAGGACACGAAAGACAGTGTGCCCTTGACCAGTAATTTGAAAACCGCAACTTCCTACGATTAGCGGTTCAGAAGTTGTCGCGGTTTGAAGATAGACAAAATGGCCGCCGAACTGTCAAAGGTCTTACTAATCTGCCTGTAACTTCGGAACCCCTTATCGTAGGAAGTCGGGGTTTTGGATATGCAGTTGGGCGCCACCTCAGGTATGTCCTGAAAGCGGTTTCAGCGACGAAAATTTCAGTGTGCTGAAACGTCCTGAAAACTTATTGTCTCTATATTTTACAGAAATCCATACTCAAAGGCGAAAATCCGAGCTTCATCGGCCCAGCGGTTCCAAAGATATAAGAACTTTAAATTTAAAACCTAAAAACCAAGATGGCGGAAATTTGTCAAAAAACTCAAATTAAACGATAAACCGACCGTGTTTCGGCTTATTTAAGTCACAATAGGTGTGTAGGAACCAGTCCTAGTGTCAAAAATAATTATTTTCTATTAAATTTGGAATAAATAGCGAAAAAGCTTAAAAAATCAATATATTCTGTTCCACTGGACCGAAAATTCTGAAATAAATTTCTAAAAATAGCTAAAATAAAGTTCTACAAGATACATAAGACAGTGATATCAAAAGTTTACGGGAATATGGTTTAAATTTAAAAAATGTGGTTTTTTCTTATTTTTCTAAATAATTTAAAAACTATTCAATTAAAAAATCTAAAATTTACAAAATAGGTTCTGCTAAGAAGCGCGCCAGGAACTGCAGTTGAAAATCTTCAAGATGTTGATTGGATCCAAAGTTATAGATGACTAAATTTTGAATTTTGAATACACTCGTAAAAATAGAGTTTTGAAGGTAGAGTAAAATAGTTTTCGGTTACCGTGTATATCTTGAAGGTAGATGCTGGGTACAAATTTTCAGGCGTCTATCTCTAAAGATCTGCGTTTTCAGCACCACGTGCTTTTTGTTTTTTTGGAGATATCTCCGGAAACTTGAAGTTTTTCAGGCTTCTCTGTGGTCAGGATGGTGTGCGGGGTGAACCCCCTCCCCTTTCTTCAATAAAAAGATAGGGTCGTCGATCTGGATCGAGCAGCGTTTGCGATTAAAGTTTTTTCCAAATCACTTAACCTCTAAAAATCGAGGTTTTTCAGGAATAGCCGGCACTACACTGCAATCCGGGTCACAATTCTCACTTGGGCTTATAGATTTTGCTTAGCCCTACACTTGGACACCAAAATCGTGAAGATCCGATCACTTTTAACCACTTTTATCGATTTTTAAAGCCGGAGACGGTCAAAAAACGTGGCGTTCACGGCGGTGGTTGGAGCCAGACTGGGTTAGGTTAGGTTAGGTTAGGTTAGGTTAGGTTAGGTTAGGTTAGGTTAGGTTAGGTTAGGTTAGGTTAGGTTAGGTTAGGTTAGGTTAGGTTAGGTTAGGTTAGGTTAGGTTAGGTTAGGTTAGGTTAGGTTAGGTTAGGTTAGGTTAGGTTAGGTTAGGTTAGGTTAGGTTAGGTTAGGTTAGGTTAGGTTAGGTTAGGTTAGGTTAGGTTAGGTTAGGTTAGGTTAGGTTAGGTTAGGTTAGGTTAGGTTAGGTTAGGTTAGGTTAGGTTAGGTTAGGTTAGGTTAGGTTAGGTTAGGTTAGGTTAGGTTAGGTTAGGTTAGGTTAGGTTAGGTTAGGTTAGGTTAGGTTAGGTTAGGTTAGGTTAGGTTAGGTTAGGTTAGGTTAGGTTAGGTTAGGTTAGGTTAGGTTAGGTTAGGTTAGGTTAGGTTAGGTTAGGTTAGGTTAGGTTAGGTTAGGTTAGGTTAGGTTAGGTTAGGTTAGGTTAGGTTAGGTTAGGTTAGGTTAGGTTAGGTTAGGTTAGGTTAGGTTAGGTTAGGTTAGGTTAGGTTAGGTTAGGTTAGGTTAGGTTAGGTTAGGTTAGGTTAGGTTAGGTTAGGTTAGGTTAGGTTAGGTTAGGTTAGGTTAGGTTAGGTTAGGTTAGGTTAGGTTAGGTTAGGTTAGGTTAGGTTAGGTTAGGTTAGGTTAGGTTAGGTTAGGTTAGGTTAGGTTAGGTTAGGTTAGGTTAGGTTAGGTTAGGTTAGGTTAGGTTAGGTTAGGTTAGGTTAGGTTAGGTTAGGTTAGGTTAGGTTAGGTTAGGTTAGGTTAGGTTAGGTTAGGTTAGGTTAGGTTAGGTTAGGTTAGGTTAGGTTAGGTTAGGTTAGGTTAGGTTAGGTTAGGTTAGGTTAGGTTAGGTTAGGTTAGGTTAGGTTAGGTTAGGTTAGGTTAGGTTAGGTTAGGTTAGGTTAGGTTAGGTTAGGTTAGGTTAGGTTAGGTTAGGTTAGGTTAGGTTAGGTTAGGTTAGGTTAGGTTAGGTTAGGTTAGGTTAGGTTAGGTTAGGTTAGGTTAGGTTAGGTTAGGTTAGGTTAGGTTAGGTTAGGTTAGGTTAGGTTAGGTTAGGTTAGGTTAGGTTAGGTTAGGTTAGGTTAGGTTAGGTTAGGTTAGGTTAGGTTAGGTTAGGTTAGGTTAGGTTAGGTTAGGTTAGGTTAGGTTAGGTTAGGTTAGGTTAGGTTAGGTTAGGTTAGGTTAGGTTAGGTTAGGTTAGGTTAGGTTAGGTTAGGTTAGGTTAGGTTAGGTTAGGTTAGGTTAGGTTAGGTTAGGTTAGGTTAGGTTAGGTTAGGTTAGGTTAGGTTAGGTTAGGTTAGGTTAGGTTAGGTTAGGTTAGGTTAGGTTAGGTTAGGTTAGGTTAGGTTAGGTTAGGTTAGGTTAGGTTAGGTTAGGTTAGGTTAGGTTAGGTTAGGTTAGGTTAGGTTAGGTTAGGTTAGGTTAGGTTAGGTTAGGTTAGGTTAGGTTAGGTTAGGTTAGGTTAGGTTAGGTTAGGTTAGGTTAGGTTAGGTTAGGTTAGGTTAGGTTAGGTTAGGTTAGGTTAGGTTAGGTTAGGTTAGGTTAGGTTAGGTTAGGTTAGGTTAGGTTAGGTTAGGTTAGGTTAGGTTAGGTTAGGTTAGGTTAGGTTAGGTTAGGTTAGGTTAGGTTAGGTTAGGTTAGGTTAGGTTAGGTTAGGTTAGGTTAGGTTAGGTTAGGTTAGGTTAGGTTAGGTTAGGTTAGGTTAGGTTAGGTTAGGTTAGGTTAGGTTAGGTTAGGTTAGGTTAGGTTAGGTTAGGTTAGGTTAGGTTAGGTTAGGTTAGGTTAGGTTAGGTTAGGTTAGGTTAGGTTAGGTTAGGTTAGGTTAGGTTAGGTTAGGTTAGGTTAGGTTAGGTTAGGTTAGGTTAGGTTAGGTTAGGTTAGGTTAGGTTAGGTTAGGTTAGGTTAGGTTAGGTTTTTTTTTTTTTTTTTTTTTTTTTTTTTTTTTTTTTTTTAAAACTTACTCCACCAACAAAGCTGGCGCCTATTTTCTCAACCACATTCATACCAGTTCTCGCATTTATGCCTCTCGTACTTTCATTCCTCATACTGGTTCTTTCTGTCATTCTTCCGCTATCAATCTTATGGGTGGGATGCCCATTTATTCTATCTATTCTGCTATGAATCTTTATTTAAATTCTATTTCGGGGAAATGACTTCTCACAGACCATATTTTATTGATACATTTTGTTCTTAGCCTATCCTTATTTTGTAACTATTCCTATTTTACAGTTTGACCGAAATTTAGACCTTGCCTTAAATATACTTACATTTTTCCTTATTGCTAATCTTATTGCTATTACATAAATTTTTAATACTATAATCTTAAACTACTTATTTTACTGCTAATTCTATTACAAAATCTCTATGTTAACACATAAATATATACAAATATTCTATGAAACATAGCTTTTGTTCCTATGTTTTGTTTCTTTCTATGACCTTTTCTGCTATTTTTAAGCAGTAATCTATGAGTAGTTTCCTGCTTTTACCTTTAAATACTTCTGCAATATTTTCTTTACATAGCCTAGTTTGCAATTTTTGCTCTATTTTGTAGCGTTCGACGGCGTATACGGGGCAATCCAGGAGTAAGTGTGGGATGGTCTCACTTACTCCTGGGTCACAGATGCACGATGGGCTCTCTTTACACCTGAAACGGTGTAGGTATTCGGAGAACCCACCGTGCCCCGTCAGGACCTGCGTAAGTACACCTGTTGGCTGCACCTGTTTCACAATACGGAATGCTGCTTTGGCATCCGGAAGAAACATTTTCGTCACTGAGGCCGTCTCGCCTGACACATATCTCCGATTCCATTCATCGAGTGATCCCATGCGGATCTGACTTCGTATGAATGAAATCGGACATTGGTCATAGTCCGGCTTCCTCCGTGACGACAATGCTGCTTCCTTCGCCAGCTCGTCCGCGCGCTCATTCCCCGGCAGTTCCGCGTGTGCCTTGATCCAAAACAAGGAAACAACTTTCTTTTGGTCCAAAGCCTGAGCCAGATTGGCTCGTGCGCGGACTGCCAGGGGATGGAGAGAGCCATGGTTTGCAAGCGTCTGCAATGCTGACATTGAGTCGCTGTACAAACCATAGCTCGTCTCTCTGCGCTTGAGGACCACGTCCGTCGCTCTGCAGATGGCCAGGAGTTCCGCCTGGTAGACTGTGCAGTACGCGGCGAGGCTAAGTTTGAGGTTCTGGATTTCGCCTTCATTATCCCACAAGGATAATGCGGCTCCAACCTTCCCCTCAATCTTGCTGCCGTCAGTGAAGATTCGCACTGTCTGCACATTGTTTTCGTCTACCTGCTGTTGATCAGCTAGGCACACGAACTCCAGGGGCATTTGCATTGCTGGATGAGGGGCTTCTGCAAATCTTACCATACCCTCAATCTCCCGGTCTCCTGGCACAAACTGGGACGACCCTCTCCTAGCTTCATACAGGGCGGCTGCCTCTTGTATGCGTAGGTCTAGAGGAAGTATTCCAGATAGTACCAGTGCCGAGTTTAAGGAGACAGTGCGGTAAGACTTGCAGAGCTTCTGGACGAGGCCTCTTTGGACAGAGCTAAGCTTCTTCCGTATTCCCAGCTTTTTCGTAGCGGGAGCCCAGGCAGCAGCCGCGTAGGTGACGATAGGTTCTATAGTGGCTGTGTAGATGGTGTGGATCACCTCTCTGTTTAATCCCCAACTAACCTTGGCCGCCCTAGCTAGCTGCTTATAAATATCGGCAGCTTTTCTGCAGACATTTGCCACGTGCTCGTTGAAGGTGAGCTTATCGTCTATAGTCAACCCCAGCAGCTTCATACTCTTGACCAAGCCAATGTCGACCCCGGCCATGCGCAGGGCTGGGGTGTCGTACTTAAGTTTATTGGTTATGAGCATCGCACAGGTTTTGTGCGGTGCAAACCTCAACTTGTTTCGGACACCCCAGCTCTGAACATGGGCGAGGGCTGCATTGGCTGCCCTGGTTACCTCGCTGGCTGTGTCACCATCCACTACCAGTACTATATCGTCCGCAAAGGCCTGTACAAAATATCCCTCTTTTTCTAGATTCTGGAGCAATGGATCCAGCAGCACGTTCCACAGTATTGGACCGCCAATTGACCCTTGAACACAGCCTTTATTTGTCTCTCGTGTGCATTCCTCCCCGGCGTATCTAACCCTAACTTTCCTGCCGTCGAGGTAGCTGTCAAGTAGCCTTCTGATATTTACCGGGCACTTTTCCTCTGCCAGCCTGACTTTGATAGCTGGCCACCATGCGCTGTCGAAGGCGCCCTCTATATCCAAAGACACCAGGACAATTAGCTTCTTCAGCCTCAACTTGTCCTTCACGTGATTTATTAGCGTATAGAGGGCGTCCTCGGTGCTCCTCTGGGGCATAAAGCCAAACTGGCGAGTACTAATCCGCGGTACCAGATGCCACTTGACTCGTGCCACTACCATCTTCTCCAGGACCTTCCCCAAGACCGGCAGTAGACCTATCGGTCTATAGGACTTGGGGTTCAAATAGTCATCCTTGCCTGGTTTCCTGAGGACAACCACCGTTGCCTCCTTCCAGATATTCGGGAAGTGTGCCAGCTCTAGGCATTTGTTGAACAGGGCAAGGAATGCGTCCGGGTCCTGGTTGATAGCTCGACAGCAGATGTCCGACGTAAGTCCATCCGATCCGGGGGCCTTTTTCGGGTTAAATCCTACCACGGCTGTCCTCAGCTCTAGCGGTGTAAACGGCGGGTCATGGTATTCACCATGCTTCCACTCGTTTACCCGGCGGGCTGCTTCTCTCGTGAGCCTGTGGTCCTCATTGTCCTCTTCCGCTGTGTCCTTGGGATAGAACGTGTCGGCGAGTAGGGCTGCCGATTCTTTTGGGTTTAGGAATGCACCATCGTTACGTAGGGTCAGATCTTCTTTCCTCCTGGCGGTCCTCCCGATTACTCTATATATGCCCTCCCATACTCCTTCGCGGTCCTGTTTCCTACAGAACTCCTTCCAGCTGGCGGTTTGGGCCTGTTTGGCTTTCAACTCGTATTCTTCTTTGGCTTTCAGGTACTCGTCGACGACCTTCGCTCTCCGGACCGGTGCGGCGTTGCGGATGCGGTTTTTCCGCTTGGTGAACTCCTTTTTCAAGGCAGCGAGCTCTTCGGACCACCACGGGACAGTAAGTTTTACTTTGTTTTTGATTTTAGGCATTGTTCTCTCGCAAGCTAATTCAATTCCCTTTTGGTATTTTATTATTAATTCTTCTAATTTATTCTTACAGACTATACTATTGATATTTTCTACCTGAATATTATTTTCCAATTTAAATTTTTTTATCTCTTCTCTAAATTTCTCCCAGTCTGCTTTTTTACTATTGTACCTTCTAGTGTTTCTAATAATGCTTGTCCCATTTTCTCTTTTTATTTTGATATGGAAGAAAATTGTGTTGTGGTCCGAACTCGTTGCTCCGGTGTCAACTCGCCAGCCATCCACCAGGTCAAAAAGGTCGAGCGAACATGCCGTGACGTCGACGTGACTCTTCAACACTCTCCCCCCTCTGATGGTATCAAAGGTGGGCGTATCACCAGTGTTCAGTACCTGAAGCTCTAACTCGTCAAGGGTCCCAAGCATCTCCTCACCCCTAGGGTCCTCTACAGTGCTACCCCACCAGCTGCTTTTCGCGTTTGCGTCGCCCCCTATCAGCAATCTACTGGTGGCCACTTCTCGTTTGATGTGGGTCAGCTGGTCCAGGTAGGGCCCTATGGGTTGGTCTGGCTCGAAGTAATAAGAGACTACTGCGATTTCCCAGGCTTTGGTCCGGATCCCCACCACAACGATGTTGTTCGTGGTGAGTTTCGGGTAGGGGATAACGTCTAGGTCATCATCAAAAACGGCGATTGCCGCCTTTACCCTCCCACTTCCATCAACCTCGCTCTGGTAGATTCGCGAACCTCGGTAGCTCTTCATACTTCTCGCTCCTCCCACATACGGCTCCTGGATCAGTGCCCATGCTAGCTTGCGCTCACTGGCCTCTAAAAAGAGTTCGGTGGTTGCCAGTTCCTTCCTTTGTAAGTTTGCTTGGGCCACCCAGTATGGTCTTGCTGATGACGCTGGAGTATCTTTCGGGACAACTTTAGCAGTACGCAATAGATAGCCTAGCTATTGCGTCTCGCTTTTTGCGGATCGGGCATTCTGCGCTGAATGCGTTATGCTCATTCCGCGCTAGTTTAGCTGCAGTGCAGTTCCGACATGTAGGTGTACTGCCTGCCATCCAGTCTGGGCACTGTGCCCTAAGATGCGGCCCTCCACAGTGACTGCAGAGATCCACTGGAGCTGTGCAGAATCTTTTACTGTGGCCGTACCCGAGGCACCGTGAACACTGCACCAGGGGCGACTGGTCAGTCACCCGTATACTTTGTAGGTCTATATAGACCGCGCCAGCCTCGGTTGTTCGTCTCCATAACGTCGGAGAGACGCTGAGGACGATGTGACTCGTATGAGGGTTCCGGGCCTTTCTCCTATATTTAATTTGAATTCTGTCGTCTTTCTCCGGGAGGTCGTGAAAGATGCCCCTGTTCTGGTTCCTGAATGCCTTCAGAATCTCCTCGTCAGTGTTAACTGAGAGGACATCCGCAAATTTCAGGAGGGGGTCCCTGTTTTTTACCTCTTCCACGTTCAAGCTTTTCCCGGAGTTTTCTATCCTCTGCTTCAGCTCTTGTCTGTCCTCGATTGTGTTGCAGCTCAGAATGATCTTTCTATCCTTTGCTTTCCTAGTCCTTTCCACCTTAATCCATCCGTCTTTGGCTTTTACCGCTTCTCTTACCTTTGTGAGGACTTGGTCGCCTGTGTCATCTCCGTCTTGCGACGTTACGATGACAGAGTGTAGCGCATTCGGTGGAGATGGAAGCGAGGTGGGTCGGACTGAGGTTGCTTCCGCGTATGTCTTGGAACAAATAATTTGGTGCTGCTGGTCCAATAAAATTTTCATCTCATCCAGTTTCTTGGCATTGTCCAAGAGAAGTTGGCTTTGCTCCTTGAGCTGTTCCATAATCTGGCCATCGTTCCCGTTGGCCTGCTCTTGGGGCGTACTTTCTGGTATATCGAGCGACATTTTGGTATTGTTAGGCGTCTCTCCATTCTTTTTGAATATTTTAATTTCAGCTTCCGCCTCCTTTATTAGCTGGAAGAGTTTTTCAATCGCTTCCAGAACGCTGGTCTTTATATCGGTCCTGAGGTTACGTGAGTTACCGATATTTGTCCTGGCTTTGAAGTAGCTGGATTTCGCTTCCGCCAAGCGACTGTTGACTGCCTGTCTAGGAAGTATCGGAATGTCCAGCTTACTGGTCGATGGAGTTAGATTTTGGGCCTCCGATCCGGCGGCCTCCAGCCACTCCACGCTGCGCCTCACATTGGTAGACAGCGTCTGCGTTTTCGGAGGAGACTTTGGTTTTTCAGCGCTGGTTTTGGTGTTCGGCGTGACCGTTTGGGTCCCAGAAGGGGATTTTTTCCCCATGCCGTCCATAGGTTTCGCTGGAGTTCTTGCCAACATAGTTAGTGGAGTGCGTCAGAATTTGATAAAATATAAGTACTATTTGCACAATAGTGCGCGCTAACGTCAAAAAGACAGTCCGAGTAATTTAGCGAAGGGTCTGCACACAGTGTAGAAGGTGTGTGCAGCGCAGGAAATATAATAAATAAAAGTAATAAGGTAAAAATAGAAAACAAAACAATAAAACAACAACAACAAAACGGATGTACTATAACTAGCAACCGCTAGTCAAAGGTCATAGAGAGAGTACAATCGTTAGGCTCAATAAAGCCTCCGTGAGACACTGTACACAGAAATTAAAATTTAGAGAAGTTAAAATTTTTGCCTCTTGGGCGGGCAGTCTCTACCAGGGCAATCTAGTAGAATTCAGTTCTTATTCTAATAGTGTATACAAAAATCTGCCGCCTAAGGAAAGACGAGCGTTCTAAGGCCTTTGGGCTCCGAGTTATAGGCGAAAAACTTTTCGGCTCTATGTAGAGTCAGTTCTATATTCTCAATGGATA